>CP125974.1:10757430-11357430 GCA_030063025.1 Avena longiglumis
TTTCAAATCGACATTTGACTTTTCTGTTTTAGGATTCAATTTAATCCTTTATTTGGGACAGCAAGAACACTCAGTACATGATGCAATCATTCCATTAAGTAATGACACATTCATGTACCCCTCCCCCGGAGTGCCGGACAATCCGGAACCTTCTAGAACATTCCCGATGAAAACACCGGAATCATTCCCGAACTCCGAAACGGGACTTTCCTTATATGAATCTTATTCTCCTGACTCATTCCGGATCACCTGCGTGATATCCCGATCCCATCCGAGACTCAACAACATTCGGTCTCTTTCTCATAATACCATAACTACTCAAACAACGCCGAACTTAAGTGTGTCTCTCACGGTTCGTGAATTATGCGGACATGATCGAGACATTCTCCGAACAATAACTAATAGAGGAATCTGGAAATTCATATGGTTCCCACATATTTCTACGATTACTTTATGATCGAATGAACCACTTACATACGATAATTTCCTTTTGTCTCACGATATGTTACTTATCCAAGGTTATGATCCGGTATCTCTGCATACCTAGTTCAACCTTGTTACCGATAAGTACTCTTTTCTCGTTCCGTGATATGTGATACCTTGTGACCAAGTCACATGCTTGCAAGCCAATTGATGACATTCCACCGAGAGGGCCAGTATATCTATCCATGTGGATGGACAAATCCCACTCTTGATCCATGTGTTTCAACCAATACTTTCCAACACTTAATGCCACCTTTATAGCCACCCGCTTACGGTGTGGTGTTTGATGTCATCAAAGCATCCATCCGGTAAAGGTGATATGCATGATCTCATGGTCAAGGAATTAGGTTACTATGTATCAGAAAGAATATAGCAATTGAACTATTGAAATGACTTGATCTTTATGCTACGCTTATCTATAGGAGTATGTCCACCATATCATTCTCCTAACGATATGATCTTGTTGTTGATAACATCTCAATGTTCATGATATGGAAACCACAATCATAAATCAACCAACAAGCTAGTGAAGTATAGAGGCTATACTAGGGACTTCAAATTAAGTTTACAAATCACACAAGTATTAATGGTTTCCTTGTTAATACTATTATAGCATGAATATAAACATTTATCATAAACACAAAGATATAATAATAACTACTTTTATTATTGCCTCTAGGGCATATCTCCAATACGTGCGGCCCTACCGCTATCCACAGCTGCAGAAGGATGAACTAGAGCGGTAGTGTGCGCTCATGCTCACCGCGGGTATCATCTGGATCTCCACTTTGCCATTCTCGGCGCCGGTCCTTCTCGTCCCGCAGTCGGGCAACACATGGCGCTTACATCTACTATCAGCGCTCTCAATCGCTACCGACGCTCAGGACAAGTTCCCTATTCCGGTTAATAAGCTCCATGGTAGCGCGGCTTTCACCAAGCTCGACGGCGGTTTGGATACTACCAGCGATGCATCAGAGGATATCGCCAAGACGGTGTTCCGGACGCATCACGGACACTTCGAGTTATTGGTGATGCCCTTTGGCCTCACCAATGCCCCAGCAATGTTCCAGGCCCTCATGAACGACGTCCTTCGCCCCTAGTTGCACCGGTTTGTGCTTGTTTTTTTATGACATTCTCATCTACAGCACCTCGTGGGAGGAGCACCTGCAACACATCGCCATCGTCTTCAATGAGCTTCGAGCGCATCATCTTCACCTTAAGCGCTTGAAGTGCTCGTTCGGGACGTCATTGGTCGCCTACCTCGGCCACGTCATCTCCGTAGAGGGGGTGGCCATGGATGCGGACAAGCTGGCCGCCATCGCGGCATGGCCGGCACCGCACTCGCCGTGCGCCCTTCGCGGTTTTCTGGGCCTCGCCGGATACTACCGGAAATTTATCCGGGACTACGGCCTCATCGCGGCACCACTCACGCGCCTGCTGCGTCGCGACGCCTTTGCCTGGGATGATGAGGCCACCGCGGCATTCGAGGCCCTGAAGGGGGCCCTCACATTGGGCCCTGTTCTCCAGATGTCGGACTTCACCCGGTCCTTCATCCTCGACTGCGACACCTCTAGGGTGGGGTTCGGCGTCGTGCTACACCAGGGCGATGGGCCTTCGCTGCACCAGCCGCCCTTCAGCGGCGCCATCTCAAGCTTTGTCACGCGAGCAGGAGCTCATTGGCTTGGTGCAGGCCGTGCGCCACTGGCGCCTATATCTTTAGGGGCGGTCGTTCTGCATTCGCACGGATCATTACAGCCTCAAGTTCTTATTGGACCAGCGGCTGTCAACGGTGGCACATCATCAGTGGATCAGCAAGCTCTTTTGTAACACCCTCAGAATCGGACCTATGCAAGTTTTAGCAAAATTCGCCAAACCCGCATAGAAACGATTCAAAGGTGCCCACCAGGCACTTTCGTGCGGGTGGAAAACGAAGTAATAACATTACACAACAGTCCTCGATGGGACCCATGTACAGATATATAGCAATGACTCAAGGAGTCAAGAATCTGAGATATAATATACAAAGATCCAAATCACCTTGAAATGATAGAGTCGTCCGACTATGGACAAGATGCAAATGGGGCTAAGAGCCACGAAGAATAACCAATGGCGCCCATAACCCTGCCCAGCCAAGGAAGGGTAACCCCGCTAACGGCGCCGATCTCAAACCTGCTTAAACAAAGGGTGCCACAAAGGGCAAAGGAAAAGAGAGCGCCAAGATCGAGGCCAAGACACGGCGAGGCTAGAATTCGCGGTCCTCGCCTATAGGTATGGTGGATCGAGCTAATGAAGCATGCACTAAACAACCTATAGAGACTCGATACAACCGGGCGGCTATCGAGGGGTGAGAAAAGCCTAACCGGATCCAACCCGGAAGCTATCAACAAACAAACCCATCCTCGTGTTTCCTCGAGACCAAACGAGGAAGTCAACCGAGGAACTCACACGGTTGGCGCTTTACTTATTCAGTTTTAGTTATGGCACTTTACTAGTCAGGTTTAGATATTCATCCTGATAAAGTAAACAGTGGGCACTTTTAGTTAACCATTCCGTTATAGTGGCAACACTTACTAGTCAGATACATTTAGCATGAGATAAACCGAAACCCAGCAGTTGTTGGTACTTTTATTTAGCCATTTCGTTGTAGTGAAGCTGATTACTAATCATATCGGAATCAAGTCAACTTAAAACAATAAACTTTAGTTATAGTTTTCTATGATCAGACACTGTGCTCCAAGTCGTCCATAACCGCGGACACGGCTTCTCGAAAAGATTAAACCGCAGGGTGCACCAAAGTATCCGTGCACGCCGACCCATTTGCGGATCGGTTAACATACACCCATCCAGATGTCGGCGGGCCTAAGTCACGACGCTCCTGCACCCAAAGCAAGCATCGGGGCCACCCACCGAGTCGACACCGCAACGGAGTCGGCCGGTCTCCGAGACGGACTCGTGGTTTGGGTGGATAGTGAGCGACAAAGATCCCCAAACGGGACCGACACCGAAACGTGTCCCGATCCTAAGTGACAGCAAAGTGCAGTACTCGCACAATTTAAATAAAGCGAAAAGTGGCATAAGTACGGTGTGATAGTAAATAAACCTCAAACTAGTTGTGGCCCCAAGACAATACTTTGAAATCAGGTAATTATCAATGGGGCCCATATCTCCCACGTGGTTAGCTACCGATCTCGAACAGTGTCAAGAACTCGGTCCTCACGGACACAAGTGGGCGGTGAAACCAAATCTTACCTATCACCCACCGATGCCTCTCGCTTAATTCAATTTTAGTTGTTAAACAGGAATTAAAGTGATACAATAAGTAAACCATGATCATCTCCAACGCCAACAAGCGGCAATCCTCCAACAATAGTGGTACTTATCGACACAAACACTTGAGCAAGCGATGACGACAAGCGGGTCCCACTATCTACCAAACAATGAGGTAATAGGATGTGACCAAGGCTATATATGGTCATAGGATATCACGGTACGAAACTAGAGCATCGCAATACGTATAGCAAAGATCAACAGAGGGAATAAATACTAGAAAAGTAAGATAGGTAGAAAGGGGAGATGCTCGAAAAACATTGTCAAGGGTTCCACGAAGATCGGGAAGCTCACATCAACTCAACGGCCTTATCCGAAGAAGCAAAACACTAGAATAAACACCGATGCAATATTTAATACACGGCGAAGATCGGCATGATGCATGTATGATGTATGGCGTGGCAACAGCGATGCAATTAGGTCATATTAAGCGGAACCGGGGTCCCGACATTTAATTAGATGGTTCAAGTTGTTTAAACCCCCGTATATTAAATGTTGTTTAACATGGCCAAAATATGGTACCGGTTCGCTACACCAATTTAAATGAGGCCAATATGAGACTAGATTTGCCCGCATATGGGCCCCATATTTAATTATTAGGTGAATCGGCATAAGGCCCCCAAACCAATGCTATGCATGCGGGAATGACAACTTAATATGCAACAAATTGATATGTTATAAAATAGGGTTCGAGGAAAAGGGGTCACACATCAGAGGGGGCTCGACGAACTTGGGGTTCCGGGGTTCGGGGTCCAGGGTTCAACGGGTCCGTTCTCAGCGGGATCGTTCTCTCATTCTCGAACGGGCAGATCTTGCGCTCCGGAAGATGTACTTTGGCCTCCGGCCCACCCGGTCGGGTCGATCTTGTCGCGCGAAGGTCTTGTCGCCGGCGATCGGGTCGGGTCTTAGCGTCCGAAGCGGTACTTGTCACACCTGTGGTCTTCGGGTGTTATGACGATCTTGTCGCTTCGATGTCGGGGTCTTGAAACTGTGATGAGGCCTTGTCGCCTGGGTGAAGACCTTGTCATCCCGAGGGTCCGTAGAAGTTCTTGCCGACCTCCTCGAATTCGAGGTTACATCTTCACGCTGATGGCCTTCGGGTCGTCCCGGATCCGTGATGTAGATCTTGGCCATCGGGTCATCAACTCGGAAGGGATCTGGAGCGCGCCGGGTTCGGCCAGGTCTCGGCGTCCGTGAAGCATTCCTTGTCGACCCGCGGCGACGAGAGGCCGAGGTGGCGACGCTGCCGCGGGCGAAGCCGGGCGGTCCCACGCCGAGCGCCGCTGCACGGCGGACGAGGGGAGCGGCGCCGAGCTGTGGCAGCGGACGAGGGCGCTGGGACCCGAGGACGAGCGCCAGACGGCAGGCGGCGAGGAGGGCGTGGTCATGGGTCGGCGAGGGAAAAGCGTGCAGGGCTGGCCAGCCTGGGCTGGCGAAGCGACGAGGCAGGCCTCGCCCGGGCGGCGGGGCGGTGCAGGAGAGGGGGTGGCTGAGCGCTGGGGAGACGCGGGGCACGGGCGCTGAGGAGAAAGGCGCTGGGACCGGCGCCGGAGGCCAGGGTTCTCGCGGGCGGGCGAACCTGCACGCTGGGATGCGGCGAGGGAGGCGGGAGACGCGCATGGATGGCAGGCGCCGGAGCCTGCAGGGAGGCGAGTCAAGCGGAGGCCAAGGCTGGCGGAGGGAGGGGCGGCGGCGCTGCAATCTTGGGAGGAGGAAGATGGTGAACAGGGACGGGGGCGCGCGGGTAGGTGGGGCCGGGTGGGGTCGGGGCGTGGGGGTTGGTCTGGGCAGTGGGCTGCGGGTGGGTCCTGGGGTGTGGGTGAGGGTTGGGGCACAGCGGCATGCGTGCATGTCTGCTGGGTTGGTGGGGGTTGAGGGGAGAGGGAGGCTAGGCCACGTGGCATGGTTTGGTTGGGTGAGGGATAGGGAGAGGGTGAGGTGGCGCAAGGGGAGTGGCCAGGGTGAGGTGGAAGGTTGGGTGTGGGTATATAATTGGGTAGGAATAGGATTAGAAGGGCGGGTTCAGCTGGACCGTTTTAAAAACAGGGGTGGTCATTCGAGTCGGGTTGGCCCGTTCGACTGCCCCTACTAAAATAAATTAAAAAATTTATTTATTTCAAACAAAGTTTTTGCAAACCGATATCGGGCAAACCAAAATATTCCGGGGACCCGGTTTTGAGGTTTGAATAAAGAGGGGCGTTTAGAAAACAACACGGCTTTGCAAACATAGTTTTTGGCAAACAATGCATGATGATGACGATGCAATGCACAAATTCAACACGATTTTCTAGTAGTGGTTTTGCGGGATGCCACAATTCGACACCACTAACAATGGATCTCGCCCTCGAGATCCGCCTCATGGTACCGGAAGGAAGGTCGGCGATCTGCGTCTTCTCGCTTCGTGTAGATCCTCGCGACACCACTAACAAGAGGTCGTTGTTCCTGTTCGTCAAGAGTACACTCCGGATAAACAACGGACGAAGTTAAAGGTAAGGCCACCTCTAACTTCCACGGAAAGAGTAAATTGCATCGATCCACCATTCAATATACAAAGCGAATGATAAGAGTAGTGGTATGGTCGCGACTCCATCCCGCACTCAAAGCATTACTCTGTACACGAATAGACAGATTATGCAACCAACCCTCGGATTCAGACTGAAGATCTCGACAAGCGAGGTTCGGATCAAGGGAGTGATGCAGACTATGCATCGGATCTGGCGTAGATGATGTCGTCGCGTCGGAAAACACCGGAAGGCACAAACAGGGAACAAAGAATGGTACCACCGTAGACGGATCACTCGGCAGCATGAACACCGGATGGCAGAACACCGTTATCAAAGAAGGAAGCGAAATCCTGAAGGTACGACGGAAAACCCAACCCCGAGGAGTCCTGGACTCGAAGAAAGGGACGAGAGCGGATTCAAAACACGTAGAGGTAAGAGGAGAACAGCAGAGGGTAAGGAGTAAAATCAGACCTAACCAGAACTATCCAACCGTTTTTCGAAAATAGTTTTGACACTCTACTTCGGTCGTTAGCTAGGTTATCCCACATTTGGACTTGTGGGTATCGCAATCGCTGAGCTCGATACCACTCTGTAACACCCTCGAGAATCGGACCTATGCAAGTTTTAGCAAAATTCGCCAAACCCGCAGAAACGATTCAAAGGTGCCCACCAGCACTTTGCGGGTGGAAAGCGAAGTAATAACATTACACAACAGTCCTCGATGGGACCCACAGAGCATATATATAGCGCGACTCAAGGAGTCAAGAATACAGATATAATATACAAAGATCCAAATCACCTTGAAATGATAGGCGTCCGACTACGGACAAGATGCAAATGGGGCTAAGAGCCCGAAGAATAACCAATGGCGTCCATAACCCTGCCTGGCCAAGCGGAAGGGTAACCTCGCTAACGGCGTCGATCTCAAAACCTGCTTAAACAAAAGGGTGCCGACAAAGGGCAAAGGAAAAGAGGAGCGTCGATCGAGGCCAAGACACGGCGAGGCTAGAATTGAGGTCCTCGCCACATAGGTATGGTGGATCGAGGCGTGAGCATGCACTAAACAACCTATAGAGACTCGATACAACTGGCGGCTATCAGAGAGGGGTGAGAAAAGCCTAACCGGATCCAACCTGTAGCTATCAACAAACAAACCCATCCTGGTGTTTCCCCCTCGAGACCAAACGAGGAAGTCAACTGAGGAACTCACACAGTTGGCAGTTTTACTTATTCAGTTTTAGTTGCGGCACTTTACTAGTCAGGTTTAGATATTCATCCTGATAAAGTAAACAGTGGGCACTTTTAGTTAACCATTCCGTTATAGTGGCAACACTTACTAGTCAGATACATTTAGCATGAGATAAACCGAAACCCAGCAGTTGTTGGTACTTTTATTTAGCCATTTCGTTGTAGTGAAGCTGATTACTAATCATATCGGAATCAAGTCAACTTAAAACAGTAAACTTTAGTTATAGTTGTCTATGATCAGACACTGTGCTCCAAGTCGTCCATAACCGCGGACACGGCTTCTCGAAAAGATTAAACCCTGCAGGGGTGCACTAAAGTATCCACAGGCACTTCGACCCTTTTTGCCAGATCAGTTAACATACACCAATCGGTATGTCGGCGGGGCCTAAGTCACGACGTTCCCAGACCCAAAGCAAGCACGGGGGGCCACCCCACCGAGTCGACACCCGCAACGGAGTCGGCCGGTCTCCGAGACGGACTCGGGGGTTTGGGTGGGCGGCGAGCGGCAATAATCCCCAAACGGGACCCGACACCGCCAAAAACGTGTCCCGATCCTAACAAGACAAAGGTGCGACCTCGCACAATTTAAATAAAGCGATAAAAGGGCATAAGCAGGATAGTAAATAAAACCTCAAACTAGTTGTGGCCCCGAGACAATACTTTGAAATCGGTAATTATCAATGGGGCCCATATCTCCCCACCGTGGTTAGCGCTCGATCTCGGAACAGGTGTCAAGAACTCGGGTCCTACGGGACACAAGTGGGCGGCCGGAAACCAAATCTTACCTATCACCCACCGATGCCTCTGCTTAATTCAATTTTTAGTTGTTAAACAGGAATTAAAGTGATACAATAAGTAAACCATGATCATCTCCAACGTCAACAAGCGGCAATCCTCCAACAATAGTGGTACTTATCGACACACAAACACTTGAGCAAGCGACTACGACAAGCGGGTCCCACTATCTACCAAACAACAGGTAATAGGATGTGACCAAGGCTATATATGGCTGCAGGGGATATCACGGGTACGAAACTAGAGCATCGCAACACAGATAGCAAAGATCAACAGGAGGGAATAAATACTAGAAAAGTAAGATAGGTAGAAAGGGGGAGATGCTCTTTGAAAACATTGCCGAAGGTTCCACGAAGATCGGGCGAAGCTCACATCAACTCAACGGCCTTATCCGAAGAAGCAAAACACTAGAATAAACACGGATGCAATATTTAATACGGCGAAGATCGGCATGATGCATGTATGATGTATGGGCGTGGCAAGCAGCGGCGCAATTAGGTCATTAAGCGGAACCGGGTCCCGACATTTAATTAGATGGTTCAAGTTGTTTAAACCCCATTATATTAAATGTTGTTTAACATGGCCAAAATATGGTACCGGTTCGCTACACCAATTTAAATGAGGCCAATATGAGACTAGATTTGCCCGCATATGGGCCCCATATTTAATTATTAGGTGAATCGGCATAAGGCCCCCAAACCAATGCTATGCATGCGGGAATGACAACTTAATATGCAACAAATTGATATGTTATAAAATAGGGTTCGAGGAAAAGGGGTCACACATCAGAGGGGGCTCGACGAACTTGGGGTTCCGGGGTTCGGGGTCCAGGGTTCAACGGGTCCGTTCTCAGCGGGATCGTTCTCTCATTCTCGGTAACGGGGCAGATCTTGCGTTCCGGGAAGATGTACTTGGCGGTCTCCGGCTCCACCCAGGTCGGGGTCGATCTTGTCGTTGCGAAGGTCTTGTCGGGCCGGCGTATCGGGTCGGTCTTGGCGTCCGGGAAGCGGTACTTGTCACACCTGTGGTCTTCGGGTGTTATGACGCCGATCTTGTCGTTTCGATGTCGGGGTCTTGAAATCCGTGATGAGGCCTTGTCGCCCTGGGGTGAAGACCTTGTCATCCCGAGGGTCCGTGTAGAAGTTCTTGCCGACCTCCTCGGAATTCCGAGGTTACATCTTCACGCGTCGATGGCCTTCGGGGTCTCGTCCGGCGGATCCGTGATGTAGATCTTGGCGTCATCGGGTCATCAACTCTGGGAAGGGGATCTTGGAGCGGCGCCGGGTTCGGCCTTCAGGGGTCTCGGCGTCCGTGAAGCATTCCTTGTCGACCCGCGGCGACGAGAGGCCGAGGTGGCGACGCCCGGGCGGCGACTTCAGCGGGTCCCACGCCGAGCGCCGGCCTGCACGGCGACGAGGGAGGCGGCGAGCTCGAGGTGGCAGCGGAGGGAGGCGGGAGGACCGAGGACGGAGCTCGGACGGGGCATGCGGGCGCGAGGGAGTGGCCGGGGCGGGTTGGCGAGGGAAGCAGGTCTGACGGCAAGGCTGCTTCGCTGGGCCCCGGCAGCGGCGAGGGCTCACGGCCAAGGCGGGCGCGGAGAGGGGCTGAGCAGGGAGACAGGGGCACGGGCGCTGAGCCATGGGCGGCCGCTGGGAGCAAGGCGAGGCGGGGTTCTGGGCGGGCGGAGCAGGGCGCTGTGAGGGGCGAGGGAGGGAGGCGCATGGCGACAATGGGCGCGGAGCCAGACGAGGCGAGCTGGAGGTCAAGCCGGCGGAGAGGGAGAGGGCTGGTGGCAGCGTCAAGGGAGGAGGAAGATGGTGAACAGGGACGGGCGCCATGGATAGGTGGGGCCGGTGGGCCGGGCGTGGGGTTTGGGCAGCGTGGGCGCATGGGTGGGTCCCGGGTCGAGGGTGAGGTTGGGGCTGGCGGTGCATGCGTCTTGGCGTGTGTGCTTGGGTTGGTGGGGGTTGAGGGGAGAGGGAGGCTAGGCCACGTGGCATGGTTTGGTTGGGTGAGGGATAGGGAGAGGTGGCGCAAGGAGTGGCGGGTGAGGTGGAAGGTTGGGTGTGGGTATATAATTGGGTAGGAATAGGATTAGAAGGGCGGGTTCAGCTGGACCGTTTTAAAAACAGGGGTGGTCGTTCGGGTCGGGTTGGCCCGTTCGACTGCCCCTACTAAAATAAATTAAAAAAATTATTTATTTCAAACAAAGTTTTTGCAAACCGATATCGGGCAAACCAAAATATTCCGGGGACCCGGTTTTGAGGTTTGAATAAAGAGGGGCGTTTAGAAAACAACACGGCTTTGCAAACATAGTTTTTGGCAAACAATGCATGATGATGACGATGCAATGCACAAATTCAACGCGATTTTCTAGTAGTGGTTTTGCGGGATGCCACATCTTTGGCTTCGATTTCACTGTCGAGTATCGTCCTGGGCGCCTCAACACCATGGCGGACGCCCTGTCCCGCTACGACACGGACCATGATGAGGCGGACGGTGCCTCCGAGGGGGCGGTGATGTGCCTCCGCTCGGAGCCCTCCTTCGCCTTCTTCGACGCCATTCGTCGGGCGACTGAGGTGGCACACGAGCCTAGCTCCTACAGCAGCAACTGGAGACGGGTGAGCTGGCCGAGCCATGGCGCTTGGCGGACGGCTTGCTCTTGCATGGGCGCCACATTTTCGTGCCCGACCACGATGACCTACGCCATCAGGTGTTGTTGATGACCCATTCTGCAGGTCACAAGGGCATTCAGAAGACCCTCCACCGTCTCCGCACCGACTTCTATATACCCGGTGATCGGGCCTTGGTCCGGGACTAGGTACGCTCTTGTACGACGTGCCAGCGCAACAAGACTGAGACCTTACGTCCGGTAGGGATGTTGCAGCCGCTGGAGGTGCCTTCCCAGGTCTGGGCCGATATCTCCATGGACTTCATCGAGGGCCTCCCAAGGTGGGCGGCAAGTCGGTTATCCTCACGGTGGTCGACCGCTTCTCCAAGTATGCACACTTCATCGCGCTCGGCCACCCATACATTGCTGCGTCCGTGGCTCATGCCTTCTTCGACAGCATCATCCGCCTCCACGGGTTTCCGGCTTCAATCGTCAGTGATCGTGACCCCGTGTTCACGGGGCATGTGTGGCGTGACCTCTTCCGGATGGCGGGGGTGAAATTCCGGTTTAGCACCGCTTTCCACCCTCAGACGGAAGGCCAGTCGGAGGTGGTCAACAAGGTGATCGCCATGTACTTGCGATGTGTCGCCGAGGACCGTCTGCGCGCGTGGGTGGATTGGCTTGCATGGGCGGAGTACTGCTACAACACCTCCTATCACTCCGCCCTGCGCACCACGCCATTCGAGGTGGTCTACGGCCGTCCGGCACCGCCCATACTGCGGTGGACTCGGCAACGGCTCGAACAGAGGTGGCGGGGGAGCTCCTCCGCACCTACAATGAGGTGTTGGCCGAGGTGCGGCAACGCCTAGTGCAGGTCCAGCAGTTGGCCAAGCATTATGTAACACCCTCAGAATCGGACCTATGCAAGTTTGAGCAAAATCCGCCAAACCCGCATAGAAACGATTCAAAGGTGCCCACCAGGCACTTTCGTGCGGGTGGAAAACGAAGTAATAACATTACACAACAGTCCTCGATGGGACCCACAGAACAGATATATATACAACACGACTCCATGAGTCAAGAATACAGATATAATATACAAAGATCCAAATCACCTTGAAAGAAGGAGCGTCCGACTACGGACAAGATGCAAATGGGGCTAAGAGCCCTGAAGAATAACCAATGGCGTCCATAACCCTGCCCAGGCCAAGCCGGAAGGGTAACCGCTAACGACGCCGCATCTCAAAACTCGCTTAAACAAAAGGGTGCCGACAAAGGGCAAAGGAAAAGAGGAGCGTCGATCTTGAGGCCATGCAGCGAGGCTAGAATTCAGCGGTCCTCGCCTACATAGGTATGGTGGACTGAAGCGGCAGCGGCAGCTTGCACTAAACAACCTATAGAGACTCAATACAACTGGCGACTATCAGGGAGGGGTAAGAAAGACCTATTCGGAACCAACCTGATACTACCACCAATCAAACCCATCCTGACGTTTCCCCCTCGAGACCAAACGAGGAAGTCAACCGAGGAACTCACACAGTTGGCAGTTTTACTTATTCGGTTATCGTTGCAGCAATTACTAGTCAGGTATAGATAGTCATCATGATAAAATAAGCAGTGGGCATTTTTAGTTAACCATTCCGTGATAGTTGCAACACTTACTAGTCAGATACAATTAACATGAGATAATCCAAAACCCAGCAGTTGTTGGTACTTTTATTCAGCCATTCCGTTGTAGTTGCAATACTTACTAGTCAGATACCATTGTCGCAAGCGACAAACCAAACAAGCAATTGTGGGCAGTATTATTTAGCCATTCCATTATAGTGAAGCTGATTACTAGTCATTATAAAGTCAAGTTTATAGCACTACTTTAGTTATGCTTGTCTATGATCGAGATACTGTGCTCCAAGTCGTCCATAACCGCGGACACGGCTTTCAGAAAGTTTTACCCGGCCGGGGTGCACAAATAGCAACACACACTCGATCAACCTCGGAAAAACCAAATCAAAACCCAACGAGGCCTTCACGACAAAGCAATCACAGGATTCAGAAATATTTCAGGGGGCCACCCCTTGGAGTACACCATAGAACGGTTAGCGACTTGAGACGGACCGAGGTTTGATGGACGCCGTGAGCGATCGGGAACCCAAAATCGGGCTTGTCGACACCGCAAAACGTGTCCCGATCCTAACAGATGTGTGCTCCTCGACAATCGTAAATACAGTAGTAGCATGGCATAAGCAGGATAGTAAATAAAACCTCAAACTAGTTTGTGGCCCCAAGAAATAAGATCGAATCAAGCTCGCTCGTGGGTCACATAATCCTCCGATGTGGATAGCGCGATAAATCAAGGAATGTATCAAGTACTGGGTCCCACGGACACAAGTGGGCGGTCGGAAACCAAATATTTTCTATCACCCACCGATGCCTCGCTTTTACTTCGATTTTAGTTGTTAAACAGGAATTAAAGTGAACAAGTAAAGCCATGATCATCTCCAACATCAACATGCGGCAATACATCAACAACTGTGGCACTGGACGACACGCAACAACACTTGAGCAAGCGACTACGACGCGCAAGTCCAACTATCTACCCAACACAGGTAATAGGATGTGTCCAAGGCAATATAAGGCTGCAGGGGATATCACGGGTACGAAAACTAGAGCAACGCAACACAGATAGCAATAGATCAACAGGAGGGAATAAATACTATAAAAATAAGATAGGTAGAAAGGGGGAGATGCTCGCCTGAAAACATTGTCGAAGGTTCATCCGAAGATCGGGTCGACACTCGCATCAATTCAACGGCCTTATCCGCGAAGAAGCAAAACACTAGAATAAACACCGGATGCAATATTTAATACTACGGCAAAAGATCGGCATGCTTATGATATGATGCATGGCATGGTAAAGGTGCGATGCAATTAGGTCATATTAAGCGGAACCGGGTCACGACAATTAAATATATGGTTCTAGTTGTTTAGAAGCCCCGCAATTTAAATATTGTATTAACAAGGCAGAATATATCACCGGTTCGCTACACAAATTTAAATGAGGCCAATATAAGGCTAGATTTGCCCGCATATGGGCCCCATATTTAATTATTAGGTGAATCGGCATAAGGCCCCCAAACCACACCAATATGCATGCGAGATGAATGATTAATATGCAACAGGTTGGATTATATTATAAAATAGGGTTTCGGGGAGGGGTTCACACATTAGGGGGTCTCGACGAACTTGGGGTTCCGGGTTCGGGGTCGGTCTCAGGGTTCAGGGTTCGACGAGCTCGTTCTCGGACTCCGGGATTTAGGGTCTTCGGATCGGGGAAGTAGATCTTGTCGCATCCGCGGTGGTCGGGCCATGTTGTCGGTCTTGTCGTCTCACGCGGAGATCTTGGCATTCCGGGAGGGAGGACTTGGTTCGGTGTCGGGGGCACACCGGACTCGCCCTGGTCGGTGTCGTTCTTGTCAGGGCGAAGGTCTTGTCGGGTCCGCGCCATCGAGTCGGTCTTGGCATTCGGGGTGAAGAACTTGGCATCCTCGAGGGAGTACTTGTCGTAACCATGAAGAAGGTCATGTCGGTCCACGGGGTTCGGTCTTCGGGGTTCGACGGGTGTCTTGGCGTCCCATGAAGGCATCCTCAGTGCTCCGTGTCGAAGGCATTGGGGTCTCGACGAGGTTCACGATCTTCAGACTCCTGGAAGGAGAACTTGGCGCGACGCCGGGTTCGGGATCAGTCTTGACGCCGGGATCGGGGCCTTCGGGGTTCCAGCGTCCAACGGATCTTCGGGTTCAAGGATTTGTCTTCGGGTTCCGCGAGCGAGGAACTCAGGGTCCGAGAAGGAGTTCATGACGTTCCGCGCCCAGGGTTCGTGTGGCGATCTTGTTACCGAAGAAGAACTTGTCTGATACCAGGGCCTTCACGAGATCTTGGTAAGCTTCTCGAGTGTGGCCTGCTGGGTGAAGAGAGGAGGAGGGGTGAGGTGTCAACGGTTGAGTGGAGGGAGTGGTGAGGGGAGATGAGGTGGCGAGAGCGGATTGGGTGGGGTGAGGTGGCTGGAGGGTTGGGTAGAAATAGGATTGGTAGGAAAGGGTTTGGGGTAGACCGATTTGTTCTGGGGTGGTCGTTCGGGTCGAATCGGCCCGTTCGACTGCCCCCACTAAAATAATTAAAATATTTTATTTGTTTAAAACAAAGTTTCTGCAAACCGATAGCAGACAAAACAAAATAATCCGGTGACCCGGTTTGCGTTTGAATAAAACGGGCGTTTAGAAAACAACAGTTTTTCCATAAATAGTTTTATGCAAGCAAATGCAAGATGATGACGATGCTCAAATGCAATGTGGCATGATGACATGAGCATGCGGTCATGATGATGCAATGCACAAAATCAACGCGATTTTCTAGGAGTGGGTTTTGCGGGATGCCACACCGACACCACTAACAATGGATCTCGCCGAGATCCGCCTCATGGTACCGGAAAGAAGGTCGGCGACCGATCCTTCGCGCTCGTGTAGATCCTCGCGACACCACTAGCAAGAGGTCGTTGTCCGTGACCGTCGAGAACACCGAAACAAAAGGTCAAGGTAGAGGCATCAACAAATAAAGCCACCTCTAGCTTCCGTGACGGAGTAAAAACCGGATCCACCGATTACGCACAAGAGCGAATGATAAGAGTAGTGGTATGGTAGCTACTCCATCCCGCACTCAAACCAATACTCTGCACACGAATAGGCGGATTATGCAACCAACTCTCGGAATTAGACTGAAGATCTCGACAAGCGAGGTTCGGAAACAAAGGAGTGATGCATACTCTACATCGGATCTGGCGTAGATGATGTCGTCGCGTCGGAAAACACCGGAAGGCACAAACAAGGAACAACGGATGATACCACAGTAGACGGATTCCTCAAGCAGCATGAACACCGGATGGTAGAACACCGTTATCAAAGAAGGAAGCGAAACCCTGAAGGTACGACGGAACCCAACCACGAGAGATCCTGGTCTCGAAGAGAGAGAAGAGAGCGGATTCAAAACACGCAGAGGTGAGAGGAGAGCAGCACAGGGGTAAGGAGTAAACTCAGACCTAATCAGAACTATCCAACCGATTTTCGAAAATAGTTTTGACACTCTACTTCGGCCGTTAGCTAGGTTATCCTACATGCTGGACTTGTGGGGTATCGCAACTGCTGAGCTCTGATACCACTCTGTAACACCCTCAGAATCCGACCTATGCAAGTTTGAGCAAAATCTGCAAACCCGCATAGAAACGATTCAAAGGTGCCCACCAGGCACTTTCGTGCGGGTGGAAAACGAAGTAATAACATTACACAACAGTCCTCGATGGGACCCACAGAACAGATATATATACAACACGACTCCATGAGTCAAGAATACAGATATAATATACAAAGATCCAAATCACCTTGAAAATATGGAGCGTCCGACTACGAACAAGATGCAAATGGGGCTAAGAGCCCTGAAAAATAACCAATGGCGTCCATAACCCTGCCCAGGCCAAGACGGAAGGGTAACCCTGCTAACGACGTCGCATCTCAAAGCCTGCTTAAACAAAAAGGGGTGCCGACAAAGGGCAAAGGAAAAAGAGGAGCGTCAAGATCGAGGCCAAGACACGAGGCTAGAATTCGTCCCCTACATATAGGTATGGTGGATCAAGCGGCAGCCAAAAGATGCACTAAACAACCTATAGAGACTCGATAACCTGGCGACTATCGGGAGGGTAAGAAAGACCTATTCGAACCAACCGATACTACCACCAATCAAACCCATCTGGCGCTTCTCGAGACCAAACGAGGAAGTCAACCGAGAACTCACACGGTGCGCTTTACTTATTCGATTATCGTTGCAGCAATTACTAGTCGTATAGATAGTCATCATGATAAAATAAGCAAAGGCATTTTAGTTAACCATTCCGTGATAGTTGCAACACTTACTAGTCGACATACAATTAACATGAGATAATCCAAAACCCAGCAGTTGGTACTTTTATTCAGCCATTCCGTTGAAGTTGCAATACTTACTAGTCGATACCATTGTCGCAAGCGACAAACCAAACAAGCAATTGTGGCAGTATTATTTAGCCATTCCATTATAGTGAAGCTGATTACTAGTCATTATAAAGTCAAGTTTATAGCACTACTTTAGTTATGCTTGTCTATGATCGAGATATCGTGCTCCAAGTCGTCCATAACCGGACACGGCTTTAGAAAGTTTTACCCGCCGGGTGCACAAATAGCAACACACTCGATCAACCTCGAAAACCAAATCAAAACCCAACGAGGCCTTCACGACAAAGCAATCACAGGATTCGAAATATTTCAGGGGCCACCCTTGAGTACACCAAGAACGGTTAGCTGACTTGAGACGGACCCGAGGTTTGGATGGACGGTCAGCGATCGGGAACCCAAAACTGGGCTTGTCGACACCGCAAAACGTGTCCCGATCCTAAATGATGCAGTGTGCCTCGCACAATCGTAAATACAGAGTAGCATGGCATAAGTACAGATAGTAAATAAAACCTCAAACTAGTTTGTGGCCCCAAGAAATAAGATGAATCAAGCTCGGCTCAGGGGTCCCATAATCCTCCCGGATGTGGATAGCGATAAATCAAGGAACAGTATCAAGTACTCGGGGTCCCACGGGACACAAGTGGACGGTCGAAACCAAATATTTTCTATCACCCACCGATGCCTCTCGCCTTACTTCGATTTTAGTTGTTAAACAGAATTAAAGTGAACGAAAAGTAAAGCCATGATCATCTCCAACATCAACATGTGGCAATACATCAACAAGCTGTGGTAATCGACGACACGCAACAACACTTGAGCAAGCTTATCACGACGCTAAGTCCAACTATCTACCCAACACGGTAATAGGATGTGTCCAAGGCAATATAAGGCTGAGGGGATATCACGGCACGAAAACTAGAGCAACGCAAATACGTATAGCAATAGATCAACAGGAGGGAATAAATACTATAAAATAAGATAGGTAGAAAGGGGAGATGCTGCTTGAAAACATTGTCGAAGGTTCATCCAAGATCGGGTCGACACTGTGCATCAACTCAACGGCCTTATCCGCGAAGAAGCAAAACACTAGAATAAACACCGGATGCAATATTTAATACTACGGCAAAAGATCGGCATGCTTATGATATGATGCATGGCATGGCAAAGGTGCGATGCAATTAGGTCATATTAAGAGGAACCGGGTCACGACAATTAAATATATGGTTCTAGTTGTTTAGAAGCCCCGCAATTTAAATGTTGTATTAACAAGGCAGAATATATCACCGGTTCGCTACACAAATTTAAATGAGGCCAATATAAGGCTAGATTTTCCCGCATATGGGCCCCATATTTAATTATTAGGTGAATCGGCATAAGGCCCCCAAACCACACCAATATGCATGTGAGATGAATGATTAATATGCAACAGGTTGGATTATATTATAAAATAGGGTTTCGGGGAGGGGTTCACACATTAGGGGGTCTCGACGAACTTGGGGTTCCGGGTTCGGGGTCGGTCTCAGGGTTCAGGGTTCGACGAGCACGTTCTCGGACTCCGGGATTTAGGGTCTTCGGATCGGGGAAGTAGATCTTGTCGCATCCGCGGTGGTCGGGCCATGTTGTCGGTCTTGTCGTCTCACGCGGAGATCTTGGCGTTCCGGGAGGGAGGACTTGGTTCGGTGTCGGGGGCACACCGGACTCGCCCTGGTCGGTGTCGTTCTTGTCAGGGCGAAGGTCTTGTCGGGTCCGCGCCATCGAGTCGGTCTTGGCATTCGGGGTGAAGAACTTGGCATCCTCGAGGGAGTACTTGTCGTAACCGTGAAGAAGGTCATGTCGGTCCACGGGGTTCGGTCTTCGGGGTTCGACGGGTGTCTTGGCGTCCCATGAAGGCATCCTCGGTTCTCCATGTCGAAGGCATCGGGGTCTCGACGAGGTTCACGATCTTCAGACTCCTGGAAGGAGAACTTGGCGCGACGCCGGGTTCGGGATCAGTCTTGACGCCGGGATCGGGGCCTTCGGGGTTCCAGTGTCCAACGGATCTTCGGGTTCAAGGATTTGTCTTCGGGTTCCGCGAGCGAGGAACTCAGGGTCCGAGAAGGAGTTCATGACGTTCCGCGCCCAGGGTTTGTGTGGCGATCTTGTTACCGAAGAAGAACTTTTCTGATACCAGGGCCTTCACGAGATCTTGGTAAGCTTCTCGAGTGTGGCCTGCTGGGTGAAGAGAGGAGGAGGGGTGAGGTGTCAACGGTTGAGTGGAGGGAGTGGTGAGGGGAGATGAGGTGGCGAGAGCGGATTGGGTGGGGTGAGGTGGCTGGAGGGTTGGGTAGAAATAGGATTGGTAGGAAAGGGTTTGGGGTGGACCGATTTGTTCTGGGGTGGTCGTTCGGGTCGAATCGGCCCGTTCGACTGCCCCCACTAAAATAATTAAAATATTTTATTTGTTTAAAACAAAGTTTCTGCAAA
Organism: Avena longiglumis; assembly: GCA_030063025.1. Lineage (NCBI taxonomy): Eukaryota > Viridiplantae > Streptophyta > Magnoliopsida > Poales > Poaceae > Avena > Avena longiglumis. The sequence goes on from CP125974.1 coordinate 10,776,897, forward strand.
CCGATAACAGACAAAACAAAATAATCCGGTGACCCGGGGTTTGCGTTTGAATAAAAACGGGGCGTTTAGAAAACACAACCAGGTTTTTCCGCAAATAGTTTTATGCAAGCAAATGCAAGATGATGACGATGCTCAAATGCAATGTGGCATGATGACATGAGCATGCGGTCATGATGATGCAATGCACAAAATCAACGCGATTTTCTAGTAGTGGTTTTGCGGTATGCCACACATTACTACGACAGACATCATCGCGAGGTGGAATACGCGGTCGGCGATTGGGTGTGGCTGCGTCTCCTGCATCGTTCCACTCCACTTTCTTGCCTTGACTTCCAGCCGGTCCCACATCCACGATGTCTTCCATGTGGGGCTGTTGAAGCCTTACCGCGGCGAGCCGCCTGCTGCGACATCGGTGCTTCCTCCTACTGCTGATGGACGTCTTCTTCTGAGTCCTGCAAAGGTGTTGCGGGCTTAGCTACGTCGTGATATCTGGTACTTGTTGGTTCAGTGGGAGGGTCTTCCAGCGGAGGGGGCCACTTGGGAGCAGCGCGATGACTTTTGCATCCACTACTTAGACTACCAGCTCGAGGACAAGCTGTTTGCGCAGGCGGGGAGAGATGTTATGACCGGCCTGTCATATGCTAGGAGGGGGCCCAACCGTGGGCCCAATTAGGGGCTTAGCCCATTTATTTTCAGCTCATAAATACTGGTTGCAAGGAGACATGATTAATCAAGCAATAATAATATCATTATTGCCGACTCCCAAAGGAGTCGGCCTTTCCTAACCCTAGCCGCAACCGCCTCCTTGCGCCGTCGCCACGGCGCCCTGTCGTCGGCGCCCTCCTCCTCGACTGCGCCAGCCCTCCTCCTTTCCCTGCAACCTATGCCCTAGATACGGTAGAACCCCAGCTCCTGCCACCAGCCCTGACCTTTAGAATGGAGGCTCAATAATTCCATGTCTGCCATACACAATTCCATTTCCTTACTCTCATGTGGCATTCTACGATCTTGTATCAATGGCTTGCTAGTTCTCTGGTAGGAGTGAAGTCCAGCTTCCATTCCTCTTCTCGTAAAGTGTAACTCATGCAAACATATCTCAGCTGGCAACTCTGCATATGGTCTTTGTAATAGTAGCTTGAAATTTGTTTCCTCTTCACAAAATGATTAGAACGATGTGCCTCCATGTACGTATGGTACTTGTGAGCTGCATATTTCAAACCTTGAATAAACAAGTTGACAAACACGGTCAGCCCAATGAGCGTCACAGAACAGTAGTTACTCCAAAATATTTGCAGAACTGAACCTATGAGATGGATTTGCAAAACAATATCAGTGACGTATCGGTCATGCCATAGCTGCGCATAAGAAGTCACACAAGCGGGCTGCAGACAACAAGGCATTGAATCATAGAGGTGTTGCACTTCAGGGATGCAGACAACTTCGCAACAAGAAGTTGGTGGCAGTAGATGCAGCGCCTTTGATGGGCTCGCCGTCGAGGGTTCCGTCGCCAGCTGCAGCTACCGCGAGAATGCTGATGAAGTCAACGGTGACAGTGGGCGGCGTCGCTTCCTCTGCTGTGGGGGACGCAAGCATCGACTTGTTGGCTTCACGTCTTGGACATTCCGTCGAATAGGTCGCGGGCGCCACAGAGGTGTTGTCGACGAGAACATTTTGAGCGACCCCTGTGCCTGTGCCTTCTCGATGGCAGAGGCCTGAGCCGGGGAGTCGGCCAGCCCTGCCGATGCGATGGCGAGCTTGTTCGTGCCGGAGCTCGCCGTCACGAGAAGATTGGGAATCAGAGCCGAGGCGGGAGAGAGAGAGAGAGTCGCCGCCGTGCCGTTCCGATCCTTATGGATGACTCCATCGTTGCCTACTTCCATGTAGTACTTGTAGTCTGCGGCTCCTGAAAGTAGTCGCATGGCCAGGCCCATGTAGTGGTCCTCCTATGGATCAGCTCATGTATGGAGAGGTCGCAAACAGATACAGGAGGCCAAAACGGGAAAAAGAAGGGTTAGTAAGCAGCGGGAAGTGAACTCTGAACTCACCAGATGCCAGATGGGGCGAGGCACGGTGGCGGCGACACGATCGGCGCCTTGGCGGTGGCCGGTGGGCTGAGCTGATCAACCAGGGGATTGCAGACGCGCGCCGCGATCCGTAGAGGCACGCGTCGATGGATGGAGGAGGGCGTAGTTTTCACTGCCAGTTTCCAGTTTTCTCGTGTCGATGGAGGATGAGGCTCGTCGGCCCAGACTAAACCAAACCTATCAATGTGTGTTTAGGCCCAGATTAAGAAGGCCGGACGCGAGAGGACTCACCTGGTCATGTTTTTATCGTTTATTTAGTCTATCAAGTGGAAACGATCGCTACCATACATATATAGCTATATAGAAGCATATATACTGAAAAAGTTTTGCAAAAATAATTGGGTATGCATTGTAAACTCATGAATTAGTCTAGCCCCTGGCAGTCACGTCAAAATCATGCGCGCTCTAAAACTTTTGTCGCGCGTGGAATATTGCAGTATTTGGCACAATATATTTTGGCCGCGCCTTCCGCGCGCGCTATAAATAGAGCACCCGCACACCACTCAACCGTCGTTGAAGGTCCATTCCGACGCCAAAATTCCCCGTCTCGCCCGCTTGTCGTGCAGAGATCACCGCTTCATCGCCGCGTCATAGCCCTTCCCTCGCCCCATTGAGTGCTTAGCCGTTGCCGAATGGCGCCGCCACACTTGTCGTCTGGCTACCTTGGGGTGCCCGCCCGCCCCAATGGCACGTTCTATGCCGAGATCCGTGGCGGCGGTGACTGCATCGTCCTCGTCACGTTCGAGACGGCACACACATGCGTGTTCGACGCGGAGGCGCGGTGTCTTGGCCGTCTGTGCCAACAGATGAATTTCCACGACGTGTGGATGTGCAAGCATGCAGAGGTGCTCCCGCTGCCACAGTGCCTCATCACTGAGGAGGAAAAGCGACCCCACGCCGCATGGCTCGCGCCTCTACCACATCAAGGATGCAAGACAAAGTATGTACTACAAGAGCAAACATACACGTACCTTTGTCCCTTGCTCTGTTTGATACCCAGGCCAGATGCAAGACAAGCAAACACAAATATGTGACTCAACTGCCCCTCCGCACTTCAAGGGGCGAGGAACAACCACACTTCTGCAACAAGTTGAGCAGAAAACCCTAGCCCCCGCCCTTAGTGGTGGCCCTTGTGAGAGGAGAGACGCACACACCAGGATCCTCTCCATTGCCCCGCTCACATCGCCTCCTGTAGGAGACTAAGAGGGGAAAACCTAGCCCCGCCGCCATGAATCCCCTCATGCCCCCCCCCCCCCATCCCCATCCCCCGCGGAGGGCCACCGGACAAAGGCGCACAACTTTGGTGAAGGGGGCATTCGGGACCATGCATGTCGGCTCTCGCGCAGTTGAAGGGTGGAGATCTCCTCCGCTGGAGGACTCAGGTACACTAGGACGGTGGCCCCGGGCGGAATGGATGGAGTGGACCCTACTGTAGGTGGTGGTCGTCGTTGTTGCTTACCGGCTCCTTGGTTGCACGAGCGGTGAGGCGGTGACAGCCGTGGTCATGGTGCGGAGGTCGAACCGTTCAGCCTCCAACACAAGATCTAAAGGGGACTCCTTTCCCAGCCTTTCTCGTCTCTCCTCCATGGCCCTGGACCTCGTTCTGGCGGTTGCTTGGTGGGCCCAAGGTGGGGTTGACCGGGGGAAACCCTTGTCTGACGGCGGTGGCCACAACGACGATGAAGCTGCGGGCTTCTCTCCTTCCTGGAGGCAACATCGATGTATATTATCCTCCTCCCTAACATGCATGTCTTGGATGAAAAACTAAAAGCTTCGGTTATTTGGGCGGTGGCGGCCGGCGCTCCAGCACCGTACCTATTTTGAAGGTGCCACCTTTAGATAGAGGGGCTAGTGGATGATCTCGGTGATGGGTAATTGGTAACTGGTAGAGGTTGTTCTGTCTTTGTGTGGTTGGGCATGTGGCCAGCCAAGTGTTCGTGAGGCTCTTGTTCCTTGGGCCTTGTTTTCTCGCCGGTGGGTTGGCTCCCTCGAGCCAGGCAAGAGGAGAAGGGTTCTCCTCTCCGTCAGCAGCAGCCTACCAGTGGTCGAGCCAGCATGCGACTCTTGTCTAGGCCATGTGCCACTGGTGCTATCTTTCTCACTGCGTCTTCGTTGGTGACTTTACTTGGCAGTTTGCTTCTTGGCATTGTGCTTGGTGCAGTGGGCAGCGGTGAAGTATATGGGTGGCGGCATAGAGGCGGTAGCGTCTGGAGTCCTCCCCTTGGAAACGTGTCTGTCAATGCCCATGTGTGCTCAGGGTGAGCTACTCCACCTTCTAACAGGTGTGGCGCCCTTCGATCAAGGGCGGAAGGCAAGGTACTTTCTTCGGAGGTGCACTGGTGGAAACAGGCTTATAGGTCCCGGTTGGTACGGGGCTTTAGTCCCGGTGGCCCAACCGGGACGGGGCAATCGGGACTAAAGCCCTAACCTTTAGTCCCGGTTGCCCCACCAACCGGACAAAGGGTGCACGTGGCAGCGCATAGAGCGAGGGGTGGAGATTAGTCCCGGTTCGAATACGAACCGACTAATAACCTTCGCCGCGGCAGAGATTTGCCATTTCGCCGCGCGAGAATTCATTTTGGTACATTTTGTTGCCGCGGCAGCATTTTCGCCACTTTTTGTGCCGCGGCAGAGAATTCATTTAGGTTGTTTTATTGTTTATTTAGTGTTTTGCATCATATAAGTAAGTTTATCAAAAAACAGGACATCATAAATAGTGAAATAACCAATTCACATCGACACATGAATTGTATCAATGACAGAGAAAAGATAAGATTGCTAACCTCGATCGAGGGAAATAAAGAGGAGAAAGCTCAAGTGCGTCTCGGACACCTTTTATATTTTTGTTCTATGAGAAATTGAACGGGATTATTCACTCAAATATTTCATCAAACACCTTCAATGCATGCATAGAAGAGAAAAAACTAGCACACCCCTCACACCTTCCACCAAGAGAAAAAACAGAGTGGAGGCAGAGGGTGGGCGTTTATAGAGGTGGTGGTGTGACCATTTTTAGTCCCGTTGGTGGCTCCAACCGGACGATTCCTTACCAACCGGGACGCATGCCTCTGGTCCCGCTTCGCCGAATCGACGGCTGCCAACATTAGTCCCGGTGGGCGAACCGGACTAATGCCTCGAGGGTCGCGAACGGATGGCCCTTTTTCCACTATTGGTGGAAATGGATGGCATTGCACATGGCTGGCCCTCCGGAGGTTGACGATGGCATGAGTTCCTTAATTGCATGCTTCTTCACCGACATGGCTTCTTCTCCGATCAGATCATGGAGCTGAACGAAGGCCTCATTTTTCAAGTTGTGCTTCATATTTCCATCTCTTTTGTTTGTATCGATCTGTTGCCACTGTTAGTTGTTAATCAACACTTTGTAACCTTGGCTGTTCGGGGCTATCTGTATTTAAAGTCCAGCGGGAAAAAGCAAGAAGAAGAGGAGCTCCGTCTGGGTAAATTCAAGACGGCCTCTTTAAAACCTTTGATCTAAAAAACATGAGCAGAAAACAGAGCAAAGAGGGGCATAAAACAGGGCAAAGTGAACGCATTGGGTTACCAATTTTATGTTGGGCTATTTTGGAATTGTTGAAATGATCTGATTTTTAACAGGAAAGCTTCAACGATTTTTTTGCAGGTTTTTGCTTGGCTATCCATTGAATCCAACTATGGTTCAATTTGATTCGGAGGACCAGCGCGAGAGTATGGTGGCTGGGTGCAATCGTTTGCTACAGGTTGCGCGGAACTTCTACTACCTGGCTTTTGGGTGGCGTCGCACTAGCAGACTCCAACATGTTTAGACTTTTTATAATTCTATTTTTTATATGGTTGATTCTTGTTACGGCCCTTTTTGATCCTTGATTGTAACGTGTTGAATCTTTAAACTATGCAATAAAAGGTTTTCTGCATCACCATGATACAGAGACCAGGGTCATACTCCCTATTTAAAAAAAATACATGATCGTCTCTAGAAATTGGGAGCCTTTGTGCAAGTTGGAGACATGGCTATGGTATCTGCTATTTTCTATAACATTTAGAAATATATCAAACAATGATTTCCATACCTTATTACAATTTGAAGTACCGGAATCATAACTTATCTTTCTACTCACCGGTTTAAAATGTAAGATGTTTTAGTTTTTAAAAAAAATATATCTAGATGTCTTTTAGTGTGCAGATTCGGAGTGAATCTACACACACTAAAGGGGGTCTACATATATAGGTTTTATAAAAATTAAAACATCTTATATTTTAAAACGAATAGGATAGAAGACAAGATGCTCAGTGCTTTAGAAACCAAAGATAATATTACGAGCTGTACTAAGATTGAATTGAAACATCCATTGGTTTTGGAAAATCCCTTTCAGCTCACGTGTCTATTTGCACCCATTATGATAAAACATATTTTGAAATGTCAAAAAAATTGAAGAAATATATTTACACGTACATTCAAACATTTTATGTTCATTCATAAGTTTTGGGTAGAAAGAACATTTTATGTGTCATTTATAAAAAAATGTCATGTAAATAGGACTATCAATAGGATATTTTCTGTTTTTTTTTGCACGAAACACGTAGAATGTTCTTTTATCACAAAAGCTTGTGAACAAACATAAAATATTCGAAGGATATATAGATATTTTTTTAATTTTTGGTATTTCGAAATATGCTTTCTCACAATAGATAAAAAATACACCCGTAAGCCAAATAGCCACCTCCATTGGTTTTTCACTTATCAGTATAGCAAGATCGAATAAAGAAGAATTCAAGAAGACCAACTGACCAACCCTGGAACGGCCTCCGGATTGATAGTAGGGCATCAGGGAAAACTTCGATCAACGGATCAACTTTTAATGGCGGCAGGACCCAAGAGAGCGAATGACGCTATGGTGAGGGGGCGTTGGCAACCCTGATTGTCAGTGTTTCTAGGCGACATGATCAGGTCGCATTAGATCGATGAATCATCTACTCCCTCCATTCAAAAATAAAATTAATTTAGATTTGTTTAAATTCGAATGTATCTATTCACTAAATACATTTAATTTAGATAAAACCAAATCAGTTATTTCTGGACTGAATTCGCTATGTTTTCATTATTTTTCCTAGCATGATCGGGAATTCAGGAGATCGCACGCGTCATGGCGTGAGTATAGACAATGCCTATTCCTTAACTTAAATCACTCTGGAGGGAGTCGTAGACTCGGGACAAGGCCCATCCTTTAAGCTGCAATTTGCTAGAAATTTGACGGATCTCCTGCTCAAGCGGAAATGCTAACTACAGCCCGTGCCGCACAGAGGCACTCGCCTGTTGTGCCGGCTCATTATCTCTGTTTTTTTTTGTTTTCTTTTTTCCTTTTCTTTTTCCTGTTTTTGGTTTTCGGTTTCCTTTTTCTTTAATTTTTTTCTTTTTTATCGAATAGTGTTTATTATATTTTTGGAAAAAGGCACTTTTTCAAAATTGGTTTATTTTTTTTAAATTTGGTTCATGATTTTTTTGAAATTGGTTTATGATTCCAAAATTTGGTTCATCATGTGTGAAATTTAGTTTATGGTTTTTAAAATTTAGTTCCTGATTTTTATGAAATGGGTTCATGAGTTTTGAATGTTGTTCATGATGTTTTAAAATTTGGTTCATGAGTTTACAAAAAATATTCATTATTTTTAAAATTTGGTTGCAAATTTAGAAAAAATATGAATGATTTAGTTCACTTTTTTATGAAATATTTAAAAAATGTTTAGATTTATAGATTAATAAACACAAAAATAAGAACAAATATTAAACAAAAAGAAACCATTTTTCTGTCGAGAAGGACTCCGTACAGGAGCGTGCTGCAAGAAAAATATAGAGCCAAAGGTGCAAGAGTGTGTAACCTGATTCTGTCGAGAAGGACTTTGTACGGAGAAAGATACAAACGAGTGAAATAAAATGGGTCGGCCCCTCTCTGGTTGGCTGCAGGCGACGCGGGTGACCTGTGCCGCAGCAAGCGACGTATAGCACCGCCCCTGCTACAGACTTAGGTTGCGCTGGAAACTAACTGGGCTAGCGGCGCCATTCGCCCACACCGCATACCGCCACCAGAGTATAGGAAAAAGAACATGAGCGTTCTCAACGACGATGGGGACGACGCGATTGGCCACAATGCACCGAAGGAGGTGAGGTTAGAACCTCGGCAGATACGGGGACGACACGGCAAGCCACGGTGTCGCTGGAAGAACGAGGAAAGAAACTTAGGGTTAGGGGTGGGTCATGTCTCGCCAGACTTAGAGTTATGGGTGGGTGTCGCCGACGACCGTACTTAGAGCTAGGGTGCAGGTCCAGGGCCTCACAGACGACGAGGACGACACGGATGGATAAAAGGTGGTTTTTGGCCATGTTGTTCCTCAAGCGCCAAGTCGTCGATCTACCAAATCCGTCTCCTCGATTGGGCCATCATTGAGTTCCGGTCTTCCTCCCGGAGATTTTCACAATTTGGCACTAGATGCTACTAGATATCTAGAGCGGAATCAATGCGGTCGTATGCACCCTTTTGTGGGCGAGGCATGAAGCTTCATATTCTAGTCGGTACCATGCGGGACATGTCTTCACATAGATTTCCATGAAAGTGATAGAGATGGAGACACTCAGGTAGCTACGATCAGAGGTTGGTTTTGGAAGAAAGGGTATTGGTTGTAATGAAGACAATGCGGCACTTGTTCTCCCTTTGTGTCGGATGTTCGGCAACTTGTAGATGCACCCTTGGCAAGCGGGGGAGGCAACACAAGCGGACTGCATTTTTGGTGGTGCCCCTCGAGTACCGAACCATTATTTTCAGGTTGAAAACCTAAGGTCTGGCCTTCATTGGTTGTACCTGGCAATGGTCTTGCTGAAGGCGTTGTTTTGCAAACTCGGGCTTTCTTCAGGATGAAACCCCAAGATCTTCGATCGAGCGACGACAATGCTTGTGTATTGTTTTCTTCTTGAAGACGTTTCTTTTGGAGAGGCTAGTTTGTAGTATCGCATGTTGTAGTCGGTTGTGGTTAGAGTGCTTCTGTTGCGAGTGGTTGTACACTGCAACAAGGTCTTTGTTTTTTTTTGTCCTTGATTATGAGCATCTCAAATCTCTTTGGACATCTTTTTGTTGGTACAGAGGCTAAATGTAATTGGTATTTTCTTGATATTAAAATATTTCCTTTTGTCAAAAAAATATTCAACAAGAAAAATATGAGGAGATAGGAACGGGGAAAAAGTAAGCTGTGCTGACAATACATTTCAATCTTATAATATGATAGAGAATGTTAGCACCCGTATAATGATAGAGCCATACCTCGTAAAAACCGATGAAAAATTTGAACATAGTGCACATAATTGGGGACACTTAGCTCAAAGTGCCTCTAATTAGAGCTTTCAGGACACTTTGAAGAAGTGTCCCTACCAAAGTGCTCCTACAAGCCCTACCGTGTCCTAGTGTTAGTGAATCCATTTCGTGGCCTGTTCCTTTTTGCTTCAGCCTCGTTGGGCACGGTCTGTGGTCTGGTGGTCAAACAGCTCACACCGTTTGGGAGCAAACGCGAAGCCAAGGAAGCTGCCTGGAAGCTCAGCTAGCAAACCCACCCACACATCACAAGAGAATCATCTTCTCGCACACCGGCCGTGTTTGGGAGTAAACACGGACGGACATTTATCTGACTCTGTGAGAAGGAGAAGCACGCGACCTCGAACATCAAACAGAATCCCCTCAGTCAAAATGACAAGTCCACCACCGCACCGGGCAGCACGACTGCGGCTGGGGAGGCAGGATAGGTGGGCCAGTGTCGGAGGGCACCGAGCTTGGCAACGATGGAGATGTTTACAAAGTCGATTTGTGGTGGGGTCGTTGGCGTGTGAAAAGAACGACTAGAAGCGTTTAGGCAACAAAAAAAATGTTATAACTCTTTGTACTGACGTTGGTGGTTATTGGTGGACTTTCGGATCGGAGGTAAAAAATGTTATAATCATATATGACAAGTAAATAGAAGAACGGAAACGAGATACCTAGGGGGGACACAAAATTTTAACATAGAAACCTCTCTTCAATAAAAGAAGAAAAAAGCACGACGTCTTCTAGTAAAACTTCGCTCAAGAAGGCATCGCACAAAGCAGATGTTGAAGCCGTGCAATCGTGGCGCCCTCAAGTGTTAACATTGTACGCCACATTTGCAGGACCCTGGCAAGACCGACGCCCCAGAGAAAACCGCATATTTGCCAGTGACGTATACTCTACTGGAGTACCTAATTATCATCAGGTGTCCGTTACGTTTATTTTTAAAAGAGAGAGATATCATGAGGCGCCAGCGCAACCAGGACCTTGAGGGCGTCTCAACTCTCATCAACCTAAAAGAACGATGGGCCTGAACTTCCTTTTGTCAGCTGGGAGACGAGTCCATCTGCGCCGCGTCGACTGAGGTTTTTGGCGAACTGTTGAAGCCCTCTACCCCATTTCGTGAGAAACGGTTTAAAAAAGATTCTGCGCTTTCAAAGTGGTTAAGTCTAAACTAACTTGGAAACCTCACAAAATTTTGAAACCGGCTTCCCAGGAAGCTGGGGTAGGGCGGCTTCTCCAAAAGAAGGGCCTGAATCGGGAACGGCGGTTACGCCAGACTGCCAGAGACAGGAACAGGGAAGGGAAAGCTGCTGAAGAAAAAGGGAACGAACGAGGACAAGGAAACTACCCGGAAGCCTCCTGCCCCTCCGCGCCGCACAGTCTCAACCTCCCTTGCGCCCACACGGCCACACCACCAACATCCTCCACATCCTCCCCACACACACACACCACACCCGCGCCCGCAGACCACCCTTGTCCCACCCCCGCACCCAGAACATATATAAAGGCCCCGCACGATCTGGATTCCAGCCAAATCCTCTTCCTACCTCCCTCCATAAAAAAGAAGCAGCGAACCATGCCCAATGTATGCCTCTCGCCGGAGATTTATATCGCCCTCGCCGTCGCCGCGCCCGTGGCCCTAGTTTTCTTGCTCCTGAGGAACCTGCATCGGCCCTTGTTGGAGCAGCTGCCTGATGGGGTGCCCGACCAGATCCCGGCGACTCCAGAGCCAGAGGATCTTGACGGCCCCACCACGCCACCCCAGGTCAGGACGGAGGGGAGTGGCTCGACCCGTCCCAGCGACGAGGAGGACGTCGGCGACGAAGCAGGCCGGGAGGCTGAAATTACTCTGGCCTTCGTCAATGCTACCATCGACAGGTAAGCCTTAGTCACCATTCACCAATCGTTTCTTCCCTGTGTTCCCAATTACTCCATTCTGCACTGTATGTTCTTTTCAAGAGTACTACTAGTACAGTAGTAGCCTAGAACCCAGCCGCGCGGTGGAGGGGATTGAGCAGGCGGGACCGAATTAGATTCTCCTGACTTAAAGTCAGACTAGCTTTGTGTTTCCTTCATTCACACGTGGGCTCCTCCACCTGGACGCCCTACATGTCAGTGACACAAAATTAAGTTGAAACGCGGAGAGAGTCTCTTTCATATACGTAGTATACGGCTGCTCTCGCCACTTATCAACCCGTGTGAAACCACATCCACAATGTTTAGGCGCCTAATCGGACACTGACCTTGATAGGATTTCACTTCTCAAAGAAATAAATCAGAAAGAAAATTCTAAACTTTATCACACAAGCAACGGGTTACTACCCTAGTGATTTCTAGAGACGCATATGTGCCATCTGGCGGAAGAACCGATGATCATTGCAATACCAGGAAAAAGGAACTTTCTTGTTGCCATGAGTGGTGAAAAACTGTTTAATACATTAGACGCGAGGCAAAAATGGTCAATTGGCACATTATTATAGCATGTAGGGATTACGATTAATTACAGTAATAAGAAACAAAAAGGAAAATGATCAAACACTCCTCAAATTTCCATGATTGAATCCTATAGTATGTGTTTCAAATGATTTGAATGGTTCATAACAAGATTTTTTTTAACAGATCTGCTGAAATTGCTGGTATTCTTGACAAGATATCGAATGCTTTCGGAGAAATACTTCTGGACATCGATAATACCAATGAATCTACCATTCATCCAGGAAATGGACTTCTTATACAATCCATGGAAATTTTATTTGGCACTGGGACTTACACCGTTGAACTTTACAATGTGATGTTTGATTTTTGGATATCTAAGATAGAGGAAGATGCAGAATGGATAGGCCAAGGTGAAAAAGGCCGAAGTTACATATTCCTCTTGAATAACACATATGATGTTTGGCAAACGATGCGCTGTCCAAGAGCGCCCTTTTCCAATCTACTAGAACTGTCGGGTAGGCTCGCTTCAATGGTCCAGCAATACAAGAAAAGCTACTTCCATGAGTGTTGGGTTCCTTTGAACAACCCATGCCATCCGGACAAATTTACCTCGGTCTTTCATACCATATGCAAAGAGCAGATGACATGGAAAGTTACAGCTGAGCTCAGGTACACACTGCGGCAGGAGATTGTGGATTTGATTCTTCCACCTTATGAGCTTTCTTTACTTGCACTTAAGGAAAATCAGAGCCCACTTCCGAAGATCCTTTATTGGTTAAAACGATTAATGGCAGGAAAGAAGAAACAAAAGAAGCTTACAATTGAGGGATTAGAAAAGGTCATAAAGGATTTGTTTGAAGGATGAAACACCTACATGATGGTTCACTGGGAGAGAGGGGGAGATAGCACACTGGATTTCTATAGGGCCATTATAGTTATCATATTAGAAATTATGTTGTGTTTGTTCCTGTATAAATGCCGGTTGTAAAGGGTTCTTCCTTTTTATATTAGAGGATATAGAAAATACATAAGCCTTTTTTGTCTAACATGGCGTCTTGAAATAGAAGATAGAACGGCTAACAGGCCATCATATGTACGTGTGAAGCATATACGAAGAAATATTCCAGTTCTGTTTCTATTCTCGTATATAGTACCTCCTCGTTAGAGGCAGACCTTAATGGAGGCCAAAAGAGGCCATGGCCCCTCCCAACTCAACTATAATTTGCACTACACTACTAAGTATTTATCATTTTTTTTATCATACAAAATACAAAATAATTCAATTTAGCCACCCCCTCCCCAAAACTGCTATCTATTGCCTTTTGGCCCTTCCTACAATATTGTTCAAGGTCCGCCACTGCTCCTTGTCCAAAATATAAGATGTACTTGTAAGAACAAGGCGTTTTGGCTCACGAGCACATATGCACCCGTTTCCTGATTGGACTATGGTGGGCCAAAGCTTTCAGTTGTTTTTGACGGAAAAAGTGCTGGACCAATGGTACAGATGGCCTAAAATTATGTACTAGCTAGAGTCAGACACCAGTTCGCCGTGGATTCTGCTCATCTCCTGCTGAGATTGGGGGTCAGCTTCTGCTCTACTCCCTCAGGGATTATAAGGTCTAAGAGTTTTTTTAAAATGTTAGAAATTACAAATGCTTTCTCATTTATTACCATCTCTCCTCCAATGCATGATTTTTTTCTTTCTCTTTTCTCATGCATGTATAACTACTGGTGCATGTAGTAATTAAAAAGATGAGTTATTAATTTTTCTTAATCCTATCAAAATGGTCCATAGGTCTTATAATCCTTAGACTAGTCATAGTGGTAGTAACTTGAATAGTAACATAGTCCTACATGTATTGCCAACTAAACATTTAGATGACATGATATGCAATTAAATGATAAGAGAGAGGCTTGTGGTAACTAGTTATGTTACCATAACATCACATATTTCAAGACAAAATGAATCTATATTACAATAAATAAGCCTTTGCATGACACCACACATATGTTATTTTCCACTATGGAGATAGTAACTTTGACTAGTAACATACCCATGTTAATACCTTAAGTTACCCCCCACTGTAACCAGCTTTAACAGAGAGATGACGCGCGGGATGCTTTGGTCGGCTTCGCGCCAGAGTGCACGCCTAGCACGGGTCAGGGCGGAGAGCCCGGGGGTGGTGCCTACGGTGTCCCAGCTGGCGTCTCAAAGGATCAACACGCAACCTTGACTCAGTACCCCAAAAGCATCTCCCCGCCGCCCCTCTATCCTCTCCATCGGGTTCCGGTTCTCGGTACTAGATGACTTCTCTCGAGCATCTCGCACAAGTGGTCGCAGACGGTGGCGTCGTCTTCAGGGGCGTGGACCAAGCTTCATGATTGAGGCGATTAGAGCTAGGAGATTCTGAGGTCCCTAGCGGCTAGCGCATGCGGCACGCCAAATAGGGGAAACCTCGACACCGTCTGGCTGGGACATCGATCCTGGATCCGAGATGGTGGGTTCTCAGCCGCGCCTCTTCGACGTCGCCAGAGACCCCTAAGGGGGGGTCTCTAGAACGCCGAAGAGTTCTCTGCCTCGTCGTCCCGAAAAACTCTGTCCCCTGGGGACCAAACCCAGTAGGTGGTCCAATAGTTGGCCTCCATCATCTCACTCATCTGGAACATCCGGGTTTGGGAATGACGGCCGAGACGCCAGATTAAAGACTACATGCGCCAGAGAATGTGGACATCGTAGGTTTCCAGGAGACCATCAAACATGACTTCCAGATCTCGGAGCTCCAGGGCTTGTCGCGGCACAAGTTCGCTTGGAACTGGCTTCCGGCTGTGGGTCACTCTGGGGGCATCCTCCTTGGCGCCAAGGAGGATACCTTGAGGTGGAGGATATGGACATGAGGAATTCTTTGTGAGCATGGCTCACCCATAGACGCCCAACCTCCGGTGGGAGGTCGTCATAGTCTATGGCCCCGCGGACCATAGCCGCTCCCCCTTCCTTGAGGAACTAAAGGCTAAGGTTGAGCAGTGCTCCACACGGTGGTTGTGGCGGCGACTTCAACCTGATCCGTTCCCACGGATAAGAGCTCCCAGCGTGGATGTCCCGCGCATGCGGATGTTCAACGATATGTCGCTGATCTCGCCCTTAGAGATCACGAGGTGGGAGCCCGCTTCACGTGGACGAACAACAGGTTGACCACAGAGCGTCTTGGACGCGTGTTGGTCTCCGTGGAGGAAGTCGCCTTCCCTCTGCTCTCTCCGCGCCATTACGGGGTTGGCTCGGACCATGTTAAACCGCTCTCGATCGGGAGTTCACCACCACGATGAACCGCTTCCACTGAGAACTTCGGCTTCAGCCGGTTTTGTGGACAGTAAAGGCCAAGTGGTTGGCGGCTACCCGCCCGCTTTAATGCGGTGGTCGCATCATTGCGCTAAGATGGCGTCGGTTCATGAAGGGTGGGGGCCAACTTGGGTGCAGCAGCGTCTCGAGCGTCGTTCTTGGAGATCCGTCTTGGACTGGCGGAAGACTCGGTGGGCCTCTCGGCGGATGAGTGGTCCCACCGTTATGCCTTAGAGACTTCGTCGAGATTTACAAGGGAGGAGTTGTTTTGGCGGCAGTAGCCGCGAACGCTCCTCAAGGAGATGCAAACAGCGTACTTCCGCGGTGGCTAATGGTCGCCGTGAAATGCTCGATCCCGCCTCAGGACGGATATACTCTGGAGGAGCGGGCGCTATCCGCCCATATTTACTCCTTCTATAAGGAGCTCTTCTTGGCGGGGCCCCTTACGGGGTCGCGTTGGTGATGACTTTTGGCCTAGTGGGACAGAGTCACGGTGGCGAGAATGAGCTCACCCTCCCATTCCTACCAGAGGAAGTTGAGGCGGTGAAGGCCATGAGGACCAACTCCGCCCGGGCCCCGATGGTCTCGGTCTCCTTCTTCCAGACTTTGGAGGAGCTCCAACCGTCATCATGCCCATGTTTGAATTCTACACGGCACTGGTGATGGGGCGTCAATTTGGGCGTGATCACTCGATCCCCAAAGTCTTTGGGGCCTCGGACGTTCGCCAATTCGGACCCATCACGGTTCTCAATGTCATCCAACGGATCCTCGCAAAGTTTGCCTCTCGCCTCGCCCGGTCATGGGCGCCTCACCCTGATATCAATTTGCCTTTCTCAAAGGCGATTTATACATGGGATCTTGGCCCTCCATGAGGTTATACACGAGATCAAGTCCCGGCGATTGAAGGGCATCTTCTTGAAGCTGGACTTCCGAAGGCCTATGATCGTCTGGTGGCGGTTCCTTCGTCGAGTCCTCATCAGCGAGGATTTGACGCATCACTCACTGATGCGATTCGTCATGACCGGCAACGCGATTAACATCAATGGCGAGATCGGACCTTACTTCCGCCCTCATGTGGTGTCCGCGGTGGGACCCCTGTCCCTCCTCTTCAACGCTGCGGTCGATGCTCTCGCGAAATGCTTGAGAAAGCGAAGGCGGCCACATATCGGTGTGGTAGGCCACCTTATCCCCAGGGCATCACCAGCTCAATCTGGCGATGACACGTTGATCATGATTGAAGGCTCGGCGGACATTGCAAACCTCAAGTTCCTCCTCCTATGCTTTCGGAGATGTCGGCCTCCGTATCAACTCGATAAAAGCGAGATCATTGCACTAGGGTTCCCCGACGAGCAGCGGAGGATAGGCGACAACTTCAATTGTCGGCTAGCCTCCTTCCCATCACCTACACAGGGATGCCGATCCGACACGGGATCCTTATCGGGGACTGGAACCGCTCGAGGAGGTGCGCTCAAGGTCCGAACCTTGGCGTGGGAGATTTACCTCTAAAGGTAGCAAGACCGTCTGATCGACTCATGTCATCTGCTTTGCCCATGTACATGATGGGCATGTACCTCCTCCCGAGGGGTGCATGGGACCTTTGACAAGGAGCTGTCGAGGTTCTTCGGCAAGACTCCTTGGGTGCCAGAAATACCACATGGTCAAATGGGGACATTTGCGCCCCAAGGATGTTGGGGCATAGGTATCCTTGCTTCCCGTCGGTTCAACAAGGCCCTCATGCTCGAGATGGGTGGCGCATCCTGAGGATGATGGTGGCCTATGGCTCAAACTCATCAAGGCCAAATACTGCGGGGTCGGCCCTTCGGCTGTGATAAATCACGAGGGTCCCAGTTCGCACTCCATTCAGGAGGTCAAGGGTGAGATCGAGCATGGCCTCATTGTTTCCATTGGGAATGGGAGGGACCTGCTACGGCTGGATCCACGGCTCGGGCGCCCGCAGGAGGTTTTCCGGCTTATTCGCCATCTGTTCCACCAGCTCGTGTTTCCTCGCGGCACTTGGAGGTACATGGAACATCTCGTTCCGCCCCTTGGCCGGGAAACGGAAGCTTGGAGGAACTTCGTGAGCTCGGCCTCCTTGGCCCGAACTCGATAGTGTTCTGTGGACCCTCACTCCGTCTGGTTCCTTCTCGGTTGGCTCGGCCTATCGGGCCCTCTTTGCCAGCGCCTATTCCTGGACCAAGCACCTCTGAAAGCCCCTCTCATGAAGACTAAAATCTTTGTGTGGCAACTTTACGCAGGCTCCCTGAGTTGAGGTGACCAGCGACATGGGGGGATGGGTTATGTCCATTATGGGGTCCTGAAGCGGGCACCCACATATTGTTCACTGTCATGCCCGGTTTACGTGGAATTTCATCCATGGCGTTGGGCGGATTGGTGGCCCATGACCTCGGAGAATTCCTAGAAACCGAGCTAACCAAGTGGGAGGGATCGCCGCCTTTTAAAGCTTGTGTTTGCGGCCATGTCGTGGTCCCTGGAATATTTGGAATAAGATGGTTATTGAGAAGGTTCTCCTCGGCGTGCGTCGACTGTTTTCCACTTTCCGCTTCTCTGCTGACTTTGGTACCGTTGTGTAGGCAATGGGACAAGGTGAAGTTGGACGCGACTCTGCGCCGGCTCTTGGAGGCGGCTCAGCGGCTCCCCCATAGCTCGACATAGTGTCTTCGGCGTCCACGATCTCGGCGAATCGTTGGTTCTTGTTTTTTCTTTGGACTCTGTCCTAGTTGGGCCGTCTTGTCTTTCATGGCGTGTGTGTGTGTGTGGATCATCTTTGTGATGTTTGGTTGTGAACAGTTGCTTTATTTATAAAGCGGGGCGAAAGCCTATTTCGAGAGGCTTGTTCTGGAGACGGAAACAGCGCTCTGCTCTGCGCCGTATGCGAGGCTGCCACCGGAGTTTCCACTGCCGCCAGCCAGCAGTGGTCGCCTCGACCTCGTCAACTCATGCCTTTGCCATGGTGTCCCTCTCAACGACCACCCAGCGGCTCAGCCGGCGCCAACTCCCGGCTCATGCTGCTAGTGCTTCTCCTTGCCCCATCGCACATGCAGAAGCGACAAATCCACTCCCGTCAAAAAATTAACACCAGTAAGTCATGTGGCACATTAATAGATGTGCAGAGAGGTGGGCCCACAGCTGCAGCCTTCAGGATACTACTACGAATCTCAACGAAAATGAGTGGTCCAGAAAACGAGGTCATCTCTGCACGAGATCAGATGAGCATTTTCGGTACTTGTAAGTGCTACTTATTAGAGCAAGAACAATAGAGCAGTTAGCAGCCGGCTACAAACTCACGCCACATCATCTGTAGTCTTCATAAACTAAGCATATGTATATTAAGCTAGCTCTTGCATGGGCTCCATTAAATATATAAATAGGTTGCTCATTAATGCTTGCATGCATCATGCAAGACTGGAAGGGTGGAAGAGTTAGCTCTAGCGTTCACATGTCAGCTACAAGCGGGCTGTTGTTTCTCGTGTGCCGTGCTATAGTCCGGCTATAGATGAAGCGCCGGCTCTCTTCTCTCTCCTTCTTTCTCTTACTGCCACCTCAGATTTTGCTGATGTGGATCAGGTTATAGCCAGCTGACTAAGCTCTATTATACTTGCTCTTACACGCACATGAGCATGACGCATCTGAACTCTGCTATGGACCATTCTATGAATGGGTTGGCTTTTCTAAGGAGATGGGAATCTAATTATTACTCCGTCTGTTTTAAAATATAAAATATTTTAGGTTTGTAAAAAAAATGAATTTAGACTTCTTTTAGTATCTAGATTCACTTTAAATATAAGTAAACCTATATACTAATATTAGTTTAGATACATTTGCTTTACAAAACTAAAACATCTTACTCCTTCCATCCCAGAGCATAAGGCGTTAATATTTTTTCAATTTTTTCCAAGGTAGAAGGCGCAAGGTGCAGCATGGATCAATTTTGCCCAGGATGCCCCTAATCCGTTGCCCCTTCCTTGTCTTAAGTAGCTCTGCAGTTACGGCTAGCGTTGATTTTTTTCTTTGGATGCGGTTTTTGCCATCTAACCTACAGTACACACGGGAATTAATGAGAGGGAAAACCGAAGGGACATAATGCGCTGTGATTGGACTTGCATGTGAACAGTTATTATGAGGTTGGGGGAGGCCGTCGTGAGCTAGAAACAAGGAGCCAGGAAGAAAGAATTAGTGATGGTTTCCTCACGTGTATGCAGGGCAAATTAGAAAGTTTTAGGATATATCCCTCCTACCGATTGCTTCTTAATAATCGCGTCAAAAATATCGTCTTATGCTCTAGGACGGAGGGTATATTTTAAAATGGAAGGAGTAATTTCTTACTACTACTGTATTTTTATTATATTTGAAAAAAAGATAAACCTATATTTTTATTCACCGAATAAGAGTTGTATCTACTCTAAGATTCTAAAAGATTGTTTACTCTTCAACTATCTATTTTGGCAGTTCGATCCACACGTGCATTACAATGTTAGACCTTCACTATTCAATTTTTTTGTTGAGGATTTGCCGTTCATTTTCTATCTGTCTTAGCAATATACTACTAGATACCAAACGTATCAAGCTAGACACATCGGCATAGTAAGTTCTAAATTTTAAAGTTTCACATTTAAAAAAAAAGTCTCAACGCACATGATTTAGATTTTAAAAATTGACGAGAAGATTCGGACAAGCGTATTCAATATCTGTTAAGTACCGGATGACACTCTCGATTACTTCACGAGTTTCACCACAATATCTCAGATACGATTCAGTTCTCGGCGGTAAGAAGGATTTAGAGAAGAAGGCTGGGAAAGCGAAGCGGGAGGAAGGGATCTGAGTTAAATCGGGTTCGTGTGGTTCCAAAAGCAAGTCCTATCGTAAGTAAGAGGGAAACAAGTTGGCAGGTGGGTAAGAGGCAGGGTAGGTGTCACTATGGCACGTCCAGAATCGAGGCACTTTTCTTAGAGGCACTTTTCAGCGCCTCTAATTGTATCTATTGAGGCACTTCAAAAAATAGTGCCTCTAAATATGAATTTTTAGTGGCAGTTTTAAAAGTGTCACTAATAGTTTATCCTTTTGAGGCACTATTGATAGCGCTTTTAATGTTTTAAAAAATAGAGGCACAGTCCAGTGCATCTATGCTAAACTATCAGTGGCACTTTGACCTGTGCCTCAAAAAAACATAACTTTTATATATATTTTCTGTGATAATGCCACTAAAAGTATATCAACTGAGGCACAATTAGAAGTGCCACAATTGGTTACCATTTAGAGGCACTAAATTATGCCTCTAAATAGTGACCAACTGTGGCACTATTTGGTGTGCCTCCAATGATCATCCATCAGAGGCACTATGCTGCTGCCTCCAATGTCCAACCAACTGAGGCACCTGACATTGCCTCAAATCGATGATCACTGGAGGCACTGTCAAACATGCCTCTAAATGGTCATCCATTTGAGGCACTATCAGGTGTGCCTCAAAATGGTCATCCATTTGAGGCACTTTGTGCTGTGCCTCCAAAAGAATAACCATAATCAAATAATCGGAAAGCAGATACCACACACATGATTATATACTACGATTTCATACCGATAATCCAACATAGTACTTACTGCTCCATACTTACAACTACAAAAGTAGTACTTAGTAGTCCAGCATAGTACTAGGCGGTCCAACTTAAGCGACCCATCGAGATAATTACATCCAAAAGAAGTAGAACTCATAACAAAGTTCTACATACTTCCACCCAATCGATCTTGTCGGATCTCGCTTATGGAGTGCCGCAAGCATCGGCAACTTACCGTCGACTTGTACCGAAACGACATAGCATCATCCTTCTTCATGTTGAAGGCACGCATTGTCCACCATCCACTGGTTATCATTGCTCTATTGTTTACTCCCATCTTCATCCTCACATCCACCACGATCATCTTCACCATGGATTCAACTTGTACGATAAGTGGTTCATCAAGAAAGTCCTTGGTACTTGGTTGTGAACTCGACATTAAATTCTGTGTAAGTATCAAGTTTACACAATTAGCATTCTTTTGGACTCTGTTTCTACTACCTTTGTTATGCATGATAAAGTAAATAGCTGCTCACCATTTTGCATTTCTTCTCAATGACGGTGACTCATCATCTTGTAGACATAGTACTTTATTCTGGCCTACGCCATTGCACCATTCTTCCGAAACTCAACTTGGCATGGACACTGGTATGTCATTTCCAAACATACACGTGGTCCCACTCATGTATTCCCTTGTTTTTGGTCGATACGGCACAAATACAACAAATTTTATAAATAGTAGTACCATTTCTCAACTCTTTATGCAGACTAGATAGTTCAAAGTTTGTATAGATACATACCCCTTAAAACCAAGCCATCATCTTGTCTTGACATAATTGGCACATAACCATCGCACGAACCACTCCGTAGAGGTGTCACTTGCCAGGTGTCATCCTTGAGGTGTCCTTTGCCGAGGCATCCTCGCCACTAGTGTTGTGGCTTGGGATCAAGCTGCCAATGTCATCTGAGATGTCAATGGCACAGTTCTCACAGGCTCCCATCTAGTATAAAAACAACATGTAATCAGTAATGCTAAAGCAATGTAATCAGTAATGCTAAAACATGTTCAGGACATGATCAAATAGCAAAACATTGAAAGTCAATAATTACATTCGAATATTCCTAACATTCGAAAGTTGAACATTCGGACGATTCGAGATCATCTTTGAACATTCGGCGATCAACAAATCGAACATTCGAAAGATCGAACATTGAACATTGGAAAAATCGAACATTGAACATTGGAAAGATCGAACATTGAAAGATCAGAACATTCAGAAAGTTCAGTACATTCTGAACAATCTTAACAATCTGAACTTTCTGAACATTATGAAATTTCGAAAATTAAGAACATTTCTTCATCAAGACCCTAACCAGAAATAATCATCAACTCTTGACATCAGCAGATTTAATCCTAGCGAACCCTAAACAAAATATAATCTAAGAACAAAACAAATCTAAGAACGAACTAAGAACATAGATCTAGACAAAGAACATAAATCAAAGAACAAATCTAAGCACCCAAAGATCGAGATAGCAGTTAGATCAAACAAGATCGAGATAGAGTTAGACAAAGAACATAAATCTCGAACAAATCTAAGAAACGAACAAGATGATGAGGATGATAGGCTAATGATCGAGCAAAGATTCTAAGAACGAACAAATCTAATCTAAGATCGAACAAATCTAAGAACAGAACATAAATCTCGAACAAATCTAAGAAACAGAACAAGATGATGAGAGGGATGATAGGCTAAGAAATCTAAGAACAGAACAAATCTAATCTAATAACAAATCTAAGAACAGAACAAATCTAATCTAATAACAAATCTAAGAACAGAACAAATCTAAGAACAGAACAAATCTAATCTAATAACAAATCTAAGAACAGAACAAATCTAATTTAATAACAACAATCTAAACTAAGAACACTAATCTAATAACAACAGTTCCTAATCAAGAACAGAAAAGATCTAACGAGTAGAATAAAAGAAGAAAGAAGAAAGAAGAACAGAAGAAGAAAGAAGAACAGAAGAAGAACACGAGGAAAAAACAGACAAGATCCTCAGGTGGCGGCGGCGATGGGATTCGCTGGAGGGGTTTCATGTTTGGCGGCGGCGGGTGGAACCTAACACGAGGAAAGGGAGAGTGAGGAGTGGAAAGTGAGGGAGTGAGGTGGAGAAAGTGACTAGCGGTGGGTGGGTGTGTGCGTATATAGTATGGTCATTTTGCACATTAGTACCTTAGGTTGTTATTAACTTTTACGTGTCCTTCCACCTCGGCTCCGTAGTTATAGCGATTAGTGGGGCCTCGGCTAATTTTTAGTTTCCATTCGTCCCTCCAGCGCCACCTTGCACAAACTCCCCTCCTCTGTTGTCCAATGTATAAGAGGCACCCCGCCAGGCTTAGGGGTTGGCCTCCATTCTCGCGTGACCTCCGCGCCGCTGCGCCCGCCGGAGCTGCCGATCCTCTCCGTCCATGCTGCCACCACCGCCGGAGAGCTGCAGATCCTCACCGTCCGTGCCTTGCCTACCCGCATTGGAGAAGCTGCAGATCCTCGTCCTGCGCCGCGCCACTCGCCTTGATCAGCCGAGTTGCATATCCTCTCCGTCAGCTGCCCTGCCGCCAGACAACCACCGCCCGAGCTGCAGATCATCTCCGTCCGCCCGCTGCACCACCCGCCCTGGAGAGCTGCAGATCCTCTCGGAGAAGCTGCAGATCCTCTCCGGAGGCTGGAGATCATCCATAGCTAGTGCTCTAGCTGATTACGCAATGGATCATGGCCGCACTAACCGGCTGCATGACCATCCCTTCTCCCCTGCGATTTCTCAAGAGCAATCGAGATAATTGCAGTGTGTGCTTTGTATATCTAGTGTGTGCTTTGTATATATAGTATGGTCTTTCATCCATCTAGTGTGTGCTTTGTATATCCGAAATGGTTCATCTAATTCATACGTAATTCTAAACAAAAATCTGATTTTTACTAATGCTAGAAATAGATCTTAAAATAGTTACGTAATTGGTTCCTTGATGAATATGATTACTCTGAGTCCAAGATGATGAGAGGGATGATAGGCTAATGATCACAATTAGAGGTAATCTATGCTCTTGTAATCTATGCTCTTGTCATTGATCTATATTTTACGGTACTAATGATACATTGTTTGGCACTTGTTAGGACACGGACATTCGGATTTGATTCAATTGATACAAACTGCATTTTGGAAATTTGGTTCAAATGAATTACCACCAATTAATGCAGCTAAGAGGCAATGTGGAAGTGCTACCAAGGCCTGCAATTAAGAATTATGTTAGCACAATTACATCAACAAATGTCGTTCCTTTGGAGGGTTTAATGGTATGTATATATATTCTGCACATTATTCATATTTTTATCTGTAAGTTCTGCACATTACTCACATTTTATCTAACAAATTCGTGAATTCAGTCAAGAGTTTACAAGAAAGTTCTCACGATTCCTCATGGATGAACACCTCATGAGACATTGTATTCAAGCCAGATCTCAATTGGTTAGTGTAGGTGTGATGCTCAAGTTAGGATCTCCAATAAAGTACTGTAGGATGATTCTTCATGCTGATGGAAAAGCCCAGATCATCCCTCCGAATGGGCAAAGGTGGTAGAGGCATTTAATCAAGGAAGGGATGTTTGCATGTTCATTTTACAGATGAAAAACTACCACCAAGACTCGGACATCAGTGGTTCTACCTTAAGCTTGAGATACTTAAAATTGAAGAGTACTACCCTGTCTTATTAAACCCATTCTTACCATTTATCTGAGAATCTCTTATAACATATTTATGCACATCTTTGTAGGTACAGCCCCACTGAGATTCATGAAAGGAGTCTGATTACTACTAGAGGTGTGATTTTCACCTGCAGATGCTTACTATTATACTTGTTTTACTAGAGTTTTTTTGGGTGATGAATAATGCTTTATTTGTCATGTAGGACCTGGTTTCTTTGGTGAAGAATCCTTTGATAATGAATGCATGTGTGCAAACAAGGTTGATTTGACATTCAATCAAGTTATCCAACTGAGAAGCTATGTTGAAGTGCTACCAAGACCTGATATTAAGGAGTATGTGTGGAAATTGACAGAAGAAAACATCATATCTTCCTTTGATCATGTTCACTGGAGACCTGGAGAAGGAGAAATGGTTAGTAATGTTTGATCATGTTCACTACTAATGGTTACTGTATGGTATGTTTTGATCATAATTGAAATTTCTGTTTTCCAGGTTTTTTCAAAAGAATTCACAAATACTTATCTTTTGAAGTTTCTAAAGCCTGTCTTATGCTCAAGAGCTCCCAGGCTTGGGGTTCCTAAAGGATCTGAAGTTATTCTTCTTGCTGTGAACAAGCCAACAGTTTCCAAGACCAAGTATTGTAGAATGATGCTAACTGAATCTGGACAAGCAGTTATCTGTTTTGGATGGAAAGATGTTGTGAAAACATTGATCGAAGAGGAGATATGCTTGTTCATTTGGGGACACTAGGATTATTCCAGTCAAAATTAGGGATCCAGCTGCGTGGCTCCAGTTGGTGATAATAAAGCTAGATTAGTACTGAATGGGCCTGGATAGTGTCTGATTAAATGGGCCACATCGTGGGGGAAAGAGTGGACAGTGTCTGTTTAAATGGGCCACATCGTGGGGGAAGTGGTGGACGTTGGGCAGTGGTGTACGTGGGGGAGCAGTTTGACATCCCTTTACCTTTAAATAGGAGGAGAAACCTGGACGGTTTACAATTCTTCTGCCTTGAGCTTTTCTTCTATCCCTTGACTTTACGGTGAGTTCAATTCTGCATACGATCTTATTATTCTATTTCATTTAATGATGCAATCTAATCCTTGTACTACATTTTCAGGTCGCATGTTCTGAATTTCCTCCTTTGACTTTTCAGCTCTCAGGTTCTGAATTTGAACCTGCTATCTGTGATCAACCTGTGTGAATTCTGTGATCAGCCTGTGTTATTTTGTAGGTGATGGATGGCATGACGTGTGCTATCTGTGATCAGCCTGGTGACAATTGTGGCAGATCTAACAGGAGAGCTAATGGATTTGACATTGTCATTGGCCATGGTTTTAGACGTGGTGTAGTAAGTTTTTCTGCTCATTCCCTGCTCATTCCCTGCTCATTCAACCAGAGGAACTAAATTATGTTGTTAAACTGCAGTACATTCCCTGCTCATTCAAACAGAGGTTGAACAATTTAGTTCCTGGGAAATGGTTAGTTGCCAAGAGCCCAAGATTCAGAAGATTTGATTTATTCTTACAGAAGGATGAGTTAGCTACACTAATATGTGGCCCTTACTGGAGATCATTAATTAGAGTTTATGACATTGATGTGGGTGATGTTGTACATTTCCAATGTACTGATGATCCCTTTGAACCTTTAGAGAACTCATTTGACATAACTGTTCATTCCAACAATGTTGAGAAGGATGCAGTTGAAGAAACTGGTATCACAACAATAACTCATCTTTTTTTCACAATGCATTTTCGAAATAATTAAGGCTAACACATCCTCTATGATTAGTTGTAGGAGATTTGCCTAGCCCAATAAGAAGTATCCTCTATAGGACAATCTTCTCAGACATCCACTCCATTAGTGAACAGGACATGGCTGCAATCCTGTTTGGCATTTACAAAGATGTTTTTGTGGAGAAGGAATTTTATGAACCAAAGGATCGAAACATTTTGGGTGCACAAGATGGATGATGACAATGTTCACTTCAATGCTGGTAATTTCCCACAGTTCATATGTTTGACATCTGAAATTATTTTATTTGCATGCAACTAAATCAATTGTGGATATTTATTTGTTTTGCGATTACATGCCCTCGAGGCTATAGATGGTACAGTACCTGTGTTTTGGCATTGCTCATCTTTCCAAGGATGGACATTTGCTAGGAGAAGAACAAGAAGAGTTCATTGAATGCACCTACTCCATTGCCTGGGACATGGGGCATGTGTGTTTTCAGAATGGATGGACTGATTTCACCAATGCTGCTAACATTGGCAATGAAGCACTTCTTTTGATGAAAGTAGAGCCCATGCAAGAGTTTATTGGTCTTAACTTTGTTGAGATCATCAACTAGGGATCATCTACTAGAGATCATCTAAGTAGTGTCCATGAATTTGTGTTTGTATCCAGTGTGTTTGTATCTAGTTGTGGTTGTGTACCCAGTTGTGTTTGTATCCAGCTATTATTGAACTTATATTATATACCAAGTTTGTGTTTTCGATCGATTGTGTTTGCTTTTCGAAAATATAGATGCAACAAATCCATCGCTATTGTGTTAATTTTTCACAATAGCAAGGATAAGTTGTTGCAACAAATTGAATTTTTCTACTTGCCACGCTGTTTTTAAAATGGATTCAAAAAGAAACTTCTCAGTATACTTCTTCGATTCTTTGTTTTTTAAAACACAAAGGCCCAACTGTAGGAGAAAGTACTAGGCAAGGCCCACTCGCCCAAAATATGGGCCAAAATATCTGGAACCGAAGACAGAGGCGCGTGGGCGTTGGAATATTATAAGGAGGCAGAAGGACAACCTCCCTCTCTCTCCATTCGGCGATTCCCTCTCTCCCACTCGGCGGTTCTACGGTGAGTTCCACTCGGCGATTCTTGATTCTCTCTCTTATCTTTTCTTGAGTTCTCTCTCTAATCTCTTCTTTTCTTTCCATCCATCTGCAGACTCGGATTATGCAGTGAGTTCTTGATTCCTTTGCATTTCTTGATTTCTTGATTCTCTCTCTAATCTTTTCTTGTTGCTTGATTCTTCCAACCTTCTTCACTTCTCTCTAATCTTTTCTTACATTTCTTTAGGGTTCTGTCCGAATCCTCTTTCTTCTTGTAATATTACGTTGACCGTATTTCTTCATTAGGGTTTCTTCTCGGTAAATCCTCTTTCTTCTAACTGTTCTTCTGAATATGTTCTGATTAGGTTTGCGTTTTCTGATTAGGTTTTGCGTTTTCTGTTTTAGCAATGGATGTTTGTGTGTGGACAACCTGCTCTAACTGTGGTAGGACACAGAGGAGGGCAACCAGACTTCAGTTGTCATTGTTGATGAGTTTCCATTTGATGGTGTGGTGAGTTTTCACATCCGGACAACAATAGTTTACTTTATGTTGTATTCATCCTGTAGGTTGGTAAGTTAACTACATTATGTTATGTTCATCCTGTAGGTTGTTCCATGTTCATTTAGGAGAGGCGAATGATTTCACTCCTAAGAATTGGCTGGTTGCCACAGCAAAGTGCAATTAGAAACTATGATCTGTACTTGAAGAAGACATGAAAAGACATTGATTTGTGGTCCTTATTGGGCGTCATTGTGGAGAGTCTCGACATTGGTCTTGGTGATGTACTGGAATTTGAATATGATCCAGATCCTATTGAGGGTTTGGACAATTTATTCCATGTCACCATTTCCTCAAATGGTGTTGAAAAGTACATCCATGAAGCTCCATGTAAGTTCTTGCTAACAACTACTACTAACTATTTCCTCAACTACTACTAATTTCTTTACATGTACTAGTACTAATTATTTTATTTCTTCTCTTTTGCTTAGTGATTGGAGATGTTCCTTCTGGAATAAGAAGCATTACATGCAGGACAATCTTCTCAAACATTCAATCAATCCTGAGCAATGAACATGGCCACCATCTTATTTGCCATCTACAAAGATGTTCATGTGATGAGACCATGAGATCATTGAAAGTAATGATGAGAAGAATTTGGGTACACAAGATGAATGAGGAAAACCAAGCATGGGATGCACTGTAAGGCTTAGAGCTAAATCACTATTCTGTTTGTTTCATTCTATGCATGCCTAATGTGTAAAAAATACTAACTGCGAAATACATGATTATTGGGTTCATGCTTATTGAGGTCATACAAGGCTACGGTACCCAAGACATGGCATAGCACATCTTTCCGTGGAAGGGCAAGACATAGAAGGAGACGAAGATAACTTCATTGCATGTGCCTACTCCATTAGCAAGGAACATGGAGAAGTCATTTTCACCGCAGGTGGAATGACTTCACATTTCTTCTTGATGTTGGATGGGCTTCAATGCTTGTGATCAAGATAGAACATATGAGTGATCACCTTGGGCTGAACTTTGTTGACATTGTCAACTAAGGAATCGATTAGTGACAAGGCTAATTTGGAATCGATTAGTTAACAGATGCTTGTTTAGGTTGTCTTTGTTGTTTAAGGAACAATGTTATCAATGTTGTTTTAAGCTTTAGTTATTATGTCCTTATTCGTAAGTTAACTACTAGTGTTTGTACCACTTGTATTGTGCACGAAATTATATGGTTGTGCTTGTTTTAATGTTGTCAACTATGGATGTGCTTGTTTTATTACTTGTTTCATATTCCTGTTTTGTTGATGTCTAGAAGGCCTTCATTGTTCTGAATTCATAAATATTCAGATACCATGGGCTACTAGACTACATTAGTTCCATAATAGACTACATTAGTTCTACTACTAGTCAACTACTTGTGTAAATTACCAGAGCATTTTGTGCCTAAATTACGAGCATTAGACCATTTTGTACATTTATTCGTAGAATTTTTTCATTTATTACATTTATACACACGTCCTTGGAAGTGGGGAAAGTGGGGGAAGTGGGGGAAGTGCTGCGCCAGGTGCTTGCCCCCACGTCCAGGTGCTTTCCTATTTAACTTGGTGGTAGTATGGAGTCATTTCTTCTGCCTATGTCGAGTTCTTCTGCCTATGGTGAGTTCATCTCTTGTTCTTACCTGAATATTGTTGTTCTGTTTGTGTACTTACATCTGAATGTTTCATGTGTGATGCAGATCTCTGATTGTACAACAGGAGCACAAGTTATCCTACAGGTGATTCAGATCCTTTGCCTCTTTTCATGTCATCCATGAATGAATTTGTGTTCCATATCTTAATACTTCCATTTTTTTCATAGGAATGGATGAGATGAGTTGTGTTCTGTGCCAGCAACCAGTGCAAAACTGTGGCCTCCATTCTGACAGGCGTGCAGTTTCTTGTGATCTGATTATGATGCAGGGATTTGAAAATGGAGTGGTAAGTTATAACATCAGTACAATGGATCTCTTGTTTTTATCTGGAAAGGAGGTGTATAATGACAAACATTCCTCTTGTTTTTATTTCAGGCAGTACCTTGCAAATTCAAGGAACAACTTGAAAAATTTGCAATGTCAAAGAACTGGATGGTGGCTACATACAGGAACAGGCATGTGTATGACTTCTTCCTGGAGAAAGAAGTGTCAAGAACTACCATCTGTGGACCATACTGGAGTTCCCTTGTTAGGAAATATGATATCCAGCAAGGTGAGGTTGTCTCTTTCAGGTATGTGGAACAGGACAACAATTTTGATATCACAGTGTCTGAATTTGTGGACAATATGAAGGTTGAGAAGCCTATTGTTGCAGATGGAGGTAAACTGTTTCACAATTTTAACTGTTTTATGTCATGTTATTGAAAGACTTGCTATGTTAACTAGTTTGCCATTGTTTACTACTTTGAGCAGGTCTTTCGTGTGATGCCGAAATTAGAGCTATACTTGGGAAGACTATTTTCTCAAACATCGGAGAAATTAGTGAGGAGAACATGGCAACCATCAATTATGGTATCTACAAGGTTTTGGCTCTAAAACCGTGGCAAGAACTAGTGAGGAAGAATTCTATGAAAGTGTCAATGAGATGCAGTTTATGGTGCACAAGTATAATCAGGAAAATGTTGAACTAGATGCTTTGGTAACTATCTACTACTTAATTTCTCACTTTTTTTATGCAATGTTTCATACTTTGTTCTTACACAAGTTGTTACTATGCCAGTACCTTTCTGCAAAAACATTCAGAGAAGTTGGATGCCCATGGCAAGGACATTCAAATCTGTTGGCTAGGGAATTTGATGTGCCCTTTGAAGGATGGTACCACATGGAAGATGAAGATGATAGAATTGCATTCACAATATGATGGCAGCAATTTAGGGAGGAGGCAAATATAGTAGAGGGATCCCTGTTGCTGATTGTTGCAGACCCAAGGCATGGTCACATCTGCCTTGATTTTGTGGAGATTGAAGACCCTTGAAGAACATGATTGAAGAACATGATTGAAGAACATGATTGAAGACCCTTGATTAGAAATTGTGTTTCATTTTAAGTTGTAATGTGTTCTAGTGGACTAGTGTTCTGAACAATGCATCTACTGTAATGTTGGTTTGTAAGTTGAACAATGTTTTGTAATGTTGGTTATCAAGTGTTGATCATTTTCATTATTCAAGTGTTGATGCTTTTACTTATCAAGTGTTGATCAGTTTCTTGATTTTCTGTTTATCTAGTGTTGATCATTTAATTTTGTGTCTAGAAGGACTTCATTGTTCTGAATTCATAAATATTCAGACCATGGGCAACTAGACTACAATGTACAATGTTTAGTTTTGCATCTCAATGTACAATGTACAATATTCAACATTGTACATTGTACAATATTTAGTTTTACAATATTCAACTAGGCAAATATTTAGTATTATGATTATGATTATGAATGTTATGAATGTTATGAATGTTATGAATGTAACTAGGCAAATATTTAGTTTTACAATATTCAATATTATGAATGTTTAAACTATGATTATGATTATGTATAAACTATGTAGTTTATACACTACTGTTAAAATAAAATATCACTAGCTAGACAACAATGTAAACTAGAAGGGAACAAAGCACAATAATAACACAAGTATAGTATATCTCCAAGATGATATTTTTCATTTTAGTCCTTTAATTTTTTCATTTCAGTCCTTTAATTTTTCATGTCATGTTACTGACCCTAGTCTTTCTCTCTTTGACCTTGGCTCTATTTTTTTTCAGATACAACGCGCCTCTCCTCTTCCTCGATCGAGCTCCTCTCCTCCGACGAGATCCGCTCCTCTCCGTCGAGATCCACCACCGCCTCCTCCTCGAGCTCGTCCACCACCACCTCTCCGTCGAGATCCACCATCGCCTCCTCCTCGAGCTCGTCCACCACCACCTCTCCGAGATCCACCACCGCCTCCTCCTCGAGCTCGTCACCACCACCTCTCCGCCGAGATCCACCACCGCCTCCTCCTCGAGCTCGTCCACCACCACCTCTCCGTGAGATCCACCACCTCCTCCTCGAGCTCGTCCACCACCTCTCCGCCGAGATCCACCGCCTCCTCCTCTTCCTCGATCGAGCTCCTCTCCTCCGAGATCCGCCGCCGCTGGGCTCGTCCACCACCTCTCCGTCGAGATCCACGCCGTGCAATGGGCACCCGTAATGATGATCCACGCCGATCTATTCTTCATCGACAAATAACTTCAATGATGCCGAGGCTGGTTCTTCAGGTTAGGAATTCACCACCTGTTCCTGTTATTACTTGTGCTCTCCTCTGATATGCTATACTTGTGCTCTGCTCTGATATGCTCTGTTCCTCTTCTGTTCCTGTTATTACTTGTGCTCACGATATACTGCTATTACTTGTACTCTGAATTTCTGTTATTACTTGTACTCCTGCCCTCGATGTGCTCGATATCTTACTAACCTGCATTCTGTTATTACCTAGTTTGTTTGTTTGAATGTTGGTATAGTAACTAGTATCTTGGTATTGGTTACACAGGAACAAGTTGCTAAGTTTATTCATCTATTTGTACAATGGATAAAACTTGGATGAGTCTTGCTAGATCCAAAGACACGCTTATGAGATGGGGTTAGGGTTTCATTCGGTTTGCAGGCTACAAATTCGTTTTAGCTAAAAGATTGTTTGCCCATGCAAACTTTGTTGTAACATCTCTAGGAAAAGTTTAGAAGATGTTGAAGACCATATAATATCTGTAGGATTCATGTGCAGGTATACAACATGGGTATACCATGGGGAATCGAGATTGTGCTATTCCTCTTGTACAACCCAATGAATCGAGAATTGCCTTTAGGAAGTGATGAGATGGATGAGATGATGTTGGGTTCTCATGATATGTACAACAATGACTCTTTAGGATCGATACACAAGTTGACAATGATGATAATCGATGATGACTCAAGAAACAGATGAAGGCGATGAAGAAGCCGAGGCATTCAAAAGTAAGTTAATGATGGCGGACAAGAATTATATGGGATGTACAAAATTTACAAAACTGCAATTTCTTGTGAAGTCGATGAACATAAAAACACCAGGGATTAACGAGCTACATTTGAAGATGTCTTGACTATTTAGGGATGTCCTACCGAGGATACAACTCTCCCTATGAATTTTCATGAATCCAAACGGACATCAAATCAGAGGGTCAGTATGACACATATGATGCATGCATTAATGATGCATCATATATAGAGGAGACAATATCAATGCATCATGCATCGATTATGTAATGCATCCAGATGGAAGATTGTGAAGGAAATTGGTGGTGGCAAAAGATTTAGCAAGGTTGCTCAAAAGGTGGTCGCATTTCCCATTGAAGAAGAGAATTAGAAGATTATTCATGTCAAGCAACATGCCCCACTTATGAGTTGGCATGTTGATGGTAGGATCAAGGATGGTCTTATGAGGCATCCTCGATGCACCACTTGGAAGCATTTTGATGCAAAATATGAGTGGTTCAGTAAAGAAGCTAGAAATATTAGGTTTGGACTGGCAA
Organism: Avena longiglumis; assembly: GCA_030063025.1. NCBI lineage: Eukaryota > Viridiplantae > Streptophyta > Magnoliopsida > Poales > Poaceae > Avena > Avena longiglumis. The sequence goes on from CP125974.1 coordinate 10,810,348, forward strand.
CTGATGGTTTCAATCCATTCAGAACTATGAACCTGTCTTACAGCATCTGGCCAATTGTACTGATTCCATACAATCTTCCAGCAGAGAGTTGCATGAAAGAAAACAACTTCATTTTGTCGATTATTATTCACGGTAGGAAGGCACCAGGGAAAGACATAGACATTTACCTGCAGCTAGTTGTTGATGAACTGAAAGTGTTATGGAAGGATGGTCTTTGGACTTTTGATTCTCATGTAGGAAGGAAATTCAGGGTGTATGCTGCACTGCTATGGACAATTAGTGACTGGCTAGGCCGGGGAATTCTTAGTGGAGAGAGTATTGTTGTTTGCTCCCACTGCCTGCTGGGTACATGTTCCAAACGCGTTTAAAACATGGACACAAAGCATGCTACTGGTACTAGGATGTTTCTACCGGACCACCCATTTAGGAAGGATAAAGACTCATTTGATGGCACAACTGAAGACAGGGAACCTCCAATTCAGCCATCAGGTCATGAGATTTCAGAAATGACAAAAGGCATTCACACCATCTATGGGAAAACACAGAAACAACAAAAGTCTAAGAAGAAAAAGAGACAAAGAGATGAAGGGGAGGAAGATACTGTACTGGAGGATGTGCACACTGTAGAGTCAACATTCAAGAAGAGAAGCATCTTTTTCCAGCTTGAATATTGGGAACATTTGCTGGTTCGGCATAATTTGGACTCAATGCATATAGAGAAGAATGTGTTTGATAATATTGTTCACACAATTTTACAAGTGGACAACAGGTCCAAAGATAATGTGAAAGCAAGATGGATATGAAAAGATTTAAAATCGTAACACATCTCCATGTTGATGAAACTCAAGAGAAACCAGACTTGCTGAAGCAATGCACTACATGAATTGAGATAATAAGAAGGTATTCTTTCGGTTGTGAAAAATGCAAGGTTTCGAGACTATGCTTCAAACATGGATGGGAAGGTCAGGTTAGATGAGAAAAATTAGTTGGGCTAAAAACTCATGACCGCCACATAATTTTTGAAGATGTATTTCCTTTAGCTATAAGTAGAACCATGCACCCCTGTTGCTCTTCCACTAATTAATCTTAGCAAGTACTTCAAGAAAGTTTGCTCCAAAGTCATAGATCCCTTGAGATGCAAAAGTTGAAGAAGAAATTGCTGAAACAATGTGTCGACTAGAGCAGATTTTTCCACCATCATTCTTTGATATAATGGAACATCTTGTCATCCATCTTGCAAGTGAAGTGTTGATAGGTGGACCAGTGCAATTCGTAAACATGTGGTCTCTGAGATGTTTGTTGGGAAGTGTAAAGGGATGGTACATACTAGAAGACATCCCAAGCATCAATAGTGAGGGATATATATTTGATGAGAGCTTGGATTTTTGTGCAAGATATCCGAAAATTCCAACAAAGAGACAATGCATACCTTGATGATAGCACAACTAGCGTCCGGACACTAATATATATTTAAGAACAATTGGAAGACAGACTCTTGCATTTCAAGTAGATGAGCTAGATCACATTTCATGGACACAAGCTCAAAGGCATGTGTTGCTTAGTTATCCGAAATTACTAGGTTTGCAAATGAGCATATCACAATGCTACAAGCATGTAAGGAAAAGTAGAAGAGAAGTTGAAGTTGCTCACCACCAACAATTCCTGAAATGGTTTATTGAACATGTGCATTCTTTAATGCATAAAGGAGTTGAACTACCACAAGAAGTTGTTCTACTAGCACAAAAGCCTTTCATGATGGTGAAGAAATACAACAGCTACAAGATTAATGGCTATACATTCCACACAAGAAGCCATTCTGCTGGAAAATCTTCCCAGTGTGATGGAGTTTCAACTACTGCAAAGACATTAAGTTATTCAGTAGATCACACATTAGGAGATGGAAGACAGTAAAGGTAAAATCTCTTAAATAAACTGGATTGTAGTTCTGAACTATGTTTTTTGCCTGCAAATTACTATTGTTGCCTAACTGTAAACACTTTTGCAGTATTTCTTTGAAATACCAGATTGTTACAAGTGCTGGGTGTTGATATCTGCTAGAAAGAAGTGGAAAGATTACAAGTGCTATTTGAAGAGAAAATTTTACAAGGATGAGTTGTCACTCAAAAGCAACATTGCCAATGGATGCAAATCCAGGATACCTCCCTTTCGATGGGTTTGGCTATGTAAATTTTGGAGAACACCAAAGTCTAAGGTATACTAAAGTAGCAATGTTGGATATACTATTTTTTTCAACCTGCTTGTGCTAATTCATACTATAGGCATTAATGTATAATTTCTTGCTGTAATGTAGGCATTAAGTATGAAGAACAAAGAGGCGAAATTGTCAAGCAAATGCAGTTCATACAGCTGGTACTAGAAGTTTTGCAGTAGTACAGGAACAAGAAGTAAGTTAATTGTGGATTTGTTGCATACTTGAATATCTAAAATTTTCAAAGATCACAGTATGATAGTTTTCCATGAATTTCAGGAAATAAAAGAAGAGAGCAAAATATCCGAGCTCACTTTCTAATTACACATACAAATAAGGATGGGAAACCAGTTGATGAATTTTGCAAGAAAAAGATTGTAAGTAATAAAGTTGTAACTTCTTTTGTTTATCTTCAGTTTGAGTCAATCTTGCAAATATCAATTACATGTTCCTCATTCTTTGTAATGTTGCAAACAGAAGAGATAAATGTGAAGTTTGTGGACAACCCAAACTTGATACATGAGCAAGCAAATGAGGAAGATTTTATTCAACATTGTTCCCAAAGGCTAAGAAGTCAAGTAATCATGGATTAGGGCTCACTGTTGGTGGAAAGAACAGTGAGAAGCTGGCGCTGGCTCTATCTGCTCTACATGATGTTACACAGGAAAACAAAAATCTCAGGGGTGTTGTAGAGAAGCTTGTAGAAACTCAGTCAAGTTTGGTAGACAGAAGTGATAAGCTAGAAGAGAAGTATTGTCAGATGATGGAGCTATTTCAAACATCACAGAAGAGAATCAAAGAACATATTGAAGAACCTCTTGTTGAAGAAGCAGAAGGATTTGACAAGATGAAGAACAGTGGTCAGGAGGAGAAGAAAGCAGTAGATGACAAGAAAAGGAAAAGGCAAAGGGTAGAAGAAAAGATTGGAAATGAAGTTAATCTTGCGAAGAATGAAACTGCTGAGGTAAAATAACTACTTGTACATGTGTCAATAAGAAATCCTTGTACGTGTGTTTTTTCTTGTACCTTGTAACTCTTGCTGACTAGGAATTTAACTAAATGCAGGTTGCTATGATAAAGAAAATTAAACTAGAGAAAGCTCAAGAGATGAAGAAGTCAAACATTTGCAGAACCATCCCAAAGCCCAGAATAAGTAGAGGAATGGAAGTTGTCTTGACTTCACCAAATTCTTCTAACCTTGCAGCTCTTGGAACAATTCAAACTGCAGATATAAATGCGATTGGTTTAGATGGAGATCCACTAAGTGATTATGTGGAGGTCATGGTCAACATTTTCTCTAGTGATACAACCGTCTTGCCTAGACCACTTGGGAGAATGACAAGGATGGGAAATCATAAGCTAAGTGCATTCCATGGCCAAGGAATCATGTTAGTATTTCTTAAACTTTGTATGGAAAAAATCTGCTACTACTCGGTCAAGGTGCTCCTACTCAAGATTTCTTAAATATGTGCGAGTTACATTAAGAGATTTATATGAAAAAATCTGCAAAACAAAATTAATAGACAAAGCTCGGTCAAGGTACAATGGCCGAGCTAATAAGAAATGCTCCTCTCGAGCAGGCATGTGCGGTATGATTATAGAACTCAGCGATTATCACTGCCAGTATTGTTTATGCTTCGCTCCTACTAACATATTGACTCGGCGAGTCTTGGTGCACAAGGAACAACTCTTGAAGCAAATCCTGCTTTGTTTATGCTTCACTATCACATCGCTTTAACACGTAGTCTCAAATGAATGAAAAGGTATGTTACATATCATACGCTTCGACAATATATCGAACTGTTTCATGTACTAATACATGAAAATGTGCGCTTCTGGATGAACCGATCAAAAGTAATTATGGAGGAACCGGTCATGATCCGTGCAAAAGGTAGAGTGAAGAAACCAAATTCGAAACGAAACAAGCAGTATCACTCGCTTACGCTAACATGAGTCTCAAATGCATGAAAAGGTATGTTACATGTAATGATTTTGCTCCAGAATATCCGAACTGTTTCATGTACTAACACATGAAAAATGTGCGACTTGTGGATGAACAAGTCATGAGCCATGAAACAAAGATCAAGAAACCAAGATCAAGAGTATCAAGAAAAGCTGCTGCTCTGCTGCTATAGCTACAACATATTCGCAATTACGGACAAGGCAAGTTGATTGTAAACTATTACAGTTGAGCAGAATATTACCGACAACACTATAAACTAAAAAATGTGCAGATTCTGGATGAACCAGACATGAGCCAGGCAAAAGTTAGAGAAAAGAAACCAAGATCAAGAGTACAGAAGCAAGATGCTTCTCCTGCTGCTACAGATTCAGTACCACACAAGGTAAGTAAACTCCTAAACTAGCTGCTCCTTTTGTTGAAAATGTTGAACTGTTGAACTAGCTGCTCCTTTTGTTGAAAATGTTGAACTGTTGAACTAGCTGCTCCTTCTGTTTGATCCTTCTGTTGAACTAGCTGCTCCTTCTGCTCCTTTTGTTGAACTGTTGAACTCAGACAAATCTTAACAATGCAGACTGATGATATTGCATGGTCTCAAACTCAGACAGCTCAGACAAGGGATTGCCAAGCAGCTGATGATATTGCATGGTCTCAGTTGTAAGATATGGCTGTGAACAATGGTTGTGGGATATGACTGTAAGATATGGTATGTGAACAAATGTAAGATATGACTGTAAAATATGACTGTAAGATATGACTATAATGTGACTTGTAATATATGTGGTTTGTAATGTTAATGTAAGATATTTCTATAATGTGGTTTGTAATATATGTGGTTTGTAATGTGGTTTGTAATATATGTGGTTTGTAATATATGTGGTTTGTAATGTGGTTTGTAATATATGTGGTTTGTAAAAAGCTAGGTTTTAGAGGCACTATGCATAGTGCCTCAAAAAGTTGGGTTTTAGAGGCACTATTCATAGTGCCTCAAAAAGCTGGGTTTTAGAGGCACTATGGATAGTGCCTCAAAAAGCTGGGTTTTGGAGGCACTATGGATAGTGCCTCAAAAAGCTGGTTTTTGGAGGCACTATGGATAGTGCCTCAAAAAGCTGGTTTTTGGAGGCACTATGGATAGTGCCTCAAAAAGCTAAGTTTTTGAGGCACTATGCATAGTGCCTCAAAAAGTTGGGTTTAGAGGCACTCTAATTTGTGCCTTAAGTTGGTTTTTGAGGCACTATCCATAGTGCCTCAATTGGCTAGGATTTAGAGGCATTAGTCATAGTGCCTCAATTAACTATGATTAGAGGCACTTTTTAAAACTGCCTCAAAAAACTTTTACCTACACGGTAGTCCGCACTTTTTTTAGTGCCTCAAAAACTTAATTGTGGCACTAATTTAACTATTGGAGGCACTTTAGAGTGCCTCTGAATACTGTACCTGCCATAGTGAGTGGCGCTGCTGCCACACGTTTTGCAACGATGCTCGTCAGCTCACGTGGTCGATTCGGGCCGAAGGCCTTGTGTGGTGTTCCTCCTCTTGGGCTCGATCTCTTATGGCCTCCCTTGGGCTATTATAAACTACTAGTTCTATATGTGACTATCGTGGCTATTATGATGATATAAAATGCGGTATGTGATGACGGATGGCTCTTGTGGGTGGGCCTTGACGAAGCACCGATGACTAGCGGGACACCATGGTTGCCCAAGCGCTTCCTCTTCAACTTTCCACCGGTCACAATCATCTGCAATGGATCCGCGACCAGGAACCAGAGCTTAATTTGGTGGCGGGACTTGGTTATTGACGTGGCGACTTCACCGGTAGCGGAAGCTTGGTGAGGTCCATGGGTTCGGATCCGATGAGCGGCAGCGTCGAAGAGCGAGTGGGAAGGGAGATCGGCGACAGAGCGAACGCAGGAAAGGGGAATGCTGAAAATATCTATCCCGCGCGAACAACTCGAGCAATACAAGACATGTTTGGTTCGGTCTCCCGCACCGCGTATGCAGGGGTTGGATGGAGGGTTTCTCCACTGACCGTAAAAAATGTACAGCTTTCAGCCTTACGGGATATGCTAGTCCGCCACTTTTCCATGGGAACCTAAAACTAGCAGTTTTATACAGTTTCGTGTTTACGGTTTGTATTAGAGATGCTCTAACAATTCCAATTTTTGGTTCGTCCTAATTCTGATTATCAGTTCTTTGTCTTGTCGATTTTAATTCTTCATGTCCTCGATGGGGAGAATATGCCAAACCATTCTTTTTATGGTACACACACTCACCGATTTGATCAATCTGAGGTATGTAATATTGTACCCTGATCTCTCTCTATATATACCTTTCACGTATGTACCAATCAACATTCGATATAATTTTGTTTCCAGCATTATATGTTATCAATTTATCATGTTGTCCAAAGAAGTATCCATGTGGTAGTGATAAAAGGAGAAAAAAAAGCAAAACTTGGATGAGTTGGAACAATAATAACCAAGAGGAGATTTTCACAGTTTTGTGGTAGTAATACCGGTGCTTAGATAAAACCAACGTGATATGTATAAATTATTTGATATTTTGAATGCATTTTAGTGCTATTGTGTTATTAACAACATATCTTTTACACATAGTATTCATTACTAGTGTTATGATGCATATATTAAGGGATCCAAATTTCCCCCCGCAAAAAAAAGGCTCCAAAGTTTCATTTCGTCCGGGTCCTCAAAATCTCAGGACCGTGCACCAGGATACCTCTTCTGTTTCTTCTTTCCTGCAGCTGCAGTGACATGTTCAACAGAGTACACCTGACAGTCGGCATCGGTCAGCCTGCAGTGCAGTGCTGATAAGGAACTCACTCGTACAGTTCACAAAAAAAAAGGAACTCACTCGTACGACGGAGCAATGAGATCCAGCATCTCTTCTCGCAGATCGTACCTGAGCTCAGATGTGACCTTCCATGTCCTCTGGTAATGACAGGTGGCAGGAAATTCGGCAGCAAACTCAGCCAGGTTTACCACATCATTTGCGGAACACCACACGCGTTATTCAAGAGGAATATATATGCACTTTCCAATTCCAGCCCTTTCACCTGGGCGTACCATTTCTGCATCTTCCTCGTGCTACGGATGTCCAGAAATGTTCATCTGAAAGCCTTCTCCATCTTGTGAGGATAACAAGCAACCTCGCCAGATCTGCTCAAAAGTTGGGTCACGCCTTTATTTACAGACCATTTGAAACAATTGAAATCGCATGCTTTGGTGACCAAAATAATATCCTAGTCACTCTAGCCGACTGCCAGCGGTACCCATCGCGATCAAGAGAACCTTTGGGTTTATTTTCAGAGACGGTATAAGAAAGCCCTCTTGTAATTTGAAAACATATTCATCTTGCCCACTCGCGGTATCCCTCCGGGCAATAGAATCGGACATGAAATGGAACCGGGAAGAATATCTCTGTTGATTAAAAAAAAAACAGATATCACACCGCACGAAACGGGTGACCTGGCCGTGATGATCTCGTGGCACCAGACAGGAATACACCTAAAAGAACAGACACAGTGAACAAACTGCTTGTCGTGCCGTCCAGTTCAATGCTACCAGCACGTACGATGGTCATCATGCACGCTCCCGCGGGCCCACCCCACGCTCGGGCCCCTCTCGCTCTCGACTAGCACGTGATCGGGCTCGCACGACACCTGCTCGTGGCCGTGGAGGCATGCGGCAGCGCCACTGTAGGAGCCGCGAAATGCACCCCGGCCGCCGCACAACAAGCGGGCGGCGCGGCGACCGGCGGGAATCAGGCTAAGGTGCTGAAATTATTCTACTCGTATCTATTTATACCCCTACGGGGAACCCTCGTGACAGATATTTTGCTGAAATAATTCTGGTACTGTATTTACCTGTATCGTTGGATCCCCATAATTTTTCTCGGCCGCCATGGGTCCTCACCCGTCGTTGTTGCTTGCAATTTCTTTATGCCTGGGCATTAGAGTATCTCCACTCCTTAGACGTTCCTAAACCGAAATTTGGACGTAACGACGGTCAGACGAAATAAGTTTTTGGCCCGAGAACTTCGAGTTTCCCACTCGCGTTCCCAGGCCGTGTTATCAGGCGAAGCAAAAAGGCGAAATATTTGAATTTTATCGTTCCCGCCAATGAATTCTCGGCCAAATGTGTTCGACAAAAGTACGCCAAAAAAGTTCGGCGACAAAATTATTACAGAACTAGATAAAAATGGCTCGGCGATCAGTCGTCGATGGGGATGGGCTCCTCCGGCGTGTCTGATGCGACGGGGTTGGGCGTACCGGCGGCGTGGCCGGCCGACTGGTTAGAGGAGGTGGAAACAGAGACGGAGGCGTTCAGCGCGGCTGTTAGCGTGATGTCAGCGTTGTCCTCTGAAAGGATGACGTTGCAGCGCACCATGTACCAGGCCTTAACCGGCCTGCTCATCGTCGACGTGTCTTCGCCATCCATGAAGAACTGGAGATCCGTGTTTCTCTTCTTGGCGGCGAAGTTGGCTTTAAGGTGGTCGAGCTTGCGGTATTGGTTCTGGAGCAGTTGTGCCCACCTCTTGTTAGTCTTCTCCACCCTCTTCTCGGCATGTGCCTTCGTGTCGGCGATGCACTTCTCGATATAAGCGTGGAGGCGCTCGGTGGGAGGTCCAGTGGCTTTGAGCATCTTCACCTTCTTCTGGCCGACCTCCGGCCTTCCTTCGCCAGCAGCAGGGGGAGGAGCCTCCGGGTTGTACACGCCTTCCTTGGTCTTGGCGAGGGTCTTGCGAGTGTCAACCATTTCTCGCAGTTCTCGATCACGGTAAACACTTGGTGAAACTTAAACTCCATCTTTGTGTCGTCCCGATATAGGCCGAGTGCACGAAGGAGCTGCAAATGCAAGACAAAGTGTGTCAGGATAGGCTTGAGCTCGTCATACCTTCGACTAGTGTTCGGCGAACTAACTTGTTGTCCATGTTTTCACCGCTGAAGGGTGTCTGTTCGACCTCCTCCATACAGCTGTGCCACTTGCTACACGCCTTCTAGATGAGCCCCCAATGGTTGGTCTTGGATTTCTCCCCTCGCTCCATGTGAATTTTGCTATACTTCGGGTCACAAAGGCTACGCTCGTCGAGCGCTAGCTTCACGCGTTTTCAGTAGTTGTCAGAGTTTTGGTTGGCACCGGTGATGGGATCCATGCTCACCGATTTTCAGGCGTCGGCGAGGCAAAGGTTCTCAAGCACCGTCCACTTGATCCGTGACTCTAGCGCCAACGTGTCCGGCTTCCTATTGCCTTAGCCTTTTGCCGGAGCCAAGGCATCCCCCTCGACGTCCTCCACGTCCTTGGCCTGCGTATGCTCGGCCTGGTCCGCGGCAAAATCCTGAGACTTGATGCCATGTTCGGCATCGGCCCAGGACTATTCTTGAGTGAAGAAGGAGGGGTTGCCGGTGAAAGGCGAACCTTGGGCGATGATGTCCTTCATGTACGCCTCAACCAACATTTCGCCGAACATGTTGTGCGTGTTGGCCTCGCCAAAGGTTGCGAGCGAGGAGCTGCACCGAACGGAAGTGGGCGGCGGCACATTGACGAAGAACTGCGTCGCGGAGAGGTGGCGAAGGGCGTTGATGTCGATGTTGTTGAAGGCGGGGCATGGGGCGGGGAGAACACGTTCGGGTTGAAACCGTCGTCGAACTCGGGATACGAGGTACCGCCGCTGCGGGTTCGCTGGCTCTGGAAGCCGGCGGCGAGATCGGCGAGAACCGGCGGCAGCCGGCGCTATCCCCTGTGGGTGTCGATCTTTGGGGGACGATCGGCCTCGTGCGTGACATCGCCGCACGCGGCGCCGTCGCCTGATCGTCGGCGAGCTCCTTCGCCGATTTCGCCCTCGCCTTCCTGTCCTTGCGGCCGTCCGACTTGACCTTCCTCTTCTGTACAAGGGCCAGCCACTCGGCGTTGGTCAAGCCATCCAGCCTCTTCGCTGACGCTCTCAGTTTCCTCGCCTTTTTCTCCTTCGGTTTGCTGAGGTTAGATCGGGGTTTGATGAAACCCTTGGGCTACATGGCGGACGGGAGCTCGGCGAACTGGTGGGAGTTGAAGGAAATAGGGAGAAAAGGCGGGAAGGGAAGAAGAAAAGGACGGGAGTTCGGCCTAGAATCGCCGATAGTGTTGGCCCACCATCGTTTTCGTTTCATCCGACGCTTCCAGAACCTCGGAATCGGCCTGGAAAGTCCGGACGAAAGTTAGACCGAATTCGAACGAACCCGGCATCCTAAAAACACGATTAGGCGAAAATTCATTATCCAAAAGGAAAAAACGTCATGTAAACGCCGTCGTGGAAACACGGGTGAAGATGCTCTTACATGGTCTTCTCCGATGATTGGGAGGACCTCCCCGGAAACTTTACGATAAAAGTCACTATCATCGTATCCATCTCAATCGTCTCTACCCAACTTTACGATATAAGTTCATGGACGTGCACACGCTCGGTCGTTGATGCATGCCCACGTTACATTTGTCACCTAGGAGTAGTACCGGAGTAAATAAATAAGCAAACTAGCTGGTATTCCTCGTATATTTTTTACTGTCGGAGTAAAGTGCGTCTTATTTATGCGCTAAGCCTCCTTTTCCCGTCAAAGGCGGGATAAAATACTCCTACTGTCTTATCCTTTAGGTCTTCTGGAACCAAATCGATGGAAACATCACATCCGCATGTCGGACGCGGAGGCGACGCGCCATCCCATCTTAAGTTAAGGCAGCTACACGACGCATATATATATATGGTAAGGGCTTGTTTAATTTGGAATTATATAGGATTTGAATCTATGAATTTTTTTCTATGTTATTGTTTGATTCATAGAGACACATTTTATAGGAATCCTGTAGTGCAATTCCTATAGAAAGAAACATTAGATCATACCTCATGAAAAAAATTCTTTACTACATCAAACAGAATTCCTCTTCGTGTAGGATTCAAGTTGGCATACCATCTTAATTCTACGTTTTTCCTATTCCTATACTTTTCCTATCCTATGAATCAAACAAACCCTAAGTATTTTATCTTTTTCACACGTGTGGGACATCTCATGGACTCTACCACAGATTCTCAAATATACATTTTTGTTAACGAGTACCTTGAGGTGGTCGCGGTTCTTGACGACGACCTTGAATTGTCTTGGCGATTGATCGAGATCCTGGGCGACCGCCGTGGGGCATGTATACTTATGCATAGCTGCACGATGTCACCGTCCACGATTAGGGATGTAAACGGCGTCCATTTAATGCCACTTATTTACTGTCAGTTATAGATTTATGATTGTTAAAACTAAACTGAAAAAGATAAGCCTATAACAAACTTATGTGGCGATATGTGGCCCCAGCGGCGGGCCGTTTGACATCCCTACCCACAATCAATGTACTAATATATCGCTCCGGCCGATCGAGCCCCGCCGGAGCGCCTAGCTCCACCAACAGTTGCTTGCGTGTTCTTCAAAAGAATAATAAAAAAAATACAGAAATAACACGTATGCGAATCCTCGATGCTCTGTTCGTTTTAATCCTAGATTTGAAACACTATGTGTACTTGTGTGGACTGAGTGCGGTGTTTGTTGGCCAAAAAAAAAAGGTACCCTTCAGCTGCTCGACGTCCTAGTAGCACTGGTATCGGCTCTGTAGGCTCGATCAATCTCGAAATTCTCGTACACTAACTTTGCACCTGCAGGCTGTGGTCGCCCTGCTGCCGCTGCCTGCGTAAGACGTTTAATCAAATGGGCATGTGCACTCACACTTCGTAATCGTGAGCTCCTCTGGTTATCGATTTCCATAAAAATGATGGCCTCGCCGACGTTGATCGATCGATTGACTAAGAATGTCAACGTTGTCTGCGTGATGTAAACCAGCTGAAGCTACTTAGTTTGTTTGGGGCCTTGTGCGTGCACTCCTGCCTGCCACGGCGACGACGTACGACACACTCGGAGAGACGTCGCGACGCCACCGGCCGTACCGCCGCTGCACGGTGTGCGGACGAAACGAAACGAAGCGCGCACGCGCTGTTTCTTCGTGAGCCAATGTCAGAGATTAGCACCCCAGTAAAGTAACACGTTATTTACGAATTGTTAACATAAAACTATCAGTTTGATAGCTTAATTTCGGAAATCTACCAATTTACGTTTTTATAGTAAAAATTTACCATATTTTAAGTTGATTTTCTCAAATGGCACTAAACACGTCTTGATTGTGAATTGACACAGTTTCTAGCATGGCTTGTGTAAGGACCCAAACTGATGATGAGCTGGACTAGGCCCCACTTGTCAATCAAATTTAAAAAATCTAGATATTCTAAAAGAAAAGAAAAACCACCCGCCTGACCCGCCCCATCACCGGAGCTCGTCGTCGAGCCGCCTCCACGCCGGGCTGCCCTTCCCACGCCGCGCCACGCGTCCCATGAACGCAGCGGCGAGTTTCTATCGACAGCTCCATCTCGCACGCCTCGCCCCCATCGCCGGAGCTCGCCGCCGCCACCATGCCTCGTGCTCGGCCCATGCTCACGACCAAGGCTATGGACACCGCGTCCATGTCCTCTTGCTCCACCCGCCCACCGCCGGAAGGACCCATGCTCCAAGAAGAGGGGATAGAAGGGCTGGCGAGGGTGGCCGGTGGCGCGACGAGACAGGAGTCGGCGGTGGGCGAGCTCGGGCGAGTGTGAGGCACGGGAGATAAGGGCATGCGGTGGTGCTACAGGTTCTGACGGCTGCACGGCGGCGGCCTGTGGGCACGACGGGGAAGGGGGGCTATGGACGCGATGGCGGGGGTTGCCTTGGAGTCTGGCGGTAGGAGATCGCACGCGAGTGGTCGGTGGATTTCTAAAATTTAGCTATCAAGCTGGTAGTTTTATGCTAACAACTCTATTATCATCGACTCATCGTTGGGCCGTGGGCGTCGCCAACCAATTAACTCGCGGATGCCACTCCGATTATTAAAATAAGTGACTGGTGCGACCGTGCGTGTGCCGCCCGGTCGTACTCGTACACTCTGCGGTCAGCGTGCTGAAAATCGAACTACTAGGTGGTCGATATCTGGTTGGATTGGAGAAAACAAAAGAACATAACCTTGATTTGATGGGATCCATCCAGTCCAGGGGATATGCATGATGTCTGTGAAGGCAGGGAAGGAAGATTCTGACGCGAGTCGAGTGGGCCCTAGCCGCGTTGGTCGGGGGACCCCAAATTTGCCTCTGAACCATGCGTGATTAATTTGCCAATTTCCATGAATTATCGAGTGCAGGTGCCGCTGAAGCTCAGCGATCTGCGGTGGCGGGGACGCGCGCGAACAGATCCCTGGACCCGAGTGAGCATTCCACCGCGTGAGCAAAAGGCGAGTGCAGGAAGCAAACTATCTAGTAGTACTACTGGGTATGACGGGCTCCTCCGTGGGAATGTGGGGATACACCACCATGTGCAAGTGCAACCGAGTAGTAGTAGTACTACTACTGAGCTTGTGCTTCATCTCGTGCAATCTGGACATAACTATCTACTGTACTACTAAATCATGTTACGAAACCATAAGTAAAGCCTTTGCTAGCTCGAATCACAGCTCGAGAAAAGGAAAGTGTTTGGCCATATTCTCAATTGAGTTGGCAACAAGGTACAGTGTATTCATGTGCCGACTGCCGTGCTGTGCTGTTCATATCATCGTCATTTCTTAGTTTTTTGTTTATGTAGATACGTTTTGAACTTATTGTTCGAATTTTTGGGACATAGGAGTACTCCGTAAAAGTATCAGGTTGTGTTTATTTCTCGATTCTTTTCAGTTTTTTGCAACAACTTCTAGATTGTGTTTTCGGTTGCGCACAATTTCTAGGACAAAGTGGCGCTCCGAAGCACGCAAACAGAATTTGGGAAGGGTCGATCGCCGTCGTCGCCGCAGGTAGCCTCCCTCTGCTCTGCTCGCGCGCGGCAACAAAGATTCTATCGACCCCACCAACTATTCATCCCCCTCCTCGCGCCCGCGTCCGCAACTTCACCCTCCCTCTCTGCTCGCGTACCTCGCGCCCCACCGCCTTGTGCTCCTCCATCCCCTCGATCCCCTCGCGCTCAAGCCTCGGCGGCGACGGCGAGGCAAGCCGAAGACCGGGCTGAACAGATGGAGGCGGCGAGGGATGACTCCACGTTCGGGTACGTGTGCATCCATCACGAATCCCTTTCTTCTTCTTGTTCCGCCTCCGCGCCCAGTTTTCGCACCCCGCGGCCTGCTGCGCGCCTCCCGTGACGCCGCCGCCGCAGCCGAAGTCGGAGACGCGCGCTTCCGTCAACAAAATTCCATTGACTCACCCGATTCATCCGGCTCGAGCGCGTCGGCAACTTCACCCGCTCTCTCTGCTTCGGAGCTCCCTCTGCTTCCGCCGCTCCACCCACTCTCCATTCGCGCTGCGCCCGCGGGTACGAGGAGGATGGCGACGGCGACGCAGGGCGCGGCCGCGCCGAACCCGGGAGGCGGTGCGGGATGACTCCTTGGACATGTTTCGAGGATCGCTTGATCCCGCCGCTACCATCGCCAGGTTCTGGTACGCGCGGATCGATCGCGAATCACTTTCTTCTCCTTGTTTCCGTTCGCGAGTGCCGTGCCTCCGCGGTCCGCGCCCCTGTTTTCGCAACCGGAATGCGCGCCTCCCGTGACGCCTACGCCGCCCAAGGCGGAGAGACGCGCGCTTCCGCCTACCGTTCCTTGACCCGACGCCTCGTAGCTTGCCGCCTTGCGCATGTTGAAGCGCCGCCGAAATGCTCGGGTCGGTGCCCGGGTCCTGCTGTGTGCTGAGCCCCTGTCCGAGCCGCCCTGCGCGCTGCTGTCGGCGCAGATGAACACGACGTCCGCAGTGCGGCCAGCCACCTCGCTCGCCACGCCGCGCCGCGCCGCACGGCCCTGCCTCTCCCAGTTCGCCTCGCCTCGTTGCCCTGCATCTCCCCGTTCGCCTCGCCTCGATCGGTGCCCGCCACCAAGCTCTCGCCGCGCACCCTACAGCCCGCCTATCAGCGCGCTACCCGCTTGTTCGGCGCGGCCGCGACATTCGAGTCCTTGTGTCGCCGAAGCAGTTCGTTCCGGTCCCCGTCGCGGCCATCAGTAGAGCAGAGCAGGTGCGGTTAATCGAGAGTGGACGAGTGATCGTCGTCATCATCGTCATGGCAGCATTGGACGACTGGACGGCACCACCGCCACGCCTCGGCTCGAGACGACAACGGACATTGAGCCCCGCCGGCGGCGCTCGACGCGCGCGGCCGGGACAACGATTCGAGTCCGTGCGTCGCCGAAGCAGTTCGTTCGGGGTCTCCATCGCGGCGGCGCGTTCGGTCGTGCCAGTTTCATTTTAGGTACATTTGTGTCCGGTGCGACGAGATCCGCGTCATGTTTTCTACAGTAGCTTTCTTTGTCGAAAAAAGTTTTTGTTAGCTTTCGTTGTTGGGAACCAGGCATCAGGGTAGTGTCATGTGTGGCAATTGCGATTCTTTAATGCCCGGCTATTATGAGAAAAGTTGCGGCTGGCAATATTGGGGTGATGATAGTGATGTGTTTAGTTGACGACGGGGCTCTGCTCCTTGGACCACCACTACGTGCCCCTCTCATTATTTCTCGGCTCTCCAATTTCTCGGCTCTCCAATTTCTCGGCTCCAACTCCAATTTCTCGGCTCTCAGTTCGCATCCATCCTGCTAAACCCCTCTCTTCTATCCGCTCACCGCCTGCACGAATCTTCAGTCCCCTTACATCTACCTCTCGCTATCTGTTTATCTCTCTCTCTCTCTCTCCCTCCTCCGTTGCTACTCCTCTAATTGATTTCGGTACAGTACTAATTTTGTAGTCTGCTAATTAGAATTCACCAATTTCAAGCTCAAAACTCGCAACAATTAGAACATAATACTGACTTGTTTCCCAGATTGAATCCTAAAGTATGCGGTTCAGTTATTTAAACGGTTCCTAACATTCTTCACAGGATGGAGAAGGCTTTGAACGGAACATTCTTGGACATCCCTAGAAGCAACGAAGCGACGATTCATCCAGCAAATGCCCTTCTCATTCAGGCCCTGCAGTTGTGTTCTGACAGCACAGTACTTTGGGATCACATGCTCCATTGCTGGGCATCCAAGCTCCAGGAAGACGCAGAGACGGTGTTCCCAGGTGTAAAGGGTCGAAAACACATCTTCCTCCTTAACAACACGTATGATGTGTGGCAACTGATGTTGGAATTTGGTGTATATTGGGCTATTGGCCCATTAGACAAATTCTGAAATTCTCTTTATTTCAGATATAAGAAGATACCGTCTTAGTGGTCTTTAAAGTTTCCACATCACATTCTTGAGTTGGACCACCTTACATAGTAGAGTGTTGCACCACTCACTAAGGTGTGACAAGACGAGTAGCCCTCGCGCCCTCCTCCGACGCCGCCCGCCACGCCACGCCACGCCACGCCACGCCACGACGCGCGGGCGGGTTGCGGGAATCTCGCCGAGCCCGAGATCTATAGAGTTGCGGGAATCTCGCCGAGCCTACACTGTACGTGATCCTCAATAGTCTTTTTCGGATTATGCTAGAGTTCTCCGTTCTAGCGTCTGCTATAGATGTGATAGGTTTATCTCCTATAGATGTAATCTGTTCATCTACTTTGTTGATCTGCATCGTTTCGCTGATCCAGACATACAAGAAGAGCTTCTTAGCTGAGAGCTGGGTTCCTCTGAACGATACACTCCATGCAAACTTGGATGATTTCACTGCCGGATTTCTTGCCGCCTGTGAGTACCAGAGGAAACTGAAGGTCACGGCTGAGCTCAGGTACGATCTGCGAGAAGAGATCGTGGATTTCATTGTTCCACCGTACCAGGCTGCACTGCAGCTGCAGGCAAACCGAGGCAGAGGTTCAGTTTTAGGGGTGCTCCGAGCCATTGCGGCGAAGAAGAAGGAACAGAATAAGTGTACCGCTGAGGACCTGAAGAAGGAGATTAGAGCATTGTTTGAAGGATGAACAGCCATAGCTGCTAATTGGGGGAGGAGAGGACACCGGTCAGTGGACACGGGAAGTTGCATCTGGCGTCTCAGGAATAAAATGGCTTGCTGCCATGAGCTTGCTAGTTTTATCTGTGCATGTGTGCATTTTTTTTCTTGGCAATGGTGCCTTTTGTATTATTATATATTAGTTTCCATACTCCCTAGCAATACAGATGCCATTTTGTTGGAATTAGAAGGTAGAGCAGTCATCAGACCATGAGGTATATGGGTTAGAAGTATACTGAATTAACTGTTTTGTTGTGTAACTCATTGGACAAATTGTAGATGTAAACAGAATGAGCACACAATATTCTTCTGATACAAACAAGGTAGCGCTTCTTTTCTTTGTTGGAGAATGTTTGCTACCACAACCCAAATTACATGTGTATTTATGATCAGACAAACCTCTAAAAAACATCAGAAGAAACCACCAGTTATTATGTATTGTATTCTGTACGACTCTATCCGATACTAGTAGTGGGCAGATCTACAAGAAAGATCTTATACGCTTTGGCTGACAAAAACATTGGACGAAATGTGTGGCTACTTCATCATTATTTAAAGGTATGCTACTTGCAAGACCATAACCCAGAGACGTCCGTCCAGTGTTTGAGGAGGCAAAAGGTTCGTAAAGATACTTCTGCCACATGTTCCGCATAATTTGATACTTTCATATTTGATGATCTCACTCATGAGCATCTGCTGTTGCACAATTACTCTATTATATTGTTTTATCTACAGAAGAAGATCCAACTTTTCTACTTTGACCCGTTGCAAAAGCTTACCTGTTTCCCTTGAAACTTTGAAACCGGTTACCGCTAAAACCGTTTGCTTTACCACCAGGGCATATGATATCTTTTTTTAGGAAAAAAAATACCATATTGCTCTGAAGTTTTCTGATTTATCTTTTATTATCTCTGTTCTTAAATACATGGGCCATTTTAGTAGGTTCTCTTATTTTAGCCTACCAAAATATTTTAGGCTGGTCATAGTGCATAGTAACTTAAACTAGTAACATGCATGCATATGTTACTAGTTTAAGTTACTACCTCCATAGTGCAAAATAACTTAAGTATGGTAACATGCAATGTCACATTAATTAGGATATAGACTCACTTTGTTTTGATATGTGTGATGTTACAGTAACATAGCTAGTTACTCTATCTATCTCTTTCCTCATTAACTCATTGCCACATAAGCAAAAGTACTGAGTTGGACTCTTAGTTACTACTACCTCCTTCACGGTTTGCAGGGCGCCTAATCAAATTTGGCTTTTTCCAAAACTATAACATTTTAAGACACATAAGAATTAATTGTTAATTAATGTGGCTGCATGCAACAGTCACGAAGATGTGTAAATTAATTGGGTTTTCTTCCAATCTCTGCATGCAACACGTCCGCATGCAATAGCCCACGCATACAATCAATTTAATGTGTATTTGTGTTGCCTGCCAAAACCCACCGGCGAGCAGCGACGAGCAACACGAAGAGCCGGGAGGCTCCCAGAACTGCTGGTGGGCCCTGGTCCCTCGGGCAACGGCCCGCAAAACTCCGGCACACGTCCTGGCTTGGTTCGAGGGCGCACCCGATCTATACCTGGTCGAAGGTGAAGGATTGCCCGATTGATTTCCTGCATGGTAAACAAGTATACGTAAAATTGAAAGCCGACTGCCCAAGTTTCCAGTGAATCGGCTCCTAGAGCCGATTATCCCATGGTTCTGCATTAGATTTACGATAACATGGGGTTTTGCTTTATCATTACAAGTTAAATCGATCTACGGTTTAACGTTTCACCACGTAATCGAACGTCCTACACGTAATTGAGCTGGTAGATACAAAGATGATAGAAAACTAACCTAGAGAAGCCTAACAACCGACGTAAAGTCAATTACGGAACAACTTCTAAAACTAGTAAACCACGCCCACGCACTCTTGGATTGTTCAACCCGCTTGCAAGGCCTGACTACGTAGATATCAAACTAAACCTTGGTGAACAAGGCATATCCATAACAGATCGAATCACTAAATAAAGATCAGCAAGATGCTACCTTGCACTTGGGAAAAAGGTGCAAAGGTAGCGAGGTAACTAGAGGCAGCATAACTTAAACAATTATAACGAACAACACCGATGCTAGCCTCAACAAATCTATGATAGTAGTGTTACTCGCCATCAACAAGGCTTCAGTACGAGTAACACCAAATAACGCATAAGTAAAAATACTGCCTAGATCGCAAGATGCGATCTAGGCAGCATGACACTTACCCGAAAGAAACCCTAGAAACAAGGGGTGGCGATGCGCCGAGATTATGTTTGTTGTGAACGTGATTGTCCTCTTCTTCTCGATAACCTTAGGTACATATTTATAGTCCGGAGACTTTCTATCTTTGAAATAACTCTACAACTCTATTTTTACCTAAACTGAAACGGAACCTACTACGATACAAGATACACGAGCAATTTAGCCCAAATCCACGCACAAGGCCGATTCAACAACACGTTGAATATACGTATCTTCCAAGCCCATCTTGATCACGGCCCATCTCCTTCTTTGGCCAAAATATGGCGATAACACATGCCCCCCTGGTTTTGGCAATAATAATTCCGAAACCACTCTGTTGATGTTTTTTCTTCCCCCTCTCTTTTTTTTCTTCACATCGGGTTACGCGTTGCAGAGTAGAATCGTCACGCCACCTCCTCATCATGATGCCCTGTCTTCTCAACTCCTTCGCAGTGCATGATTTGACGATTTTGGCAGCACATTCTGGGAAACCGCTATGGCATTGAACCGCCTCCCACTATTCCCCTTATTTAAATTCATCCGAGCAGTTCGCCCCCATCTTCCTCCAGTAGCCAAAAACCCTCTTCCTCCGAAAAACCCTCTTCTTACGCCATGGCCTCTTCCTCTTCCGCCTGTTCTCCCGTCTTCCAACATTAGCGGCCGGAGCGACGGCAGCACCTACCACGGCGGCAGATATACTCGCCCCACGATGGTGGGACGAGAGAGGATTGGGATTTCGCCCGTCTGGAGGATGACGCGTCTGATCACGACGAGGAGGCCTCAGGTTCCTCGTTGACGGAACTGAGGCGGAAGCGCGACGACGCCTGGTCTGGGACGGCGCCGAGTCCTCCGACGAGGAGGAATCGAGGAGGACACCTCCTCCGACGAGTACCCCGGTGAAGCGCTTCCGCGCCGGTCCAGAGGACACGAAGGCGACAGGACGAGGAGGCCCCGGCTTCTTCAAGGCAGCGAAGACGACGCCAAGAAGCCGAGGAACGAACAAGACGGCAATGACGACAGTGACGACCTCGACCTCTAGATTAGGAACCGATGGTAGTAGTAGTAGTAGTAGTAGTAGTAGTAGTAGTAGTAGTAGTAGTAGTAGTAGTAGTAGTAGTAGTAGTAGTAGTAGTAGTAAGCTCCTTTGTAATCAATCATCCTTTTGTAAGCAATCAGCTTTTGAATGAATGAATGAAAATCGCTTTCTCGAAGATTGCCTTTTTCGCTAATTTGCCGATAGCCAAAATAGGTCGATGCAAAAGCCGATAACGTCAGATCGGCTTTCACCACACCGCACTCATTCCACAACCAAATCAAAGCTCAAAGAGCCGATGCACATCGTCTTTCCAAAACGTTGACAAGGTCAAAACTTGGTCGCATATTTAGGCAAATCTAAGCGCTTTTCGATTTCAAGCGGTAACCTGCGACTCTCTTCAAAAAGGCGCCCTAGATCTCCAATTACCCACCGACAGATTGAACTCACAGCGACAAGAACCCTCAATCCTCAAGCGCATAGATCCATCTCCGCGGCAAACTAGATGGCGGAATCGTCAACACCAATCCGAGGTCTCGGTCTCAAGGTACGCTTACCTCGCAATCAACGCGATGTTAGAATTTAATGGCGAACACCGAATTAATGCCTTTATTCCACCATTAAACTTTCTAGGTTTCGGACATTCTGCCGCATCCTTCTCTCCCAAATTCCCTCTGTCTTGGCCTCGCATGATTCTAGTCCTGCCCATCGATTTCTTGTAAGCAAGCAGAATCCCCTTCGTAAGCCAAGACCTAGATCGAACTCTTGGGCCGATGCTGTGAGCTGGCCTAATCCCCTGAACATTGGGTCTCTTGGTTCAGAGTAGCTAGAGCTTACCAATCCCAATGGAAACCACAGAATAGCCGATGCCTTGCATTTATCATTATCTCCTCTTGAAAACATGAGAACCTTCTAAAACCATCGGCTACTTAGTGCGACGCTCGAAGCTGTTTTATGTTGGTCATGGCCCTATGTCACCAACCTTGTTAGACGTGGTGATGATCACTGTCCGATGTTACATCACCACCCCTCCCGCTTTTAAACTGACCAAAGTCCCCTACAAACTGTCTTCCAAAATAGACTGCACGAACCGGGGTGCCTACCTCCAACGCCATATGAAAACAAAGGGCCCTGTCTCAGAGAAAGAACATACAGCCTTTCTCAACTTCTGGCTGGAGCATTTCATATTCTGTGGCCCTTCCTTGCTCCAACCAAAACTATCTCTCCTTAGCCCTTTAACGGCCAAAGGTACTCAACTTGGCCTTGCAAACTGTTCCTTGGAGAAGTCTATCGATATCTCCAGTTGATGTCTGCTGTTCTCTCGCATAGCAGTCAAAACAGTGGTCCTTGGTGGTTTATTCAGCTATGGGCTCACCAGTATTTTCAAAATCACATCCCAAACTTCCCCTTTTGGCTGCACCTTTCCGGTGTAAAGGGAAGCGATCCGATGCACAGCTATGGCCAAGCTTTGTATAGACGCCAGCAAGAAGTCGACCCTCAGGAGGCATCCAAGTGGTTCAGCACTTTCTTCCAAGGCCTGGACAACCCTACCTTCTTCCCTTACATGGAGGAATCGGAACACTTTGAAAATCCACTCTCCTTCAGGCTAGACAATTTTGCCGATGACACTAGCACTCGGCAGCTTTTTTCCACCGTGATTCGTCCCTGTTTCCTTCCAGTTGGCATGAGTACATCCAACAGAATAATCAAACCTGGGTATGAATTCTACCAGCCAGTCGTAGTGGCTCGCCAATTTGGCCTTGGACAAGTACCTCCCCATTTCTTTCTTCACCACCTTACGGAGAGTAGAGCCGACCTGCCTGATCCTCTCACCAGCCAAAGGTGTTATTTCTTCTTTGATGATCTGACCATCCCAATTCCCAACGACCTCACCTTTGTCTCATCAACCGATGGCTTTGAAGACTGGTGGTCAATGTGGAAGACTCACGCCTTCAGGAGAGCTCTGGGACCGTTCTTTGAAACGATGTCGATTATGACATCCCGTGGAGCAGGTACCACCACTGCAAATTTTCTCTTGATGACTTACAAATGATTCTTCTATTAATCCATTCTTTCTCTTTGCGCAACAAGATGGCCTGAACCCACGCACGTTGATGGCTCTCCTTCGAGTTCTTTCCGCCAACTCTGTGGTTCTTTTCAAAAACTCGCCACCTCTAAAAAGGTCATAATGCGAAAATGCCGATATCACCACAATCGGCTTCCAAGAACCCGAACCTCTAAGCCACCGCCTCGAGTTCCAACTAAAACAAGAACGACGACGAGGAAGGTAGCTGCCAGGAAGACCTTGAGGTGCCGGAGCCCTTCTCCAGAAAGCTCGCACGTAGGGTGATCTATGCCTTGGTCGATCCTTCTAATTCTTCCATCCTTGCAGACATGCTTGTGCTCACTGGTTCTCCTTTACGTGCTTCGTCGAAGACACCTCCACCGAGAACACTCGACCAATCGAGGAGAACCGGACCCAACAGATTCGAGAGGACCATCACACCGAGCCAGCCGATTCATCACCATCGGCTTCCTGAAAAGGTCTTTTCTGAATCATCGCCTCGAGCACCGGGCCGAGGCGGGGTATCAGGTCCCAAGAGCTCGCAAAGGACTGCAAGCTTCTTCGTCGAGCCAGGAGGTTTCGAAAATCATCACCCTTTACGCTCTTACCACTTACTTCTTTTGATCTGCCGTGCTTTTTACTTGGCCGATTTCATGTATCGACCCCCATATTTTACTGTCCATCATCCCACATGCTTGGGAAATATTTCTTGAGATGTTGACCGTTGACCGCCACTGGGAATTTTACGCCCGACTCCTCAAGCATGTATGCGTTTCCTCTTAAAACTTGATCGACCCTGTACGGCCCGTGCCAATTTGGAGACCATTTACCATATGTTGCATCCTTAGTCCCTAATGGCAACACGGCTTCCCATACCAGATCACCAACGTGGAACTCCTTTGGCCTCACTTTCTTGTTATATGCACGAGCTACCTTGGCCTTGTTCTCTTTGATTTTCTCAAGCGACCACAGCCTGAGCTCAGTTAAATCCTCAACACTGTCACTCATCAAGGTTGCATATTCTTCAGTTGTTAGATTGTCCTGAAAAGTGACACGTCTCGATCCAGCCGTAATTTCCCAGGGCAATACGTCTTCTTGTCCATATACTAGATGGTATGGCGGGGTTTTTATTGCTCCATGGCATGACATGCGATAAGCCCACAACGCCTCTGACAAAACCTCGTGCCAACGCCTAGGGTGCTCATCGACTTTTCTCTTGATCAGCTTGATGAGGCTCTGGTTGGATGCTTGACTTGCCCATTTGCACGAGCATAGTATGGAGATGATCCGATCGCTTAATCCCGTGTCCTCGCAGAACTTTCTAAACTCGTGAGAAATAAAGACCGAGCCTCCATCGGTCGTGATAGTTTGGGGAATCCGAATCTATGGATGACATGTTCTTTCACAAAGTTGATAACATCCTTTGAGTTTACTGATTTCATCGGAATGACCTCCACCCATTTAGTGAAATAATCGGTGATGGCCAAAATCCACATGTGGCCTTTGCTTGATGGAGGATTGATTTTGCCGATCATATCCATGCCCCAACCTCGGAATGGCCAAGGCTTGATGATGGGGTTCATTCTTGACGTGGTACCATCTGAATTTTCCCAAATTTCGACATGCTTGACACCCTTTGTAGTACTTGAAGCAGTCCTCAAGCATGGTGGGCCAATAAAACCCCGATCGCTCGATCAACCATTTCATCTTGTGAGCGATTGGTGAGTTCCACAGCCTTCGTACCTCGTGTAGGAGCCGATTGGCCTCGGCGTCCCAGCATTTGAGCAATAACCCCTCCAGTCCTCAGAAACATGTCATCCCCAATAAGCACATACTTCATGGCCTTGTACCTTATCCGTTTAGGTGCCCCCCGAGCCGAATCCTTCAAGTAATTGAAGATATCGGCTCTCCGATCGTCCGAATCAGCACGAACATCGGCTCCCTCTGCTACATCCTTGTAGCCCGAAGCCATTTGTGCAAGATCATTCGCCTCGGTATTCTGCGACCGTGGGATCCAGGTGAAGTTTATGTATCGGAACTGCGCCATCAGCTCACGGCAGTGCAGCCATAATGGGAAGAGGGACTCGCTCTCACACTTGTATTCCTCCGTGAGTTGGGAAATCACCAACTTGGAGTCTCCAAAATTTCCACATACGCTCCGGCCCGATGAGCAATTCCATTCCCTTGCGTATCGCCTCGTACTCAGCGACGTTGTTGGTGCGAGGGGCAGATAACCTGATGGAGAAGGAAAATGTTGCCCCCCGGGGCGACACGAGTAGCATGCCAATGCCACACCCATCGTCACAAACCGATCCATCGAAAAACATAGCCCACGCTTGTATAGACAATGCTGCTATATTAGTGTTGACCCGTTCAGCGATAAGGTCGGCCAACGCCTGTCCCTTAACTGCTTTCGCGGGTTGATACCGGATGTCGAACTCCGATAATGCAAACATCCATTTGCCCAGTCGGACTTTCAACATAGGAGCCGACAGCATGTGCTTTATGACGTCTGATTTGCATATGATGATGATCTCCGCGGCGACAAAATGTGGCGCGGCTTAGTGCGAGTGAAAAACAGCAGAGGCACAACTTATCGATATCGGATACCTTGTCTCTGGCCCAAAGATCCTTATGTAAAATACGACTCGCTCAGCCCATCATAAACTTGCACCACCACCGAGGCGATGGGCGTGTCGCCATCGACAAGTAAATGTAGAACGATGCGTCGGTGGCGGAACCAACACGCGGCTTCACGATATTCTTTGATCTCGTCGAAGGCTCGTTGTTGTTCTGCCCCCCAGCGGAATTCCTCGTCAGATTTAATTTTCACCAGTCCCATGAACGGCTCTATTCTTCCTGACAGATTGGAGATGAATCTTCTGACGAAGTTGATCTTGCCGATGAGAGACTGCAGTTCTTTCTTTGTGGTAGGTGGCTTCATTGTTCGCACTGCCTCCTGACTTTTCAGGCCGATCTCAATTCCGCGTTCATGGACCAAAAAACCCAAGAACTGACCGGCCGTCACCCCGAAGGCACACTTCTTTGGATTCATCCGTAGCCCGAATTTTCTTGTTCGGTCCAGACGGCTGCGAATCGTCCAAGTGTCCTTGCACCGAAGCGACTTGACCACCACGTCATCGATGTAAATTTCCACCAGCTTGCCGATCAGATCATGGAAAATATAATTCATGGCTCTTTGGTACGTGGCACCGGCATTCTTCAGTCCAAACGTCACGACTACATACTCAACCAACCCCACCGACCCTGGGACTCTGAATGCAGTCTTGTGTATGTCTTCTGGAGCCATAAAAATTTGGTTGTAACCGGCATTGCCATCCATGAAGCTCAAGATCTTATGACCAGCCGTTGATTAACGTCTCGCCACCGCATCGGATACTCATCCTTTGGGGTAGCTCATTGAGATCCCGAAAATCTATGGCAACACGCCAACGGCCATCCTTTTCTCTACGGTGCGATACTAGAAATCCACTCAGCATACCGCATGGCTGATTAACTTGGCGTCAACATTTTCTCGACCTCCTTCTTGACTTCTTCCGAATTTCGCCTTCATCCGCCGTGCTCGCTGCTGGAATGGCGAAACTTTTTTTAAGCGGAGTCGATGCTCAATGATGCTCTGTCTAACCTGTGCATCTCTGGTAGTCCCGAGCGGCGCCTGGATATTTTTTCAACAGGGCTATCATCGGATCCCGCAGACTCGGATCTAACTTCTTGCTGATAAATGTTGGTCGTGGCTTATCCCTAGGACCAATGTCGATTTCTTCTAGTTCATCAGCGGATGTAAACCCATACCCTAGCTTTCCGTCAACTGTTAAATCGATGCTAAACACAGGGCAAACAGTAGGTGAGGATAACAAAAATAATTTGGGCCGATTGCCTGAATCGGCCCCCTTTTTGATTTCATTAGTCAAGGACGGTTTACACCTTATTGTTTTACAATGGCAGGGCATCTCCCTGCTACGACTACGTGATCTGCTTGTCGTATGATTGCTGCTTTTTATTTTTTGTGGCCGATCGCAGGGATCGGCCGTACCACGCATGATCGTGGACTTTTCTACTCTCGGGCCGTGGATAAGACCAGCCTCACCCCGCTTTTTGTAGCTTCAATGCGCCACAGCCGTCTAGACCGATTCCGAGATCGGCTCTTGGTCTTCGCTTCCTGACGTTCATGCTAGCTATGGAGATCTCGATAGAATCATCCGCATGGATGACCTCCACTTCATCTCCATCCCATCAGACAAGCCTTTGGTGCATCGTGGACGGAATGCAGATTAGCGTGAATCCAATCTCCCTAGCAAGACAACAGAGGTGCTTTTCTGTCCTGACGAAGAATGACGTGGGGATGGTTTTTCGCCCACGGTCGATCCACGTTCGACGCCTTGCGTTCAAGTCCGGCCGTTGAAGTCGCTTAGCGTGACGTTGGTTTTGATCGATCTGCAGTGGGCGTCCCAAACGCCGTAGCATGGAATATGGCATTATATTGATCGCCGCTCGTGTCCACCAACATCTTGCCGACAGTTGCCCATTGATGTAACCTCGTAGGTGCAGGCTTTCGGATGTTTGTAACCCTTCTCACGTGGCTTCTCAAAGATAACCGGCCGTGGGCCGCGATCGGTATGCATCGGTAGCTCATTGGTTCTTGGCGGGCACTCGGCGAAGTATGAACACCATGTTTGTGCCACCGATGTCTTTGCATCGGCTTTTACCGGTTTGGGGCGCCACTCTTTCCTTTTCGGTCTTCCGTTTCCAAGGTCTCGCTTAATTTTAACGCCAGATCGGGCTTTGCTTTAAAGCGTGAGATCTGCGCTCGCTTCCTCCAAGTTACGCAGCCGCTGCACTCTACGCTTTTGGGTGTGTCTGAGTCCTGGGACACCACCTTGGACGGTGATATCTGTCTTCTTTGTCATCCCTTGGCTTCTCGAGGTCTTTTGCTCGAGCGGACTCTCAACGGCTCGAGGGAGAGGCCCTAGACGTTTGAACACCGAACCGCCCCGTATCCTCCTCTGTCCACATTCCAGCGCTTGTCGATCAGGCAATCGGCTCATTCCCGTATCCCAAAGAATACTTGAAGAAAGGACAATCCCAATGTTTGTCTGCGCCTTCCTTTTCTTTGACGGTCCCCTAGCGAGGTGCTCATATCCTTCATCGTCTCCATTGCGTCCGACGTTGGTCATCTTGACGCTCATACTTGTTAAGGAGATGCGTGGAATGTGGCTTCCGATATCGCACTCTCCTCACTGTTCCTCTGTTAGGTACCTTTGTCATTGATTTGGGCGGTCGCGTGGACCAGCCTCCTCTCTTTCTTTGCCCCGAGAGCGACCTTCCTCCTCGTGTGCCATGGTGGTACCCAGATCCCGCCATATTAACATCGAACGAGAACTCCACCGACGCCGTGGAGTGACTATGTTCTACCATGTTGACGCCAGAAATGGGTTTGTGTCTACTTTCATGGCGAATCGCAAGGATCGACGGCCTTGTTCTATCGGCGCGGATCCGGGCGTAGCTCTTTGCAATCATTGGTGGTGTGGGTGAACGAGTGATGCCACTTGCGGTATGGTCTCCGTTCATTTCTGAGCCGTAGGGATTTTGTGGCCTTCGGTAACCTCACCGCTTCTCCTTCAGAAAGAATCGAATATCCGCTCGGCTTTGCTCACATCAAGTCGAACCCTTTGCGCCTTGCTGTTTCACCCATTTGCAGGATAGATCCGCCCGAGCCCATTCAGCCACGGCCACCTCCTGGTCTTGTGTAGGATCTTCTTCTTACAGACGACCGGCCTATCGGACGCTTGAACTTGTCTTGGTACAACTGTGGTGGCGCTGTTCATACATTTTCAGCTTCGGGCCATGTGCGCCAATGAGTTGTACTCTACTTGGAAAGCGATCCTTGATGGTGCCGAGACCCAACACCGCTAGCTCGACGCTTCTTTCTCGATTAAACGAGCTGAGTAACATCGGTTCTTACGGTCTTACCGGATGTACTCGCTACGATTTCTCGCCGCACTGTGCAGTGCGCAATGCCACCTCGGTAGCCTCTGAATGATCTTGGATGTGGAACTGCTCTTCCGCTTGCTTCCGTGTCTGAATCGAATCGTGGCGCCGAGGTGTACCACCCAAAAGCGGGTCTCGCCGATTGCGCAAAGAACCTTACGCGCGAATCGATCCGATGCTGAAATCATGCCTAATCGCATGCAAGTATCGGCTCACGTGCTCGATCGAGCTCGACCCTTCTGATCCGCTAAACCTTGAGAACTCAGGGAGCTGATACTTGGGTGGCAGCGGAATCATATCAAACTCGTTGGGATACGGCTTTGAATAGCCGATTGTTCTTCTCTTCGGCACGAAGCCGAACTGGTCTCTCAAGATGGTACGGATTTGCTCCACTGTTTGAGCTACAGGGGCTAGATTCTCATGACTCGTTCCAGTGGCATACTTGGCTATACGCTTTGTTTGTCGGCGTCCATCCGGAACATCGCTGCTCGAAACGCTGCTTTGGAACCCTGCTCCAGGAACTCCTGCCGCAGAAATCCCTGCGGTTGCAACCTGGTTGGTGCGTGTCAGGTTGTTGCGGTCCGACGTAAGTGCACACATATCCATGTGGGATTTCTTTGTGGTTCAAACAGGAACGGCAATCGCTGGGTCTCCTCCGACCTTGTAGACGACGTACGCGCTGCCTGGTGGCTCCGGGCTGCAAGTGTGAATGGCAGCGGCGGCTGATGCAGGCGGTCTTTCTCCTGGTGAGTCCCAGTAGGCCCGGCGGAGAGCGATGTTTCATGATCTCACGAACTACGACTGCGATCCGCTCGAAAGCGTTCACCGTGCTCTCGGAATGGCGGTGAAGAGAATGAGCCACCATGTAGTTGACTTCTGTCGCAGAGCTGCAGTGCGCTCCTCGAAGAACGAGCAGATCCACCTCATCAAGAGCACCTCGGTGAGAACCCCTCTACTTGATGCCATGCTTACGGGTCCTCTCAAAGAGCCGATGAGATCGGCGAAGAGAGCTCGATCTCGTCATGCCGCCTTGTGCTATTCGGGCAGCTCGTCGTGCGTGGTCGTCTCCCCCATCTCGTCACGATGTTGATGCAGATGTTGTTGAAGGTCCCAAGGCGTGCGAAATGTGTTGCTGCCAAAACCCACCGAGCAGCGACGAGCAACACGAAGAGGCTCCAGGCTCTGGTGGGCCCTGGTCCCTCGGGCAGCGGCCCGCAAAACTCGGCACACGTCCCGGCTTGGTTCGAGCGCCGACCTATACCTGGTCGAAGGTGAAGGATTGCTCGATTGATTTCTGCATGGTAAACAAGTATCGTAAAATTCGAGCCGTGACCGGCTCCGGGTTTCCGTGAATCGGCTCCTAGAGCCGATTATCCCATGGTTACGCATTAGATTTACGATAACATGGGGTTTTGCTTTATCATTACAAGTTAAATCGATCTCTGACGGTTTAACGTTTTCACCACGTTGGAACGTCCTACACGTAATTGAGCACGGTAGATACAAAGATGATAGAAAACTAACCCTAGAGGAGGCCTAACAACCGACGCGTAAGTCAATTACGGAACAACTTCTCTAAAACTAGTAAACCACGTCCCACGCACTCTTTGGATCGTTCAACCCGTTTGCAAGGCCTGACTACGTAGATATCAAACTAAACCTTGGTGAACAAGGCATATCCATAACAGATCGAATCAGCTAAATAAAGATCAAGCAAGATGCTACCCTTGCACTTGGGAAAAGGTGCAAAGGTAGCGAGGTAACTAGAGGCAACATAACTTAAACAATTATAACGAACAGCACCGATGCTAGCCTCAACAAATCTATGATAGTAGTGTTACTTGCCATCAACAAGGCTTCAGTACGAGTAACACCAAATAACGCATAAGTAAAAATACTGCCTAGATCGCAAGATGCGATCTAGGTAGCATGACACTTACCCGAAAGAAACCCTAGAAACAAGGGGTGGCGATGCGCCGAGATTATGTTTGTTGTGAACGTGATTGTCCTCTTCTTCTCGATAACCTTAGGTACATATTTATAGTCCGGAGACTTTCTTTCTTTGGAATAACTCTACAACTCTATCTTTACCTAAACTGAAACGGAACCTACTACGATACAAGATACACGGGCAATTTAGCCCAAATCCACGCACAAGACCGATTCAACAACACGTTGAATATACGTATCTTCCAAGCCCATCTTGATCACGGCCCATCTCCTTCTTTGGCCAAAATATGTCGATAACAATTCGCCAGACCTAGCTTTATTATTCCTTCACCAGTGAATCACCAGGCATGTGACTTTTTCAGCGCGTTATCAATTGAAGCACTTCTTTTATCAACCTAAATTACATGTGTATTCGCCATGCCTCGCTTTCTTATTCCTTCATTACTGAATCAATCTGGTATGTAACATTTTCAGCGGGTTATTGATGGAAAGTCCTTTTGGCTCCTGAGCTCCAAATGCTCTATGCATATTAGAAAATTTTAACACTATATTTACAAGGGACTGAGATCCTCTGACGTGGAAAACCCTGCAGTTCCATGACTTTCGGTCACTGACAGGTGGGACCACTCCCTGCGGGATCCACATGTCATGGACTTAAAGGAAGAATTGGCCACGTTAAGGGAGCCGTGTCCATTTAGAAGTTTCAAAAATATTGTGAAACAAAATCTTAAAAGTAGCTGATGATGTATCCCACAAACGTGTAAAATCTTAAATCGAAATCTATTGTACTCTGAGCTACAAAAAATGACAAAGTTTGGATTTTTTTTAAGATTTCAAATCACTATACTCAGATCCACAGTTTTGTCATTTCTGTGTAGCTCAAAATACACATTATTTCCAATTAATATTTTATGTTTTTTTGGTTTACGTCACCGGCTACTTCCCGATTTATTTTCAGAATTTTTTGGACCTCGAAAATGTGATTCTCAATATTTTTAAAAAGGGGTATTAATTGATAGAGTATAGAAGAGAGCTTCTTTTAAAAAATGTCAACATATTAACAGATCAAGATAATAATACAAAATATTCAAGGCACCTACAAATAATTCTTTTTAACAATTCTTGGCGGAAACTAAATCCCTTCTCTATGGCATGTTCTATAGTAGATGGTACTTTGTAGCAGGTTGTTACTTCCTCCGTTTTAAAATATAAAATGTTTTCGCTTTATGAAGTAAATGTATCTAGACTAGTTTTAGTATGTAGGTTTACTCAGATTTATAGTGAATCCAGACACTAAAAAAGTCTAAATACATTATCTTCACAAATCTAAAATATTTTATATTTTAAAACAGATGGAGTATTTTTTTTGGAGTATTTATTATTCCCAACGATCAGACAAACCTCTAAAAATACCATCAGAGGAAACCACCAGTTATGTATTGTACTCTGCGCGAGTCTATCCGATACGAGTAGTGGGCAGATCTACAAGAAAGATCTTATAAGTTTTCGCTGACAAAAATATTGGACGAAATGTGTCGCCACTTCATTATTATTTAAACGTATGCTACTTGCAAGACCGGAACCCAGAGACGTCCGTCCAGTGTTTGAGGAGGCAAAAGGTCCATAAAAATACTTGTGCCACAGGTATGTGCTAATTTATAATTGATTTATTTTATCCGTTCTGTTCCGCATAATTTGCTGCTTTCATCTTTGATGATCTCACTCATGAGCATCTGCGATTGCACAATTACTCTACTATTTTGTTGTACCTACAGCAGAAAGTCCAACTTTTCTATGTTAACCCGTTGCGAAAGCTTACCTGTTCCCTGAAACTTTGAAACCGGTTACCGCCAGACGCTGAACCCGTTTGCTTTACCACCTGGGCTGATATCTTATTGTTCTGAAGTTTTCTGCTTTATCTTTTATTATCTCTCTGTTCTAAAATATAAGGAATATTTTGGTACTCCCTCCAACCTATATTAGTTGTTTAGATATATCCAGATTCGAATATATTTAGACAAATTTTAGTGATAAATATATCCGTATTTAGACAAACTTAAGTCAACTAAGAAGCCAATGGGATAGACTCGCGCAGAGTACACATTTAAGTGACACTACTTGCCTGCCACATGACATCTGAGTCAGAAGAGAGTTGTTTAGGATACGACATGGAGAATGGAGTCAAAATAAATGGATTGAATAGTACAAGATCTGACGTGTTGTGAGAAAGTCTTCGATCTAAATTCCCCGTATTTTGGGCAGGACAACAATGACGAAATCTTACCTCCAAAGTAGTGAACGGTGTAAAATTTTAATCCTCCAAATTCTCTTACAGCAAATGTTTTCAATTTTGTTAAGCCTAAAATAAAGGTATTTCGGGTGATATTTTGTATTTTGGTAGAATACATCATTATATACCTCTAGAAATTTTTCAGATTTTTTTTAAAACTCTAAAATGTTGTTTTCATTTTTTTTTAAAAAAATTAGGCTCCATGTAACTCAAGCTCTAAAGGTGAATTTCGGAACCAGCGACTAGCCCAACATATTACCATAAATGGCGAGAAGGAACAAATGATTTGAGAGCCGCTTCACGAATCAAGGTACCACCGCTGGTCTGCCTTTACTCAAAGGCAACCCAAACTCCTCCT
Organism: Avena longiglumis; assembly: GCA_030063025.1. Lineage (NCBI taxonomy): Eukaryota > Viridiplantae > Streptophyta > Magnoliopsida > Poales > Poaceae > Avena > Avena longiglumis. Next base: position 10,843,505 of record CP125974.1, read on the forward strand.
CCCCCTTCTCTCCCTCTACAGTAACTGAGAGCACCCTCGTGCGAGTCTGGCCGAATCGAAGCCCCTCCCACCGGCATTGGCGGGAAGGAGGGATCGTGGGAGTAGGTAGGTTAGTTGGTAGCCTTGGCACTAGGCCGGCTGTGGGCTTTTTGCCCGGTAGTTGGAGTGGAGGGACGGATCCATCCGCCTCGATCTTGGTCGTTGTAGGGCTTCTCCTCTCGATTGTTCTTCTCGGATGGTCAGAGAGGAATATGGTAGGGAGGGTCGACGCTCCTAGCAATAAAAGTAAGGCGGTGTACCCCCTGAGGTTGCTCGAGGGTCGCAGGCTTGTGTTCTTTCCGGCCGGCCATGGAAGCGAGGGGGAAGAACTGGGTTTGCGGGCCAGCGAAGTCGTCGTGGCGGCTCTCTCGACCGGCCGTGGAGGCGAGGGAGAGTGCTGCTTCTTCAAAGCGAGCTCAGCTTCTTCTAGGGAGTCTTATCCGCGCCCTCGTCGTGGCTCTGTTGCTCCTCTGCCTTCCTTCTTGGCCGGCCTCGATGGAGAGGGATAAGAAGGCAAGGGCGTTGTGGTCGCTGTCAACTGGTGGCGCATGGGATGCGCGATATTGGTGTGCTCGGCATCCCATCTGCTGCCGCACTACGGAGATCCATGCTCGGTGGCCTTGTCTGTCGCCGGCAATTTCGGCCATGAAGGGCCTGTTGCACGCCAGGAGGGCGTGTTTTCTTCAACCTCCAAGATGGAGGCCTTTGTCGAGTGTGGCGCCAGCGTTCTACATCTCCTTCCTTCCAAGTGGTTCGTCCCCGACAGGCTGGAGGTGGCCGGCGGCTGCGGCTCTGTTGCGGTGGAGAGGGTAAAGGACCTGATTGCATTTTTCCTAGAAATTTTAGGTTCTTCCTTGCTTATTCGCATGTCCTTGTTTTATTTTCGTGGATGTAATGGACCTGCTTGTAATTTGTACCCACCATCTGGAATATAAAGGCAACACCGGGGTCTTTCTAGACCCCTCCCCTTGTTAAAAAAATCACTCGTGCGCCTAGAATAGTCGGCGAGAAGAAGATAGGTTATGATGGGCTCAGGGAACACGTCGACCAAGATGTGTCCCTCATGTCGTACATTGCCCCCGAAAGCCCAAGCCCATAGGAAGTGGCCAACACCACTAGCACATCAACTTATCCCTAGTATCAAAATGTTGCATCAACCTCTCCCTAGATCACTACAAGGAATCTGGGCTTCTATGACCCTCCATTTTCGTCACAGAATCGTCACAATAGTCCATCTATGACGATCCTATGACGAAAATAAGATCGTCGAAAGCTGAGCGTCGCAAATGAACTATAACGACGTTTTTTATAAAATCGTCATAACTGTCTATGACGATATTGGATCGTCATAACTTCTATGACGATTCAATATCGTCATGGACCATCTAGCTAAGCGTGGATCCTCGTGGCCGATTCGTGGCAAAACTATGACGAAATGGGACCGTCATGCAAATTCGCCCATCTAGTTTGGTTTCTTATATGGGCCAAGACCATTTTATTCTTCTAGGCCGTGGCCTTTTAGGATCAACTATTGGTGGGCTTTGTCCTTTCACGTCCATTAATTGTATATTTTCAAGATTTTTATCCAATTTTATGGGCCATGGCCTTGTTACAAAACACATATTAAATAGGTTTAGTTGCCCAATTATATATATCAAACACATATTAAATAAGGTAAATTTTCTAATAAATATACAATGAAACAAAGAGGTAGAATCTAAATAACTGAATAGATCGACTCCATTTGAATTACAAGACACTATGACATACAACAGGTTCACACACAATAGTACTATTACAACCGTTCACACACAATAGTACTATTACAATTAAGCGAGATGACACCATGTAACTTCCTCCGAAGGACATTCTTTCTTGCAATGTTGTTGTATTTGTCTCAAACATCCTGAGATAAACAAACAAACATCGTGTAATACTTTAGTAATTGACATTAATAATGCACAAAGAGGGACCAAAGATATCAAATTTGAGAATCCAGACCATCCTTCGTCTATCAACTACAAGACAAAGGGATAGTTGTTCCTCGAGCAACCGGGAACATCGGCAATAACCTCTCAAACCTGTACATAAACAAACATGACAACAGATAAACAAGCATGATGTAATCATCATTTCTCATCCTTTTGTATAGACATATGAATAGAAACTAGCCATGGTACCAATTCATAAAGCTGTTAAACATAACATGTGTTTGTTCTTTGGTTGTCATGGAAAGTTTTCATATATTTTATTTTGAAGGAGTGACATAGGTCGAGTAATTAATAGACACTAGAAAATGCGGTGATATAGGAGAAACACGACTAGCAGGAGATCTTGGTCAGATAACTAGCGAACATGGATACAAGATGTTTGTCCACACACAAAAACATGGTCGATAACGACCTTGAACTTATCATCTAATCGGACTAAATTTACCATCAAAGCTAGCATCGGATAAATCAAAATGAACAATCCATCAAACTCAAACTGCAGGGAGGGTGTAATCAATCCATCTAACACGGAATCATGTCGCGGTGGGCGATGCCGAACTCACTAGCAGGAGCTTGCATGATACATCCGATGTCAAGGTAGATGCAACGAACAAGAGAACCCCGGCCCTTGATTCGAGTACTGCAATCTCCGTCTTCTCAATTCACAGTAGCCGCTACAAGCATGTATCGATATATCGGTCATGCTAAACTTAGTTAAGAAACAATAGAAGTGATAAGTTAAAGCCTTTATTTAAAAAGTAAGTCTATTGAAACTATTATGTGGGTAAAATATGAAAGCAAGACACCCAAATAGTAACACGGCATATGAGGGATAACTAGGTAATTTCTTTAGTAAAGATCGCAAATTACTCTAAAACCTTAACAAAATAAACAAGTGAAACATCTAACATTTGGTACAGATCATTGCTAACTACAAATTACATTTCTCCTTACGCTAGAGGTCATTTCCTCTGCGTCTGCTCGCTACTAGAGGAAGTGTTGTTGTATAGCATATCTCCGATGAATAGAAAGAAGAAACTGCGAGCAAGTCTATTTCTTGTATAAGAAGTGCACAAATATAAGAATAAGAATACATTTATGCTCTGATTACAAAGAAGAATATATTAAAGAAGGAACCGTAGAAGCAAGTCTACACAACAGTTACAAATTAAGGAATACAGTATACGGTCATAACATTGCTGTAGAAGAGGGACTGGATACTTAATCTATAGCAGCAGTACTATAAGATGATGACTTGAGGTCGATGGAGGATACAAGTGACATACAAGTGAGACCAGCAACTCAGTAATAAATAAACCAAGAAAGAAACATGTAGTGTAGATTTTATCCACGGCACAAGAACATGAATCTAGCTGCTATCGATTAAGGAATGGGGTCTGCTAAGATTATCATCATATAGAACATAGAAGGTACTCCTAAAAACTAGTAGCACCTCTGATAGATAAATAGTAGGAGCGGTTTACCTTGTACTCGATGACTAAAATTATAGTAGAAAATTCCATTATCCTTTACCTTCTACGGAAGCAGAATATAATGGCCTAATAGTCACAAGATTAATATTTTATATCGCATGATGCAAAGCATTTCTACGTATTGTTTCCCTAGTAGTGAAGCTGAAGAAAATATCCTAGCGGTGAATATTCAAGAACTTCTTATTTTATATAAGAAGTACCTCAAATAATGTCATCAACAACCCAAAGTGATGTTAGTCGACACAATAACAAATGTATGGATAATCATGTCTCTTCTTCCTCTAGTTAATTTGTCTTTGCAAGGAATGGAAGTGTGATTAACCACAAGAGTTGACCAATAGAATTTCCCAAACCTTGTTCTAAGAAAAAGCATCATTGGCAAGGTCCATTTATTAAGCGGACAAGCATAACCACAAAAACTTAGTGTCATGTGACCATCAAACTGAAAAAATAAAATGCGTATGCACTCTTGCTGATAAATGTATACACAAATTCAAACCTATGTCAAAACTGATTGGTTCTAATCTAATTGAACCTACGCCTTGTTCATATTAGTTTAAAGATAATTGAACCAACTTAAACAGACTCACTGGATGAGATCTTGTCGGAGCTTGATGTGTTCTTGCGACCCTTGAAAGAACCACAAAATGGAGCTTGATGATGAAGGAGTGGGCGTTGGCGACCCTGGCGACCTCCCTATCTCCACCTGTGTCGCCTCCTCCCTCCATAGCAACAGGTTCTCGATAGCCTGATCTGCGTCCTCGAGCTCGGTGAAGGAGCCGTAGCGGAGCAACCCCCCACCCACCCCACCACCATGACGCGGTCCTCGAAGTAGGTGAGGTACTCAAAGTGGACGCTCCAGGCCCGCGTACTTTCGATCGATCGCGATAGAAAGGAAAGAGAGGAGGTGGGTGGTGGTGGCGGCGTGAGGGGAGAAGATGCAGTGCGGTGCGATTGGTGAGATTCTTGGGGAAGCTACTAGCCGAAGAGGAAGGTGGCGGCGATGGTGGAGAGCAACCGGCGTGGCCGCGATGGCGGAGTACAACCGACATGGGGGCGGCGGCTGCGGGGGGAGAGGAGAGGCTGCCTATGTGTGAGATTAGGGTTGTGGGAGAATCAGCTAGGGTTCGAAGGAGACTGCGGTTCCCGTGGAGTTATTGGCAGGTGTATAGTTTCACGAAATTGCCCCTAGATATTTTGTGGTGCGACAATGCGATGGTGGGGTGTTTAGTCATTTCATGAAAATTTGGGAGCGGGCTAGGAGAAATTGTAATAGATGGAGGAAATGGGTGGTGGGAGGGAGTTTGGAGCTAGACGACTCAGATTTTGATTTTACATGGGTCATCCGTGAGAAAAGTAGTTCTATGTTCTGATTGGTTGCAGGAAACTCACAAAGAATCGACACAAATACTTTGAAAAAGGTATAAGACGTTGCGATTAAAACCACGTTGCGATTGTAAATGTACAGAAGTAGTTGGCTGGCCTATTGGTTACGCTTGACCTTGTTTGACCGCTTGGTCGTGGGTTTAAACCCCTCTACAGATACTTTTTTGACTAATAATTCTCCTATTTATGTAATATAAATTTTGAGTTTTCTATTAAAAATATATATTAATATAATTATACTAAATTATACCTAATAATTCGTATGTCTCTATTTGACTAATATAATCCTAATAAATATTGACATATGAGCGAATATTTACACATGGATAAGACATGTAAAAAACTGACACATTGGCACGCCACATAGGCGCAATTGTTGATGTGGTCGACTACTCATTTCAAGTTATCCTAATTTGGACAATATGACGATTTAAAATCGTCATAGTGAGCTACAAGTAACACCATTGGCTTCTTCCACCAGATTATGACGATTTCATCTAAAGTAACTATGACGATTTTTAGCAAAATCGTCGTAATTTTCTAGGATATAGGCCCTCTTGAACTGCTTACGACCATCTCATGCAAAATCGTCATAACTCTATGACGATTTTGTTCACGGTCACTATTAGAAGGTCATAGAATAACACATTTCTTGTAGTGGATGGCCTAAAAGATTTCTTCAAGAAGATAATGTCGTCGTGATGCCGTTGTCGCCTGGTCCGGCGGACCTAACCAAAGGTTTTCCCCTGGCATCTGAGGGTAGGTATGTGTAGGACATGAACACACCCCAATAAATACAACGACGTCCGCAGGCATCGTCGTGGTCACCATCGGCCAGTGGCGAGCATGGATTTCACCCTGACCATACACCAGGGACCCCCAAGTTGTTAGAGATGGGATAGAGATGACGAACAAGGAAGATGTAGGCTTTAGCCACCACCGCCGAGAGAGAAATACATTCATTTGAGAAGGGCCTCTACCACCACAGGTATCACCACTACCACCGCCGCCAAGACTGTTGTTGCCGGCACCACCTCAATGCTAGGCAGCCACCGCGGCTAGACACCACCACATCATCCTTCCTCCAATGACTCGGCCCTACATGCCCAGCCAACCTAGGTCACTACAAGCCCAGACCTTACCGCATCTATAGGGACATCATCGCTGGATGGAGGAAGCCCCCATCCCGTCGTTGCGTTAGCCGAGCCACCACCATATTTCCACGGCGTCTTGAAGCGAACCTTCTGCAAAACCCTAGCACCGCGTGGGAGTGAGGAGCATCGTCAGCACGGGAGGACTTCGCCGCTTGACAGCCCAACCTCAAGGTTGCGTTGGTCCCTCGCGATAGTCGGTGCTGTTGGCGGCACCTCTATGGTTTCGCTGCGCATAATGCTCCACGGCGACTCTGGTCTCCACGATCGAGCAGGACTGCGCGATAAATCTTATGGAACAGGATCCAGTGATGACGGCGTGTTGAAGATCGTCATCTCCCACGCCGATTTTCTTGGAACCACACACACTAGAGCCAACAAGAGAGAGAGTCCTTAAGGAAATTTCCTAAGGAAATATTGCATTGGTTGTGTGTTGGTTCCTCCCATATGCCCCTCTTTATATAGGGGAAGGGGAGGGACTCCACCTTGCCAAGTCCCGGGGTGGGACAAAAAGAAGAGGAGGAGGCGCCAAGGGCAGGCGTCCAGGGTGGGCCCCATGCGCCTGGCCCATGGACGGCTAGCGACAGGGGTGGCCCCACCACAAGCGGCCTTGCCCTAGGTGGCGCCCCTTGCTCCTTCATGGGGCAGCTTCCCTATATGGGCCACCCTCTATGATTTGGCCCATTAAGGAGGGTTGCCCCAAAAAAAAGTTAATTTTAAATATTATTTTAATACTAATTCTAACAATTAATATAAAATACATATTATTAAATTCCCTATGACCCGAAACGCCTTTCGGATCACTCTGGACAACCTTCGGACTCTCACGGAAAAATTCCGGCTTTATCTTCTCTTTCTTCCAATGATCCCGATGATTCCAAAATGATCTCCAAGCGTCATAGAACCCTTAAGTGTGTTACCCTACTGCTCGGTAGTATCACAACATGATCGAGACGCTTCTCGAATCGATGATCATCAACGAGATCTGGATACTCATAATGACTCTTGTGCATTCCGCGATTTCAATGTTGTTTGAACCATCAGCGTCGAATTAAATTCCCTTTGTTACTTTGATACCTGACTTTTTCTACATTTGATCATCGGTATCACTATATGTTGTTCAATCTTGTTACCGATAAGTGCTTTTTAACTTGTTCCCGTGATATTCCATCCTTGTGACCTAGTCATATGCTATGCAGTTTATGGATGTAATCTTACGGAGTGGACCTAGTGTATCTTCCCTTCACGCGGGAGAACAAATCCGGATCTTGATGTATACGCCTCAATATATCCCTTTGTAATACCTTAGATACACCTTTATGATCACCCTGTTACGATGTGACGATTGATGCAATCAAAGCAGCCACATATGATAGTGATTAGATATGATCTTACGGTATAAGGAGTAGGATACTTCGTTTCTGATTATTATAACAATGAACTTCGTGAATTGATCGTGTTGCAATACTTATGTTGGGTATAGTGTCCATCACATCATTCATCTAATGATATGATCTTATTGTAAATTTACATAAATGCCCATGATCAGGAAACCTTGATCATCTAGTTGACCAATGAACTAGTTAAAATGAGGCTACTAGGGACTTGGTTTGTTTGTTGAGAATATGCCCTAGGGGCAATCATGTATGATGTAATTCTCAATGTATTCATGAAGTTATTAAGTTGTCCTAGTATGAACATATGATATGTATCATTGGATATGTGGATTCGGTCGTGGAACTATATATTTATGTTGTTCATACTAGATGTCCTTGGTTATTGAGGTTGTGCTGGACACATTACTTGGACTAATGTAAACGTCGGCAGATAACTGGACTCCACTTGTCTTGGAAATGATGATGCTATTCTGAATTACATGGACTCGGCTAAAGAGTTTGGCGAGTCAGACTGACCCATATTAAGATACAGTGAACAAGTCTTCATTTGTATGTCTCAATCAATGTAATCCTTAGACTTTAGGTTCTCGCATAATCCAAGTTGAGGATCACCGACTTAGGTTCTGTCAAACGTTTTTTCGTCATAGGGTGATGAACCACAAGTATAGGGGGTGTATCGTAGTACTTTCGATAAATAGGAGTGTCGATCCCAATGAGGAGCAGAAGGTGTTGACTAGTGGTATGGAGCGGGAACTCTCTTCAAATACTTAGCAAACGGATTTTTAGAGGTTTTCTGATAAAGAAACAAAACAAAGTGCAAGTAATAAAGACAAAGAGCAATCGCAGCAAGTGGCCCGATCCTTTCTTAGCAAAGGACAAGTCGGTGGAAATACTTATAAGTGCCAAACGTTCTCGAGGACACGTGGGAATTCTGTCAAGTGCTTTCGCTTCATATAGCTGAGTACTCTTCTTTGGTGTTGTAAGTGTTGTGTGTATGAACCTATGCTAATGTACCGACCTTACTTGGACTAATACATACTTGTAATTAAGCCCCCTGCAAACATCCGTAACTACAGGAAAGTAACTAAGATATAAATCTAACCACAGCCTTAAACTCTGAGATCCTACACTCCCTTGTGCAAAGGTGTCCTGACGGGGGTTCAGGTTTCTGTCACTCTGGCAACCCCATAATTAGTAGCCAAATACACAATGCATTCTCCTAGGCCCATATATGGTGAAGTATCATGTAGTCGACGTTCACATGACACCACTAGAAGAATAGCACCACAACTTAAATACTAACCATTGAATAATAACTCAACACAAATCCACTAATAACAACATGACTTCGCCCATGTCCTCAAGAACTAAACGAACTACTCACAATACATCATATGGATCAAGATCAAAGATGATATGATAATGGATAACAATCTGAACATAAACAATAATCCAATGGTTCCACTCACAAGCATCAACTACAATAGTAATTAACAGGAAAGTTTCCCTAAGAACTAAAGCAATATCCAACACAATTGTTGCGGCGGGGCGGAGTGGTGATGATGGTCTTTGGTGGAGATGATGGTGTGGATGATGATGATCCCGATGAATCCTAGCTTGACGATGGTGTTGATGGCGACGATCGCCTCTCCGGAAGGAATTTCCCGTGAAATCATCTGCCGGAGAGATCTTTCTCTCGGTGTTTCAGCCAGGCGGCGGAAATCTATCGATGGTCTCCCCTAGACTTAGGGTTCCGTGGGAAGATATAGCGAAGGCGGAGTGCAGGCAGGTGGGCCACACATGCCTAGGCACGCCTGAGTGGGCAGCGCCTAGGGGGTGTGGGCCCCCTGCGGCCCTTCTTCGTCCCTCCTTCTGGCTTCCTCAGTCTTCTGGAAAAATATAATTTTCCCATATTTTTCTGGTATTTTTATGATCTTTGTGAAATTGCATCAAAACGCCTTCTTTTCCATCAGAATCCAGACTCTGGCAGTCCATCCTTCAAGAATCATCCAACATGCATAAACAGTGGAAAAGACATAAGTAATACCTCATAATAAGACAAATATCAATAAATAGAGGTAGATTATGATATAGAATGGTGATGCAATTTGGGCGTATCAACTCCCCCAAGCTTAGACCTTCGCTTGTCCCCAAGCAAAGACTGAGCTCAGTAAACATGTCCACAGGTTTATGGAGTGAAGTGTTGATAAAAGAATACGAACAAGAAGCATCACACTTACCATTACACAACTCATAGAAGAAAGCAACTCACCATTATATAAGTTAGCTTGCAACCAAGTACAACAGTCACAATAGAGATGCATAAAGATAAATCACAATTGGAATTGGCAAACTTGTTCTTGGTCAGAGAACACCTGGCAAACAGTTTCACAAAAAGATTTTTGTAGAAGTTTTCACAACAAGAGCACTCTTTGCTCAAAAAGGTTTTTCACAATGAAGGCTTTCAAAGAAATACTCAATAGATAAGAGTTTTGTGCAAATAAGGAAGATAAATAACATGTTTGAATAAATCACCATACGAATGCTTGAAACACAACAACTCAAATGCTTGCTGGAGATAGAGAGGAAGTAGGTTTACTGACTCAACTTGGTAATAGGAGAAAGGTCCCTTCATAAAGAGTAGCAGGGATTACAAGTCATAAAGAGCTTCCAAAAGATTATGGTACTTACTAGCTTTGATCCCTCATTGCCCCTATCATAGGCATCTTGAGATGATTAAGGTTAAAGTGCACAAATATGGAGTATATGCTTGACGAAATATAAGTTGTCAATCTCAAGTCCCTTGAATACGAGGGCCACTCCTCATGCTACTCAACTTCTGTTACCGGTAAGTTCTTGTCATTGTAAGTACATGTGTTTCATCGAGAACTGCCAACGGGGTACCCCTTGCACATGATAGAGGAGCTATCCCATAACCAAAATGACAAGGCAAGCAGACAATGAGCATCTCCGCGATCTTTTTATTTACTATGTGAATAGCTTTTTATTGAGGATGCTTCATATATAACTCACTATGGTGATGCTACAAGTTTCCACCATGATTAGGCATGGCTTAGGCTAGCGACCCAGACATTTCTCTAACACAAATACAGACTCCATGGACTTACAAGTTCCCTCTTTATTTCACACCGTTGACATCCGTAGACAAAAGAGCATGATATCAACTATGTACAAAGTACAAGTGCAATGTTGAAAACGTTCCCCGTGATAGCACGGTTCTGCTAATTCCAACGTATAGATGCAAGCATATACAAGTTCGATGACACAATGGTTCAAGTCTATTAGGGGCAAAGAAATAAAGTGTGCCATCAAGTTCGTGAGAGCTTTACTAACTAGTTTTCACATAACAAAATACTTTTTAATTCGAAAGGTAGAAGAAGCTTGAGAATTTGCTTGGAATAGCAAAAGCTACTAGGTAGATATGGTGGACACAAGTGGCAAAGGTTTTAGTTCAAAGGGATTTCGAAACATGAGAAGTATACCCTCTTAAAATAGGTTTTTGGCTAGCAAGGCTGGGTAGCAAGCAAGAGAGTTGAAAGAAACAAGCAAACATACAAGTAATAAAGCCAAACATGCAATCTTCCTTGAAGACACAAAAGATCTTAAATAAAAAATACTAAGTTTATGAGCCAACAATAAAGAAAACAAATGATACAAAATACCTCTAAGCTTTTCTCTTTTTTTTCAAACCTCAAAAAGTATTGCTACTGACCAGAACTTGGGTTGCCAAAACCAATTTAGATCCACTTGATGATCCCAAAGTGATGTCAATACTGATCAACAAGATACATCATATAATAGAGATTGCAAACTAAAATAAGAAGTGCAAAATGTAAAAGATGAGACTTCTCATTAATATTCCATAAAGGCACTCACACCAAAGGATACATAGATAATCAACTAAAGGAGAGATACTTCCACATGCAAACCAAAATATAAGATAACCTCTCTACCAAAGATATGAATCCACTAAAAAGGTAAAAGATAAAAAATAATGGTGGTGATACCGCGGCACTCCCCCAAGCTTGGAACAAGCCAAGGGGATGCCAAACCTGATGACGAATTACTCCTTCGGTGGTGGTGATGTTCTCTTGATAATCTCTTCAATAAGTTTCCTCAACTCCTCATTCTCAAAGGTTAGAGTACGAATAAACTCTGAGTTTTTCTCAATGCGGTTCATGATCATGTCAGACCGAGAATTCCAGTCCTTGTTATTCTTTCCCCACTCTTCCTTCTTAGTGTGCTCCTCCCCTGCATGGTTAGAACGAGGCATATCCCACATCGAGGGCAAGTTCCTTTTGGGCACATGTTGATATTTATGCTCATGTATAAGAGTGTGGAAGGGTTTCTTGGTACTTGGATGAGGTGACTGTGGAGAGAGGGCATGACGTCAAGATTTCCCTCTTGTAGACATCAGTGCTGTCCTCTTAAGCTTAATAGGGGTTGGCACCACTCCAATCCTTGCGACGGTAGCACGGGTGTCCGGTTGATTGTCCTCCTCCATGTCTCCTTCATAACCTACCAAAATCTCCTCCTCCTTGGGTTTGCGAGGATCGTCTTCCTCGGGCTTCTTGCCTTTGTCGTTGGCGGATACCATGGTCCTCTAAACTTGAGAATTTTTCCTGATAGAAACAGATCAAAACGAAAACACGACGAGAACACGATGCAAGAACCTCGGGGGATCCGGGGGTTATATATTATGAAGTTTCAAAGCATAAGGAAGGTTCTGATACGAAAGAGAGGCGGAGTTGGAGCTCGGGTGTGGCACACCCCCTCCAGGCGCGGCCAAGCAGGGGCCCGCACCTGGGGTGGGTTTGTCCACCCCGGACTCTGTTTCCTCTTCTGTTTCGTCTCGTAACTTCCCTTATGTATTAAAAACATCAAAAATATAAAAATATTAGGGTTTCACGAACCTTCTGTTTTCACCACTTTTACCTATTTAAAGACGAATTCTGCAGACTCCTTTTCTCCCTCTCCTAGTATTTTCCTTTCCTCACAAGGCAATACACAAACTTCAATGGCAACATTAGCGTAAGCAAAACAACAAACCTTTAGGTCCACACTTCAACTGAAATCCATCAAAACAAAGGCTTCTATAAGAGGCAAATGCAAATGATAACAAAAATCTTTCAAAACAGACCAGCAGGTAAAGATTGATTTTTTCTAAAACCTTATGTTGCTCAAATCAAAAAGTTCAGAATTAATGAAAGTTGGGTAACAACTTGTATAACAATCTCAAAAAAATACAGCTCCATCCGAAGTACTAAGCTCCTTCACGAATTTTTACGGTGCAGCACAAAAATCTGTCCCAGGACAGCCACTTTTCACAGCTCCTCTACTTCACAAAAGTAGTTGAACTTGACGCAAAAACCAAAACAAAAAAGGATAAGGAGAGGTTATTACTAAGGTAATAACTTCCAATACTCGACAAAACTCTTGGGTTATCTCCCAACAAGTACTTTTCTTTAATGCCTTTAAGTTAGGCTTGAAACTTTCAAAGATGCTCACAAAGGAGATATATATCTGGAGTGAAAAAGAGCATCAAGAAGCAAATAACCAACACACTTGAGTCTAACCCACTTCCTATGCATGGGAGTATCATGAGAAAACGAATTGTTGAAACAAAAAACCACTAGCATAGGAAGATAAAACAAATGCAACTTCAAAGCTTTCAACATAAAACAGGAAAACTTAATATTATTGAGATGCATAAAACCATGTTTCCCTCTCTCATAATAACTTTCAGTAGCACTTTGAATAAAGTTGAAAATATAACTGTCACTAGCAACAACTTTATCATCTGAATAAGCATACCTACAATCACCAAAAAGAGGTCCAAGGTCATAAACCGGATCAATAGAAGCAAGTTGTTCCATCCTGAAACCTTTATTAGGCAAGCTGTTTTCACAAGGAGCTTTAGCAAATTTGGAAAAGTTAAACTCATAAGAATCTCCATCAAACTTAGTCAACACTTTTTCCTTCTTACAATCTATAATAGCTCCACAAGTGTTCAAGAAAGGTCTACCAAAAATGATAGGACAAGTTTTGCTAGCTGCTGAATTAAGCACTAGAAAATCAGTAGGATACTTAATCTTACCGCAAACAACCTCCACATCTCTTACATTACCAATAGGGCAAATGGTCTCCTTATTAGCAAGGTGAATAACCACATCAATGTCCTCAAGCTCACAAGGACCAATCTCATGCATAATTTCCCTATAAATCTCATAAGGAATAGCACTAGAACTAGCACAAATATCACATAAACCATAATAGCAATGATCACCAATTTTAATAGAAAGCATAGGAACACTAGCTTTTCTAGCCTTACTAGGATGAGAGATAATATTAGAAGCGTCTTCACAGAAGACAATGTGCTCATCCTCTATCTTTCTAGCGTTAGGATCTTTCACAATAGCTACCACAGGTTCAATATTCAATTGCTCACCAGGCTCCACAGTTTTCTTGGTACCTTTATTATTTGCACTAATCATCATAGATGCTCCTTTACCTTAGCTGGAATGGCATTTCTCAACATAAGGTTTAGGCACAATATGATTAGTAGTACTAACTTCAGCACTTCTGACAGGAACATGATTAACAACATCTTTATAAGGAGCATGATACTTATTCCACTTCTTTTTGGGAATTTCTATGTAAGAGGCAAAGGCTTTAAAACAGTTGGCAATACTTTGGGAATCAAGACCAAACTCATTACTAATATCACGTAAGTCATCAGTTCCCATAAAATATTTAATGCATTCATAATCATAGTTTATACCTGACTTCCTTCCTTTGTCATTCTCCCAAGCTTCAGTGTTCTCTTGAATACGGTCTAGGAGATCTCATTTAGCTTCTTCCTTCATACGTGTGAATGATCCAGCACAAGAAGCATCTAGTAAATCTTTATCATGAAGAGAAAGCCTAGCATAAAAGTTATTGATAATATTTTTTTAGGGAGTTCATGCATAGGACATTTAAGCATTAATAACTTCAATCTCCCCCAAGCTTGAGTTGTACTCTCTCCATCACGAGGCCAAAAGTTATATATCAGATTTATATCCTTATGAATCTCACTAGGAGGATAAAATTTAGAATAAAAGAGAGATGCCATTTCCTCCCTTTCCATGGATTGTCCATTCTTCAGCAGATTATACCATTCTTCAGCTCTCCCTTTCAAGGATATGGAGAGTAACTTCTTCTTTACCTATTCAGTTGTGATACCTGCACACTTAAACAACCCGCATAATTCATGGATAAAAAGCAAGTGATCACCAGGATGGACAGTTCCATCCCCTAAATAATAATTATCCATAACACGATCAACAATACTTGTAGGTATCTTAAAAGGGTCTATCTCAACAGGTGGTGGTTCATCTACTACCCTAGCAGTGGTAGTAGTTTTCCCAAATAGAAAACCAAGTGGGTTATCCATATTGGAAACAAAGTAACAAGCAGTAACAAAAGAAATACTCACAGTAGAAGTTTCCTTTACCAGTTCCACTCTTCAATAGCGCTTCAGTCCCCGGCAACCCTGCTAGAAAATAGTCTTGATGACCCACAAGTATAGGGGGTGTATCATAGTACTTTCGATAAATAGGAGTGTCGATCCCAACAAGGAGCAGAAGGTGTTGACTAGTGGTATGGAGCAGGAACTCTCTTCAAATACTTAGCAAACGGATTTTTAGGGGTTTTTTGATAAAGAAACAAAACAAAGTGCAAATAACAAAGACAACGAACAAACGGAGCAAGTGGCCCGATCCTTTCTTAGCAAAGGACAAGCCGGTGGAAATACTTATAAGGACCAAACGTTCTCGAGGACACATGGGAATTCTGTCAAGTGCTTTCGCTTCATATAGCTGAGTACTCTTCTTTGGTGTTGTAAGTGTTGTGTGGGTGAGCCTATGCTAATGTACCGACCTTACTTGGACTAATACATACTTGTGATTAAACCCCCAGCAAACATCTCTAACTATAGGAAAGTAATTAAGATATAAATTTAACCACAGCCTTAAACTCTGAGATCCTACACTCCCTTGTGCAAAGGTGTCCTAACAGGGTTCGTGTTCGCACTAAGCAACCCCACAATTAGTAGCCAAATACGCAATGCACTCCCCTAGGCCCATAAATGGTGAGGTATCATGTAGTCGACGTTCACATGACACCACTAGAAGAATAACACCACAACTTAAGGACTAACCATTGAATAATAACTCAACACAAATCCACTAATAACAACATGAGTTCTCCCATGTCCTCAAGAACTAAACGAACTAGTCACAAGAGATCATATGGATCAAGATCAAAGATGATATGATAATGGATAACAATCTGAACATAAACAATAATCCAATGGTTCCACTCACAAGCATCAACTACAATAGTAATTAACACCGGGAAAGTTTCCCCTAATAACTAAAGTAATATCCAACATAATTGTTACAGCAGGATGGAGTGGTGACGATGGTGCTGGTGGAGATGATGGTGTGGATGATGATGATGATCCTGATGAAGCCTAGCTTAACGATGGTGTTGATGGCGACGATCTCCCCTCTCCGAAAAGGAATTTTCTCGGCAGAAATCTGTCTACCGGAGAGATCTTTCTCTCTCGGTGTTTTCCGCCCCGCAGAGGCGGCGGAAATCTATTCGTGGTCTCTCCCCTAGCCTTAGGGTTTCGTAGGGAAAATATAGGCGCAGGGGCGGAGTCCGGAGCCGGGCAGGTGGGCCACACCTGCCCTAGGCGCGGCCTAGGGTGGGCCCGCGCCTAGGGGGTGTGGGCCCCCTGCGGCCCTTCTTCATCCCTCCTTCTGGCTTCCTTAGTCTTTTGGAAAAATAAAATTTTCCCATATTTTTCTGGTATTTTTCTGATCTTTGTGAAATTGCATCAAAACGTCTTCTTTTGTATCAGAATCCAGACTCCGGCAGTCCATCCTCCAAGAATCATCCAACATGCATAAACAGTAGAAAAGACATAAGTAATATCTCATAATAAGACAAATATCAATAAATTGAGGTAGATTATGATATAGAATGGTGATGCAATTTGGGCGTATCATAGGGCAGTTATAAAGGCAGAGTTCGGATCGAATAAGAATCAAGCTACATGATATGGATAACCAAGATGGGATTTTTCCTCTCCGACTAGAGAGATATTCTCTGGGCCCTCTCGGATGATATGATTCAAAAAGCAGGGTCACGCACGACTCGGTTAAGTGTTAACCGAGGCGTTCGACTAAGAGTTAGTCGAATGAATCACATGTCATAGATCGAGAAGAGAGTTGAGCTATTTAAGGATGACGATAATTCGCCTATAGCTCGACAAGCTATATATATCGTGAGACAAAAGAGACTTGGATGTAAGTCACATTGGAAGGTATCTCGTCATGACTCTTTGGTACTTACGAATCTGCACAGTCTGCTAGGAGTCGCTACCGGTTGATTGATTGTGAGTCAGACTCCTATCATGTCCAAGTAGCCATGGGCATGTGGGGTCACATACTTAAGAGCGGGAGCAAGCCATTTGGATTGGACCCGAACCGGACACAGACTCAGTCCATGATTGGACTCGTAGTGACTAGCATAGACTTTAGTGGATGGGTCATAGGTGAGTGGAGCCTACTTTCACTTCCTATATATATACTAGAGCGAATGATGTCTAAGAGGAACGGTTGCGTTGGAAACTCTAGCCCCACAGTCCAGCCTTCACACCGGACCTAGCAGTCCGCCGTCGGAGCTCCTCCTCGTACGTATGGATACCGACAGAGGTGATGTACATTTAGCACTTCAGATCATGGGATTGGATAGGATCATGGGACTGCACTACATCAACAGGCACGCTTTATCAGTAATCTGCAAACGCGCGTCGTGTAGTAATCCTTGTGGTCTTCTACCTCGGCTAGATCTTGGGATCACCGCGTAGGGAAAAAGTTTCATTTATCTCTACGTGGCCCAATATTTTTTACATACCACACGTGTACCAATGTTTCTGGTTGATAGAGTTATAGCATGTTATAAAAACTAGCATGCACTAATGAGATATAATAATAAACGCCCTTTATTATTTAACTTTAGGACATACTACCTCTCTTTCAGGGCTTAAGGCGCACACGCTTTCCAAAGTAAAGTTTGACCAAAAAAATTGAACAAAATCTTGATTATATTGTCATAATTAGTACCGTTGGATTCGTATTGAAAAATACTTTTTAGTGATACTAGTTTTATACCAAAACTCTTTACGTATTTAGAGTAATTCTTGGTTAAAGAAAAAACACGCAAAACGAGAACGCGCGTCTGGTTGACTTCCTGCAAAGTTCTTTTCCTTTTGTGTTGGCGTCTTGGGCATAAGTCGGTTCCACCACCAGCTTCCAGAAGCTTCTCCTTAGCAGGCTTCGCCGATGCTTCATATGGGCCGGTTCTTTCAATAGTTCATAATTGACTATCTTCAACATTCGGCTTTGGGCTGAATTTCGGTAATCAGCAAAAATGCGTCCATCTGCAGGCAACATTTTTTCTGGCTTTCAATCTCTGTAATTTACATCTGTCCAAAATGGGTGCTAACACAATTGCTATGCGTGAATTTCTAGCCTTAACACAATGTGGTGGCAGAATCTAACTCAAGGGAAATTGTTGTCGCTTGCAATGGAGCAGAACCCTGCTGGGGTAAATCTTCAGCAGTGTTGGCTGACTATATCGGTAACGTTTTATTTTAGTATTGTTGGAGTGAACCAAATGGAGTAGCTAGTGAGCTTGCCAGATATTGTTTTATAGATAAGGTTTTTTGTAATTAGGTCGATGGACCCTATTTTAGACAAACTCGTAAAGTAATGTAGCTATTGTTTGAAACTAATAAAGCTCCACACTAGAGTCGTGTTGTTTCCTAAACAATACAGTAAGGTTTAGAGTTAATAGCATAGAACTACCAGTTTCTGGTCAAAATTCCGA
The DNA here is from genome assembly GCA_030063025.1 of Avena longiglumis. Taxonomy (NCBI): domain Eukaryota; kingdom Viridiplantae; phylum Streptophyta; class Magnoliopsida; order Poales; family Poaceae; genus Avena; species Avena longiglumis. The sequence continues at coordinate 10,861,924 of CP125974.1, forward strand.
AAATCTACCAGTTTACGATTTCGCAGCAAAAATCTGCCACATTTTGCGTCCGTTTTCGCAAATAGCACTAAACGTCCGCTGAACGCGAATTGACACCAGAACTGACAAGGCTGGCCCACCCGTCAGGCTGACGTGGCAGCGCAGGACTGTGTGCTGTCTGCCATTTTGCATGCAGGTCCTCTAGTGTTGACAGAAAATTACGCAGAAGTCCCTGGCACTATTAAAACCTTCATAACTTTTGAATACGAATTCAAATGGAAAAAGTTTAAATACGAAAAGTGTTCAGAATTGTTTGAATATTTTTTACAAACTTTATTTATTATTTTATATAATTTAAATATACAAAAATATAAAAATTATTTTATTAATTATACAAAAACTTTAGAAATTCATAACTTTAACTATATAACTCCAAATAATATAAATAATATGTCTAAATTTATTAGAAAAATTCAAGAAATCCATTTCTTATATCTATAATGCATGAATCATATAGGTTTCTCTTGGATACTTTGATTATGCAAGCAATCATAATGTACGTGGTAAGTAGTGTACGTCTTACGCGCATGCATGCATGCACGTCGTTGCTTAGACCACTGCATCTGGACCTGCTGCAGCCTCAGCGACCCCGCCATTGCCTCCTTTGACAACGCCGGCGGCAGCTCCTTTTTCGACCTTCTTGTCCCTACGCATTGCTGGCAGGGCCAAAATGGCAACGGGGACACTAGAGAACCCGAGGAAAAGCCTGGACATCTCCTCCTCCAGCTCCAGATCACTTGGCAGGTTGTCAGCTTCATCGGGGAAGAAAGCCGGGGTCTCCAGGAAGCTTCTCACCATCTCCTCGCACCGCTCCCAGACCATCGTCTCCCAGGCCTCCCTTCCGGGCCCAAAACCATGCCGAACACGAAGGTGGCGTCGATGTGGCGCGTCGGCCTTCCATCGCGCTCGGCGCCGGATCTTGGCTTTCTTGTGCGGCACCCGAAGGTGTTGGCCTTGATCTTGCGCGCTGTCGAACATCTCGGCGAGGTCCACCACCTCGACCTCGGCGCTCCGCTCAACTGGTCCAAGCGGCGGGTAGTCGTGCATCTCGGGAGCCCGATGGCGCGCGCGCCAGCGCTGTAGTCCGCGTTCCCGGCGTCAAACACGGCGCGCGCCTCGTTCACCGGCCCGCGATGCACCATGTCGTCCACGCGCAGCGCAGTGTACCACTCCAGTATCTCCGGCGTGGCGTCCAACCATAGGAACAGGCAGTCATGGGCGGCGCGGAACGCCGCGCCGTCGCCTTCCACCAGCGCCTCGATGTAGTAAGTAGAATCTAGAAGTGTACGGGGTGTGCGCAGTCAGTGTCACGTATTTACTGCACGTATACGCGCATTGGTGTATATATTATTATTGCATGTCAAATCGATCACAGGAAAATTAAAAAGGCAAGGTTGCATGAGCTGGATTACCAAGCGCTGTGAACAGCTAGTTTTTTTTTTCTTAAATAGAATGACAAGGAAACTTGCGTACTCCCTCCGTTTTTTATTACTTCGCGTTCTAGGATTTTTTAGAGTCAAACTTTGTCAACTTTGACCAAGAATATAGAAAAATATATCAACATTAATTATTACAAATGCATATATTATAAAAATATTACTTACAAAGATTCTAACACTATAGGTTTTACATGGTAGATACTTTTATTTTTTGCTAAATATTTGGTCAAACTTTAAAAAAATTGACCTTTACTAAACCCAGAATGCGATTTAATTGTGAACGGAGGGTAGTTTGCCAAGTGCCAACGTCCCAATGATCCTGAATATAAATCAATCAACCGTGGAAAGGTCCCACCGACCAACCAACCACCGGCGCGGCGACGACCAGACCGCAGAGCGAGACCCGAGAGAAGGAAGGAAGCAGAGCATATTATTATGATTACTTGCATAATCAAAATATCCGAGAGGAACGGTTATGATTCATACATTATAAATATAAGAAATGGATTCCTTGAATTTTTCTAATAAATTTAGACGTATTATTTATATTATTTGGAGTTATATAGTTAAAGTTATGAATTTCCAAAGTTTTTGTATAATTAAAAAAATATTTTTTATATTTAAATTATATAAAATAATAAATAAAGTTTGTAAAAAAAGATTCAAACAATTCTGAGCACTTTTCGTATTTAAACTTTTTCTATTTGAATTCGTATTCAAAAGTTATGAAGGTTTTAATAGTGCTAGGGACTTCTGCGCAATTTTCTGTCAAAACTAGAGGACTAGATGCAAAATGGCAGACACAGTCTGTGCTGCCACGCCACCGACGGGAATTGGGCTCAGTTACGTTAGTTATTTATAAAAACAGACGCAAAATGTAATGTTTTTCTTGAAATGCGGTAGATTTTCGAATTTTGCCTTAAACCGGTAGTTCTATGCTATTAACTCGTAAGGTTTATGAATTCAAAGGCCGCTGTACCCATAACAGTTATCTCACGTGGCTTGCTAGCAAGTATTCCCTCGGTATCTGCTTACACAGGGTATTTGCAGAGAATTATTCAGCGATAGAGTAGGATAACCAGAAGATGAAATTGCATGGATGTGGCCAGGAGTGATCTTGAGCAACGATTTTCCCCAAAGGAATTAATCATCGGCACACCAGTTTAGTACCGTGGACCTAGTCTAGGAGGCAACATGTCGTACGACGAATGTCAACGAGTCGTGGCCCAACTCTTTTGTCAACTTTGTGGCAACGATGACGCTACTGAAGAGGAAAACTGCGACCATGAAAAGGATAAAAGAAGAACGGAACTAGTGTGGCAGAAGAAAACAAAAGAAAAGCTACCTGGGCGGCATTAAATTATTGTGCTGATGAGCGCTACATGCGGTCCATCTGACGACGAACTTTCAGAAAGCCAACTGCGTTTTGCTCCCCACACGCGGACATTCTGGCTACAGGCCGGACGTCTGCATCGCACAGATATTGAATCACGTGATGTTCACCATTGGAGTAGTCATAATCAGGACAATAAATTTATTCCAAAAATCAAAAGCTAATTTACTTTGACCTATATCTAAGTATTTTCTTTTCTTTTGAATGCAACTAAAATTTAAAGAGCAAAGCTACATTTTCTCTGAAAAAAGAGGAAGTTACTCTAGTTGATTCCTGGATTTTACTTTGAAACAAGCGTAAATAGTACAAGTATTGTTATCCCCCTTGCCGCGCTTGAGGGCTCCACCGCCGACCTCCTCGACCTCTCTCTCTCTCCGCGCCGGGGTGTTGCGGAGCAAAGCCCGTGCGACTGGCGACGGCGAGGCTCCTGCTAGGCGTGCTCTTGGGGCTCGACGGCAGCGCCCGATCTTGCCTTTCTGATCGCGGTGGTTCGTGGCGACGACGGTTGGTGCGCTGCCAGGCGGTGGGAAGGTTGTGGCGGCGGCATGCCTGGTCTTGGCCAATGTGGCCTAGAGCAACGGTGCGCTCACGGGTTGCGTTGGCTCCTTCGTGTGGGCGACGATCAACTGCTTATGTCCGTACAACATGGGCGTCGGGACGATGGTCCCGGGCATCAAGGCAGCGACGGCCGGGTTGGACCTGGTGTGGGGGATCTTGGGATCCCACACCAAGCTCCAGCGGTGTGGAGCTAGTCGATGACGAGTTCGGGGTGGCAGCCGGTAAAGACCGAGTCTCGACCTTGATCTTGGCATACGATGACGGCGCCACTCGTCCTGAGCGCCTGGAGCCGGTTGGTGGTGTGGGGACTGCTGGATCAACAAGAATAAAGGAGGTGGTTCTAGGGTTCCTCCCGTGCCAAGACGAAGATCTGCTGGCTTCCTGTTCTCGTTGATCTGACCTGGAGCAGCGTGTTTCGGAAGGCTCCACGACGAACTCGGGCGACTATGCCTGAAGATTGCAGGATCAAAAGGAATTCGATCATGTGCACCTATATTTTTTCTGATAGTTTGCTTTCAGAGAGAGCATTCCGAAGCTCTTCTATATGTTACCATCATGTGTCATGTCTTCGATGATCCATGGTGAATTCATATGCGTGGAATGTCATAAAAACTGGGACATGAGGACGAGCGATGGTAGTTTGAGTCTTTCTGGTGTTGAGGAGCTGGCTTGGTGATCTGTGACTCGTAGTAGCGATGGTTAGTGGGAGTGGCAACACAAGAGAAGTACACAGTCTTACCTTGCAGGGTGAAAATGCAAGATCTAATTTTATGATTTAACTGGTTGTGTCTGGCATTGGTCTTGTTGAAGGCACTGTTTTATGAGCGAGAACTTTCACTGGGGTAAAAACCTATGATCTTTGATCGAACGACGATGATGCTTGTGCACTATTTTCTTATTTAAGGTGTCGCTATTGAAGAGGTTGGATTTCTAGTATTGTTTTAGTGGTGTTAGTATCGCTGCTATAGAGAATTTATCGCTATAGCGGGACTTTTATTTTTTTTAATTCTTATTTTTTTGAGTTGTTTGTATCCGTAAAACCGATAGAAAAATATGTTGTTGTGATGTTAATATATGCTTTTATCAAAAAAAAAAAGACATAGATCACCGTTTTCCTGTTCCATATGCGATCATGTTTTCTTGAGTTTGGCAATGATTGTTGATGATTTGGTAACATTCCGTATGCATACAGCGTGTGGTCCCCACAAACGCTTGACCCCGGATGAAGGTTTGGATATTTTGAAATGCTATCAATCCGGCCTACCAATCCAAACAATAACCCGCACATCCAGTCGTGGTACCCTCCTCCTTCCCACTCCTAACCTAGCTAGTAATGTTGCACTGGGCACACACGTTTTATTGCTTTAGCAGGCATACACAAGGTACTCTCTAAACACTTGATTCATTCTCTGTCTATGAAATATGCTTTGACATAATCCCATAAAAATAACAGTAATAAGATTATTCAAGCTTTGTACCATGCAAGGAAGAACATAAACTTCTCCGGTTGCATCAAGAAACGATACTAGCTGGTAGGTTAAACCTTGTAGAACCGATTATTTTACCCTTGCCAGACAGCCGCAGGTGTGTAGTGTCCGATCTATGATTGGATCAACACTACAAAGATTTGGTACAGAGAAGGGCACCGGTAGGAAATAGGCCTCTAGTCCCGGTTTAATCAAGCGGGACCTCTAGTCCCGGCTGTGGATGTCCACGTGACTGTCCTTGCGCGCTCAGGGTGCACCCCACTAATTCCGGTAGGTGTTAAGGACCGGGACTAGTGGGTCTTGCCACGGTAGCATTTTGCGTCTTTTTTCTGCCGCGACAGAGCATTACCTTGGACTAGTGGTTCTCTGTCGCGGTAGCATTTTGTGTCATTTCTCTACCGTGGCAGAGATTTCATTTTTTATTGTTTTATTTACTTATTTTTCATTTTAACATAGTTTTTGAATATTTCTACGCCACCACATATCGTACACATTCGTGCATATATAAGATAACTTGTATTACGATATCGAGCATATAAATATATACAATTTACATAGTTACATGGAGATCACAAAATACCGGGACTAGAGCACGTCTGTTCGATTACATGGATATCAGTAGAGCCTATTCACACTAAATTCTCCGGCATCGTCTACAATCTCTTTGACAATAAATCCCGCCAGCTCCTCCACAATTGCTAGTACGCGTTGCTCTGGTAGTAGTTGATCCCATATTCTCTTGAACTATATATAAAAAAAGGAGATTAATATGAATATCAATCATGATAACAAAAGGTGACGGCAATAAAATGATGGTGTGAATGCGTTGCTTACATCGACTTTATAATCATTGTGTTCGGTGGTAAACGTGCGAATGAACTCGCATACGTAAAATCCACATAGATTCGATCCATGTGGCTGCCTCGCGCACTTTACAAGAATAGAATTCAATCAAAATAATAATCTAACATCAATATTGTATTAAAACTAGATTATTGTATTGAAACTAGAAGTAAAGAGATGCGCAGACATCTCACGTGCTACTTACCGAGACCATCCTAAACGTCAGCTTCTCACTAAATGCACCGGTAACCAAGGAGGAAGGTTGTAGATACATAGAGTCACGGGCCAGGTGCTGTGACTGCAGCTCTGCTCCCCAAAAGGATTCATGCCATCTGTACTTAGACCAAACCATAAGTTTCTTGCGTCACCAGCAAAGTCCAGGAAGTCTCTCTAGATTTTTCTCCACTATCGACCATCAGCGGGGTGCCTCAACATCCCGTCTTTCTTATGTTCTTCTATGTGCCATCACAACAACTTGACATGCTCTTTATTTCTGAACAAATGTTTCAATCGTGGTATTATAGGAGCATACCACATCACCTTGGCAGGAACCCTCTTCCTGGGTGGCTTGCCATCAACATCACCAGGGTCATCTTTTTTGATCTTATATCGCAATGTAGTGCATACCGGTCATTTATCCAAATTCTCGTACTTCTCACCGCGGTAGAGGATGCAGTCATTAGGGCACGCATGTATCTTATGCACATATAATCCTAGAGGGCAGACGAGTTTCTTTGCTTCGTATGTACTGACGGGCAATTCGTTATTTCTTGAAAGCAACCTCTTCGTGAGTACCAGCAACTTCTCAAATCTCGAGTCAGTCACACCGGTCTCTTCCTTCCACTTCAGCAATTCTAGTGTGCTACCCAGCTTCTTCTGGCCATCTTCACAAGTTGGGTACAAAAATTTGTTGTGGTCCTATAACATCTGCTCAAATTGCAACCTCTCCTTTTATGTGTCGCAGTCTCGCTTTGCATCAGAAATGACCCGAACAAGATCATCAGCGGGCCGGTCTGGTTCCCATGCTTCACCTCCTTCTTCTTCGTTGTCTTCTATTGATATATCAGCGTATTCAGGGAACATAGATCGGTAGTTGTCATCATCGTTCTCTTCTTCATCGTCGTCTTCCATTACAACCCCTCTTTCTTCGTGTTTGGTCCAAACATTATATCCGGACATAAAACCAGACCGAAGCATGTGGCTCTGAATGACTCTTGCGGAAGTATGAGCCTTCTCATTCCTACAGTTAACACATGGACAACACATAAAACCATCCCGCCGCTTGTTCTCCTCATCCACAACTCGAAAAGAATGCACGCCTTCTCTGAAAGCGGCAGAGCGTCGGTAACCATACATCCATGGATGGCTCATCTGTATCATACAAATATATGTCAAACGCAATCACTATGCTAAAATTAGTACCGCACGGTCTAAACGAGAAAATAGTTGCTAACCTTTTATTACACTTGGAAACAAAGATGAGAAAACTTAAGTGTGGCTCGGGCACCTCATATCATGTCTGTCTTGTGTGACCTAAACTCGCATCGCTCTAATGGACATTTCATCGAACACCTCTAGTGCATATGGACAAGAAAAAAATAGCACAACAACACCACCTCTCCCACTAGGAAAAAAATAGTTGAGAGGGGGAGGGGGTTGTGCATATATATAGGGTCAGATCACTAGTCCCGGTTTGAGATACAAACCGGGACTAAAGGGGGTGCCCGCAGCGAGCGGCAGTGCCAGGGCCCTTTAGTCCCGGTTTGTGTCTCAAACCAGGACTAATGGGGTCCAACGGGTCAGGACCTATGGATTGGGGTGGCTTGGTCCGTCCGGCGCAGGCCATTAGTCCTGGCCCCAGCCACAGTCGGGACTAATGGCCTGGACGAAAGGCCTGTTTTCTACTAGTGGGGGAATTTGGGAAGAGGAGCGGACAAAAATTTGGTGGGATTTAGAGAAGGTGAGATGTTCAGATACGTTTCCATTAAACATAAAGTTCAGAGTACATCAACACACGCCTAAATAACTAACACCGGTTCTCTCAAATAAAAACATCAGGGATTCAGGGGCGTTTGGTAGCCCATATGACTTTTTCATCCCATCTGGGCAGTGCTATGATTGGCATGGCCAACCTCAAACCGACTTTGGGCCACGTTATGCTTCCCGTTTAGTAGACTATAGTTGGGTTGGGCTACTATGCTCATGTTTTTTGGTTGCATATGTATTATTATTTTTGTCCCATCTAATACAAAGTCCTCTTGTTTGGTTGACACAAGTTATCGTGTATCGTCAACTTGCTCTACCTTGTGGTGAGGTTACCATGGATAGAGCACTTTTTTTAGGGTTGAACAGTAGGGATAGCCCCCACTGCAATTTTTATATAATAATCATAAAGGATTACATATGTACATATTTACATGTCTATGTCCACCTCATTGAAGGATTACACACAAAAGCTAGCTATCTCCAATCTAAATGGGAGTTGATCCAGGCTTTCAGGTCCTAGAAATATTTTCTCTTAATTCTAAACAACACCCATCTCAATTCCTGGGATACTAAGGCCTTCCATTCCTCCAGAGAAGGGCGTTTGTTATTGAAGATCTTGTTATTTCTGCATATCCAGATGGCCCAGACTCCCAATATAATAATCTCCATTGCAAAAGGAACATTCAACTTGCATTTTATGTCTGAAAAAGGCCTTATTTAGAGAAAGATCAATATTCCTGGAAGGACAAATTTCATCCCAGCATGCCTTGGCAAAAGGGAAATCCCAGACGAGATGAACCAGAGTCTCCTCGTGAGGCATCCAAGTAACACGATTATAAGAAGCGAGGCGGCCACGAGGGGACTAGAGGGGCGGCCGCCCCGGGCCCAAAACTTTGGGGGCCCTCCACAGATATGTGCTGTATATATGGGCTATAATAGATATAAAAATGAAAATTAGCAGTTTCGAGTTTTCTATTGGTCTAGATTGGGCCTCTACTTTGCTAGACACACACATACATTTCTGATTTGGAGTCCATCACAGCAGCACGTACATAACATGCGATCATATTAGCTATCGATCTCTTTTATCGTCTCGTACGTAGGCAGGCCGCACGCCCGTTCCTGCCTCGACCTTGACTCGACGCTGTGCTCTCGATCCTAGGAAGTCCCGCACGTGGCAAGAAGCAAGCCGTCGTCCGTCGTCCGATGGTTGCATATCGCCTCGCACCCTCGCCCTTTGCCTGCGGCCTGCCTCTCATCTCGCCTTGTCCATTCAGCGTCTGCAGGTCTGAATTCTGAATTTTTGATCCCACTCCTAGTCTTCTGTCGTCTAAAGTTGCCCCTAATTTTTGTTCTAATTAGTAGTTCTTCTTTATATTGTTAGTGTGGTTAATTGATTATGAAACCTGATTCCGGTGCTAAGAAAATAAAAAAGAGGAAGGAAGAACAGAAATTGATTGGCTCACAGAGAGGATCCCTTCATAAATTTTTAAAGGGTAACACGAGCACTTAGAGGAATCTAGTTGAGTTAGCACTAGTTTTTGTTGGGAACAGAGTAATGTTGATCTAGAGAATGATATCGGTACAGAGGAGAACGATGACATCAACGTGGGTAATAACAATGTAAGTGATTATGATATCGTATTTGATTCATCTCCTAAAAAATCTTTGAGTGTTGATTTGGAACCAATTAGTGTGGATATTTATGATCCGGCATCGAGATGAAATTTTTGGACGAGATTGATATTGATTCCATTGTCACTGAATTTCCTTCTAGGAATACATGGAGAAATTTTGAAGGTAATATGTAAACACTGTTATTTTTATATGAATATTGCAAATGGGTATACTTGAAGTATTTATTCTTCATAATTTCATATGTGTATATAAAAAAATAGGGGCCCTCAATTTTAGTTTTGCCCCGGGCCCCTAAAATCTCAGGACCAGCCCTGATAAGAAGGCAGTGAGAACTTTCTCTTCAGCAAGTTCCTAGTGTTTAATCTGTCTAAAAGGAGCAGCCAAAAAAAGAACTTGTGCTTTTGCTGGCAAGAATACTTCCATAACCAAGAGAAGTGTGGTGGAACGGCAACATGCCCAGAGAGAAAAGAATATGCCTTTTTAACAGAGAAAGAGTCACTTCCCCAAATGTAGCTCCACTTATCTGTGCTTCCATGCTGCCCATAACTGATAATGTCTTGGCAAATCTGCTCCAGGATAAGAAAATCAGAGTATGCCTGCTAAGAGAGGGGTAGGAAAAAATGGTCCTGAATATGAGGAATTTGGATGAACTCCTTGACAGAAATACTTGATAGAGCACATATCGAGAACAACAAAAGGAGGAATACCACAAGCAGTAATAACACAAGAGCATAAACAACACAATCACGAACAATACAAGCACAAACAACACATGCATCACATCATCGTTCGTTGCCAAAAGGGGGTCACAGTTCAACCTATCACCATGGTGTTAACCAACCACCACATCAAAAGTGAGTGTCATCCTACCACCACCACCAGTTCACCATCACATGAGGGGTTACTATATACCACCTCGTGACAAGATTCAACCATAGTTTCAAGGACATAAGTACAACATCACTAAAATTACAAGTCAACCTTCACTGATTTTCTTGATATTCTTCAACTTATCCTTGTTAGCTTCACTGGCTTTGATCATATCAAAGAGCATGTACTCTAGCTTATTTTCTTCCTTCAAACTCTCTTTTTTCTCATCCCATTTCTTCTGCTTGCCTTTCATTATATCTGCTTGGGATTTCTGCACCTGCTTGAGCATATCCACCTCATTCTTGAGCTTCTCCACCGATTTCCTCATTTCTTGCAGTGGTGCCCCTAATCCTAGACAAGTTCTCCGCCAACAATCTTTTCTCAGTTTCATCCATGAATTTGTTTACATAAATTAATGTACTAGAGTACTTTTTCTCAATCTTGTTCTTCTCAGCAACTAGCTCCTTCACCAACTTTGCATTTTCAATCATCTCACGGATTTTTGCACTTTTTTGTCATGATACATTCCCCAAAGTTTTCTAATGCATTTTTTGCAGTTTCTGACCATTCTTTATCCAATCAACCCACAAAGCCATAGTTCGTGACTTCCTACAAATGAGGAGTTCTTTGTCATGGCTAATGGATGAGCTAGCAAGTGAGGACTCTAATCAAGAGTTCATGGTCACAACTAGTGGATGATCTAGCAACTGAGAAATCAGAAGAACTTACATTCTGCATCTGGCGGAGATAAAATCTATGTCCAGTGTTGATCCCTTCAAATGCAACACACTTGACAGGCTCAAGCTTGTGGACATGGCACACCTACAGATGGCAATGGGTACCCGTTACCCGTTTACCATGCGGGTTTTTACCCATTAGGGTAAGGGTATGGTAAAAGATCTTTACCCATGGGTAAACAGATGGGAAAAAATCTTTACTCGTTGGGTATTGTGAGTGCGGGTATGGTAAAGAAAAACCCGCACCCACATACCCACCTACCCACCATATACGAGTACATGATATGTGGGGAATTAGTATCGTACCTTTTTTCCAAAATAAATTCTCAAAACTAAAAACAAACCGCCCTTGGTTGCCTAGAAAATCTCGTAATTCCTAAGATCACATTAATTTCATTGCCCACCGCTTAATTTCCCATCCCGTTAATCTAGTATTCTTGTTATTGTCGTAATCTCCTTCTCCCTCCACTAGTAGGTTGGTATTACCCATGGTTTTTTTACCCTCGATGGGTGTGGGTATGGGACAAAATCTATACCCATGTGCGGGTGTGGGTGCGGATTGCAGTAAAGATCTAAGATTATGGGTGCGAGTTTGGTTAAGCTCCACCCGCACCCACTAGCCCGGGTGCCATCCGTAGGCACACCTAGAGACAATATACTGCTATGCCAAAAAATGTGGGATCTTCAATGCATTCAAGAGCATAGTCCATGTATGTGAGGTCCTAACAGAACAAATCGAGTTCATCTAAGGCCTGATCAAAAATTTCCAAATTACCAGCAAACCCTAACCCTAGGGAGGAACTAGGGGAAACTGAGCTTACTCGTAGACACGATTAGGTCAATCTTTCGTCATCATTTTAGCTCGACGTGGCGACCGGAGAGATAGCTCGACGAAGAGGAGGCAATACTCTTTACGAGAACAATGTCGCTTCCATCACCGGTGATCGGATATGACTAGGGAGGGAGGATGGTGGATCCGGTTTTGGTGGTCAGCGGGTAGGGAGTGTCTCGGCGGTGAAATGGATCGTATGGGCACCTAGAGGGGGGTGAATAGGTGCTAAACATTTTTTTAATACCTTTTCAATTTTAGGCTTGACACAAAGTAAATTCTCTAGATATGCAACTACGAGAATTTCCCTATATGTAACCCTAACTACTAAGCACGTAAAAGAGGAGCGAGGAAACCGTAGTGGAGCACGCGGAGACACAGAGATTTGTTTCACCGCAGTTCCTTCCTTGTTAAGGGAAGTACATCTGCGTTGGAGGGGTGGGCGGTTCTAAGACCACCACGCCACAATAGGCCTCACCCTATTCTCCGATGGATCTCGCCACGAGAGGCCTGATCCACCTTCTCCACTATTGGATCCCTTCGAGGCGGGAACCGGTGCCTTTTACAACACTATCGGGGCACACACCCACAACCGAATTGGGGTCTCCCAAGATGACAACAAGCTGCCACAAGAACAAGGTTTATCAATATAAACAAAAAACGAGGATCTAGATATTTGCAAGAAATACTAGATCGGAGGTTCTCCAAATGAATGGAGAGGAGATGAAGCGCTTGATTGCTGAAGATGAAGATCGAGTTCTCCTCCTTCGAGTCCCCAAGGTATGGGGCCTTTGGGTGGATCTAGGTGGAGCACTCTTGGATGAAGCTTTCAGATTTGATCTGGTCTTTTTCGAGATGAATCAAGAGTTCTGGCAGGAGGGGGATGGCTGGCTTAAATACCCTCCCGGATCTGGGTTGCACAACTTTGGGGCGGATTATCCGCCCTAGAAAACTCCGCCCAAGGCGGATTCTCCGGGGGAAACTCCGCCCCCTCTCTGGGGCTTGCGCCTTGGTGAAGCTTGGTGAAGTTCCTGGGGGGCGGATAATCCGCCCCCGAGGCGGATTATCCGCCAGCGAAAGTCGGCCAAAACTCCGCCCCTCTCCGGGCTTGCGCCTTGGCGATGGCGGGAGGCGGATTATCCGCCCCGAGGCGGATTATCGGCGGGCCGGAAAATCCGGCCAAAATTCCGCCCTACGGGGCTTGCGCTGCTTAGGCAAGGAGGCGGATTATCCGCCCCTGGTGGGGCCGGATTATCCGTCCCCAAAAGCAGAGTTCTTTTCCCTTTATTCTCAAATAGAGCAGCAACACTTCAACTCACATTAAATGATCCTTGGTATTGTTATCTAACACACAAAACACTAGGGATTAAGAAATGTTCTTTCAATCTCCCCCTTTTTGGTGTTAGATGACAATACTAGGATTTGCAATAAAACCGGCAAATGCCACCTTAAAAAATGAAAGACGCTCCCCCTAGATGTGTGCATATTTAAGATTTGCATTTGAATACAAATACACACACTAGGGAGAAGACTACTTTAAGGTTTGGGAAAGGTTTGGGAAATAAGGCCATACCACCGGAGTGAGAATATAGCCAAAGCATACATAGATAATCCCATGAATCCATATGCCATCAAATATGCTCCATAATTCCAGAATTCCATGGGGTCCATGATAGATAAATCCAGAATTTCATGAATACCAAACATAGTACCAAACTGTGGAGTACGACAAAGTCTTACAAAAACAAACACAAATAGCAACTGAGTTCACGCTAGAAAAGGCACAAGCAAGAAAATAAGAACGACTAAAATCGAAAAGCTTGTGCCCGACCCTTGCAAATCCACGAGTCCTAATAGAACTACTTCTCCCCCTTTGGCATCGAAATGCCAAAAAGGAAGAAGAGCGATGCTAACGCCCCTGGAGATTTGTTAACACATGAAAATCCAACGAGACCCATGAAAAACCAACTCTTCTCGAGGAAAAGGGCGGTGGCCGAAGCCACCATGTTGGAGCACATGGCATGACACCGCGAAGATGTATCTTGAGTTCAAAACCAATGCTCATCTATGACCCACATATCACAAAATGATATTAAGGGAAATGATTTGACTTGCTTTGGGCATTATGGGGGGAGGGTTGGCCCAATCAATTAGGACCACACTCCCCCTATGTCTATGCCCGCATATAAACCAAATACATGAATAAAATCAAGTGGGTGTGCAAGGGTAGTCAAGCCAAGCTCCTTGAATCTATGATATTTAGCTCATTCCTCAAATAACAAAATCTTGCTTCATCAAGGGGCTTCGTGAAAATATCAGCAAGTTGGTTCTTCGTGCTCACAAAGGATAGAGAAATATCTCCACGAGCAACATGATCCCGAATAAAGTGGTTGTGAATCTCTATATGTTTTGTTCTTGTATGCTGCACGGGATTGTAAGCAATTTTGATAGCACTTTCATTGTCGCATAAAAGAGGCACTTTGTCACAATTGACACCATATTCCTTTAAAGTTTGCCTCATCCATAACAATTGAGTACACGCACTTGCAGCAGCAACATATTCAGCTTCGGCGGTTGAGAGTGAAATACAATTATGTTTCTTTGAGGACCAACACACTAGAGACCTGCCCAAGAATTGGCATGCACCAGAGGTTGATTTCCTATCATCTTTGTCACCAGCCCAGTCTGAATCAGTGTAACCACATATAGAGAAACTTGAACCCTTGGGATACCATAACCCAAAATTTGGGGAATGAACCAAATATCGGAAGATTCGCTTGACTATCACTAAGTGGCTTTCTTTAGGAGCGGCTTGGTACCTTGCACACACTCCTACACTTAACACGATATCGGGCCTAGATGCGCAAAGGTAAAGGAGAGAGCCGATCATGGATCGGTATACCTTTTGATCCACGTCTTTACCCTTGGGATTGAGCTCAAGATGACACTTTGTTTGCATAGGGGTAGCAACGCCATTGAGATCCGTCATCTTGAACCTTTTGAGCATGTCTTGGATGTACTTAGCTTGATTAATAAAGGTTCCCTCTCTAAGTTGTTTGATCTCAAATCCAAGAAAGAACCTGAGCTCACCCATCATGGACATCTCAAACCTGTCAGTCATAAGCTTCGAAAATTCATCGTTAAAAGCTTGGTTAGTAGAGCCAAAAATAATGTCATCTACATAAAGTTGGCATACAAAAAGCTCCCCATTAACCTTCTTAGTAAAAAGAGTGGGATCGATTTGCCCAACAGCAAAAGCTCTTTAAGGTGCTCATACCACGCACGTGGGGCTTGTTTAAGGCCATAGAGCGCCTTATCGAGTTTGTAGACATGGTTCGGAAATTTGGGGTCCTCAAACCCCGGGGGCTGCTTCACGTATACTAACTCATGTAGAGGACCATTAAGGAAAGCACTCTTAACATCCATTTGTTGTAATTTAAAATTATGATGGGATGCATATGCAAGAAGGATACGAATGGACTCAAGGCGAGCCACAGGAGCGTAGGTCTCGCCAAAATCAATTCCTTCCACTTGAGAGAATCCTTGAGCCACGAGTCATGCTTTATTCCTCACAACAATGCCATTTTCATCCTGTTTGTTCTTGAAGATCCACTTGGTGCCGATAACATTGCGGCAATCCTTTGGTTTTCTCTGAGCTTCCAAACTACATTGTTCGAAGTTATTTAATTCTTCATGCATTGCGACAACCCAATCGGGGTCTTCAAGAGCATCAAAAACCTTCTTCGGTTCAACCATGGAAATGTGAGCTTGATGATCACAGAAGCTTGCAAGCTCTCTTCTAGTGGATACCCTTCGTCGTAGATCACCCACAACCTTGTGAAGAGTGTGACCTCTTAGTTCAAGGTTCCGATCAGCGCGAGCCTTGCGACGAGCCTCAATGTCCTTATTGTTTCTAGGAGTAGTGGATTCAATAGTTGTATCCTTGTCTTGATTACTGCCCTGCCCTTGATCTTTGTCACCGTTACTGCCAGAAGATTGTTTCTGAACATTTTCTTCAGGCCCGGATAATCCGCCCCTTGGAGGGGCCGGACTATCCGACTGGGAGGTAATGCAGAACCATCTTCACGAGAAAGCTCGACTGAGTTGGAGACCTGGGCGGATACTCCGCCCACAGGCGGAGAATTCGGCATGGGAGATTCAGAGTTGTTGACTTCTCCTTTGGATCCTCTAGAATGAGTTGGAGTGCCAGGGGCGGATTGTCCGCCCCTTGGAGGGGGCGGATAGTCTGGCCTGGGACTACCAGCTTGTCCAGGGGACATATGGTCTTCAGCAGATTGTGGTGTTGGTGCAGGATTGTCTCCAACAGTAGGAGCTTGTTGATCTTGTGTAGATGAGGGATCCACATGTATGGAGCATTGTCCTTCCCGATCCGCCACAAGGGGTTCCTCAATGGGGCGGAAAAATCCCACGCCCATTCTTCTTATGGCATCTTGGGGTATTTCAACATCTGCATCACAAACATCAACTTGCCCTACAAAGGAGCCATTATTTTCATCGAACTCCACACTACAAGATTCTACAACAATCCCAGTGAGCTTGTTGTAGACTCTATAAGTGTGGGATTCGGCACCGTAACCAACAAAAATACCTTCTAAAGTCTTGGATTCAAATTTTGACAAACGGACACCTTTAATAAGAAAGAAACACTTACACCCGAATACCCTGAAGTATGAGATGTTGGGTTTGTTACCGGTAAGTATTTCATATGGGGTCTTGTCCAAGATCTTCCGAAGGTAGAGCCAGTTTGTTGAGTGATAAGCAGTGGATATGGCTTCAGCCCAAAAATTATAAGGAGACTTGAATTCAGCTAGCATAGATCTTGCCATATCCATCA
Organism: Avena longiglumis; assembly: GCA_030063025.1. Classification (NCBI taxonomy): domain Eukaryota; kingdom Viridiplantae; phylum Streptophyta; class Magnoliopsida; order Poales; family Poaceae; genus Avena; species Avena longiglumis. The sequence goes on from CP125974.1 coordinate 10,878,598, forward strand.
AAGTCCGGTTCTTCCTCTCGGCTACACCATTTTGTTGAGGGGTGTACACAGCGGAATATTGGTGTCTAATCCCCTCTTCGCTAAGAAACTCGTTTAAAGTGTAGTTCTTGAATTCTGAGTCGTTGTCACTTCTAATTGCCAAGATGGGAACATTGTGTTGACGTTGAACTTCATTGGAAAAGTCGATGACAGTTTGTTGAGTCTCACTTTTCAGCTTGAAAAAAATATACTCATGTATATCTTGAGTAATCATCGACGATGACCAAGCAATATTTCTTCCCACCAAGACTTGCATGAGAAGGAGGACCAAATAAATCCACATGAAGTAATTCCAAGATCCTCATTGATGACACAATAGTCTTCCTCTTGTGGGGAGAATCATGCATTTTTCCTTCAACACAAGCCCTGCAAACACGATCTTTGGCAAAAGAGACATTGTCTTTTAGTCCAAGGATGTGGCCACCCTTTTGGAGACTTTGCAAAGTTCTCATGTTGACATGGGCTAAACGGCGATGCCATAGCCAGCCCACGTCGGCCTTTCCGAATAGACACATCGGACCCGAAGTGGTTTTCCCCGAGAAGTCCGCCACATACAGGTCATTTTCGACGTATCCAACAAAAGCGACCTTTAGAGACTTGCTCCATAAGAGTACCACCAAATCATCATCGATAAAAACAGCAAAACCCATCTTGCCAAGGGCACGAACAAAAAGAAGATTGTAGCCAAGGGTCTCAACAAGCATGACGTCCACGAGAGAGATATCATGGGAAACCACAACCTTGCCAAGACCCAATACCTGAGATTTAGACTTATCACCATAGGAGACTGTGATATTATCATGATTTGGACGCATCTCCGTGATTATCTCCTTGCTTGGTCATATGACTAGTGCACCACTATCCAAAGACCCATTTCGACCCACGAAAGCATAGCCTCGCAAGAAAATTACTTCTTGGTTTTAGGTACCCATTTTCAATGGGTCCTTTCATGTTAGTAACAAGGGTCTTTGGGACCCAAATAGACCAAGCAATATATTCATCAAAAGGACCAACATAATAAGCATAAACATCGCCATAGTCATCACAAAAGAGTTCATAATTGGATTGTGAGACCTGCAAAACCAATATTATTAGTCTTGTCTTTTGTGACAACCTTCTCAAGTGTTTGTCTTTAATTGCACATTCTTGGTCTTGTTCTTCTTGGTTTCTTCTTCTTGGACTTGGTGACATACCCAAGTCCCTCTTTACCATTATTTGACCTTTGCTTGCCAAGGACTTCATCAAGCACACCTTTGTCCTTTGTAGTGATGTCCTTGATCACTTCTTTTCCACACTAGCATTTTCTCTTGTGTTACTATATGTTGAGTTGGACGAGCTAGGAGTATCATATTTGTTAATCGACTTTGAAGCTGATCATGTGACTCATTGAGAATAGAGAACTCGTTTTCAACGCCTTGTGAGCATTGTCAAGTTTCTCCAATTCCTCGGAGAGTCTATCATGAGCATCCCCAAAGTCAATCCTTTCCTTCTTTAACTTCTTTGCCTTGGTAATGACAAGATTGTCACGTTCCTATGAAGTTTAGTCACAATTTCTTCATGTGACTCTTCCATAGACTCAAGCCTCTCTTCAAGAGAGACCCGAGCTTCTTCTTCTTCTTCAAGAGCATTTTTAGGATGCAATTTCCATTGCATCCTCCCTTTCAATTCTGCCCTTTTCTTCGAGGAGTGCTTCGTTTGGGCGGTGATCCATAAGAGCCTCAAAACGAACTTTGTGCTCACCTTGCAAGTTAGTATAGAAATAATCCAAAGCAATAATCTCTTCTTTAACCTTAAGACTAGCAGGATCATCCATGTCTATCATAGCCTTGGGAAAAGAAGAGTTAGAAGAAGTTACCTCGGAGCTTCTTGCCATGAGGCAAGTAGCATTCTTGTTGATGATGTTTTCGTTCGGAGAGTCGAAGAGAGATGTTGATGTAGATGTGGTGGCTATATCATCCACCTCTTGAGAGCTATCGTCCTCGTCCTCATATTCACTCCCCGATGAATATTCTTCTTGAGCCACTAGAACAATCTTTGGTTGCTTCTTGAAAGGAGCATTCTTCTTTACAAACTGTTTCTTACGTGGAGCTTTTGATTTGTCCTTGAAAATGAGTCTTCCTCCATTATCCTCTCTACTTTGATATGGACACTCACTGAAGTGCAGCCGGTCACCACAATTAAAGCATGTTCTCAGCTTGGGACCATTTTCTTTTCTTCCATAGGCTCCACTCTTGCGATCTAGTTCAGCTTTAGCCTTGGCTGGATCTTTCCAAAAGTTTCTTGCATAAAGATCCAAGTATTGTCCGTGGATCCTTTTTATATCTTCGGGACAGTCCAGACCTTCTACCGCATATTCATCATGATCAATCACACTAGTCTTCAAGGCCATGTTGACCCCCTTTTGCATCCCCATAGCTCGAGCACGAGCATCTTCGGCATTCTTGGCAGCCACTTTGAAGGCAGCCATTTCTTGCATTACCTCATTGGATGACATGAGGTGATAGTTATGCCTACCTTGGAGACTTTTCAAATCGGTGGGCTCAAATGGCATAAGAGCACTGACATACTTGTGCTTGATCCAAGCATCATCAACATGAGCTGCACCGTGGTTTCTGAAGGTTGTGGCTATTGCCTTGAGCCTCCTATACATGTTCTCGTGGTCTTCTCCATCCAGCATATAAAATCCTTCAGCTTCATTGCTCAAGGCATCATATCTATTCCTTCTCATACTTTCATTTCCGATGAAGAGCTCGGTGAGAGCATCCCAAGCTTCTTTAGATGTGCTAATATGCTGAATGTGTGGCATGTCTTTGTCACCCACACCAAGTTGTATCATGTGTAGAGCTGTAGCATTGAGTTGGCTATCGACCACTTCTCTTCTTGTGAGATTGTTAGGATTTCCAACATGAAGACCATTTTCGATGATCTTCCACAACTCTATGGAGGAACTTAACACATGAGATTTCATCAAAAATTGCCATTGAGAGAAAGTAGATGCTGAAAGTTTGGGTGGATCACCCCTATTATGTATATGTGGGTGAGGAATAGGCGGATCAGGGGAATACACATGAGAAACCTCATTGTATCCATCCTTACCGCTATCCTTTTTCGAGGAGGAGCTCTTGCTAGTATCATCACCTACCACTTCGTTATCTTTGGAAACAGTTTTACCCGATTCCTTGGATTGCGGAGTGGTATCCTTAGAGTTAGATGGAGGTGATGCTGCGGATGTGGAGAGACGCATTATCAATTGACGCATCTCTTCCATCTTAGCCTCCATTGAACTCACCAAGGTTGTTTCCAACGTCTTGAGATCGTTCATGGTGACTACCTCCGGAGCATCACTCCCATCTCCCTTGGAACCCATACTTCTCTTAGGCGGTTAAGCACGAAATAAGAGTCGAGGCTCTGATACCAAATGAAATGGATTGTATGGGCACCTAGAGGGGGGTGAATAGGTGCTAACCAATTGTTTTAATACTTTTTCAATTTTAGGCTTGACACAAAGTAAATTCTCTAGATATGCAACTACGAGAATTTCCCTATATGTAACCCTAACTACTAAGCATGTAAAAGAGGAGCGAGGAAACCGTAGTGGAGCACGCGGAGACACAGAGATTTGTTTTACCGCAGTTCCTTCCTTGTTAAGGGAAGTACATCTGCGTTGGAGGGTGGGCGGTTCTAAGACCACCACGCCACAATAGGCCTCACCCTATTCTCCGATGGATCTCGCCACGAGAGGCCTGATCCACCTTCTCCACTATTGGATCCCTTTGAGGCGGGAACCGGTGCCTTTTACAACACTATCGGGGCACACACCCACAACCGAATTGGGGGCTCCCGAGATGATAACAAGCTGCCACAAGAACAAGGTTTATAAATATAAACAAAAACGAGGATCTAGATATTTGCAAGAAATACTAGATTGGAGGTTCTCCAAATGAATGGAGAGGAGATGAAGCGCTTGATTGCTGATGATGAAGATCGAGTTCTCCTCCTTCGATTCCCCAAGGTATGGGGCCTTTGGGTGGATCTAGGTGGAGCACTCTTGGATGAAGCTTTGGATCGATCTGGTCTTTTTCGAGATGAATCAAGAGTTGGCGGAGGGATGGCTGGCTTAAATACCCTCCCGGATCGGCCGTTGCACAACTTTGGGCGGATTATCCGCCCACTTGGTGGATTATCCGCCTCGAACTCCGCCCAAGGGCGGATTCTCCGGGGGAAACTCCCCCCCACTCTGGGGCTTGCGCCTTGGTGAAGCTTGGTGAAGTTCTTGGGGGGCGGATAATCCGGCCCCCCTGAGGGGCGGATTATCCGGTATAACACCCTCAGAATCGGACCTATGCAAGTTTAGGCAAAATTCACCAAACCCGCATAGAAACGATTCAAAGGTGCCCACCAGGCACTTTCATGCGTGGAAAAGCAGTAATAACATTACACAACAGTCCTCGATGGGACCCACGAGCAGATATATGGCGACTCAAAGAGTCAAGAATACGAATATATTATACAAAGATCCAAATCACCAGGGAATGATAGGCGTCCGACTACGGACAAGAAGCAAATGGGGCTAAGAGCCGAAGAATAACCAATGGCGTCCATAACCCGCCTGTGCCAAGCGGAAGGGTAACCACCTAACGCGTCGATCTCAAAACACCTTAACAAAGGGGCCGACAAAGGCAAAGCAGAAAACAAAGAAGGAGCGTCGATCGAGGCCAAGATTATGAGGCTAGAATTCGGTCCTCGCCTACATAGGTATGGTGGATCAAGCGGCGGCGGCATGCACTAAACAACCTATAGAGACTCGATACAACCGGCGTGGTATCGAGAGGTAAGAATGACCTATTCGGGTCCAACACAAGCTAACACCAAACAAACCCATCTGGTGTTTCCCGCCGAGACCGAACGAGGAAGTCAACCGAGGAACTCACACAATCGGCGGTTTACTTATTGATTATAGTTGCGGCACTTTACTAGTCAGTTTAGATAATCATCACGATAAAGTAAGCGATGGGCACTTTTAATTGACCATTCCGTGATAGTTGCAACAATTACTAATCAGTGCAGATAGCATGAGATAAACCCAAAACCCAGCGATTGTTGGTACTTTTATTCAGATTAATTGTAGTTGCAATACTTACTAGTCGATACAATTGTCGCGACAATCAAACAAGCAATTGTGGGCGTATTAATTAGCCATTCCGTTGTAGTTGAGCTGATTACTAGTCATTATAAGTCAAATTTATAGCAAGAACTTTAGTTATGCTTGTCATGATCGAGATATCGTGCTCCAAGTCGTCCTTATCCGCGGACACGGCTTTGAGAAAGTTTTACCGGCGGGTGCACCAATAGCAACACACACTCGATCAACCTCGGAAAACCAAATCAAAACCCAACGAGGCTTTCACGGTGAACAATCACAGGATTCGAAATATTTCAGGGGGCCAACCCTTAAGTAGAATCCGCAACGGAGTAGGCAAGCTCCGAGACGGCCTCAAGGTCTGCGACAATGGCTGTGAGCGACTGGGAACCCCAAACGGGGCTTGTCGACACCGCGTAAACATTTCGCTTCCAAAAGCGATGGGTGTGCTACCTCGCTAATCGTAAATAAAACAGTAAAACATGGCATAAATGCAGGATCGTAAATAAAACCTCAAACTAGTTTGTGGCCCCAAGAAATAAGATGAATCAAGCTCGCTCAGGGGGTCCCATATACCTCCCGGATGTGGATAGCGCAAAAATCAAGGAACAGTATCAAGTACTAAAGGGTCTTACGGGACACAAGTGGGCGTTCGAAACCAAATATTATCTATCACCCACCGATGCCTCGCTTATTCAGTTTTAGTTGTTAAACAGAATTAAAGTGACGATAAGTAAAGCTAGAATCATCTCCAACATCAACATGCGGCAATACATCAAGAATCGTGGCACTTGACGACACACATCAAGACTTGAGCAAGCAACTACGACGCAAGTCCAACTATCTACCAAACAACGGTAATAGGGTGTGTCCAAGGCAATATCACGCAGTGGGAAATTTCCGCAGTGCGGGACTAAAGCATCGCAAATACGTATAGCAATAGATCAACAGGAGGGAAGTAAATACTATAAAAGTAAGATAGGTAGAAGAGGGAGATGCTACTTTGAAAACATTGTCGAAGGTTCAACCGAAGATCGGGACGAAACTCACATCAACTCAACGGCCTTATCCGCGAAGAAGCAAAACACTAGAATAAACCGGATGCAATATTTACTACAACGGCAGAAGATCGGCATGATGCATGAACGATGCATGGCATGGCAAAGGTGCGATGCAATTAGGTCAAATTGCTTTAACCGGGGTCGACAATTAATTAGATGGTTCAAGTTGTTTAGAACCCCAGCAATTTAAATGTTGTTTTAACAAGGCAAGATGAGTTACGGTTCGCTACACAAATTTAAATGAGGCCAATATGAGACTAGACTTGCCGCATATGGACCCCATATTTAATTATTAGGTGAATCGGCATACGGCCCCCAAACCCCATGAATGTATGCATGCAAAGCAATTATTATGCGACAAGTTGTTATTATGTTATAAGATAGGGTTCCGAGAAGGGGTTCACACATTGAGGGGTCTCGACGAGCTTGGGGGTCCGGGGTTCGGGGTCGGGGTCCAGGGTTCGACGAGGGTCAGATCTCGGGGTTCAGGGTTCGACGAACTTGACGGGATCGTTCTCGGTCATCGAGGGGGCAGGTCTTGTCGCATCGGGGTCTCGATGTCCGGGGTTCATCGGATCTTCCGGGTCGGTGCCGTTCTTGTCGTCGCGCAGATCTTGTCGGGTTCCACGGTCGATCCTGCCGTTACGAGGATCTTGTCGGGACCGTGTACCGGTTCGGTCTTGGCGTCCGGGAGGGCGTACTTGTTAAGCCGGTAGCGTTCTTGGCGATCATCGGGTCCGGTTCTTGGTAATGTTGCCGGTAGCTCTTGGTGTCCAGGGGTTCGTCGATCTTGGCCCGGGGGTTCGTCGAGGTTCAGGGGCATCGGGTCTTGGGTTTGCGTCCGCGTGGAGACTTGAGGGTCCAGCGTCTCGGCGGCACTTGTCGTCTCACGAGTACATCCGTCACGCCACGACCTTGAAGGAGATCTTGGCGGTTGCTAGACGCATCCTCGCATGCATCCAAACGTTTGTACATCGCCAACTCCATCGCTGGCCGCATGCCGGAGATGAGCGAGTTGCGCTGGGGACGAAGCTTCGCTGGCCGCAAGCGGGTGGGGCCGCTGCTGCGGAGTCTCCGGGCGGGAGGGCAGGGGTCAAGGCGATGGCGGGGCGGGCGGAGGCCGGGCGGAACTGTGGCCGGTCGAAGCGCAGGCGACGGCGGCGACCTGGCGAAGCGAGCTTCAGCGGACGGCGAGGCGTTGGCAGCAGCGGCGCGCACGGGCCTTGGCGGCTCGATGCGACAGTGGTGGCAGCGAAGCTTACGGCGGGCCGCAGGCGAGAGAGGGCTCGGCGCCGCTGGAACGCAGGAGGTCTGGCCGGGGCCTTGGTCGCGCGGGGCAGAAGCGCGGGGTTCGGGCCTGGTCGAGGAGCAGTGAGGCGACGAGAGCCTGCTCGCCCGGAGGAGGCTCGCTGCTCGAGTGACGCGGTGTGGCGGCAGGAGGTGGCGACGGCAGGGAGATGGGGTCCGCGTGGCAAGCTGGCGGCGTCGGCTGAGGAGAAAGCACGGGAGGCGCATGGGAGTGAGGGATGGGCGCCAGAGATGGGGACCGCGTGAGGCTGCCAGTAGGCGGGCGCAGGACGGTTATGGGAGGAAGAAAGGGAGGGAGAGGCGGTTGTCGGGTGGGATCGTGGGCGGTGGGAGGAAGAGGACGATGAGCAGGGGCGTGGGGATCAGGGGCCTGCAGAGGTGGAGTGGGGGGTGAGGGTGGGGTTAGGCGCTGGCAGGTGGGCCACGAGGCGGGACCCAGTGGCTGGCCAGGGGTAGGCGTGAGGGCTGTGTCTTTGAGTGTGTGTGGGAGTGTGGGTGAGTGAGAGAGAGAGGAGGGTGAGGGACAAGTGGCGGATCTTTGAGTGGGTGAGGTGAGGGAAAAGTGAGGTGGGCGATTGGATTGGAGTGAGGTGGAGGGAAGATTGGGTAGGAGTTTGGGTAGGTTTAGGAATTAGAGGCGGTGGGGTTGAACCGATTTAAAAATCTGGGGTCGTTCGGTCGGGTTGGCCTGCTCATCGCCCTACTAAAATAAATAAAAATTTTATTTGATTTAATTGGGCCGTTTGCAACCCGATAGCAACAAAACAAAATTATTCCGGAGACCCGGTGTTTGACATTTGAATAGAGATGGGGCGTTTGGAAAACAAAACGGGCTTTGCGAAATAGTTTTATGCAAACAATGCATGATGATGACGATGCAATGCACAAATTCAACGCGGTTTTCTAGTAGTGGTTTTGCGGGATGCCACAATTCGACACCACTAACAATGGATCTCGCCCTCGAGATCCGCCTCATGGTACTGGAAGGAAGGTCGGCGATCTTCGTCTTCGCGCTTCGTGTAGATCCTCGCGACACCACTAACGAGGGTTCATCCTCCATCTTGAAATCGGCGACACCACCAACAAAGGTCGTTGTCCGTGATCGTCGAGAGAACTCTCCGGTAACAAAAGGTCGAAGGTAGAGGTATCAACAATTAAAGCCACCCCTAACTTCCATGAACGGAGTAAAATCGCTGGATCCACTGATTCGATGTACAAGAGCGAATGATAAGGGTAGTGGTATGGTAGCTACTCCATCCCGCACTCAAACCATTACTCTGCACACGAATAGGCGGATTATGCAACCAACTCTGAGTCGATCAAGATCTCGACAAGCGAGGTTCGAATAACGGAGTGATGCGACTCGCATCGGATCTGGCGTGGAGGATGTCGCGTCGGAAAACACCGGAAGGCACAAACAAGGAACAGAATGGTAACACCGTGACGGATTCATCGGGTACCGAACACCGGGTGTAACACCGTTATCAAAGAAGGAAGCGAAACCAAGGTACGACGGAACTGACCACCACGGAAATCTGGACTCAAGAAAGAGACGAGAGGATTCAAAACACGAGGTAAGGAGAGAAAAGGTAAGGAGTAAATCAGACCTAATCGAACTATCCAACCGATTTTCAAAAATAGTTTTGACACTCTACGGCCGTTAGCTAGGTCATCCTGAAATTTGGACTGTGGGGTATATCGCAAGCCGAGCTCGATACCACTCTATAACACCCTCGAGTCGGACCTATGCAAGTTTAGGCAAATTCACCAAACCCATAAACGATTCAAAGGTGCACCAGCACTTTAAATGCGGGTGGAAAAGCAGTAATAACATTACACAACAGTCCTCGATGGGACCCTGAACAGATATATAACGACTCAAAGAGTCAAGAATACGATATATTATACAAAGATCCAAATCACCGAATGATAGGCGTCCGACTACGGACAAGAAGCAAATGGGGCTAAGAGCCTCAAGAATAACCAATGGCGCCCATAACCCCTGCCAAGCCGGAAGGGTAACCCTAACGGCGTCGATCTCAAAACCTGCTTAACAAAGGGGTGCCGACAAAGGGCAAAGGAAAAAGAAGGAGGCGTCAAGATCGAGGCCAAGACAGCGAGGCTAGAATTGGCGGTCCTCGCCTACATAGGTATGGTGGATCAAGCGGCGGCATGCACTAAACAACCTATAGAGACTCGATACAACCGGGTATCGAGAGGGTAAGAATGACCTATTCGGGTCCAACCAAGCTAACACCAAACAAACCCATCCCGGTGTTTCCTCGAGACCGAACGAGGAAGTCAACCGAGGAACTCACACAATGGCGCTTTACTTATTCGGTTATAGTTGCGGCACTTTACTAGTCAGTTTAGATAATCATCCCGATAAAGTAAACAAAGGGCACTTTTAATTGACCATTCCGTGATAGTTGCAACAATTACTAATCGGTGAGATAGCATGAGATAAACCCAAAACCCAAAGTTGTTGGTACTTTTATTCAGCCAATTCGCTAGAAGTTGCAATACTTACTAGTCGATACAATTGTCGCATGGCGACAATCAAACAAGCAATTGTGGGCATTAATTAGCCATTCCGTTGTAGTTGAGCTGATTACTAGTCATTATAAGTCAAATTTATAGCAAGAAACTTTAGTTATGCTTGTCTATGATCGAGATATCGTGCTCCAAGTCGCCCTTATCCATGGACACGGCTTTGAAAGTTTTTACCGGCGGGTGCACCAATAGCAACACACACTCGATCAACCTCGGAAAAACCAAATCAAAACCAACGAGGCTTTCACGACTGAACAATCACAAGATTCAGAAATATTTCAGGGGGCCACCCCTTAAGTAGAATCCGCAACCAGTAGGCAAGCTCGAGACGGCCTCAAGGTCTGCGACAATGGATGTGAGCGATCGGGAACCCCAAACGGGCTTGTCGACACCGCGTAAACATTCCGCTTAAAAAAAGACAATGTGATACCTCGCAATCGTAAATAAAACAAGTAAAACATGGCATAAGTACAGGATCGTAAATAAAACCTCAAACTAGTTTGTGGCCCCAAGAAATAAGAGAATCAAGCTCGCTCGGGGGTCCCATATACCTCCGGATGTGGATAGCGCAAAATCAAGGAACAGGTATCAAGTACTCGGGGTCTTACGGGACACAAGTGGGCGTTGAAACCAAATATTATCTATCACCCACCGATGCCTCGCTTATTCAGTTTTAGTTGTTAAACAGAAATTAAAGTGACGATAAGTAAAGCTAGAATCATCTCCAACATCAACATGCGGCAATACATCAAGAATCGTGGCACTTGACGACACATCAAGACTTGAGCAAGCAACTACGACGCGCCAAGTCCAACTATCTACCAAACAATGGTAATAGGGTGTGTCCAAGGCAATATACGGCCGCAGGGAAATTTCAGATGCGGACTAAAGCATCGCAACACAGATAGCAATAGATCAACAGGGGAGGAAGTAAATACTATAAAAGTAAGATAGGTAGAAGAGGAGATGCTCGCTTTGAAAACATTGTCGAAGGTTTTCCCCGAAGATCGGGACGAAGCTCACATCAACTCAACGGCCTTATCCGCGAAGAAGCAAAACACTAGAAGAAACACCGGATGCAATATTTAGTACAACGGCAGAAGATCGGCATGATGCATGAATGATGCATGGCATGGCAAAGGTGCGATGCAATTAGGTCAAATTAAGCGGAACCGGGGTCCCGACAATTAATTAGATGGTTCAAGTTGTTTAGAACCCCAGCAATTTAAATGTTGTTTTAACAAGGCAAGATGAGTTACCGGTTCGCTACACAAATTTAAATGAGGCCAATATGAGACTAGACTTGCCCGCATATGGACCCCATATTTAATTATTAGGTGAATCGGCATACGGCCCCCAAACCCCATGAATGTATGCATGCAAAGCAATTATTATGCGACAAGTTGTTATTATGTTATAAGATAGGGTTCCGAGAAGGGGTTCACACATTGAGGGGTCTCGACGAGCTTGGGGGTCCGGGGTTCGGGGTCGGGGTCCAGGGTTCGACGAGGGTCAGATCTCGGGGTTCAGGGTTCGACGAACTTGACGGGATCGTTCTCGGTCATCGAGGGGGCAGGTCTTGTCGCATCGGGGTCTCGATGTCCGGGGTTCATCGGATCTTCCGGGTCGGTGCCGTTCTTGTCGTCGCGCAGATCTTGTCGGGTTCCACGGCCGATCCCGCCGTTACGAGGATCTTGTCGGGACCGTGTACCGTTCGGTCTTGGCGTCCGGGAGGCGATTGTTAAGCCGTAGCGTTCTTGGCGATCATCGGGTCCGGTTCTTGGTAATGTTGCGGTAGCTCTTGGTGTCCGTGGGTTCGTCGATCTTGGCGGGGTTCGCCGAGGTTCGGCATCGGGTCTTGGGTTTGCGTCGCGTGGAGACTTGAGGTTCCGTCTCGGCGGCACTTGTCGCCTCACGAGTACATCCGCCACGCCACGACCTTGAAGGAGATCTTGGCGGTTGCTGACGCATCCTCGCATGCATCCAAACGTTTGTACATCGCCAACTCAATCGCTTTGGGCCTGCGTGCGGGAGATGAGCGAGTTGCGCCGGGGAAGCTTCGGCGCGTGACGCCGCCGCAGCGGGCGGCTACCGCTGCGGCGAGGTCTCCGCTGGGCGGGGAGGGCGGCGAGAGTCGGCGATGACGGGCGGGCCTGGAGCGGGCCGGCGGCGGCGGAACTAGCGCAGCGGTCCTGAGGCGCAGCATGGCGGGCGGCGAAGCTTTGCAGCGGCAACAGCCGTGAACCAGCAGAGAGGGGTTTGGCGCGGCGTGAACGCGGAGGTCTGGCGGCGGGCCATGGTCGCGCGCAGATGCGGGGGCTGGTTCGCGACGGGCTCGACGGAGACGCGAGGGCGACGAGGCTGAGCGCGCCGTCACGGAGAGAGAGCTCAAGGCTGCGCTGGACGCGGCAGTGAGGCGAGAGGTGAGATGGGTCTGGGCGCGGCAGGCGCATGGAGGCTGGCTGTCACGAGGAGAAGACGGGAGGGCACACTGGGAGTGATGGGATACGCCGGCGGCGGATGGGACCGCGTCAGGCTCGGTAGGCGGCAGGACGGTTATGGAGGAAGAAAGGAGAAGGGAGAGGCGGTTGTCGGGTGTGGGATGCGCGGGGTGGAGGAAGAGGACGATGAACAGGCGTGGGGATCAGGTGGGGCCTGCAGACGGAAGGTGGGGGTGGGGTTAGGCGCCTGGTGGGCCACGGGAGCGGGACCCCGGTCAGCGTGGGCTGGGCGTGAGGGCCTGTCTTGAAAGGTAGGCTGAAAGGGAGTGTGAGCTGTGAGAAAGAGAGGAGGGGTGAGGGACAAGTGGCGGATGCTGAGTGGGTGAGGGGTGAGGGAAAAGTGAGGTGGCGGGTCTGGATTGGTGGGAGTGAGGTGGAGGGAAGATTGGGTAGGAGTTTGGGTAGGTTTAGGAATTAGAGGGGCAGGTGGGGTTGAACCGATTTAAAAATCTGGGGCGGTCGTTCGGGTCGGGTTGGCCCGTTCGACTGCCCCTACTAAAATAAATAAAAATTTTATTTGATTTAATTGGGCCGTTTGCAACCCGATAGCAACAAAACAAAATTATTCCGGAGACCCGGTGTTTGACATTTGAATAGAGATGGGGCGTTTGGAAAACAAAACGGGCTTTGCGAAATAGTTTTATGCAAACAATGCATGATGATGACGATGCAATGCACAAATTCAACGCGGTTTTCTAGTAGTGGTTTTGCGGGATGCCACATCCGGCCAGGCCGAAAAGTCCGGCCAAAACTCCGCCCCCTCTCTGGGGCTTGCGCCTTGGCGATGAGCAGGGGGGCGGATTATCCGGCCCTCCTGAGGGGCGGATTATCCGGCGGGGCCGGAAAATCCGGCCAAAAATCCGCCTCTTCCGGGGCTTGCCGCTTGGCAAAAGGAGGGGCGGATTATCCGCCCCTGGTGGGGCCGGATTATCCGTCCCCAAAGGCAGAGTTCTTTTCCCTTTATTCTCAAATAGAGCTGCAACACTTCAACACACATTAAATGATCCTTGGTATTGTTATCTAACACACAAAACACTAGGGATTAAGAAATGTTCTTTCAGGCGGGAGGTGAGTGAATGTCTCCAGCCCCTTTTCCACTGGAGAAGAAAATGTCCCGCTTGCACCGTCGTTGGATGAGCTCATGCAAGTGAGTGTCGCTTTTGCATCGACTAGGCGCAAGACGAGGGTGGCTCGCTGGAAGTACCCGGATCAACTGTTGTCATTTGGCCTGGTTGTAGGCTGCTTTACAGTTCCTGCTGGTGCAACCCAACCTCCTATGTGGGCATCCAATCATACTAATTTCGTTTCCCCCAGGTCTTCCCGACCAACAACAGGCTATCAAATGTGCCCCATGTCACTTACAGTTGGACCAACTCAACTAACGCACATGACTTGTATATCCTATGTCTGTTGACCTCACTGTACTGGCCCGGGAGGCGTGACAAGGCGGCATATGAATGTTTGGCTAGGCACCTGAAATAGAGATGCAGAGATGAGACTCGGAGATAAACCATGCCCCACTTGAACAATGACTATTCCCTATCATCGACATGTTTCCCTGACTCGGTCCATTATGACTCTCTTCCTCCTCTAATTCTTAGATGGTGAGGAAGAATTTTCGATGCGCCCCAGGCCATGGCCTAGGTTGCCCTTGTCCTAGATCCGCCTCTGCTTATGGGTATCAACCACACGCGGTGGAACCGCCTGCCTAGGCCATGCGGCTCGTGGCGACATGTGCGGTGGCAGCGATGGTGGAGGTGTAAACTACACCTTGTGCATTGGCACCAGCGTAGAGAGCTAGAATACATCCTACATCCCGTCCCAGGTTCAGACCGCCTCCTTGTCGCGCTTGGATAGCCCAATTGCGGGTGTTATGTCCTCGGCCTTGTCATAGTATGGCGATAGGGTGGCCTTTCCCTCCTGCTTCACGACGATGCTCGTGCCTTCGCTTACCTCTTCGTCATCGCCGCCCTCGTCGTCGTTGGAGTCCTCGTCGTAGAAGTTCATATACAGATCGTGGTAATCTACCCCCATTTGGAACTATCCTCGGTATGAGAACGCTTACGCCGCATCGTTCCCAGCGACGAACTTCCGTAAGTCCTTTCGCTGGTACGCGGTCGCACCGCAAAGATCGACGGGAGAATTTAGCGGTGGTGCATCTCCGCCCAGCTGGTATTTCATCAAGATAGGTAGCACCGACACCCTACTATCGTTGCGGTGCGAGTTGCTAGGGAGGGATACGTCATGGTGGTCGCACGGATTCCCCTCATCCCATCGTTGCAGGAAGTCATGCACCAGCACGTACTGTCCCATCATTCGGGTCGTGCCATTGGACCCACGAAATCTTGTGGAAGATTTTGGTGGCGTAAGCGAGGATCTGCTCTTGCTCGTGGAGGCGGTGGCATTGTTGGTCATCGAGGGCGGCGTCAGTCCGAGGACAAGCTAGCCTCGTGGTCATTGGTCGTCTTCTTTAGCCAAGAGGCATCTTCATGGCGATGGATGGACAATGCTTGGCTAGAAGTGGCAATTGCGCACGCGAGGTGTGTGGGGGAGAGACGAGTGTTGAGCCAGTATATGAAGCTATGTTGATCAATGTCGGTGTAGAGGCCAACAGCTTTGTCATAAATGCCAGTACATGAGTTCAAACGGCTTGTCGCAGCGGTCAACACGGGTATTGATGGCCATGTCTGCTGGCGCCAGTCAACCTTCTGAAGGTCAGCAGTCAGCGCAAGTGTCAGGCACACGGAGGGCGTTGGGTTGCTGCCAGGCAGGCCCCATGCGAGATGAGGAAGGACACACTCGTGGTCTATGGCGCATCCGTCTTGATGTAACCGTGTTCTAAATTTGATGGACAGATGGGTCGCGTCGGTCGTCGGTACATTTAGATCGCGTCGCTAAAGCGTGGGCGGCCTGACGAGGGCTCGACTCATCAATGCCCATTGTTATGTACTTGGGTTTGGAGAAGATGGGGATGCTGGAGATCGTGAGACGATTAACAGACACGTAGAAAGGGGACACGAGATTTACCCAGGTTCAGGCCCCCGGAGGAAAAACCCTACTCCTGCTTGCCTGTTCTTGATTGATGGCGGAACCAAAGGTTACAAGGGGTGCGCAGATGCAATATGGCATGAGGTGTGTGTATGAGTTGGGGAGATCCTCCTCGCAGTGCCCTCCTGGCCTTTATATGGGGAGACCAGGTCTCGGGTAGGTCGAGTCGGTTACAATTTAGGGTTTCACCCTTGAATATTCTACCTATAAATTTGTCGTGCTCTTCAAGGAGTCGAACTTCTATCGGGCTTGGGTCATCCAGAGTCTCCTTGGGCAGCAAGTATTCGTGTGGGACTTCATTGGGCTGGACTGGGTATACCAATGTGAGGTATCTGTAGGGCATATCCATATCAGTAGCCCCCGAGTATTCAGTCGAATCGTAGATTCGACTGGAGACTCTATAGTCTTTCGGGTGCTTCTCATCCGAACCTGTTTTCAGATGAATATGTAAGTTCATAGGGATTGTTGATACGTGTGCCTGACTCGCCCGACAGATCAGGGTCAGTTAACTGTCTTTGAACAAAACAACATGATCTACTTCAGACTCGAGTCCCTGGACTCGAATCCGGAACAATACTGGCGTAATTTGACTCAGGTCGCGGAGGTCTTACAGGAGTCGAATTCCGGTGCTTAAGTTGAGTACCCAACGCGTCCCGACGGACGATGAAAAATCGTGTCTGTTAAGTGTCTGATACGATGAAAAATCCCGACGGATATGTTGGGTACTCAACTTAAGCACTAGAATTCGACTCCTGTAAGACCTCCGCGGCCTGAGTCGAATTACGGCAGCATTGTTCCGGATTCGAGTCCAGAGACTCGAGTATGAAGTAGATCGGTTGGGACTTATGGACAGATATATCTAATTATATATGGTAAATATATGCATCCTTTGAATATTATTTTTACCTTGTTGTAACTCGTTTGAGTTTGTCAAAAATCAGATCTACATACCCCTTCGCCTCCAAGGAGCCTGAGGAGACGATTAGGGTTTCTGTACCTCCCCTCGGTGCCGCCGGTGATCTGCCCCGCTTCTGTGGTCTTCGGGCCATGGAGGCAGGGTGGATCTTGGCCTTCGTCGGCGGGAGGGCTTCGTTTTCTTGTTTTTAGGATAAATGTTTGGTGGGGCGGTGCTCAGGTGGTGGCGGCGGCGTCTTCTCCAATAAAGTCTTCTCTGCTTCAGCCCCATCTCGACAACAACGTCGAGAAGCTTGTGGGGGTGGTGTGGTCTCCAAGGACTTCTTCTGGCTGTGGGGATCTTCGGATCGCCAAGGAGCTTCATCGGCAGTTCATCCTTCTTCGTCTCCAGGACGGATGTGGTCTTCTAGACCCGTTCGGCGACTTCCCGTCTGCAACCAACAACGTCAAGCCGGCTCTAGGAGGAGCGGCAGCAGCGGCGCGCCGTCGACACGGTCTGGAGGTTGAAGATGAAAGGCATCTCATTAATTTCGATGTAATTTTCGTTTTTCTTGAGACGTTTTGTACTGTTCGATGTTTATTTTAATGCCAAAGTCCTTATTCGCAACAAAAAGAACTCGTTTGAGTTTGTCAATATCGTCTGTATGTTTCAGTGCAAGGAAAATTTGAGGTGGGAGGCTAATTTCTAAATGCGTAGGCTGAACATGGTTGTCAGTTATTAATGGAGTATTCCAGAATGGATACAAATCAGCGTTTGATGGATGTTATGGTCCTATACTACTTAGGAAGACTTGTAGGTGATTTTAGTAGTAACATTTGTAAAGTGGACGCTCAAGTTCATCCTGTAGGTATAATTTCAATAAGGCGGCTTTTACTAATAACATTTGTAATGTGGGATGCTCAAGTTCATCATGTACTAACTTATATTTTTTACTGTAAATGAATGCTCAAACTTCTCCCTGCAACTACAGTTCTGCCCTGAATAGCCACTGGGAACTAAGCATTCAAGGCAATGTACATCGTACCTGACGGCGTTGGCTGATGAGGTACGCCTACGGGCGGTGGCTGGTGGGGTGGTTTCTGAAGTATCGACGTCGGGCGATGAGCAATGTTGATGAGCAGGGTGCGGCACAAGATTCGGTTAAAGTCGGAGCTGCCTTGTCTTAGATGGTGACATGAGCGACATTAAATGAATGGCGACGATGACAAGCGCTGCGGTGGAGGCTGGTGCAAAGCTTTGTGGTACTTCGCTCTTCAGCAAGTTATAAGTAACTGAAATCAGAGCTACCTCTTTGTTGGTTGAAGGGGCTATCGATGTGTGTGGGCTTGAGGCTTTTCTTGTCACGATCAGTGTGTGAGAAGTTTGTCCCTGGCAAAATGGAAGTCTTCGAGCCATGGGGTGATGACGATGACACTTCGATAAACCTTCCCAATGGTCTTATATTTCTAAACGGAGGGAGTAGTTGTCATGTACACCGTCAGTGCTTGTTCATGAGTTGTAGGCGGGTTTGATGTATCAGTTTTTGTCCAATTTTCTACGTATTAATTAACTGGGTGTACTCGTTAACCAGACAGCCATCTTCTTAATCATAATAATAGAAATGGCATATTTTTGCCTCATTTCAAAAGATAAGTATATACTACACACGTAACAAAACAACAACGCACCAGCACCTGAACCTTGATACTGTAGGTTGCTCTATTGTATTACCTGCAACCAAAAGGGAGAAATTACACACATACTTACATGGATCACCATACAAAACAAATGCCCTATGCATGATAATATATACATTCACGGACCTAGTGCAAGTATGGTGCCCGTTCAGTCCTGCTAGCTGACTGTTACCTTTCAAATAATCCTCTGAATCTCTGATCACCTGTTGCACCTCCCTTGAGCTTGGATACCAAACAATTAAACATATCTAAGAGTAAGGGCCAGTGTTGTAATCTCCAGATTCAAGTATTGACTGCACCATATCTCTGTTACGGCAGAAAAATTCCAGGACTTGTATGAAAACAAAGGTCGCTGGATGAATGGTACATTCTTTGTTGCTATGGATGTCATTTGAAGTCCTCTGAATTATTCCTTTGAAAGAATTCACCATCTTATTGATAGTACCAGCAACCTCACCGGATCTGTTGAAACGCAAGTCAGGTATACTGAATAGGACATCAACAAGCGTGTCAAAAACAGTCGGCTGTTGCGAAATATGGCTGTCAGACCATCTTGCATCACAGAATGAGCATTTGTTCTTGTAGTTCTTCGCATAACTCCCAGTTCTGCTCATGTAGCTGTTGCTTAATGAAACAAACAAGTATTGTAGTATTTTTGAACCTGGTGATCCAAGTCCGTGTCGTTTCATTGGTCAACTCACAAGGATCTGCAAATGTTTCTGTGCCTGCGTTGAGGGTCCATGGGTTCTCATGTCTGTAACATGGATGAGATTCAAACTTCAGAATGTAGTACAAAAAATGCGTATACAAGGTTTCTGGAAGTACAAGTTGGTAATTAACTAACTAGAAACACGCTATGGTAGGAGAGCCAGCAATAAGCCATAAGAAAAGCAATGCTCCTAAAATATGTGTAGTCCAAAATTTCAAAGTGGCGGCGAGTCAAAACCTCGATAGCAAATAAAATGATAAGAGTTGGTGGACACACGATAAGATTATCAACAAGAAGGCTGATAGTTTGCATCAGAATGGGGATTCACTTGGCAGTTCACTGTCAGGAAATAAATTTTACTACATGGAGTGGATTATTTTTACTAGTGGATGCTATGTGCACGGAATAACAAGCAAAAGCTCTGGTAGGTACACCGGTAACTTGAGTGAGGTCTTATCTGCAGCCTCGACATAGAGTCGGAATTTTTTGTTTGTAGAGAACGGACAGGGAACTGCCCATATTTGCATCAAGCAAGAAGATAAAGATCCAATACAACAGGAAGAGACGAACAGCTAGAACTATGCGCTGAAGAGGGCAATAGACAACACTCCGTGAGGAAAGATACATTAGGCAACTACGTAAGGCATGTTCGCACAGCCAAGCATTCTATCATACTGCATGGCTCCTCACATCCTCCACAGCACCTCTTCTTCAGAGATGACAAAGATAACGTCCTGGACCATTCTCCTTTTGATATGTAACACACATTTGTTTCTTTCTTTCTAAAGCGCCCAGGAGACTTAAATCCTGGTGCCGAAGCAAATTTTGGATGTGGTGGTAGCGAAGTGTGGTACTGACAGACTGCATGTTCTTGGCATCCTAGATGGCTTCATGGCCAAGCACTAAAAGATCTAGCACCAAATTTGTTCAAAACTAATTGCCGGAGAAAGATCAGGAAAGTATCCGAGGAGGTTGGCAATGGTGAAGTTGGCTGAGGGTCCAAGAAAAAATAACACTATAGAATGATAGGAGGAGTTGGTGCCCCTATGGCTTCAAATTGCCAAAACCCAGATGTGGTTGTTTAGGAGTGGTCACCATATGGCGAATACTCGGCAATCCACAAGGAAGGAGGTAGTATGCCAAGTAAAACTCTGACATTATTTTGAAAGCATCGACAAGAAACAAATGCGTTTACGTAGTTATTTATTTTGCATAGTAATTGGTAGCAGGATTTTCTTAGGGCGGGCAAGGCTATGGTTGCACAGCCTGCTGTGTCCCCTGAGTGTGGAAAAAAGCTGGACATGCAGTTTACCCTGCTTTGAACATCAATAAGGTGTCAAGTGGGATTCCACCTAGATCTCACGTATGGTTCATTTTGTGATTTCTAGTTCTTGGGTCCACTGCAAGTGGGATTTAGGTGGGATCCCACTTGCATCTCTAAAAATCAACATGCTAATGTGTTTAAAGCTGCGGCTTTCCTTTTAATGGTAGAAGCTGATGTCCTGTCGGTAAAGCATAAATGAAGCCTGGACGTTGAGGTGGAGAAAGCATGGCTCGGAAGCTCCAATTCTTGGATGGTGGAGGGCGGAAAAAATGCTGGCTGAGATGGTTCTTTTGCTGTTTAGCTTGCTCCTGAGTACATATAAAAAACGTTTGCTCCTGCCTGGGAGGGAGTGGTTAGCCCTCGACCTTCTGGGAGGGAGTGGTTTGTTTTGGTGGTGTTATTCTGTTTCCTCGAATCCCCGGCACAGTTTGTAACAAAAACTGAACCTCTGGCCTATATTATATTCTTAAAAACACACAGGTTTGGTTTCCAAGACGAGATACTAAGAGTGGGCAAGTTTAAGTTTCTCCACATTAGGAAATGATCGTTTCTCCACGCACAGCCGCCAAAACTGAAAGAGAAATAGGGCCCCTGTTTGTGGAAAAGTAAAGGCATAATTAATAGGCTACTCCTAGAAAGGAACTGAACTGCGCCTCGGCCATTGTACCCCAAAACACTGCTGTTCGAATTAACCATACTACTGTATAACGGGTATATGATCGCCAACTGATTGATGAATACTTGCAGAATAAAATCAATACGTAAAGAAGGATTGGACATGATCCCCAATTGATCGATGAGTAGGTACAGCGCATACTGACATACCAGCACAAGGCGTCGCCCTGCCGAGCATCTTCCAGTCGCGGCACCGCATCAACAGGTAGCTCTGCTGGAACCGATTCCGTCGAGCCTGAGACGAAGAAGACACAGGCATCCCAAACTTCCAGTGACTGGATGAGTGTGCAAGAGGTGTCGATCGTTTGGGTGGCTGCCCTCCTGGCCGTCGTCGTCTCCGCTCCAGTCAGAATCGGCTCGGCGCTGCATGAGGGAGGGGATCAAGCGGGCCCCACGGGCGAGGGCGACGCGAAGGCCAGCGATCACCGCCTTGCCTTGGGCAGGGTCAAAGAGGCCCAGAATGCGACGGGAGGGGATCGCGCGGATCTTATAGGCCCGCGGGGACCTGGGCAACACCCATCTTACGACGGCGAGGAGTCTCCTGGAGACCCGAATGAGCAGGCCTCCGGGCAGGGCGACAAGGATGTAGAAGGAGGCGTAGAGAGACCACCTCGGCCCCAGGGCCTGGTTCTGGGCGGAAGGGATATAATCCGACATCCTCGCTGCTCACCGCCGCCGCCCACTAATGGAGGGAGAGACGGAATGGATCAGTTTGTAAACATGGCGAGTATTTCAGCCTTCAGTACAATGGTGAAGATATCCCTTTTAACTTCCACAATTCCCTCAAAGTTTCATCACCCTACAGAAAATAGATAAGCATCAGATATTTCTAAGATCAAGCAGGGCAAGATATCACAAGGAAGTAAGGCGTCATTTTTAGGTTGGAGGCCTCCAACTGACCGCGGGTTAAAGGATGGTGGACACATCAATAAAGTCGTTGACTGTATAATGTTAACTGCTATAACTTCCATCTTTAATTGCAATAAAAGCTCTCTTCTGCACCTAGCCTTTTATACTTTTCTATACGAGTTTTTGCACTAAGCTGCACACTTATTTCTTCCGAACTTTTCAATCGCTTCGTAGTTTTCTTAAATCAAGTACTACTATATTAAACACTTCTACAAAAATGCAAATCGGACAAGGACAGGATTAAACGAATATGGCTGACTCGAACTGAAATTCGATATAAGGTGCAAAAGAACCCCAGTTTTGACAAGGTCCAGGATTTCATCAGGGCACGCACAATGGGCCAGCAAAGCAAGGGTGGGCAATTTGATCCCACTCGGGCATTTGAAGCAATTAACAAGAGTAGTTTCTCCCAGTCAATAATGATATAAGAAATTGCATGCAGATGTTTGTAAATTTCTCATGAACCTGCAGGAACAAATTAAAAAATTACAAATGGAAAACAAGAGAGCCAAAATTCACATATACCTGCCAAATATTCTTTCACTGAATCAATACAGTAGGTACTATTGCAAAGTAATGTCCGTTCCTATTTCTTGATTGGCTGGACAACTCTGGGTGACACCCAATTATATGAAGTGTTTCTAGTGAGGATGGCAGACCACATGCTGGTAAAGATTTGAGCTCTGAGCAGTAAGATATTCGCAGCACTTTGAGAGATGATAGGCTCCTAAAGTTCAATGGAAATGACGCTGCTGTTACTTTAGGGCACCTCTCGATCACCAGATACTTCAGTGAATCAAAAGACTGCAGCGATGACATAGACTGAAACAGCCGACAGGTCCGTATGGACAACTCAGTGAGCATTGTGCTAAACCTAAGTGTTTCCGATGCTGGAAGAGATGTTATGTTAGGAAGGTCTATTATCTCCAACGAGGACAGACAAGGCAGAGCCTGGAGAAACCTACTAAATTTCTGGTCTGTAACATTACACCGAGAAAGCTGCATCCTTTGTAGAGAAACAAAGGACCCGATTTCTTCAGTAGCAATGACTTCTTCAGCACCACTTATATTTAAGGCTGCAATGGCTTCTACATGCTGTTTACTGAGTAACCCGTTGAAGTCGAGAGAAGTTGTGAATACATCCAGCTGGAACTTCTCTGAAGTCGAAGAAAAAGGTGCAAGCCTCATATATGGTATTAATCCTGTACGCTCAATGGTAATTTCACGAGTAGATGGAAAGAACGGAGGAATTTCGACTAATTTTGGACAATCCATTATAACTAATCTTTCAAGGCATGGAAATGATTTTCTGTCTTCTCTCCGGACCAGTCATGCAACCTTGGGAAATCATCAAATTCAAGGAATTTTAGGGATGGAAATGCCACATCACCAGTGCCATAAAACTCATGTCCGATTCGTTCAACTGCACACAGCTCCTTCATGTGTAAGTACCTGAGTGACCCCAAATGACCCAGTGGAGGAAGCATGGCCAAACTCCTGCAATTTGTAAGGTTCAAGGAACACAGCTGCTGCAATGACTCTAGCCACTTGGGAGTTTCGGTACCACAGTACCTTCTAATATTTAGTACCTTTATGCCTTGGTGCGGCTGTAGGCCCTCAAGTACCTTTGCATCAGCAGGCGGGGGGTTATTTCTACTAGCGGAGCTCCATTCCAAATTCAGAGAACTAAGATATGATTTCTTGTTCAACTCAGCTTTACAGGCTTCTTCATAGCTTGAAACATTTTCTAGATTTTTTATTTTGAGCAACCCACGGAGACCATTGATGTTTCTCAACTCTTCTACTTTATGCCCTTCCCTCTTCTCAACATGGAGCTCAAGTGATCCCTGAAGGTTAGCTAGCCGACCAATGCCTGTCAATCCAGCAGTATACTTTGTTTCAACAAGAAGGTGCCGCAAATTGACAAGCATACTAATGCTTGCAGGAAGCTTATCAAGGGAACATTTCCCAGTGAAGCACAATGTTTGCAGATTCAGGAGCTTCCCAATCGACTCAGGAAGCCTCTGGATGGAGCCATGGATAGATAGGTAACGGAGGTGCAGTAAGTTATCAATGCATTGGGGCAACTCTTCTAGGATACAGCTGCTGAGATCCAGGACACGCAAATGTTTTGACTTCTCTAGGAGACATTTTAACTTCACAGAAAAATCCTCTTGGAAGCAACTGAAGGAGAACGGAAGTGATGGTTGAATTAACAAAGTGCGCAGCTTTTCGAGCCCGCAGAAGTTTGTGAGACCAGGTAGGCTGTTCATGGTGACAGACACATGGCGAACTGTTGACGGGATGTCACAGTTCATGCCATCCTCAATGCGAAAGCAGTCCTCCGCTGCAACAGACTTTGCAAGATCATGAAGTAACCCGTGCACCAAGTAATACGTCTTGGGTCCAACCTTGATTTCTTGGAAAAGTGAGCGTGAAACAAGTTGATCAAAGTATTCTCTAGCTATGTCTTCTATCCTTTTCTTAGCCCTGCCTTGCGGTTGAACAAAACCCTCGGCAATCCAAAGCCAGGACAACTGAGCTGGATCAAACTTATAGCCTGGTGGAAACAAACTGCAATATGCGAAGCACCGCTTGAGGTGTACCGGCAGGTATATATAGCTCAAGTGTAGGATAGGGAAAACATCGTTGTCTTGTAATCCTTTTTTCATGATATTCATCCACTGATTTTTGCTCCTTGTATCTCCCAGCAAACCTCCCACCAGCTTGGCAGCCAAAGGCGATCCGTTGATTTTTGCAGCAATTTGCTTCCCGATCAGCTGGAGGTCTGGACAGACATCCTCGCTATCACTTGGAAAAGCATGTTGCTTGAGCAGGGCCCAGCAATCGTCGCTATTTAGCGGATTCAGGGTGTGGAGCTGCGATGTGCCAAGGGAACGAGGCACCGTGCCCGTGCGAGAAGTCACCAGAATTCTGCTCCCAATATCTGCAGACTGTAGAGGAGCGAGCATATCCAGCCAGATATCATCCGTGCTGTTCCATACATCATCGAGAACAATCAGATACCTCTTGGATGTAACGAATCGACGGAGCTCGGACTGAAGCATTTGAACATCCACTATCTTCTCAACAGAGCCATCCCAAGATGGCTGGGCCGAGCTTAGGATCTCAGATGTGAGCTTCATTAGGTTGAAACTAGTGGAAACAGAGACCCAACATCTTACATCGAAATGCTGCCTGACTTCTGTATCGTCGAACACCATCTGGGCGAGTGTTGTCTTCCCAATTCCTCCAGCACCAAAAATAGAGACCGTCCTGTCAGGTGCAGCAGCCTTGCCGCGTGGGTGGATGAGCATTTGCACTATGTCATTCTTCTCCTTGTCGCGGCCAAATATCTCAGCCTGATTTATGGGAGGAAAATGAGAAGTTAAATGTTCTGACAATCTGGATTTAACTAGAAGCTTCACAGTAGAGGAAGTTAAACATGCTCTCTTTTCAATGAAATTAAACACAGCTCATGGCCCTGACAATATTTGCATTGAGTTTTTCAGCACTGTTGGGATATTGTTAAAACTGACATTATGTAATCCCTCCGTCTCAAAATAGATGTCTGAGATTTGTCTAAATTTGGATGTATCTACTAAATAGTGTCTAGATGCATCCAAATTTAGACAACTTTGCGACATCTATATTGAGACGGAGGGAGTATATGTTTGAGAAATTTTGTATTGGTCAATTGGATGTGCAAAGGTTGAATTATGGAGTGATTACCTTACTGCCTAAGCTGAATGTTGCTAATAAAATTCAACAATTTCGTCCAATTTGTCTCCTTAGATGCATCTATAAGTTGATAACTAAAACTCTTTTTTTAAGGTTGGATCCTTATGCTGATAAATGTTTAGTGTGCAACAGAATGCTTTCATAAACAAAAGAAACATCATTGATGATATCATGTCCCTTCATGAAATAATTCATTTTACTCGTGTGAAAAACAAGTGGGTATTGTTTTGAAGCTTGATTTCGAGAAGGCATACGACAAGTAAATTGGAACTTTTTGTTGGATTGTCATAGGCTGAGGGGTTTCTCTATTTTGCATAATGGTACGGTGTCAGTGAAAATAAATAATGTCATGGGATCCTATTTCCAGAGTGCAAAAGGGGTTTGACAAGGGACCCTTTGTCCCCTGGTTTGTTTAATATGGCTGGTGAGGTCTTGAGAAAAATGGTCATTCAAGCTGAAAAAAATGGCTTGATTGTTGGCTGAGCGGACCCAAGGTCCCTCAAGCCCAGGCGACCGCCCAGGCTTGCCGGCGGCACCGCAGCTTGTGTTACATGACTTCGAACAACAATTTTATCTGAAAAATCGCACCATAGGCACGTTTGCCCAGGCTTCAAAAAGTTTCTGAGTCCACCAGGCTCCTGACTTGATTCCTAATGGAGTAGCTATTCTTCAATATGCAGACGATGCGGTCATGTTTACTACTCCCTCCGTCCTTAATTAAGTGAATTCAGTTTATCTAGATTTGTATGTACCTTTCAACTAAAATTTGTCTAGATACATGCGAATCTAGACAAATCCAAGTCAGTTATTTGAGGACGGAGGGAGTATTAATTTGAAACAGGTAGGTTTGGTACATCCTATATCTGTTTACCTCTATTTGCTGCGTTATTCACGAACAGTGCCACCACGGGCTAAATTTCCCGAACCGTTTTTTCCCTATTACGTGGTCCTAATAGCATGTCAAAAAAAGGATCCTAGTAGCCAGCGCTCTTCACCAAGGCCTGAGCTCGCCACCCAGGAACGAGCGGGACAGCCGCCGCCCGCGGCTGTCTCCAACCCCAAGCCATAAGCGTGGCTTCAACGTCACCATTCCCTCCATAGCCAGCGCCGCAGGTCTCCGTTATAGTTCCGACGAGAGCGAGTGCTTCCTTGATCATTGCCCGGCTATCATCCATGCCGCGCAGAGGCTCAATTCCTCAGCCAGCGCCTACGAGGACCCTTCCCCAGCGATGCACTCTCTTGTGACCCCTCCAACCCTCACAGCATTTACCTACCTTTTACCACGCCAGCTTCTAGCGGTCTCCTTGTAAGATCCTGGCCAGTGTAGCATGTAAGTACTGTGCAAGGTTAGGATTCTGTAACTCCCCTTCAGTTCTTATTCCAGGCAGTGTCAACTGACCGAACATGAAGTTTCGGTATGAACCCCTGCTACCAACTTTCAATACCCTGTTCCATAATGAAGTACCGAATTTTGAACATTGTGTCTATTCGCAACTAAATCATATACTCCCTCCGTTCCAAATATAAGATGTTTTAGCCTTTTCCTGAAACGCATGTATCTAGACGTCTTTTAGTGTATAGGTTTGCAGTAAGTTCTTATTCCAGGCAATGTCAACTGACCGAACATGAAGTTTCGGTATGAACCCCTGCTACAACTTTCAATACCCTGTTCCATACCGAAGTACCGAATTTTGAACACTGTGTCTATTCGCAACGAAATCATCTACTCCCTCCGTTCCAAATATAAGATGTTTTAGCCTTTTTCTGAAATGCATGTATCTAGACGTCTTTTAGTGTATAGGTTTGGAGTAAAATGAGCAAACCTACACACTAAAAGATGTCTAGATTCAAAAAAGTCTAAAACATCTTAAATTTTGGCACGGAGGGAGTAAATTAAATGTCCGTTCACAGATGAATAGACCCATTGATGGCATGCCGTACAACTGGGCCGTGATCTACTGGATTTCTTTTGTTCAGCAAGTACTGTAACAGTTTCCTTGACCCAAATGAAACTATTCCGACCATCTGCCAATAGTAATTGTTAGCACAGTTCTATGCCATCTACAGACCTTTGTCCCCTTTGGCGTCAATTACTACTGAACCCTGCCCAAAAAGATACTGCACTGATTGTCTTCAAAGTATGCCCAACAACTAAAATTAGAACAATTTCACAGTTAATTAAAATCTTGAGTTTCAATTAAACATGGTACTGTGCCACTAATCACTATAGGATATTATGAAATTGTACGCCGAGAACTTGTGAAAGGCGACATGTTAATGGTAAGATTTTTAGGATGGTTAAAAATCACTTTCATTCATGAACCTGACAAAGCTGTCAATTTAAAATTACTCCTTTACTTGTTTGAACTCATGTCAGGGTTAAAAATAAACTTCCTAAAAAGTGGTGTTTTCACTATCAATGGAGATAACAATATTACAGGCTTTTATGCTGATATGTTCAATTGTCCGGTTGGAAATTTACCTATAAAGTATTTAGGGGTTCCTGCAACTTTTGCTGCCCTCAAAACCTTGACTGCAATTTGTTGGATGAGAAACTCATCAAAAAAGCTGGCTTTCTGGATATGTGATAATGCTTCCTCTTGGGGTAGCTTCATGGTTTTTAAGGAAGTAAGGCGGTCTAAATCGCCCACGGACCTTTTCACCTTTTAAGCACTTAATAAAGCATAAGACGAAGCTTTGACGCCTTAGACACATAAATATATATCATATATGGCAACCAG
Organism: Avena longiglumis; assembly: GCA_030063025.1. Taxonomy (NCBI): domain Eukaryota; kingdom Viridiplantae; phylum Streptophyta; class Magnoliopsida; order Poales; family Poaceae; genus Avena; species Avena longiglumis. The sequence continues at coordinate 10,906,939 of CP125974.1, forward strand.
ATAGGAGATTTAATAACTAAAATTAACATAAATTCAACACAAGTTACATAACATAATAATGACTAGAACCTAGAAGTTCATGGCGTAGGCCTCAAATTATCTTGTCCAGGTGACGAAACGATGTCTCCGAACTTCAGTTTCATCGTCCTCATCTAAATATTGCTCATAGCTTTAAACTTCCTTGTGTTTAAGAAGTAGCTAATCTCTTTCCTGATTTCAACGGTTGCCCCGGGACAATTATGCACTTCACTAGATGTTGGAGCTGAAACTCCCGGCTCCTCTCTTCTCTCTCACAATCTCCTCTCTTCTCTCTCACAATCTCTCAGAATACACACCCACAGTACACCAAGGAAGAATACAAAGGTTTTGCCGAGACTCGCTTCCTTGGCACTCACAAATGTTGCATTATTTTATCTGCCCGCAGGCAACTCCTTTTCATTATGCAATACAGTACAAAGACTTGGCAACATGCAACCGCTACTCACACATGACCACATCCAAAGCACCTTGGAATCGCTCCATGATTCAGATGACCCAGCCAGCATGCACTACTTGACTCGGCTAAACACACAAACTAGCCTATGTGTGAATCAGACTACTAGATAAGTATAAAACTAACTAACCATACACTAGCTTACATGTACACACATGGACACGTCTTTACACGTGCATACTGCCGCAGCTACTACTACAAGCATGACTCACATCTAATCATCTAAACTAAGCATTAATAACAAGACTAGTTCCAACACTAGAACCCCCTGAAAGGTGTTGCTTGAGCCGTGTCGCTCCAGCATGGAATCTCTGGCCGGAGAATGTGTGACTACCCAGCATTGGAGTAGATCCTTCCTCTCTAAATCCTTATACTCTTATCCGTGTGTGACTACCCCATCTCTTTTTTCCCCATTTTCCCCTGCAGCTCCGGCTATGGTGTCCGAGTTGGCCCAGGACAACACCCTACGCGCCTAAGCTACGCTTCAGGCGCCTCAGAGCTCCAAGGCGGACACCTTCCGTTGATTTCTAAGGCGAGCACGACACCTTGACGTCCGAGGGCGCTCTCACGCCTAAGCGTCACGTGACGCCTTAAAAACCATGGGTAGATTGACTCTATTGCAATCCTGTTTGACAGGGATTCCATCTTATTATATGTCGATATTTTCCTTAAATAAGACTTTTATTGAGAAATTGACTAAACATATAAGGAGTTTTTTCTGGAAATGTATAAGAATAAAAAGAGAAGATATCATATGGTTAAATGGAAAAGGATATGTCGATCAAAATCCAAAGGTGGGTCGAATGTGAAAGATTTAAGAAAACAAAACATCAGTTTATTGGTGAAATGGTGCTGAAAATTGGAAACTCAAGATAGTTTATGGCAAAAAAATTGTGAGAGCAAAATATTTGCACAATAAATCTGTTGCCACTGTGAAGACATGATTTAATGGCCAAGCTGGAAAGATTTATTGAAAATAACGGATTTCTATTTTGAAGGGAGAAAATAATTTTACATAATCTATTTTGAAGGGAGAAAAATAATTATACATAAAGGAGATATTGTGAGATTCTGGAAAGATTCCTGGCTGGATGGGACAAGCTTACAGGAATCTTATCCGTTGCTCTTTGACATTTGTCGGAAGCCTGATAAAATCTTCCTGCGATGTGTTCAGATGAACTTTAATATTACTTCCAGGCATTGTTCAAGAATTCAGCCGACTAATCAGTTAAATGGCCATTTAATCGCTTACCACATATTCGGAGTGTTAAGTGGCCAGGGCGATTAAATGGCATTTAATCGGCTGTCAGCCTGATTAATCATCATCGATCAGGTAACTGAAAGGGGCAGACCAAGGCCAATATTTGGCCCTGTGACCCCGCCCAACCCCGTCCTGCTCCCAAATTGCTTGGGTTTGGGCTCCTCCCGCCCCTTGATGGGAGCATGGTATAATACTAGAACGTCAAGGTTACAATTCTACGTCTTGTCTAAGCTTTTTACATGCGTACAATAGCATATTTTAGTATATTATATAGCTGGGAGCATGGTATAATACATAAAAAAACTATATATATAGCTGGGAGCATGGAATATATTGGCATTTGCCTATTTAATCGACCAATTAATCCAGCTAAATGGCCGATTCACCGATTAATCGCTACTCACAAGCCGAGCGAGCAGTTACCAGTTACCGAATTCCTGAACAATGCTTTCAGGAGAAGGCTGAGCCCTGACCTGACGGCAGTGGCAATATATATTGAGTAGGCATCAAGCTGTTCCTATATCAGATGATGTTGATAGGGTTACTTGGTCACTCAATAAGAAAGGGACCTTCACTACTAAATCCATGTATAAGCGTTTGGAGAAGAATATTGCTGGTCCAAACTACAATTTGATCTGGATGGCAAAGATACCTTTGAAAATTAAAAAATTCTTATGGCAGGCAATGTACAATGCTATTTTGACAAGGGACAACATGAAAAAAGGAAATGGACTGGTAATCCAACTTGTTCTTATTGTAATCACGATGAGTAGGGATCACTTATTTTTTATTTGCACTTCTGCAAAGTTTGTGTGGGGTATCATTGGAGCAGTGTTTCATACTAATACTTGTCCCAAATCAATGTGGCAATGCTTAACCTGGATGCAGGTGTTCTGGCGGGGAGGACGAAAATTTCATACTCTTCTTTTGGCTGCTGTTTGCTGGTTTTTAGAGCATCTCCACTCGTCCACCCCATACGGCGTCCCACGCGGCTTGATTTTACATTCAGACACTTCAATTTACATTCAGACACTTCAACTTTTACATTGAAAGGAAAAGATAAACTAACGCCTCTGGTGGCCGAAGGCGCTGCTCTCCCTAGGAGGGCACGGCGGCGGCCCTCTGGCGACACCCCACAGGTCAAACAGCGAGTTGTATCCCGCTAGCTGCATCTCGGCCTCCTCTTTTGCTCGGTCGCGCCTGGTACGCAAGTCAGCGTCGCCATGCTCTCTACACAACGCATAGAGGAAACGCTTGTGGACGTCGTCGAGTTCTTGCAACCGTCGGTGCTCTGGCAGGAAAACTTCACGAAAGATGTCCCACCCGTAAGGCTCGCCATTGGTCCGATAAGCTGGCCCATGGGGTATTGGCGGCCGCGAAAGCGCTCGTCGGTCCTCACGTCGAATACAGCCGTTGGTCACCCGTTGTTCAAGTGGCTCGTCGGACTCGGGGTCGGAACTATCGGTGTTGGCAATGCCGGAGTCGTCGGAGTCGATCCACTCCATGTGGGAGCACTCTGAGTCGGAGTGGTTGGGTCCAGGGGAGGCGGGAACGGGTGCCACGGCTCTCCTATGGGCGGTGGGCGAGGCGGGGAACGACGGCGCCCAGGCATGGTTGTGCGCCGGCCATCAAGCAAAGACCTCTGCCGCTGCCCTAGATATTGCGAGAGAGGGTGTGAGGTCTGGTCATGGTGTAGATCTGCAATGGAGATGGCCACCGTGCCTACATATAGCGAGAAAAGGGCGGGAAGCCCGGGCGAGAAGCGGTGGGAAAGGCGGGAAGGGCATGGTGGAAGAACGCGCTAGCGAGCAATTTCACTGTCGCATCGCCGGCCGGTGACGAGACAACGCTCGGGAGACAAGCAATTTCACCACCGCATGGACGGTGACGAGACAACGCTCGGGAGACGAGTCGTCTATCTCACTGCCAGGGCTGGCTCGCGTCGTTTTCATCTTCATCCGGCTGGGCGTGATTTTGTGAGCTAGCCCTTTAGGGGGGGGGGGGGGGAGGGCCCTACGATGCTCTTAACTTTTGACCAATATCATCTGAAATCCCCTGTGTCTATTGCTAGGTAGGGATGCACAAGGAAGAAGAGAAAGGAGCTATTAGGGTGGGAGCTGATCAGTTACTCAAGAAAAGAAGACTCAATTATTCGTTGGTGAGCAGAGAGGATCTTCCTTCAATGGCAAGGCAACAAGGTGGGGTGCTGATGATCGAAGAGGGTTGAAGTCTTTGGTTCCCTGAACTTCTGTTGGTGTTGGTATTGGTATTCTGAGTTTATTGAAACTGTGTTACTTTTGTAATATGAACTTGTAGGTAGGACCCATTCACAGAGGTTTCCTGTTAGTCTCCTCAAACGTGCTACCAGTTTCTTTTTCTTTTCCTTTTCCTTTTATTTTGTTTGTATTGTATATATCAGACCGTTATTTCCGTTGAGAAATTAATGCAAAAGGGGTAGCTCGTTTGGGGAAAAAATACCTTAGGCTGAAGGATTTCCCTGCCCGAATCAGGCGGCGGCGGTGGAGGCGGCAGCGAAGTGGACGATGGGCCTGCGCCCTTTTGTAGCAGATGGCCAATCCTGCGAGTTTCTTCATTCACAACTTTGACGTCCCTCATGATCTTGCCTAGTGGTTTCGGCGCAAGCAACCCAAGCAGGCGGTTCCAACAATAGCATAGAGCAGGAATCAGCTTGAATTGATGGCTCATAATCTTGGCTCGCCGGGCTACGGTGCAGCACGCGAGTATCATGTCCTGGAGGTCGTCGATGAAGTAGGTTGCATCCCTGGCCTGCAGAGCCAGCGCCTTGTCTCCAGCGCGCTGTGGCTCGGCTCCGGCGGACATGAACCAGATCTTGAGCATGTACACCTTGAGCACCTCCAGATCGAGGCCGACGAGCTTCCACCCCCAGCTCCTAGGCGCACATTTCCCGTCGCGCGATTGGATCTGGGCGGCCAAACCCTCCATGGCCTGAGAAACAGAGCCGACCAGCTTCGGCGCCTCCGCCAGTTCGGCAGGTTCCAAGCCGGCAGCTGACGCTAATTCCTCCATCTCTTCCTCTCTTGGTGATTTGCTTTTGGTGGGAGATTTGGATGGTCGTAGGCGGGAAGGGAGATGGTGCTTACGCGCGAGCTTATCAACACGACCCCAATTCCAAGTCAACGAACGATATACTCCTTCCGTCCAAACGTATGACCTTCCTCGAAGTTTCCGTCGGATGCCTTGTCGTCTCACGTCTTTGTTTTTTTTAATCAGTGTCGTCTAACGTCTTTATTCTGACACTTTTGTCTGCTTTCTCCCTCATGCTACTACCTCATGTGGTTAGGGTATTAGTACTACTATTGTGTCCCCTCTCACCTCCTCTCTCTTTGCTACAGTAGTTAGGGTTTCACATGGACGGCCGATCCGAGCCACTCCGGCTTTGCTTACCGGAGATGGCGGAGAGGCGCCTGAAAGTAGTTTGGTTTGGGCTTTATGCCCGTAGTTTGAGCGAGATGGATCCCAGATCTGGATCTTAGGGTTCCGTCGCACGGCTTCTCCTCGCCTGAGTTGCTTGTGGTGGTTCGAGCCGCCGTCTCCGCTAATAAGGTTGGGTGGTCCTCTGCTGCTGAGGTTCCACGGCCCTTTTCTTCCGTTCTGGCCTAGAGGTGGCGAGGAGCGAGGTGTTCAGGCGGTGGCGGTGTCTTCCTCTCTGGCCCGTGGTGGCGAGGAGGAGACATGGAGACTATGCTTCTTCTTCAGTGCGAGGACGGTTCGTCGCTTCCTGGCTAGGGGTGCCTTGGCGGCGTTCGTCTACTTGTGAGCCATGGCGCTTTTTTTGCAGTGACGGTGTCTGCAGGCCCTTGGGTGGACAAGTCCTCTAGAGCTTCTCTGGCGTCTCGTGGCGGTCTCGCCACCCGGACTCAATGGCGAGGGTTGCCGCTCCGCCGCTCCTCTGATTTATTGCTTTCTATGGCAAGGATGCTCACGGCCACGAGCTTCACGATCCGGAGGAGGATGAGGAAGAAGGACTTGATTGCTTTTTCAAGTTTCTTTTAGGGTTCTCAATGCAATTTCACGGCATCTGTAATTTTATTTTTTCCGCCTTTTGTACTCCAGGGACTATTATGCAGCAATATATGTCGGGTGCTTTGCACCCGTTCAACGTTCAAAAAAAATGTGGTTAGGGTGTGAAGAAAGATCCTATTAAAATTCCACTTTTATTATTTGTCAAAATTTAGTGTAATTTTTTCTTAAATTTGAACTGAATTTTAGCAAATAAACTAAAGGAGGGATTTTATGGAATTCCACTTCACATCCTGTAATGTAGTCAAGTAGGAGTATTTAAAACATCTCCAAGAAAAAAATGTAAAACCACGCGTCGATAAAACTGCTAATTTTGCGTGCTCGTACGCGAGCTCCAGCAAACACGGAAAAAAGTGTACGCTATTTTTTTCTATGTGTGGTATACTGTGCAATCACGCGTCCCGCTGCCGCGCTCTCGCGAGCGCAGTTAAACCTCCGTGAACTTTCCCCTCTCTGGAAAAATCCTCAACTCCCCGCCGCCCGCGTCCCCCATGGCCGCCTTCGGCGCCCCGCCTCCCTCTGTCGCGCCCCGACCCCTTCGTATCGTCGAGGCCCGTTGAGCACCTCTGTGTGAGTCCAAACGACACCTTCACAGAAATACGTGTCGTCACCTAACGATGTGCACCTACGCCACCGCACACGAGGCCGCCCGCGCGACGACACGGCGGCGTGGTACCTCGGCCGGCCGGCGCACGACCGCAACTTCAACGACGTGAACTCTCGTGCCGAGGCGGAGTTCCTAGCGGGGCCCCCATGCCTTATCACCGCCGAGGACCGCCTGCACCACCGCCAACGGTAGCGGTGGCTCGTCATCGCCAAGGCTGACAAGCGCGCCATGGCGGCTTGGAAGGCGCAGTTTTAGGAAGACATGCAGGCGGAACGAGAAGATGACCTTCATCATCGCGCAGCTTGAGGACCCAGCACCATTCCTTCGACGATGAGAGTTGGGGGTGCTCTCTGGACCAACAGTGACCAGACCACCTCTGATGGGGGTGGAGCGTAGATTTTAGGGTTTTAAGTTTGTGCACTATATTCTCAATTTATGCAACGTTTGTTTGAACCATTTTCTATGTAATATATTTCTAGTCTATTTTTAGTTTATTTATTTTTTACTTTGTTTGATCTTTGTTTGAGACAATTTTAAGAAAAAAATGTTTTCGGCTCTCAATTTTGGAGCGTCCGATGAAGCGTTGCTTCCAGCGCACCGCAAAATACAGCGCCCGGTGCAGCGGGAGCCACCTGCATGCTAAAATGATATATCACGTCGTTGTAAAGCAATTTTACAGCGTCAAAATATAGCGCGCATGTTGGAAATGCCCTTAGACTAGATACATATGATCTAAATAAAATAAGGTCATTAATAAGGACCAGAGGGACTACTATATATAAGAATCTAAATTAAAGACGCTGCTATAGGTCGGCTCCGTATATTTCCGATTCGGTGCGATGGAAACTAAGGGAGTGTTTGTTAATGGAACCAAGTGGAATTATACCATAGCTTAAGCTTGGTGGCATGTATGAATAATGAGGGCATTTGCACATCTTGTGTCTATGAAGTGTGAGTCCGGACAAGCTCTATGAAGGATTTTTTTAAAAAAAAAGTTTTAGTAAAAATATCAGGATACAGATAATGATTTATAATACACGTGTATAAAATCTTATGTAAAAATACGTTGTATTTTGGTCTCCTATAAACGAAATAAATTTAGATCAGTGCAATTTTGGACGAGCCTTCCTTTTTCAAAATTTATCATATTTGTCTCTTTTGTTGCGTCTGAGATATAAAGTATTTTCCATTAAATTTTGCAGATGTGTATTTCATAATTTTGGCTACACGTAGGTATTTTTTCTAAAATATTTGATAAATTTTAAAAAATCAAAAAGAGCTTCATGGAGCCTGTACTCTAAAGCGATTTTCTATGGTGTTGACTCTCTCTATTCATCTTCCTTGAAAGCTTCAGGCTAGGATTTCCGGCTACCGCCTACGATTCTCTGACTACTAACATACTAAGACCACTCAGCCGCAACTCCTTTAGGCTGCCTCCCCCGCCTCATCTCGACCACCGTGCAGCCATATGCAAGGATGAGTGCATAGAATCGTTGCTCCAGGCAGAGGTGTCACATAGGAGGACGAGCCGGCGGTGATGAGGCGTTGCAGGAGGCATTGGACAGGAGGGGCTTGGAGACACATCTCGAGGAAGGTCTTTAGCGTGGAGTTGATCCTACAGTGGAGACGTGGGGACTTCGACTCTAGGGCATGCAGCACCGCATGGAAGAAGGAGGCGCCTGGGAGGGTCACTCCATCTAAACCTTTCCTTTCGTCTTTGCCTAGAGACGAGGAAAGGCGCTTCCTCCTCAGGCCATCCACCCCTCTCATCTGCTCCTCTCCTTCACTCTCAGCTCTCTTCTCCTTCAACTTGTGAGCAACAAGCAGACGTCTTGAATAGGCGTTGTTGTGAATATGGTGAGTACAGAATCCACCTTCAGGTTGAGTGTCATTTTCTTCTTCCCAACTCTTTTTTTCTTTTTCTTCTCAATTTGCAAAATTTACTACATATGGGTATAATTGTTTCTGAATTTTGTATCACCGATCTTTCATGTGTTAATTTATTGGTTAGAGAAATCATGTGCTTAGAGAAAGAAAATAAAAATTTATTTATTTTTAACATGGAAATATCCATTTATATTCTAATAATAATATTAGCTTAAGTGCTAACAACACTCCAATAATTAATTATGTGCGCATTTTTAGTGTATTAAAAGAACTGGATATAAAAGAGAAACAAGTGCGCAACCGAAAACTCGCCTACCCGCTCGATATCTAACGTGATATAGACGGTGAGGCGAAGCTTGCACGCCCACCTAGTGGAATTGAAGCGTTTCACCCAGCACCTATTTCTATGTTTGGTTCGATAAAAGGAATGGACATGGCACACCGTGTCCCAACTCATGAGCCAGCATGTTTGCGAGGGTTTGAGACAAGAGCTTGATAAAAAGTGATAAGAAGTTTAGATGCTAAAAAAATAAGTACAACTAACAAATGAGGGACACCAATGTAGAAATCTCATTAGATAATACTACCTCAAAAGATATGAGGGATTGTCACTAGGAAATAGTAATACATGCATTTATTTATCCCTAGTGAGGTAAAAAAAAGGTAAAAGTCATAATAGGACCCTAAACTTTCTACCGTTCTCTAGTTTCATACTACCATGTTACTCCAACTAATACATATGTTTCTCCTCTTATGCCCCGTCAGACTTAGTTGAATCAAAACAAATAATCAAGAACGGGTACATAATATGCAGTTACTCGTACATCAAACACGATCTGAAAATTCCAATCTCAAATACTCAATTCATAAAACCAAAGATCCACCACAAAAGGGATTACAAAGAGATGGTCATAATCATGTTGGACAACTCATATGGCGTTAGAACACATTGATAGCATGACAAAGATAGAACAAGCTACTTCCGTAAACTCATAGTCTCGGGGTGGACTACTACCTCTTTATCATGGTGATGTTGGATATGTTGTTAGAGAGGTTGGAGATGCGAGCCAGCGTGCTCTTGCGGTATTTCCCTCTCCAATATCTTCATGATCTTCTTTGTTTTGTGTTTCTGTCTCCGTGGTGCGCCGTACTCCGAAATCACGATCGAGTAATTATATATGATATAGGCTAGTGTTAGAGTACACCATGGTTAGGTATTAGAGTAGACCATGGATTCCTATATTTGGAAGTTTAGGATTCTATCTCTACTCATCTACATCGAGTTGATGATGATCCACAAATATAGGAGATCCCAACAGTCTTCGCGGGTAGTATTACCCAATTTATTGATTCGACACAAAGGGAGTCAAAGAATACTTGCAAGCCTTAACAACTGAGTTGTCAGTTCAGCTGCACTTGGAAATAGTTCTTGCTCACAGAAGTTTATCAAGATAACAGGTTTGTAGTAGCAACAAAGAAGCAATAGCAGAAGAATAACGGTGAAACAGGAGCAATAGTAACAGTAACGGTAAACAGTGGGATTCGAGTGCGGGAGGCATAGGGATGGATGGACGGGCGTTGCATGGGCGAGTCTAAACATGTAAGTTCAAGATCTAGGGACTTGCAGATAAATAATAACAAGCATCCAAGTACTAAACAATCATAGGCATGTGCTCCAAATATAGTCATACGTGCTCTCAATGAGAACTTGCACAACATCTTCTGTCCAGCCAGCCCGTGGCAGCGGGGCCTCTAGGGAACTACTGGCAATTGAGGTGCTCCTTTTAATAAAGCACCGGAGCAAAGCATTAACACTCCATGAACACATTTGATCCTCACACCACAGACATCCCCTCCGGTTGTCCCAATTATTGTCACTTTGGGGCCTTTGGATCCGGACAATGATATGTGTACATAACTTGCAGATAAGATCACAAACAATACTATCATAATGTTTCAATAATAAGTTTAGATCTGAGATCATGACACTCGGGCCCTAGTGACAAGCATTAAGCATAACAAGTTGCAACAAAATTAAATAGAACTAATAGAGATACTAGGCACTATGCCCTAACATATCTTATTCGATTACATGATAGAACTCATCCAATCCCTACCATCCCCAAGCCTACAGCGGGGGATTACTCACTCATGGATGAGGAATCATCGGTTGTTGATAGAGATGCGTTGGTGATGACGATGACGATGATCCTCTCCAAATTCTCCGTCCCGGCAGGGTGCCATAACGGAGTTTCTGGATCCGAATCTTGGTTTCTGGTGGCGGCGGCGGTGAGGAACTTTTTTTGGAAAACTATCGAACCCCCCTGAGTTTTTAGGTTAGAAGGAAACTTATAGGCGTGGAGGGAGGCCGGGGAGCTGCCTGGGGTGGCTAAACCCCCTCCAGGCGCGGGGTCAGGTGGGCCCGCGCCTAGGGTGGGTCTAGGCCCCCCAGGCCTCCCCTCTGTCTCCCCTTCTAGCTCCGTGGATCTTCTGGTGAAAAATAGTTTTTGGCATATTTTCCGGGATTTTCCTAGTGTTATTTTAAGCATACGCTTAAGCACGCTTAAGCGCTAAGCGGAGGGAAAACTCTCAGACCGCTTAAGCATTTAATTGCGCTTTAAGCATACGCTTAGCGCTTAAGCCTTCGTTGTGTGAAAAAGTGGCTGGAAAACGCTTGCTCGGCGCTCAGCGCTTTTTTGAACCTTGATTTTTCCTGATAGTTGATTTTATGCACAAAAACAAGACACCAAAGTAATTCTGCTGAAAACAGCGTCAGTCCGTGTTAGTTGTATCCAAATCACACAAGTTTAGAGAAGAAACAATAGCAAAGTGTTTGAGAAAGTAGATACGTTTTGGATGTATCAACTCCCCCCGAGCTTAGCTTATTGCTTGTCCTCAAGCAATTCAGTTGAAAACTGAGTGCGATAAAAGAACTTTCACGAACACTTTGCTTCATATGATGTAAATATTCTCAGCACAGGAGTAGATGCTTAGATAGTTCATAATAAGGAGTATGCAACTAAGTCTACTCAATAGTCATTGCAAGCTATGAAGAGAAACCAACTCAATAATAATAAGTAGCATGAAACATAAACACAAGCAACATTACAATGATCATAATAAGGTATGATAGAGTGGTATCTTGCTTGCCTTTATTTGAAGAGCACAATATGAATGCCAAGGCACCTCTGAAGTTCAAGTGAAGACTAGAGGTAAAGATATCAGAGATACAAGCATCAAAGTCATGACATAATTAACCAAGTTTTGGAACAAGCACAAGAATGACAACTATGCTCTCAAGAAGGTGCTCATAGAATAAGTGGTGACTCAACAAAATTGTGAAAACGGTTTTGTGAAGGTTTGAAAGTCTTCCTAATGTTGAAAGGAAGGTACTCATTAGCTTTGAGCTCTCATTGCCCCTATCATAGGCATCTTCATGTGGTTAAGGTGAAAGTGAGGTCCACTCTGAATCATATGCTTGACAGACCATAGACTGGAAATCCCAAGTCCCTTGAGTACAAGGGCTGCTCCGCATGCTACTCAACTTTGGTCTCCTGAAAGTTCTTGTCATTGTAAATACATGCATATCATCGAGAACCGCCAATGGGGTACACCTTGCACATGGTACAGGAGCTTTCCCATAACCAAAATAACAAGGCAAGCAGACAATGAGCATCCCAGCAATCTTTTTATTTACCATATGCATAGCTTTTTATTGAGGATGCTTCATAGATGCTCATTATGGTGATGCTGCAAGTTTCCACCATGATTAAGCATGGCTTAGGCTAGCGGCCCAGGCGTTTCTCTAACACAATGTATAAACTCCATGAACTCATAAGCTCCCCTTTTATTTCACATCGTCGACATCCATAAACAAAAGAGCAAGGAATCAATTGGATAAGATATCCAACAAGTGTTGAAAGCGTTCCCCATGACAACACGGTGCTGCTGACTCCCAGTATATAATTAGCAAGCATATAACTTTCATGGACTAGTCACAATGGTTCAGAATTATTAAGCGCAAGGAATAAAGTGTGCCATAAAGTTCGTGAGAGCTTTACTAACTAACTTTCTCAAAACAGACAAACATTTTATTTTGGAAGAAAACACGACATATATAAAATATGCGCTTAAGTAGCAAATGATTCTAATAGGTAGGTATGATGGACACAGCTGGCATTATTGGTTTTGGGGAGTTGGAAGCACAGGTGGAGCACATACTCATTGCAAGTGAAGTCTAGCAATAGAGAGAGAGCGACAAACGAGAGAGTAATAACTGTCATAATCATGCTTGCAACAAAATAGGACTAACTATGGCATGAAAGTGATACAAGAACTCTGAGGCAAGATAAATCATCGAGGCTTATTGACTATTGATTAGTCATATGCATGCGTGAGCATGTGCCAAGTCGATTCACATGAACAGTCAGAGGGGGATACCACAATTTCATACCAAAGTATGAATAAAACAATGTAAGCAAACATTCATATGACATGCTACAAACTATTAGCAAGCTGGAGCTAATCATAGACAAGAAAGAACTACTAAACATCCATAATGACATACACCTTACACAAACAGGCTAAACAGGCTCACAGTGATGAGTATATGTACAAAAATGAAAAACAAATAGAGTTCGTTACCAGCCTCTTACCACACCTCGAGTTGTCTTAATCTTCATTATTGCCCTTCACTTGTGTGACTTGAATATTAACATGAAACCAAAATCCACTGAGGACGGCTGAACCCTGCAAAGAACTCACAAAACCAAAGAAGATGAACAAATATTTTTGGTGTTTTCGATTTTTTAGAAACAAGCAAACAAAGAAAAACCAAACAAAAACAAACCAAACCAAACAAAGCAAAATCTTTTTGGATTTTTCTTTTAAGGAAAACCAAAGCAAAGAAACAAAGAAACAAACCAAGAGAAACAACGAAAACATTTTTGGTATTTTTGGGTTTTAGAAAGAAGCAACAAAAAACAAAAACAAAGCGAAACAATGAATATACAAAGAACTGACCAAACATGATATATAGATGAGTGTGATGTCGGTATACCTCCCCCCAAGATTAGGCTTTTGGCCTAAGTGGGGCTCAATCCCATGGTGCCCAAGTAGATGCACCTCCATAGTATGTCGAGGAAGCTCCCTCGTCCTATTACGAGCTTGAGGCCTCCCATGTATAATGTAACGCGGGGTCATATGAGGGCGCTTCCTCCTGATAGTGCCCGTGGAAGTTGAGAGAGCGCAGCTTGTCATCCATCTCCGCCTTCGTGCGTGACCAAGGTCCCTGAAAAATACTGAATAAAGTGGTTTGGGGTAGAGGGATCTCTCTCTCTCTTCCCCGTCAGTAAACAACATTCTATAAACCAAGTTCTCAAGAGTAGAGCTAGAGGTGACAAAGTGGTGCGCCTTCATGGCAGCAAGATCAAGCCCCAGAGGAGCCAAAACTGCATCATGTGGATCAACAACATTGTCCAAGGTAGCAGCAATACGAGTAGCAATAATTCCCCCATAGACTGGTCCCTTAGCAGCTAAATGACGAGCAATGAGGGAACCAAGATTATACTTATCCTCACCGTAGAGCGCAACAGCTAAGAAGGCCAATTGATAGTTGGAGATATTACTAGTGTTCTCCCTACCAAGAACACTGGTGGTAAGATAGTAGGCAAAGTACCTGATGGCTGGAAGTTGAATATTCTTTATCTTCCCTCGTTGAGCTCTGTGGTCATCATCATTGGTTATTCCTCGGTATAGTTTCAACAAATCAGCGGGAAGGGCTGGAATCTTCTTTGATGATCCAGTTGTACCAAGTCTGAGGGCTTTGCAAAATTTCTTCAAAGACATTGAATGAGCCCTGTCATAAATTTTGAAAGACACAGAGGGCTTTAACAAACTGTTAGTAAAGGAGAAACTCTCCACAAATGTTTTAGTAAGCACAGCATATTGTGCACTCTCATCCTGCATGAAACTTGTTAGACCAGCCCTCTCAATCAAAGTCATGAAATCATTAAGAATCCCAACAACTTGCAAGAAATTTTGACAAGGAAAGGTGGAGGGGTACGCATCCCCTTCATCTCCCTCGTTACCAAATCGCGGAGTGATGAGATCCTCATTGTATGAGGGTATAGAACTGGTGGATGACCTTGGAAGCCTTGCCCTTCTAGGTGCATCACTCACAAATATGTCACCAAAGGTGTGGTGGTCTATGACTTCACTATTCTGAAATTTTAAGCAACCATCAAACCAAGTGATTTCTAAGTTGATAAGTGATGAGTAACTACTATAGGAACTTGCTAGATGACTACACATGCATCAAAACAAAGTTTCTAAGCAAAGAACAAGCACGCAAGCTCAAACAACATGTCACCTATAGCAGCAAAATACTCAAGATACAATCTATCAATCACAAATCTAATTGGACAAGTGGAGGAGGCACATACCAAGGAGAAAACCCTCCAAAAATCAGCACTTGAGATGGGTTGAACAAGGAGATCGAAAATCACGAGCAAGAACTTGAGCTTGAGAAAGTTTTCCGGTGTTTTTCGGGAGAGAGAAAGAAGATGGCTTTGAGGAGGCAGCCTGGAGGGGCCCAGGTGGGGCAACCCCCCCCTAGGAGCCACCAGTGGTGGGCCCGAGCCTACCACAGGTGTGGTGGCCTGGGGTGCCCCCCTGGGCCACCTCTGGTACCTCTCTGCCCCTTTTTTGAGGAAAAAAATATTTTGAATTTTCTGGGAAACTTTATTTTTGGCCAATTTTCAGGGTATGAAAATTGATTTTCTCGTAGAAACAGTTTTTCAGAAGAAGCAAAAGCAAACCAAAAGCCAAATTACAGCAGCTCTAAGAAACTCAAACAAGCAAACAACTAGCAAAACTAAAGCTAAAGCAAATACTAGGAAGGATAAAGGAAAAAGAAAGCAAGTATAACCATAGTGGAAACATTATTTTGTTCATTAAAATCCTTTTGTTAACAAGGTTGATCAAGTCTTGTTACCAAAACAATCTTATATGAATCGAAACTTTGCATTCCATAAGGTGATTATATTACCTCATACTTGATAGCAATGGTCCCAATCATAATAGTTTCAAAATTTTCTTGTAGAATGGGACAATATATTTCTCCAACCTTGACGCTCTCAATATTTTCAATGGAATTCAGGCAATAGCTCTTAGCAACCTTCTTGGGGAAATATACAGTGTGCTCTTTGTCATTAATATTAAATGTTACTTTTCCTTGATTGCAATTAATAATAGCACATGTAGTATTAAGAAAAGGTCTTCCAAGAATAATAGACATATTATCATCTTCAGGCATTTCAAGCAGAACAAAATTAGTTAATACCATGCAATTATGAGCAACTTGAACAGGAACATCCTCACACATACCAACAGGAATAGTAGTTGACTTATCAGCCATTTGCAAAGATATATCAGTTGGTATCAACTTTTCTAGCTAGAGTCTCTTATAGAGAGAAAAATGCATAACACTAACTCCAGCTCCCAAATCACATAAAGCAGTTCTAACATAATTGTTCTTAATGGAGCAAGGAATAGTTGGTATACCTGGATCACCAAGTTTCTTTGGAACCTTACCATTGAAGGAGTAATTAGCAAGCAAAGTAGAAATCTCCTCATTAGGAATCTTCCTTTTATTAGAGACAATATCCTTCATATACTTTGAATAAGGAAGCAACTTAATAGCATCAGTCAAAGGAGTTTGCAAGAATAAAGGTTTCATCCATTCACAAAACTTGTTGTACTGTTCCTCCTCCTTTGACTTGTGTTTCTTACCTGGAAAAGGCATAGGTTTCTACACCCAAGGTTCTCTCTCTTTACCATGTTTATTAGCAATAAAATCCTCCTTTGTGTACCTAGTGTTCTTAGTGTGTTTCTCAGGTTCTTCCTCACCTTCCTCCTTATCAGGAGACTCATTATTATTACCACTCTCGGCCAAAGATCGAGACAGATATACTATTAGGATCTACAGCAGGTTCAAGTGGTTCCTCAACTACTTTATGTTTCTGTTTCTTCCTCTTACGAGGACTACCACTATCTTCACCTTGTTGGGAATCCTGCTCTATTATTTTAGGGTGTCCTTCAAGATATAAAGGATCTTGAGTAGCTATACCACTCTTAGTTCTAATTCCATAAGCATGTTTATCTCCTGAAGCATTAACTAGTATATCCTTTTGTACCTTAGCAAGTTGATCAAGTTGGGTTTGAACCATTTGAAAGTGTTTACAAAGCATTTTAATATCATTAGAAGTTCTTTCCATAAGATCTTTCAACTCATGGATAGCTCTAGAGTTTTCCAATAAATGATTATGAACTTGTTTATTAAAATGACCTTGTTTAACAATAAAAATATCAAGTTCCTCTAAACATTGATCAGGAGAATTACCATACGGAATATCACCTTCATCAAAGTGTTGGAGAGAGTGTACCTCAATAGTAGATGAGTGGGGAATTGGCTTACATAATTCTCCTATAGGAGGTAGATTCTTCACATCTTCAGCTCTAATACCTTTCTCCTTTAGACACTTCTTAGCTTCTTTCATTATTTCATCATTTAATGCAATAACTCCCCTCTTCTTTGTTGTTGGTGTTGGAACTGGTTCAGGAGCAACTGTTTCAGGAGTAATAGGCTCAGGTGTATTCAGCTCAGTTGAAGTCCAATCGGAATAATTCTTGCTTATCTTGGTCATTAATTCTTCAGCATCTGTAGTTCTTTTCCTGAAAACACAATCAGCAAAGCTATCTAGGTAGGTCCTAGAATCATCAGTTAGTCCATTATAATAAATATCAAGAATCTCATTTTTAGGTAATGGACATCCAGGATGTGCATGAATCAAGGCACAAAATCTTTTCCATGACTCAGGAAATTTCTCTTCTTCTCCCTGTTTAAATCAAAAAGTCTTTGCAAAGCAGCATGTCTAGCACTGGGAGGAAAATATTTATGAAAGAAAGAAGCAATTAAGCAATTAGTGCTATCAATGGAACCAGGAGGTAATCTATTAAACCAAGCCCTAGCTTCTCCTTTTAGTGAAAAGGGGAAGATCTTAGTAACAAAGTACTTGCGCATCTTAAAATCATCAGAGAACAAAGCACTCATAGTAGAAAGCTCATTCATATGAGCCACATCACTCTCATTTTCAGTCCCACAAAAAGGTTCTTTCTCAACAATATAAAAATAAGATAAATCAAGAGAGAAATCATAATCTTCATCTTTAATATCTATGGGAGAAGTGGCAAACTTAGGATCAGAGGACAACTTAGGCACAATAGTACGTCTAGCAAGGAGACTCTTCATAGCACTAGTACCATGTGTGTTTCGGCACTCTTCAACAAATTCATCAGTGAACTCTATGTAACCATCATTAATATTATAACTCTCACTAGACTCAGGTGAGCTAACAGGTGTAACAGTGTCTTCACTAAGAGTTTCGGTATTTCCTAGACTAGCCATAGTAGCATCTAGAAAAGGACCTAATGAACCACTCACATCAAACATAGTAGAAGTAACATCATGAGCATCAAAATCAGTTTTAGACTCAGCAGTAATAGCAGTGTGTGTAGCATGAGTATGTGGTGGTGGTGTGACAAGCTTACTTATAACAGACGGTGAATCAAGAGCAGCAGAGGTGTTTAGGATTGTACCTCTTCTTGTAGTGGATGATAAAATAGGAAACTTTCCATCACGAGAAAGAGTAGCAGTGAACAACAATAGATCCAAGTGAACTTACAAATAAAGCTATACTCCCCCGCAACGGCGCCAGAAAATAGTCCTGATGACCCACAAGTATAGGGGATCGCAACAGTCTTCGCGGGTAGTATTACCCAATTTATTGATTCGACACAAGGGGAGCCAAAGAATACTTGCAAGCCTTAACAACTAAGTTGTCAGTTCAGCTATACCTAGAAATAGTTCTAGCTCATAGAAGTTTATCAGTAGCAACAGTTTGTAGTAGCAACAGCAGCAGTAATAGTGACAGTCAAACATGAGAAATAGTAATAGTAACGTAAACAGTGGGATTCGAGTGCGGTAGGCATATGGATGGATGGACGGGCATTGCATGGACGAGTCTAAACATGTAACTTCAAGATCTAGGGCATTGCAGATAAATAACAACAATCATCCAAGTACTAAACAATCCTAGGCATGTGCTCCAAATATAGTCATACGTCCTCTCAATGAGAACTTGCACAACATCTTCTGTCCAGCCAGTCCGTGGCAGTGGGGCCTCTAGGGAACTGCTGGCATTAAGGTGCTCCTTTTAATAGAGCACCAGAGCAATGAATTAAGAACACATGTGATCCTCACACCACAGCCATCCCCTCCGGTTGTCCCAACTATTGTCACTTTGGGGCCTTTGGATCCGGACAATAATATGTGTACAAAACTTGCAGATAAGTGAAGGGTTTCGCAGCATAGTAAATTAAAAAAATTCTACGGATGCGAATAAGAAAGCCAAGATCTAATCTAGGAGATGCAATCAACGAGATAGATAGATGAGATCTTCATACCCTTGAAGAAATCGCACAGCGGAAACGTTCAACAGAACGTGGGTGATGTAGTCGAACTAGCCTTCTCCTCCTCGCGATCCGATCCGATCCAACGCCGCTAGTGGCGGAGCCTCCGAGAGATGCACACGTACGGTTCCGCGACGTCTCCTCCTTCCTCGGTCCAGCAAGTAGGGTGGAGAGATAGATTGGATCTGCAGCACGACGGTGTGGTGCTAATGGTGGAGAATTTCTGCAGCAGGGCTTCGCCTACACACAGTCGGGAGAGAGAGGAGGAAGGGGCAGCAGTTGGCGGCTAGGATTGAGGAGGTGTAGGGGGAGGCTGTAGGGTTTGCAGCATAGAAAACAAAATTTTTCCTACGATGTGAACTATGTACCAAGATCTATCTATTAGATACAACCAACGGGCGGATGTATATCCGTAGAGAACATACCCTTGAAGACCGACAAAGCTTAACGAGTTCAACTCATGGTTCATGTAGACGATCTCTTGCCGATCTCAAGATCGAGAGGAAGTCATAGCGCCGCAAATCAGCAGCGCATCCGTGCTCGCACACACGTTCGAGGCACCGAGCAACCTCCGCCTCCTCGCTCCAAATGATGCATGGAAGCACAACTCTTTCTTGTCGAATAGCCACCGGGAACATGTATCTCGCTAGTCCGAGACCATGGGGGATAAATTCTAGAGGGGGAGAGAGATCCTTCACGAGAAGGTGTAAGAGACAAGTGAGGAGGGGGCTCCTTTTATAGGAGGAGGGGGGCACCCAAGGGGGTGTCCACGGCCATGGGGCTGCCTCCCTCCTTCATTCATGTGGTGGACACTCCACTCACAAAATGCCCTTTAAATTCCTCCACTCAAAAGTCCACTCAAATTCCCATTAAATTTCCACCAAATTTAATGCAAACTCTCATTAAATAAAACTCTTTATTTTATTCAGAATTTTGTCAATTACTTTAATAAAAACATTCACAATAACCCCTTGCTAGAATTCCATTTCACATGCATAACCACTTTATGCAATTTCACCAAAACCTTTTTTGGTATCTAGTGAAATAAATTCTCGCTTGTTCATTCTTTCGCATGAAACTTTTGCTCCAATTGGATGTCGGTGTCTCTTAAGTGTGTCACCCTACGGTTTGTGAATAATGCGGACATGATCGAGACCCCTCTCGATCAATAATCATAAGCGGATCCGAGACCCATCGACTCCCACACATTCAACGATGACTTTCTTGTGATCGTTTAACCTTTTACGCTAGTATCTTAATCCCTTTATTTCACGATATATTACATGTCCGAGATTCGATCATCGGTATATCCATACCTAGTTTGATCTCGTTACCGACATGCACTCTTTTCTCGTTCCCGTGATATAACATTCTCGTGATCAAATCACTTGCTTGCAAGCTAATCAATGTGATATCACCAAGAGGGCCCAGAGTATATCTACCCGTCATCGGGATGAACAAATTCCACTATCGATCCATGAGACTCAACATAACACTTTATTAGTTCTAAATTCATCTTTATAATCACCCTGTTACGGTGTGACGTTTGATGTTATCAAGAAACTCTTCTGGTGTTAGTGATTGACATGATTTCATGGTCTAAGGATTAGGATCACTTCGTAAGTTGTTATAGCAATATAAACTCAATGACTTTGATCGTAATGATATACTTCGGATGAATGTTCATCACACCATTACACTAATGTTGTGATCCCGTTATTAACAACATCCAATGTCCATGATCAGGAAACCTTGATCATCTTGTTAATCAACGAGCTAGTTTATGAGAGAGGCATAACTAGGAACTTTCTGTTTGTTTATTACACATCTATTAATGTTTCCGTATTAATACAATTATAGCATGCAAAATAAACATCTATCATATACTTGGAATACACATAATAAACACTTTATTATTGCCTCTCAGGGCATATTCCCTTCAGTCTCCCACTTGCACTAGAGAAAATAATCTAGTTACATAGTGATAAATCTAACACCCATTGAGTTCTGGTGTTGATCATGTTTTGCTCTAGGGAGAGTTTTAGTCAACGGATCTGCTACATTGAGATCCGTATGTACTTTACAAATCTTTATATCTCCATCCTTGACATGCTCACGGATGGAGTGAAACCGACGCTTAATATGCTTGGAATGCTTGTGAGACCTTGGTTCTTTGGCATTGGCAATGACACCATTATTGTCACAATAGATCACCATTGGGTCCAACGCGTTTGCAACCACTCCTAGTTCAGATATGAACTCCTTCATCCAAATCGCTCGAGCCGCTTCGGCAAAGAACATATTCGCCTCCGTTGTTGATCCCGCTACCACAGTTGTTTGGAGCTCCTCCAACTAACCGCCCGCCATTCATGAGAAATACGATCCGGATTGAGACTTAGAGTTATCCGGATCGGTGTCAAAGCTAGCTTCAACATAACACTTAGCAACGAGCTCTTCTTCACCTCAGATACAAGAAACATATCCTTAGTTCTTCGTAAGTACTTAAGGATATTCTTGACCGCTATCGATGTTCAACACGATCCGATTGGTACCTACTAGTCAAACTAATAGCATATGCCACATCCGGTCTTGTACATAGCATGGCGACATTATAGAGCCTATGGTGAAGCATAGGGACTTTGTCCATTATCTCTTTCTTCCAAGTCGGACTTTGAGTCTTACTCAATGTCTTGCCTTGCAACATAGGTAAGAACCCCTTCTTACTTCCGTCCATTTTAAACTTCTTTAAAATCTTATCAAGGTATGTACTTTGATAGCCCTATTAGGCGCCTAGATCTATCTCTATAGATCTTTATGCCTAATATGTATGATGCTTCACCTAGGTCCTTCATTGAAAATTTGTTTTAGATAACTTTTAACCTGTTAAAGATCTATATCATTTCGATCAATAATATGTCATCCACATATAATATCGAAATGCCACATTGCTCGCACTCACTTTCTTGTAAATACAAGCTTCTCCATAAGTTTGGACAAATCCAAACTCTTTGATCACCTCATCAAAGCGGAGATTCCAACCGTGATGCTTGCTTCAATCCATAGATGGATCATTGAAGCTTGCACACCTTGTTAGCATCCTTAGGATCGACAAAACCCTTTGGTTGTATCATATACAACTCTTCTTCAATATTACCATTGAGAAACGGTTTTGACATCCATCCGCCATATCTCATAATCGAAATATGCAGAATTGCTAACATAATCCTAATCGACTTTAGCATCGCTACGGAGAGAATGTCTCACCGTAGTCAACTCCTTGAATTTGTCGAAACCCTTTGCGACAAGTCGAGCTTTATAGATGGTCACATTACCATCAAGACGCTTTTCCTTTTGAAAATCCATTTGTTCTCCACGGACTTTCTACCGTGAGGTAAGTCCACCAAGTTCCAAACTTGATTTTCATACATGGATTCCATCTCGATTTCATGGCTTCTAACCATTTGTTGGAATCCGGCTCATCATCGCTTCTTCATACGTCGCAGGTCATCATTTTCATCAACCATGAAATTCATGACAGATTTCCGATACTCGGGAGTCGACGTCCCGTTGACTGCGAGGTTTGGTAGTACTCTCTTCGGAGTTTCATGATCATTATCATTAGTTCCTCTTCAGCAGTGGAGCCAACTCCGGAACAACTTCCGGCTGCGCTACTCGCCATACTTTGAAGAGATGGTTCAATAACCTCTTCGAGTTCTACCTTCCGACTACTCACACCTTTCGCGAGAAACTCTTTCTCTAGAAAGGATCCATTCTTGGCAACAAAAACCTTGCCCTCGGATCTGTGATAGAAGGAATACCCAATAGTTTCCTTAGGGTATCCTATGAAGACGCATTTTTCCGCTTTGGGTTCGAGTTTATCCGGTTGAAGTTTCTTCACATAAACATCGCATCCCCAAACTTTAAGAAAAGACAGCTTAGGTTTGTTTCCAAACCACAATTATTATGGCGTCTTCTCAACGAATTTAGATGGTGCCCGATTTAAAGTGAATGCAGCAGTTTCTAGTGCATAAACCCAAAATGACAACGACAAGTCCGTCAGAGACATCATAGATCGAACCATATCTAATAAAGTACGATTACGACGTTCCGACACACCATTTCGCTGTGGTGTTCCGGCAGGCGTGAGTTGTGAAACAATTCCACACTCTTTCATGTGAGTGCTAAACTCGTAACTTAGATACTCACCTCCACGGTCGGACCGTAGAAATTTGATCTTTATATTACGATGATTTTCCACTTCATTCTGAAATTCTTTGAACTTTTCAAAGGTTTCAGACTTGTGTTTCATCAAGTAGATATAACCGTATCTACTCAAATCATCCGTGAAAGTAACAAAATAACGATATCCACCTCGCGCCGACACACTCATTGGACCACATACATCAGAATGTATGATTTCCAATAAATCTGTCGCCCGTTCCATTGAACTGGAAAATGGCTTTCTAGTCATCTTGCCCATAAGGCATGGCTCACATGTATAAAATGATTCAAAATCAAGTGATTCCAAAAGTCCATCCGAATGGAGCTTCTTCATGCGTTTAACGCCAATATGATCTAGACGGCAGTGCCACATATATGCGGATATAGCATCATTAAGTTTAATCCTTTTAGCATCAACATTATGAATATGTGTAACATTATTATCGAGATCTAATAGAAATAAACCATTCATCATCGGTGCATGACCATAAAAGATTTCATTCATATAAATGGAACAACCATTGTTCTCGGATTTAAATGAATAACCACTTCGCATCAAACACGATCCAGATACAATGTTCATGCTCAGTGTAGGCACCAGATAACAATTATTCAACTTTATAACTAATCCCGACGGCAAGTGGAGAGGCAGCATTCCGACAACGATCACATCAACGCTTGATCCATTGCCGACACGCATCTTGACCTCACCCCTTGCTAGCGGTTGCTTGTTCCGCAGCCCCTAATTCGAGTTACAAATATTAGCAACTGAACCGGTATGAAATACCCGGTGCTCATGAAGCACTAGTCAAGTACACATCAATAACATGTATATCATATATACCTTTGTTTGCCTTGCAGCCTTCTTGTCCGCCGGATACTTGGGGCGATTGCGCTACGGGGCCCCTTACAATAGTAGCACTCGGTATCGGACTTAGGTCCAACTCGGGTTTCTTTTAGGCGCAACAGGCTTGCCGCCCTTACTACCCTTCCGCTTTCCTTCTTGTCTTCCTTGAAACCAGTGTTCCTATTGATCATCAACACTTGATGTTCCTTTTGATCTCCACTTGCAGCTTTTAAGCATTGTGTAAGCTGGGAGAGACTTCTTCATGCCTTGCATATTATAGTTCATCACAAAGCTCTTATAGCTAGGTGGCAGAGACTGCAGAACACGATGGATGCCTAAGTCAATGGGAATCGTTATTCCCAAGGACACAAGCTTATTGGCGTAACCCGACATCTTGAGTACATGCTCACTAACGGAGCTGTGCTCTTCCATCATGCAGCTAAAGAACTTTTCTGAAGCGTTGTAGCTCTCTACAGCAGCATGTCTGTCGAAAATCATTTTCAACTCACCCATTGTATCAAATGCATTGCCGTTTTCGAAACGCTTTCGAAGTTCCGGCTCTAGACCATACAATATGCCGCAATGAACTAAGTTATGGTCCTCCTGACGAGTCTGATAGACATTCTTCTCCTCGTCAGAGGCATCATCTAAAGGTGGTGGGCCTAACGGCGCTTCTAGCACATATTGCTTTTGTGCAGCAGAGAGGAGAATCCTCAAATTCATGGCCCATTCGGTAAAGTTGCTACCGTTCGTTGCAAGTTTCTCTTTCTCCATGAACACATTGAAATTAAAAGGTGTGGTGCCATCTACAACAGAATTTGTAAAGTTTAGACTAAGTGTATGATAGATTGAGTTCAACTAATCCATATTACGAATGAACTCCCACTCAAAAACGACATCCCTCGTGCCCTTTTGGTGATTACATGAACCAAATCCACTACACCAAGTCCGATCATCACGTGAGTCGGTGTAGATTCAAAGGCAAGCATCAAATGGGCATCATATCAACTATATGACTCATGCTTAACCTTTCAGTCCGTGTTCCGAGGCCATGTCTGTACATGCTAGGCTCGCCAAGTTAGAACCTTAGTATTCGCGTGTAATGCTTTTTACACCGAAATATGGTCGTGGATCCAAGAACACCCGATCATCACGTGATGTCTTGGAGCGACGAAAACATAATCGGTGCATACTAAAGGAAGAACACATTCTTATCTTGATATTTAAAATAGGGATCATCTTATTATGCTAACAAAGCGCTAAACAAGCAATATAAGATGCTATCAAACATCACATGTTTATTAATGAAATGATATGGTTCCCGCAGCTGATCTTTATCATGTGCATCGTGGTATGATCACTATCATACCTATATGTACAAATCCAAGGTTTATGGAGTTTACACGCTATGTGTGTTGTAAGAGTATCATCTCATACTTCTACTTACAACACTACCATATCATAACACTAGCCCAGCAACAATCTAAACTAGACGCCTCTAATTTATCCATTGCAAGTTTTACGTGGCTTAGGGCTTTCGAGATAGAACCGTTCTTACCTACGAACATGAACCACAACGAGGATAACCAAATTGTTGACAACTAGTTTGCAAAATAGATATTGACTATAGTAGGAGAGACGGACACCCGCTAGCCACTTATGCAAACTAGTTGCATGTCAAGCGTGGAACAGGTCTCATGTGCGAGGACATGTAAAGTTTGTCGGGGCCGCTTCATCCCACTATGCCACCAATATCCAAAATTACAACAAAGGAGCAACAACATGATCATCATCGCCCACATACTCATATGTGTACTACCCGTGTAAAGTATCTACGCATAGATCCGGCTCTGATACCACTGTAGGGTTCGCAGCATAGAAAACAAAATTTTCCTGCGATGTGAACTATGTACCAAGATCTATCTATTAGATACAAACAACGGGCGGATGTATATCCGTAGAGAACATACCCTTGAAGACCAACAAAGCTTAACGAGTTTAACTCGTGGTTGATGTAGACGATCTCTTGCCGATCTCAAGATTGAGAGGAAGTCCTAGAGCCGCAAATCAGCAGCGCATCCGTGCTCGCACACACGTTCGAGGCACCGAGCAACCTCCGCCTCCTCGCTCCAGCGATGCAGCGGAAGCACAACTCTTTCTTGCCGAATAGCCACCGGGAACATGTATCTCGCTAGTCCGAGACCATGGGGGATAAATTCTAGAGGGGGAGAGAGATCCTTCATGAGGAGGTGTGAGAGACAAGTGAGGAGGGGGGATCCTTCTATAGGAGGAGGGGCACCCAAGGGGTGGCTGCCGCCATGGGGCTGCCCCTCCTCCTTCATTCATGTGGGTGGACACTCCACTCACAAAATGACCTTTACATTCCTCCACACAAACGTCCCCTCCACATTCCCATTAAATTTCCACCAAATTTAATGCAAACTCTCATTAAATAAAACTCTTTTATTTTATTCAGAATTTTGTCAATTACTTTAATGACAAACATTCACAAATAACCTTGCTAGAATTCCATTTCACATGCATAACCACTTTATGCAATTTCACCAAAACCTGCTTTCAGATCTAGTGAAATAAATTCGCGCTTGTTCATTCTTTCGCATGAAACTTTTGCTCCAATTGGATGTCGGTGTCTCTTAAGTGTGTCACCCTACGGTTCGTGAATAATGCGGACATGATCGAGACCCTTCGGATCAATAATCGAAGCGGATCTGGAGACCCATACTGACTCCCACACATTCAACGATGACTTTCTTGTGATCGTCGGAACCTTTTATGCTAGTATCTTAATCCCTTTGTTTCACGATATATTACATGTCCGAGATTCGATCATCGGTATATCCATACCTATTTTGATCTCGTTACCGACATGCACTCTTTTCTCGTTCCCGTGATATAACATTCTAGTGATCAAATCACTTGCTTGCAAGCTAATCAATGTGATATCACCGAGAGGGCCCAGAGTATATCTACTTGTCATCGGGATGAACAAATTCCACTCTCTATCCATGAGCCTAAACATAACACTTTATTAGTTATGAATCCATCTTTATAATCACCCTGTTACGGTGTGACGTTTGATGTTATCAAGAAACTCTTCCGGTGTTAGTGATTGACATGATCTCATGGTCTAAGGATTAGGATCACTTCGTAAGTTTTTATAGCAATATAAACTCAATGACTTTGATCGTAATGCTATACTTCGGATGAATGTTCATCACACCATTACACTAATGTTGTGATCCCGTTATTAACAACATCCAATGTCCATGATCAGGAAACCTTGATCATCTTGTTAGTTTATGAGAGAGGCATAACTAGGAACTTTCTGTTTGTTTATTAAACACACATGTATTAATGTTTCCGTATTAATACAATTATAGCATGCAAAATAAACATCTATCATATACTTGGAATACACATAATAAACACTTTATTATTGCCTCTCGGGCATATTCCTCAGGCTGCCCTACCCTCCTTATATAGGGGCTGTGGCCCCTTGGCCCCTCCTCCAAGCCCTAGGGCGGCGGCCCCAAGGGTGGAGTGGGGGGCAAGTTTCCCCCTTTCCTTCTAGAAGGGTTCCCTAGGGTTTCCCCTAGGGCTTGGATGGCTGGGCCTATGGGGCCTTGTGCCCCTGGCCCAAAGCGGCCAGGGCACTCCCCCTTAGTCCCACGCAGGCCTCCGACAAGTGGGCCCACGTTGGTCCCACTCCGGAAGCTTCTAGAACCTTCCGGTACAATATCGAATATTCTGAAACGATTTCGAAATCCAAAAAACTGCTTTCCTTTATATGAATCTTATTCTCCGGACCATTCTAGAACCTCTCGTGATGTCCTGGATCTCATCCGAGACTCCGACCAAAATCTCATAAACCAATTATCCATTCTATCCTAGCGTCGAGGCACATTAAGTGTGTGACCCTACGGGTTCGAGAATATGCAGACATGATCTTCTATCAATAATCAACAGCGGAATCTGGAAACCCATATTAACTCCCACATATTCATCGATGATCATATCGGATGAACCACGATGCCAGGATTCAATTAATCCCATATATGTATTCCCTTCGTCACGCGATATTTTACTTGCCCGAGATTCGATCGTTGGTATCGGTATACCTAGTTCAATCTCGTTCACAGCAAGTACTTTACTCGTTCCGTAATCTAATATCACTTTGTGATTAACTCATTAACCACGTGCTTGCAAGCGGTGTTGATATCGACACGAGGGCCCAAGTATATCTCTCCGACTCGGGAGGGACAAATTCCATCTCGATACATACAACCCAACAAGTACTTTCCGATCACCTGAGAGACACCTTTATGATCACCCTCACATAGGGTGATGTTTGATGACCTCAAAGCTTTCTTCCGATACCAGGGAGTTGTATTATCTCATTGTCTAAGGAATACAATACTTGACATAAGAAAAAGCTTCGCAAAGATGAACACGATGACACGATCTAATTGCTCTGCTTAATTTGGGTTTGTCCATCATATCATTCTCCTAATGACATGATCTCATTATTAACCGACAACTCATGTCTATGGTTAGGAAACCTTAACCATCATTAATCAATGAGCTAGTCCATAGAGGCGTACTAGGGACACGGTGTTGTTCATAAACCACACAAGTATCAAAGTTTCCGCTTAATACAATTCTAGCATGGAATATAAACTTTATCATGAACAAGAATTATAATAATAACATCTTTATTATTGCCTCTAGGGCATAATTCCAACAGTCTCCCACTTGCACTAGAGTCAATAATCTAGTTTACATCTGGCAACAATCTAACACCCATGGCATTAAGGTGCTGATCATGTTTTGCTTGTGGAAGAGGTTTAGTCAATGGATCTGCGACATTCAGATCCGTATGTACTTTGCTAATCTTCAGATCTCCATCTGCTATATAATCTCGAATTATATGAAAACGGCGGTTGATGTGCTTGGTCTTTGGATGATATCTTGGTTCCTTAGCCAGTGTTGTGGCACCAGTGTTGTCGCATAATATCTCTAGTGGGTCCAAGGCACTTGGAACCACACCAAGCTCAGTGATGAAGTTCCTGATCCAAACTCCTTCACTTGACGCTCAAGAACCATGTATTCCGCTGTAGATCCCGCGATCACGCTTTGCTTGCAGCTTCTCCACAGCTCCACCATTCAAAATATAAATGTATCGTGTCTCGATTTAGAATCATCCGGTCGGTGTTGAAACTAGCATCGTAACCTTTACGACGAGTGCTCATCACCTCCATAGACCAAGAACATTTCTTTAGTCCTATTTAAATACTTTAGGATGTTCTTTACCTGTCCAAATGTTCCACTCCTGGATCACTTTGGTATCTGCTCGTCAAACTAAGAGCATTGGACACATCCGGTCTAGTACATAGCATGGCATACATGATAGAACCTATGGCCGAGGCATATGGCACTTTGCTCATAGTGTCTCTATCATTTACCGTAGCTAGACACTAAGCCTTGCTCAATATCTTACCTGACAACATGGGCAATGAACCTTTCTTTGCTTTATCCATTCTGAACCTTTTCAGAACTTTGTCTAGGTATGTACTTCGGCTTAAAGATATTAGGCGTCTTTGTCTATCTCTATAGATTTTGATGCCTAATATATAAGCAGCTTCTCCTAGGTTTTTCATTGAAAAACATTTATTCAAATAACTCTTCACATTGTTAAGCATACCAATGTCATTTCCAATAATCAATATGTCATCCACATATAGTACCAAAAATGTCACCGAGCTCCCACTCACTTTCTTGTAGATACAAGCTTCGTAGCAATTTGGAACAAATCCAAAGCTCTTGATCACTTGATCAAAACGAAGGTTCCAACTCCGAGATGCTTGCTTCAGTCCATAAATGGAACGCTGAAGTTTGCACACCTTATCAGCATCCTTAGGATCGACAAAACCTTCGGGCTGCATCATATACAACTATTCATCAATGTTGCCATTGAGGAACGCAATCTTGACATCCATCTGCCATATTTCATAATCATGAAATGCAACAATTACTAATAAAATCCGAATGGACTTAAACATCGCTACAGGAGAGAAAGTCTCATCATAGTCAACACCTTGAACTTGTCGAAAACCTTTTGCGACAAGCCGAGCTTTATAGACAATAACATTACCATCCGCGTCCGTTTTCTTCTTGAAAATCCATCTGCACTCAACGGCCTTACGGTCGCTAGGAGGGTCCACCAAAGTCCATACTTGGTTTTCGCTAATGGATCCCAATTCGGATTTCATGGCCTCTAGCCATTTCTCAGAGTCTGGGCTCATCATTGCTTCCTCATAGTTCACAAGTTCACTGTTGTCTAACAACAAGACGGGTAAGACAGGGTTTCCGTACCATTCAGGAGTGGCACGTGACCTTGTCGACCTGCAAAGTTCAGTAGTAGCATCGTTCGAAGTTTCATGATCCTCGTCATTAGCTTCCTCTCTTGTTGGTGCAGACGGCACTGGAACAATTTCATGTGCTGCGCTACTCTCCAACTCGAGAGAAGGTTCAATAACCTTGTTTAGCTCTACCTTCCTCCCACTCACTTCTTTCGGGAGAAACTCCTTATCAAGAAAGGATCTGTTCTTTGCAGCAAACACTTTGCCTTCGGATCTGTGGTAGAAGGTATACCCAATCGTTTCCTTAGGGTATCCTATGAAGACGCATTTCTCCACTTTGGGTTCGAGCTTGTCTGGCGTCAACTTCTTGACGTAAGCTTCGCATCCCCAAACTTTAAGAAACGACAACTTAGGTTTAGCACCAAACCATAGTTCATACGGTGTCGTCTCAACGGATTTAGATGGTGCCCTATTTAAAGTGAATGCAGCGGTTTCTAATGCATAACCCCAAAATGATAACGGCAAATCTGTAAGAGACATCATTGATCGCACCATATCTAATAGAGTTTGATTCTTGCGTTCAGACACACCATTGCGCTGTAGTGTTCCGGGTGGCGTGAGTTGCGTAACGATTCCGCTTGCTTTAAGATGTGTGAGAAAATCATAACTCAAACATTCATGTCACATCCCAAGATTTTCCAAATCTTGTAATGTGAAAAATAATTGAATAAAATAAAACTTTGTTTGATTTTCAGGGTGAAAAGAAACTTTTTAAATTCAATTGGAAACCTCCAAACCAATTTGGATCAAATAAAATCCTAAAAAGTTTTAAAAGGGAAAACATTTGATAAAGAAAAATAAAAATAATTAAAATTTCTATTTTGGATCTTTTAAATAAAAAGATTTGGTTTTCAAATAAAATAGAAGTTTTACAAATAAGGATTATTTTATAAAGCCAAATAAAACCTTGGCCTAGCTTTTTGAAATAAAATATTTCTATTTGATAAAATTAGTAAAGGTTTATTTAAATAAATTAATAAGGATTTAATATCCAAGTTTTATTAATAAAGATTTTACTATTTCCAAAACATCAAAAACTTATTTATTTAAAATAAGTTTTTCAAGTATTTATATTTTTCAAATAAAACTTACTAGTTTGGTTTTGAAAATAATTAGTTTTCAAAAAAGGAGTATTTAAATAAAACAAATCCTATTTTGATTTATTAAAACAAGGTCTATTTATTTAATTAATAATGGACCCTAAAATAAAATTATTATTTTGGTTTTGGAATTTGGTTTATGTTACTGAATAGAACCAAATTCAAAGTTTCAAAGTTTGGTGATTGTTTGAATTGATTTGATTGTAGTTTGTTTGTTTGAATTTCAAAACAGAAATTAGTTTAAGAAAAAGAAAAGGTTTTAGAATAGAAAACAAATGGATTTGGACCCAGCCCAGCCGGCCAAGCCCACGAGCCTAGCAAACAGAGCTCTCCTCAAGAAAACGCAGACTTTGGCAACCGACCATGGAGTGGCCGATGGTGGACCTTCCCCTCACTCTCTTTCTCACTGACAGCCGACCCCACCCTCTCCTGTTCATCCTCCTCACCCGCAGCGACCCGTTCTTCCTCCCCTCGTCGTTGTTTCCTGCAGTGATTCCACGGCCTTAATTCGACTTAACGCGGCCACCGTTACTCGCTGTGATCACGCAGGCTTAAACGCTCATGCCTCCTCTACTTTTACCCTCTGTCACCCCGCATTGGCACGCCCCCAGGCTGCCGAATTGCGCTCAACACCACCCTCTGCTCCGACGAGGTCCGATGCCGAATCCGGCGACTCAGCGCCGCCCCTTGCTATAGTGACCACACACGCATACTTCCCAAGCCCTGGCGTACCTTCTCGCATCGCCAGCTCACCCGCGCGAGCTCTGCAAGCTCGACGGCGTCACCCCGAGCCAGCCGTCTGCTCCAATCTGACAACGTCTCCTGTAAACGGACCTTCCCTCTCTTCCCCGTGGACACGATAATGACCGCCATACTCTTACGAACCTAATGGTGCCTCCCGTTTGTCCTAGGGTGCCCCTTATCCTCGCCCTCGACGACCTCCAGGACCGCCCGAGGCCCAGCTCATCTCCGGCGAGCAATCACAACCGTCCCTGAGCGCCCCTCGACGAACAAGCCACACGTTGAGAATCAGCACGACACCACGAACCCGGTAAGACTACTCCCTCCCTCTCTCGCTTCATGCTTCGCCAACGCCGCCACCGTCTGACCGCACCGCCGCTCGCCGTCGACCTTGCGCCGCCAATTCCTGACTAGCTGATAGGAACCATTCGATTTAGATCGAATAGACGAGATAGAATCACTTAACAATGAATGGGTACGCGTCCTGTGCCGCACGATCTGTTTAGATCCAACGCACCGCAGAGCCCGATCCCGCCGAACCGGTACCGTCCAATCAAAACATGCCGCGTGTCACCTGTTCTGTTTAAAAACATATTTGAAATCAGATTAGTTTGTGATTTTCAAACCCTTGTAACTTTTTATCCACACGTCCAAAATTTACAAACTTTATGTCGTTGGAATCAGTGGAACAAACCCTAGCCAACCATGGAATTTGTTTAGCAAATAGTAACTGTTAGAATGCTTGATTTTGCAGAAACATTTGTATGTATGTTTAGATTAGAAAAATGATTCAAAAATGTTTTTGAGTTTGAAACCTTGGCAAATTGGTTTGTTGTGAACTTACTGACCCTAGGAACCAGCCCATGGAGTTAAAAATGATTTTGGTGAAATTTAGGATAGATTAATTGGTTTAGCCCATTTCTAGCCAAACAAAAATAATGGTTTTGTTTTGAAAATGTTTTTGGAAGTAAAAACTTTGGGGAAGAGATTTAGAGCAAACCTACTGACCCAAAACACCAAGTGTTGTGAATTAGCAACTTACTTGGTGAAAGACATAATTTTTTTGCTTTGATAAAAGTATTTTCCACCACATAAAATAATGAAATGGATTTGAAAATGGTTTATGGACAAAACCCTTTTGCAATTGACTTTGCCACTTTGAAAAATGACCACCTTGAACCTTACACAATTTAGAAGCCTAGTGGAGACCACCTTGCAAATAGAACCATCTATTGCATGCTTACATGCATGACTTAGATCCCATAGTTTTATGTGTGTGTGAATTGTTGATTGATTCTTGGTTTGGAATGCTAGTTGATATTGTGTTTGCTTGATTGATTGTAGTGAAGTTAGAAAAGTGTGAGACTAGCAAGATCAAGGAGTGAACCACCATTCCCTACCAAAAAGGCAAGTGACACTATCATCTAAAAAGTCCTACTATTTTCATTATACTTAGTGGATTTTGAAAACATGCATGAAAAGAATTTCTAAACTTATGCTATGCTAAATCCTAATAGGATTCCCTATACATTCCTTAGTGAAAACAATGTAGTTGTTACATGCTTAGCCATGCTATATTTTGAAAAGAGATTCATGTTGAGATTTTATGAAGTTGAGAAAAGGACTTGTGTTTTTTTATATAATAAAACAAGGACTCAATGAACCACCTGGGTGGACAAGGATACTTTGAGTTTTGGAGAAGGTGGCAACAAAAGGAACCATGTCTATGGCAATCTCTTTGTGTTGTGCTCCAAAGGAAACCACCCAGGAAACTTAGAGATTGAACATGTTTCTCCAATTGTGGCTTTCGTGTGCAACCACATGCTATTATGGCTCTGGCTTAGTCAACTACATTGGGAAGACCCATGCATTGTCTCCAAGCTCTGGACATGAGGACCTGAATCCTACATGGGTACTTGAAGACAAGCTAGCAATGGTGTATGGGAGGACCCTTGAAAGACTTCGTCACATTCTCAATGCCAAGACTCCATCTTGGTGAGCACTAATCCAAAGGGCTTGGTGGCAAAAGGATGGGATTGTGACATGTGGGTAAAGTGTACTCCTTCTGCAGAAGATAATAAAATCTAAGTACTTAGCCGTGTCCCCGATTATGGACAATACTGAGCAACTAAAGTTTGAAGCTATGGGAGATCTCGATATTCTAATTTCTAAAAGAAAACTTTTAAGGACTTGATGCACTTGGGGTTACCAAGGAGCTCAAGAGACTTTGACAGAACTTGATGTACTTGGGGTTACCAAGGAACTCAAGAGTTTTTGTTGAAAACATGAACACCTGGGGTTACCAAGGAACTCATGTGATTTTGATAAAACTTGTTGCACTTGGGGATACCAAGTAGCTCAAGGGAATTTTGACAAGAACTTGAACACTTGAGTTTCTACCAAGGAGTTCAAGGGATTTTTTTTGAAAAGGAGATTTGACAAAGGACCAAAACCAATTTGAAAAGATAGGATAAATATTGCTTTATGCAAATGAGCCTTAAACTCTACTTAGCCAAAATTGCATGTAATGATAGGATCCACTTATATTCCACATAGTAGTGAAACTTGCCAATACAATTCCAACGTATTGACCCATGTGGCTGTAACTTGTAATGTTGCAGGTTTGATTGTTTTTAGTGAAGATTGAATGATTAGGATTACAAAGCCTACAACCAACATCTGCCTGTGGCACTTTGAAGATGAAGGACCCATGACTATAGTTATTCCGCTGCAATGTAATGTAATAGCCAAATGAGCTATGTAAGATGTAATAAAATTATGTTATTCCTGGTTATGAAGTATTATTATGACCTTCTGTTTCTTGATATTACATCTAAACTGTGGATGATAGCTATTGATCCAGGGACTAGCATTGTAAACACACGGGACTCCACCTTATATTGTTTAAAGTTTGGGACACTCCCGCTATAATTCACCTTCACAATCGGATCGTAGAAATTTGATTTTCTTGTTACGATGGTTTTCTACTTTGTTCTGAAATTCTTTGAACTTTTCAAACATTTCAGATTTATGTTTATTAAATAGATATACCCATATCTACTTAAGTCATTAGAAAAGGTGAGAAAATAGCGATATCCACCGCGCGTCGAAACGCTCATTGGTCCGCATACATCGGTATGTATGATTTCCAATAAGTCCGTTGCTTGCTCTATTATACCGGAGAACGGGGTTTTGATCATCTTGCCCATGAGGCACGTCTCGCACGTGTCAAATGATTCAAAATTAAGAGACTCCAAAAGTCCATCAGAATGGAGTTTCTTCATGCGTTTTACACCAATATGACCTAGACGGTAGTGCCACAAATAAGTTGGATTATTACTATCTACTTTGCATCTCTTAGTCTCAATGTTATGGATGTGCGTTTCATTGCTTTCGAGATTCAGAAGAAATAAACCATTCACAACAGGTGCATGACCATAAAAGATGTTATTCATATAAATAGAACAACCATTATTCTCCGATTTAAATGAATAACTGTCTTGCAATAAACACGATCCGGATATGATGTTCATGCTCAACGCAAGTACATAATAACAATTATTAAGGTTTAAAACTAATCCCGAAGGTAAAACTAAGGAGAGCGT
This sequence comes from Avena longiglumis, assembly GCA_030063025.1. Taxonomy (NCBI): domain Eukaryota; kingdom Viridiplantae; phylum Streptophyta; class Magnoliopsida; order Poales; family Poaceae; genus Avena; species Avena longiglumis. The sequence continues at coordinate 10,942,733 of CP125974.1, forward strand.
GCCGACGGCCATCACATCAACTTTTGATCCATTGCCAACGCGCATCGTCACCTCACCCCTTGCTAGCCGCCGTATATTCCGTAGCTCCTGTTCCGAGTTACAAATATTAGCAACTGAACCAGTATCAAATACCCAGGCATTACAACGAGCGCTAGTAAGGTAAACATCAATAACATGTATATCAAATATACCTTTAATGGTGCCAGCCTTCTTGTCCGCTAAGTACTTGGACATATGCTCCAAAGGGCCGTTGTCCTTGCAATAGAAGCACTCGAAGGTCCGCTTATGGCCGACTTGAGCTTCTTCAGCGAGGGCAACGCTTGCTGCCTTTCTTGAAGGGTTTTCTTTGCACCCTTACCTTTCTTGAAGCTAGGGTCTTGTTGACCATCAACACATGATTATCTTTCTTGATATCCACCTCCAGCTTTTAGCTTAGCGAAGAGCTCGATGATCGTATTAGTGGAACCAATCGATTGTGAGTAACTACAAAACCTTTGTAGCTTGGAGGAGTGATTGCAGAACTCACAATCTTGAGCTCTTCCGAATCTTCTGATCCGATTGCTCAAGACGTTGAGTGTAGCCCGACATCTTAATGGCGTGCTCACTAACGCACCTCCCTTCCTCCATCTTGCAGTTAAAGAACTTCTCAGAGATCTCATATCTCTCAGAACGGGCCTGAGTCTAAAACATGGTTTTCAGTTCCTCAAGAATCTCAAAGGGCCCGGCAAACTCCTCAAAACGATTTTGAAGGTCCGGTTCCATAGCAAAACAACATGGTACTCTTAATCACTCCATAATCATCTCTGCACGACTGATAAACAGCTTTTTCATCAGCCGGCGCATCAAATAGCAGGGGCGTCACCTAGCGCTTTCTCAAGGGCATAGTCCTTTTGTCCGCCAGCAAGAATAATTCTCAGATTGCGGAACCAGTTGGTGAAGTTAGACCCATTGTTCTTAAGCTTTTCTTTCTCATCAAAAACATTGAAGTTGAAGTTGGACTTAGCCATTTGATCTACAAAATTTGCAAATACAACTTAGACTATGTTCATGATAACTAGTTCAACTTAATCAAATTACTAGATGAACTCCCACTAAATTCAACATCCCTCAAGTTGTTTAGTGAACACGATCCAAATTCACCACACCTAATCCGATCTTCACGAGAAGAGATGTGGTTTCAATGGTGGACAACAAAGTGTCGATCATATCATTCATATGAATCATGCTTAACCTTTCGGTTCGTGTGTTCCGAGGCCATGTATGTACATGCTAGGCTCTTCAAGTCAAACCCATGTATTTCCGCGTGTGCAAAACTGGCTTGCACCCGTTGTATGTGAACGTAGAGTTTATAGCACCCGATCATCACGAGGTTCTTGAACACGACGAACTTTCGCAATGATGCATACATGGGGAGAGCACAATTTTATCTTGATCTTTAAGTGAGGAATCATCTTATAATGCTACTGTCGCGATCTAAGCATAATAAGATACATGAAAGGATAAACATCACATGCATATAGTTTTATGTGACATGGTATAGCCAATCTCCGCGCAATGATCTCCATCTTGTGCGCGCCAGCATGATCTCCATCACTCCACCATGATTGCCTCCACCACGAATAGCCACTACAACTATTGCTAACTACTTAGCGATAAAGTAAAGCTATTACATGACGTATAAGAAGTTGACACACATGTCATACACAATTATAAAGACAACCATATGGCTCCTGCCGGTTGTGAACTCATCAACATGCAAGTCGTGAAATATTACAAAACATGATCATTGCATACATCATACACATTACGTCTTGGGCCATACCATATCACAAAACACTCCCTGCAAAAACAAGTTAGACGCCTCTACTTTGTTGTTGCATGTTTTACGTGGCTTATGGGAGTAACAAGCTAAGAACGATTCTTACCTATAGAAAGCCACAACGGTGATATTATGGTTGCTAACATCCGGTGTAAATACCATGACTACTATAGTGAGAGAAACTGGCATCCACCAGCCGCATGTGTGGAACAAGCCACACATCAAGTGCGGAGCTGGTCTCGCAAACGAGGTCGCGTAAAGTTGGCCTGGACCGCTTCGATCTCACTATGCCGCGTCATAAGAAATACACAACAAGAGGCTTGCAACAGAAAACATCAACGCCCGCAACAAGCATGTTGCGTTCTACTCGTGAAACACATCTACGCATAGATCTAGCTCTGATACCACTGAAGGGTTTTGCAACATAGTAAATCAAAAAAATTCTACGGATACGAACAAGAAAGCCAAGATCTAATCTAGGAGATGCAATCAACGAGAGAGATAGATGAGATCTTCATACCCTTGAAGAAATCACACAGCGGAAACGTTCAACGGAACGTGGGTGATGTAGTGGAACTAGCCTTCTCCTCCTCGCGATCCGACCCGATCCAACGCTGCTAGTGGCGGCGCCTCCAAGAGATGCACACATACGGTGTCGCGAAGTCTCCTCCTTCCTCGGTCCAGCAAGTAGGGTGGAGAGATAGATTGGATCTGCAGCACGACGGCGTGGTGCTAATGGTGGAGAATTTCTGCAGCAGGGCTTCGCCTACACACAGTCGGGAGAGAGAGGAGGAAGGGGCAGCAGTTGGCGGCTAGGGTTGAGAATGTGTAGGGGGAGGCTGCGCCCTGCCCTCCTTATATAGGGGGCTGGCCGTCCCCCCTTGGCCCCTCCTCCAAGCCCTAGGGCGGCGGCCCCAAGGGTGGAGTGGGGGGCAAGTTTCCCCCTTTCCTTCTAGAAGGGTTCCCTAGGGTTTCCCCTAGGGCTTGGACGGCTGGGACTATGGGGCCTTGTGCCCCTGGCCCAAAGCATCCAGGGCACTCCCCCTTAGTCCCACGCAGGCCTCCGACAAATGGGACCACGTTGGTCCCACTCCGGAAGCTTCTAGAACCTCCTAGTACAATACTGAATACTCCGAAACGATTCCGAAATCCAAAAAACTGCTTTCCTTTATATGAATCTTATTCTCCGGACCATTCCGGAACCTCTCGTGATGTCCTGGATATCATCCGAGACTCCGAACAAAAACTCATAAACCAATTATCCATTCTATCCTAGCGTCGAGGCACGTTAAGTGTGTGACCCTACGGGTTCGAGAATATGCAGACATGATCTTCTATCAATAATCTACAGCGGAATCTGGAAATCCATATTGACTCCCACATCTTCATCGATGATCATATTGGATGAACCACGATGCCAGGATTCAATTAATCCCATATATGTATTCCCTTCATCACGCGATATTTTACTTGCCCGAGATTCGATCGTTGGTATCGGTATACCTAGTTCAATCTCGTTCACAACAAGTACTTTACTCGTTCCGTAATCCGATATCACTTTGTGATTAACTCCTTAACCACGTGCTTGCAAGCGGTGTTGATATTGATTACCGAGTGGGCCCGAAGTATATCTCTCCGACTCGGGAGGGACAAATTCCATCTCGATACATACAATCCAACAAGTACTTTCCGATCACCTGAGAGACACCTTTATGATCACCCTCACATAGGATGATGTTTGATGACCTCAAAGCTTTCTTCTGATACCAGGGAGTTGCATTATCTCATGGTCTAAGGAATACAATACTTGACATAAGAAAAAGCTTCGCAAAGATGAACACGATGACACGATCTAATTGCTCTGCTTAATTTGGGTCTGTCCATCATATCATTCTCCTAATGACATGATCTCATTATTAACCGACAACTCATGTCTATGGTTAGGAAACCTTAACCATCATTAATCAATGAGCTAGTCCATAGAGGCGTACTAGGGACACAGTGTTGTTCATAAACTACACAAGTATCAAAGTTTCCGCTTAATGCAATTCTAGCATGGAATATAAACTTTATCATGAACAAGAATTATAATAATAACATATTTATTATTTCTTCTAGGGCATAATTCCAACAATAAGATCACAAACAATACTATCAGAATGATTCAATAATAAGTTCAGATCTGAGATCATGGCACTCGGGCCCTAGTGACAAGCATTAAGCACAACAAGTTGCAACAAAGTCAAATAGCACTAATAGAGATACTAGGCACTATGCCCTAACAAATCTTATTCGATTACATGGTAGAACTCATCCAATCCCTACCATCCCCAAGCCTACAGCGGGTGATTACTCACTCATGGATGAGGGAAACATCGGTGGTTGATGGAGATGCTTTGGTGATGACGATGATCCTCTCCAAATTCCTCGTCCCGACAGGGTGCCATAACGGAGTTTCTGGATCCGAATCTTGGTTTCTGGTGGCGGCGGTAGAGCAGAACTCTTTTTGGGAAACTATCGAACCTCCCTGAGTTTTTAGGTCAGAAGGCAACTTATAGGCATGGAGGGAGGCCGAGGAGCTGCCTGGGGTGGCCAAACCCCCTCCAGGCGCGGGGTCAGGTGGGCCCACGCCTGGGGTGGGTATGGGCCCTCCAGGCCTCCCCTCTATCTCTCCTTCTGGCTCCGTGGATCTTCTGGTGAAAAATAATTTTTGGCATATTTTCCGGGATTTTTCCTCATAGTTGATTTTCTGGACAAAAACAAGACACCAAGGTATTTGTGCTGAAACAGCGTTAGTCCGTGTTAGTTGTATCCAAATCACACAAGTTTAGAGAAAAAAATAGCAAATTGTTCGAGAATGTAGATACGTTTTGGACGTATCAGTTGACTACTGCTATAACCGCCTTTTATTATTTTATTACTCTCGTGACTTTCCCTAGGCTCAACGACGACACTGACCACAACTACATCAACCTCAACGACTTCATCAACGACGACTATATTACCAATGCTCAAATAACACCATCGACCACGACTACGACACCCTTACTCTTGGCTACATTGACATCAGCAACAAGGGCAATCATCCACCGACATCCTCTCAAGTCGGCACCTTCGGCTTATGCTCTAGTCGGACCGTTCGCGACGCTCCTGCTATTTGCGTCACTACTGATCCGACTAGGGGGTGTTAGAGTACACCACGGTTAGGTATTAGAGTAGATCACGAATTGCTATATTTGGTAGTTTAGGATTCGATCTCTACTAGGTTTCTTAGTACCCAAGTGTTCTAGTACTATATAAATAGCCCATGGGCTCACAATGTAATAACACAATACACAACATAAATCTATCAATACAATTGACTATTATTGCCTTTGGTCAGTAAGGACACCTGACAGACATACACATCTTGATCCCTACCACATCCTCGTTCTTTTATCCCTAAAAACTTCCCCTACCATGTGCTAGATGATAATATGCTTAGTTGGCCTAGGTCTTGAGACACTCCCACCTTAGTCTACATAAGAAAAGCACCATTGATCAACTACGAGAGTTGTTTTCTGAGTCATGTCTAACACAGACTTTCAACTTTCTTTTGCTAGCAATCTCACGCGTGACCTTATTCTTGAATTGTAGATCTTATTGCTAAAATAATTTGGTTGTCGCTTAATGCGGTGGCACGATACAACCCTGTATTTTGCTCGTAGTATATAATATGTCATGAGGTTGCATTGTTTTAATTGTACTTCTAGTAGTTTGGGTCATATATATTTCATGCATATATGTTGGTGAAAGCTTCAGTTGGAAAACATCTCCTGATGGATCTTATTGTATATGCCTTTAAGTTGTTTGGTTTCTCATGATATGTTATTCAATGTGTATTTAGAGTGATGTTCTTTTCTTAGCGAGCATGAGAGTGCATTCGATGCTTTATGAGAGTGCATTCGATGCTTCAAGAATTGACAAACTAAAGAAAGAGTTAAGTAAAACTTTTTCCATGAAAGATTTAGGTCCACCAAAGTGTATTCCCGGTATGAGAGTTGTGAGAGACAGAAAATCCAACAAGTTGTACTTGTCTGAAGAGAAATATATTGAGAAATGACTTTGCAGATTCAAAATGGACAAGGCAAATGAAGTGAGATTTCCACTTACAGCTCATTTCAATTTTAGTAAAAGCAATGTCCCTCCATTGAAGAGATGGAAAAGGAAATGCAGAAAGATCCTTATGCTTCAGCTGCTGGGAGTTTGATGTATGTTATGGTATGCACATGGCCTGACATTGCTCAAGCAGTTAGTATTGTGAGCATATTTATGTCCAATCCAACAAGACCACATTGGGAATCCATGAAGTGGATTCTTAGGTATCTCTGGGGCATTACTAACGCGAAGCTTTGCTTTGGTGGTAGTGATCCCAAGCCAATTTTATATTCAGATTCAGACTTGGCTGGAGATGTCAATAGAAGGAAGTCTACTTCAGGTTAGTTGATTATTCATTCGGGGAAGCAGTGGCATGGAAAAAAAAGTTGCAAAAGTGTGTGGCACTAAACACAACCGAGTTTGAGTTCATCGTAGTAACCGAGACGGGCAAAGAGCTATTGTGGCTAAAATGATTGGTTTGCGAGCTTGGTTTTGAGCAAGATAAGTATGTGTTGTTTTGTGACAACCAAAGTGCCATTCACCTAAGTAAGAATGCAGGTTTTAATTCAAGGTTGAAGTATTGATGTATGCTATCATTGGATTCGAGATGTGTTGAATTCCGTGCAAATGCAAATTGATAAGGTGCAGACAAATGACAATGGGGCTGATATGTTAACCAAGGTGGTGACAAGGGAAAAGCTCGAGGTATGCCATTAGGTCTCCAGCATAATTTACGATAGGCAGTGAGACCCTCCATGATGTCAGGATGTGGAGTTTGTTGGTACATGTCCCTCCACATGAAGGTGTGTTTGCAGCCCAACTACAAGCCCATGATCCAATACATTTCAACCGTCGGTCGAGGTTTGCATCCAACAGCTGAGGTGCTCCTTGAGAGAGGACTAGAAAAGAAATCCCTACCACCCTTGGTGGATGAGTAAGATATAAAGTGGGTTAAGCAAGCTATCGAGGCTTATATGAGAGGATGAGAGAACATAATAACAACACAACCCAGTTAGAGGAGAGGAAGAAGTAGAGGTGATTTCTGTTCAGATTTTTGAGTTTTAGCTATTCTTTCTTCAAGCCGGTGGTTGGAGGCTCGAATGTGCCTAGATTGAATCCAAACTCGGTGAGCTTATTCCTTATTTTGGGTACTTCAATCTAGTTAGATGGTTTAAGATTTTGGTTAGTGTAGCGTCAGATTTGGAAGCGGATTAGTCAGTTCAGACTGCTAAAGTTGTAGCACAAAGCAGTTTTGGTAGACGAACAGATTGGGCAAGAAAACGGTGTCCGATTGAGATGAAATTTGGTGTGTATGTTGGGAACTCGTATATATTCCTGTCTACTAAGTTTGGTGTTGTTTGCATATGTGGTTTAAAAGTAGTTTTATGATTACCGAAGATGATAGAAACTATGATATCTCCGCTTTATAATCTTTCTTTCAAGTGGTGTTGTTGTATTTGTTGCCGGCTGGCAACGTGCTGAGTGTATTGTACATCTCTAGATGTTATAGAGAAGACTCTCTTTGTACCTTGCTTATAGAGAAGCATGCGTGAACTGGTTGGTCCGTGTTTTTTTCCTCCTCACCTTGAGGACGTTTTTCTACGTAAATCCTTGCGTCACTTGAGTATGTGCTCAATTGTTTTATTTCCTAGCATATATGTTGATTGAAGCTATCCTAGGAATTCATTGCAAGTAGTGGGGTTGTGTATCACCCCCAACCTAATGTTGGGTTCTGCTTAAGGACGACTATTTGAAAAGCTCACGGCGTGCACTTTTGGATGAATTTTCCCACGGATTTGTTAGTATCTACCATTGCCAGATGGCCTGGAAGGTACTACCTGCTCTTAAGCTAGAAATTTAGTTTATATTGTGCCTTTTTTCTCATCTTTTTTGGTGTATGGTGAAATTTACTTATAATCTCTCCTCTCTGGCTAACATAACAAATGTGTTTGAGAATTGGTTGAATAAAATGGATAAGGCGTCCAAGACTAGAATTCATATTGGTGTTTCGATCTTATCTTGGTATATTTGAGAGAAAATTGCATTTTTCTACCACAATTGAGACAACGACTTTAAAAAACTACCACAATTTATAAAAATTTCAAAACATTACCACTTTTGCATCTAATCGTCGCAAAAAACTACCAGTTTTGTGTAACACTTGTCTTAGCTCCAGCTAATCATGATTCTGACAGATCTGACCCACATAGGTGCTGACATGGATGGAGCATTTTATAAAATAGTCCTTCGTAAAATATCTCTGCCACTTCCTCTCTCCTTTCTATCTCTGCTAAGTGGGCCCCACATGTCAGGTCGTCCCTAAACTACAGCCACACATGCCATGGCCGGAGACCTTGGTGGCCACCGGCTGCTGCTCCTTCTCCGGCCACCTCGACGCCAGAGAGACCACCTCGAGGCGTTCATGCTCCACCACGGGCGCTGTCGCCGGCCGTGCCCACCGCGTTCCCGTCATGCGCCGTCCTCCGCCAGGGCGCCACCACGGGGGCCACTGTCGTCCTTTCCCATCGCAGGCCAGCTCCGTCGTGCGTCGTCATCTCTCCGCTAGGGGGCCACCGGTGGCCGCTAACCCATCCTCGTCGAGCTCTGCCCGTGCCCTTCCGTGACGGCCAGCGAGTTGCTGGCGAGCTGCGGGGCGGCACCGAGCTGTTGGGCGAGCTGCGGGACGGGGCGACAGCTGGCCACCGGCGGGCGGCACGGTGAGCAGTGGGGCGGCCGACGACGGCTCGAATCGGGGATCGATTTCGATGTTGCTGCCATGGTGTGTGTGGCTGGAGGTTAGGGATAACCTCACCGGGGGGGTCCACTGGGCAGAGAGAGTAGGGAAGGGATCTGGCAGGTCGATCCCACACACTTTTGCAAAAATACCCAAAAATATATAATGAGTTTATTGTCTGTCTCTCAGACTGATGCTCCATGCCATGTCAGCAGCTATGTGGGCCAGATCTATCAGAATCGTGATTAACTAGAGCTAAGACAAGGGTTATACAAAAGTGGTTGTTTTTTGCGACGATTAGGCGCAAAAGTGGTAGTGTTTTGAATTTTTTATGAATTGTGGTAGTTTTTTGAAGTCGTTGCCTCAATTGTGGTAGCAAAATACAGTTTTCTCTCTCTATTTGGAGATATAGAAATAATATTATATTTAACAAAACAAGATGTTTTGATCTTATGTAGGTTATTCATATAGTGACACACTGGAGCAACTATGTTCGTTTCTATAACCTCATGGCCAACAGAATATTATGGTTACTAGATGTAAATGTTTGATGGTAGCTCGGGATATCTTTAGCCATGTGAGTTGGCATCATATTAGCCGACTACAAGATGCTTAGTTGCTGCATGCTTTATATTTTTTGCTGGTTGATTCATGTGTCAACTCTTAGCGATACTTGAGTTTGTATTAATTTTGTAATATTCCTGGATGATGGTCAGGGTCTTACTTCCCTTTTCGGAAAAAAATACCTCTTAAGTTAGAGCTACGAGACGAGATAAAGAATGCATTTGTTACACCATACAAGGCTTTCCTGTGTGCACTGCAGGCAAATCGTAGCCAACTTTCAGAGGTGGTTTATTCATTCAAACAATTCATGCGAGGAAAGAAGAATCAAAGTGTGCATACTCCTGAGCAATTGGAATACAAGCTCGAACAGATTTATAAAAGCTAAGAAGGCAGCTAAATTCAAATGCCTGCGTTTATCCATGCTTAACCTGTATATGCCTCATTAGACCATAGAAATGGAAAGCATATTCTCTAACATAGTCATGTATTGAGTGTAGACAACATCGCATTGGAAGAAGGCATAAAGTGCACATAGTATCGTAATTTTCGTCTGATGTATGTTCAGCTGTATAGAACTGTAACAGTACATTGAGTACTCACAGTTTTGTTTGAGATCTCGTATGTGGCTGTAATGCACTTGTGTTCAGTCTAAGATTGGCAAGTTCGCATCTGAAACACAATGAGTTTGTTGCTCTAATTTAATGTACTATTACTCAATGTTTCAGGACATTTGTGTATGTCCAATCAGCTCAGATAGAAAGATCAAGCCATTCCAGATACTCCAGGCGCCCAATTCCAGATGCGGCTATAATTATGATGCACCCCCTATGTTTCTTCGAGGTGGCTCCCGCAGCAAACAGAAGGGCCATTTCTGGACTGAAGTTGCTCCACCCTGTCATGACTCCTGAATCACCTCCCACAACAACACTTTGTTCTTCAAAGGTAACCGAAGCTTCCAAGAATATAAGTAAATCACTGATTTTGGAAATGAAATGGATGAAACAAATATGGCGCCCGCACATTTGCGCAGGCCCTGTGCTACTTCCATAAAAAATAACACGCTGAAAAAAATTACATAGCAGTAGCAGATAAATTTACAAATGAAGCAATGAGAAAGTGAAGCACGGTAAGTACAAACGTGTATTTCAGGTTGTGGAAGCAAGCTTCTACAGAAAAATAGATGTGCTTTCTTGTTTGAATCCGAAGAATATATGTGTGCTCATTTTCTTTTATATTTTCAACTTGTCCAATGAGCCGTGCATAAGAATAGAAAAAACTGCCAGCTTAATATGCTTCTAACCAAATGTGTCTAGATACATGTCAATCTAGACAGATCCAAATCAGTTATTCCGTAATGGAGGGAGTACAAAAGGTGCCCATCTACAAGTTCAGTGTCCTCTCTTTCCCATTACCATTAGCTTGATTTTCATCCTTCAAATAACACTCTTATCTGCTCTTTCAGTTCCTCGCCAGTATACTTCTTCTGTTTCTTTCCTGCAATGACTCGTCTGAACGAACAGAGACCCCCTGAAAATCGTCTTCGGTTCGCCTGCAGTGCAGATAAGGAAACCTCATACGGTGGAACAATCAAATCCACTATCTCTTCTCGCAGTTGGTACCTGAGCTCAGCCGCGACCTTCCATGTCATCTGGTTACCACAGGTGGCAAGAAATTGGGCAGTAAACTCATCCAAGTCTAAATAGAGTGTTCTGTTCAGAGGAACCCAACACTCGTTGATGTAGCTCTTGGTGTATCGCTCGATCATTGAGCTGAGCCAACTCTCCGGTTCTTCATTGGCAAAAGTTGCCTCGGAACGGCGCATCATTTGCAGAACAGCACATGCGTTATTCAGGAGGAATATGTATTTTCCACCATTTTCACCTGGGCGGACCATTTCTGCATCTTCCTCCAGCTTGGATGCCCAGCAATGAAGCATGTGAGCGTAATGCTCATTGGTGGTGTGGCGTGCTGACCGCACCAAATTTTGCAGGGCTTGTACCAGAAGGTCATTTGCTGGATGAATTGTGGATTCGTCGCTGCTGTGAATATGCAGAATTGTTCCTCTCAAAGCCTTCTCCATCTCGTGAAGATTACAACAGACCTCGCCGCATCTGTTCAAAGACATTTCAGATAAGCAGTAGTACTAAATGCGGGGAAAAGACATTTAATCTCGAAAAGAAATCATCGTTGTGCCCTTATTGCAAGTTTTGAGCTAGAAATTAGTTAATTCTAATTTGCCCCAAACTTAAGTGCCCAATGCACCTAAATTGTGATTGTGGTTTTGCACATGTTGATAAGTTGCCCGGCCATTTTGCCCAATATTGCAAAATTTTGTATGTTGAGTAGAAATTACTACTAAGTAGTTGGCCAACAACAAACAGCCCCTGATATGTATGTCCTCAAACAGCACACATCGAAAGATTCCTAAGTATTTCAGTCCTCCAAAATTCTAATGAAAGCATTCAAATCAAAGAGGGCCTTGGGGATTTGTTTCCACAGGTGCCTTTGAAGTTCCCTTGCAACGATTCATTGAGTTAAATCCATCATTAGTCACTCAACTTGCTTAGCAAAATCAATATGGTCATCGTACAACGGGAATACAAGTTTACGGTCACTAAAGACGCGTCGGAGCGTCACTCGTGGTCACCGCCCGCGACGTAGCTAAGTATTTGATGACGTGGCGTTGAGTGGGACCCACGGGCAGGGCATGTTGTTTTTCGAAAAGGCCCCTCGAAAAAAGAGGTTGTCGTTCGGAGCAGACAGAGCTCCTTGGTGAGCCCGATGGCCATGCGCGCAAGCAGCTTCCCTGCCTCCTTGCGTCGCTGCGCTGCGCCGTTTTGATCTGGGCGGGACCGACGGCCGGAGGAGGTGCTGGGCGCTGGTTTAGACGAGCTTGTTGGAGTCCATCTCGTGCAGTTCGGCGGCGTGAGCGGCGAGGTTTTGTGTGGCCGCGCGAGCAAATCAGGTTCCCCGTGTCGAGGCCAGCTCCCCTGTGAGGCGGCGCGAGAACCCATATCCTGTTTGAGTCGAAAATCACCATGAAGTTTTGGGTCTAAGCATGTATGTATCCAGATTGGATGAGGACAAGTAGTCAGATCTAAACGCTGCAGTTTGATTATCAAATAACCAGTGTAGAAGCGAGGGCAACATACAAGAAGCAGTGGATTAAAAGAGGAAATAGATTAGCAAATTCAGATCGGAAAAAATAAAGCAACATCAGATTGGGAAATATGGAGGGTCGCCGTCGCAACTTCCTATCGTCTGCCACTCCTCCCTTCGCCTACAGATGCCGCGACCATCTCTCCCATCGCCGACATCCTCCGCAGTCCTCCAAAGTAATCGAGGTGGGAATGGACGGGACTGCACTCTCAGCCGAGGCGGCCAACCTCAGACCCTGACCCTGTGTTCGTCGACATCGTCAGATTCGCCGGAGAGATGTGCCATCACCAGATGCAGGCTGCTGACCTCCTTTGGCAGGCCCCCCATGATGTCGTTGCTAGCGAGCGAGAGGGCGAGTTTCGGACGCGATAGCTTCAGCACGCTGGAGCCGTGCTGCCTGCAGCCCGCACTGAGAGGGTTGGTCTCCCCTCCCGCCGCCGGCGCAAGGCCATGAAGCAGAGCAGGGACAGCTAGCCAGTGAGAAGGTACACAGGAAGGTGGCAGCCCGTCTTGGCGGTCAAGATCCGAGCGACTCTAGGCATGGAAGAAGGCGGGCACGGGGCCGGTGATGGAAGCGACAGCGGCGGCTGTCCCTCTGTCTGACCTTGCGAAAAATAGTTAAGCAATTAACTGGGATGAAAAATTAAATTCTGGGGCTTTTCTGTAAATGAAACAGACCTAGAGGCTGCCAGTGGGTCCCATCTCACCACATCTCACCACGTCATCAAATACATCGCTACGTCGCGAGCGGTGATGGCGAGTGATGTTCCGACGCGTCTTTAGTGACCGTAAACTCGTATTCCCGTTGTACAATGACCGTATTGATATTGCTAAGAAAGTTCGGTAACTATCGATGGATTTAACTCCGATTCATTTTACCCCTCTCAAGTTTGACGCCTCGAAGCAGTCCCAGTGCTCACACAGTGCTCTTACATTTAATAAGCACCCCTCTCTTTGCAAAGATGAGTTGCTTTAAAAGCCGACAGAAGAAATTGATAACTGATGCAACCAATCGTCTTTGCATAATTATTGAGAGGCTACCAACTCATATTTGCAAAATTATTGTGGCACCATGACGTTTGCGGCGGGGATAAGGGTCAGACTGAGGCTTGGCTGCCAACGTAATTTGCAAGTGGAACTGTCCACGTTGCTCTCGACAACAAAAGGTAAAAAACATGAGATGCAGGACCGTTCAAAAAAAATGAGATGCAGGCCCCTCGTTCTTGTCATCTCTTCGCACCAGACACGACTGCACCTAAAAGTGAACATGACTGAACCCACGAACACGCCGCCACAGTAAGAGATAAGATTATAAGAAGTCGTTTGGTATCCAGGTATTCATTTCATTAGATTTATTTTATTTATATTATGATTCTAAAAACATCCACATGTTTGGCTGCCACCGAAATTTGGAAATGACGTATCTGAGATAGGAATCAGGTTTACATATAGAATATTTCAATAGATTTGCCAAATAAAATAACAGCCCAATTCCATGACAACCAAACAACATATAAATAAAACGGATTTGCTAGTTCTCAGGCGCCTGAGATCTAGGCACTCTCTAAATAGAATTGCAAAATAAATTTCAGAATTTCAGGCCAAAATGATAGATACCAAACGACCCCTAAGATAAAACAGTAATGCTACACGTACGGACTGCTATCTTACGAAATTCATTACGCAAAGACGTGGGATAATTCGGTTGGTGCAAGACCCTTAAATCACGGGAGGAGTAAAAATCAGAACCAACTAACAATGTGCACGTACTCCTGTAGAGTATTTCCGTAGCAAATGTGTCAGTAGGTATAGCATTTTCGAAGATAAAACCAATGTACATGTTCTAACCACCGGAACAAACTGCCTCGATGACACGCACGCACACTCGACTCTGGCGGCTGCCCGGCTATCGAGCACCGCCGTCCTGTCTCAATCTTTGTTGTCTCGAGCCGTGCCCTGCCCTGCCCTGTGGTAACTTTGAACTGACAGTCGGCGGGGTCGCACTACGTGGCACCCACATGTCAGTGTCGCCACGTCGAAGTATCTGTGGCCCGAGTTTAGGCATGGTACCGTCCAGCTCAATGCAGTGCGGCCAGTCAAGGTAACGGCGGCGACCATCCTTCGTCCGAGTGGCCCCACCCGCGCGTTCACACGGAATACGGTTCACACCACACACCGGCACCTCGTCGATCGATCGGAGGACAAGCTGGGCGGCCAGGTGCGCGCACCTGTGCACACGCAGCATCTCCTCCTCTTCCCGCCCCTTGCCGACTTGCCGTGCGTACTCCTCATCCGCGATTGCGCCGCCCTTATACCCGCCGGCGTCATCATCTTCGTCCTCGTCGGCTCGACCCACTGGTTGTCCGCCTGCTCCAGCAGCGACATCGATCGACCCGACCACACGCGCGCGGTGCTGCGGAGCCGGGCGCGCAGCGGCGTCCAGTTTGGCCGCCATAGCGCTGCCGCTGTCGCCTCGGCTGTCCCGGCCGATGGCCTCCGTTCTGCGTCGCCGTCGCGCACCTCGTCGTCGGGGGGCCGGGTGCGCCGTGGTCGAGAGACTGGTGGCTGACGGCGAGGCGACCCGGCACGTCGTGGGCGTGCACCTTGGCGCTCGTGTTGGGCAAGCGCATTCCGGCGTCGGGACAGGCGCTTTCAGCGACGTGCTGGGCGGCACAACGCCAGGGACATACGCGTAAAACCGCCGCGGAGCAGGGCGCGTCCGTCAAGGACGCGTGCTCCGCCTCGCACCTTTGGTCTCCTGCCGGGGTGGCTGGCGGCACTGCGGATTTCGGACCGCCCGAAGAGCAGTGTGCTGGGCAGGAGGGAAGGGGCGGCGGCGCGTCAAGGCTCCAGGCGCGCGATCTGCGTGTCAATGGGGGCAGTCGGGCGGCTCCGGGAGCGGTGGCGGCCCTGTGGGCCGAAGAGCAGCGTGCTGGGCAGGAGGGAAGGGACGGTGGCGCATCAAAGTAAAGGCCCTAGGCGGCAAGCAACGAGGCGACGCACGATCAGCGCGTCAAGGCGGGGACGATGGCGTCACGGACGGCGCGCAGGCCGCGCGGAGGGGGAAACATGGCAGGGGGCAACACCAACGCCAAAAGAAGAAGAAGAAAAGCCTCGTGGTTTATGCACACGTACCTTCCGACGCTAGCAGCGGCATCAAGCGATCCTCGAAACATGTCCATGGGGACATCCCGTGCCGCCTCCATTAGTTCAGCCCCGGGGCGCCGATCTGCGCCGGAGTTTGGGGCGGCGCGCGAGCGAGAGGGGTGGAGCTAGCTGGGATCGTTTGTGCAATTTGGGACGGCGGCGGCGGTGGTGCGTGTGGATGCGTGGTGGGGGCCGGGGATCGCTGATCGAATGAGTCTGAGGACGGCGTGCGTCTTTTATACTATCTACCAACCAGGCTAGCAGACGTCGCTCTGGAAGACGGCGACCTCTTCACTCCTCAGAATTTATAATTTCTCTAGGACCAGTACTTTTTAAAGTTCTGAGCTTGTGTGTATCCTGTGGAGGAAACAGAAAACGCGCACTCGAAATTGTTACGTAAAAAAAAGTGATAATTTTTTCTCGATAATCCTACATCTGCTGACAGACTGCTTATTACGAACAAAACTTACGGATGAACGTGGCATCATGTTGTTGGATGGATGTGTTGCCGTGTTCGGGAAAATCCTCACCCGGATCCACAACAGAGTGTCAACTCAGACCGTAAACCTTTTCCGTGAGAAATCTCTTCCTAGGTATAGCATTACTCTTTTTTTTTCTACACACTTGCGTAGTAGGAGTACAAAATAGGATGTAAGTTCCATAAAAAGGCATTGATAGGAGTACAAAATAGGATGTAAGTTTCATAAAAAGGCATTGATAGGAGTACTAGTTGATATATAAAGTTTAAAACTGCGGTGCATAGTTTCATTGAGAGTTTCAGACTATCAAGACTAAGGGCTTGTTTGATTCGTAGGATAGGAAAAGTATAGGAATAGGAAAAACATAGGATTGAGATGTACGCCAACTCAATTCATGGGAAGAATTGTTTGATGTAGAAGTTTAATTTTTCCATGAGGTATGATCTAATGTTTCTTTCCTATAGGAATTGCACTACAAAATTCCTATATGATTAATTCCTATAGGATGTGTTCCTATGAATCAAACAATAACATAGGAAAACTTCCCATAGGATCGAGATCCCACACAATTCCTATGAATTAAACAAGCCCTAAAACTGTTTTTGTTTTGTCTGTGGGCGGTGGAATTTAAATGTAATCTCACAATTATGCAACATGACAGAAATATAGACGTCGCGGTCACCCTCCCGCGCCTAATCTAAACATCGCCTTTCTAATAATTTTCTACTAACCACGAATCTGTGATAGGATGGCTGGATGGGGAGGAATTCGTCCTGATGATAAGGTCAAAGGTGGGCATCTTGGTAAATTCAGTACTAGTACTATCACTCTGGCCGTTTTCTTCTTTTGGTGTTATAGCGCTTTTGTTGATGTGGATGGGACGCTAGCTACGAACAAATACATGGCATGAAAACCTCCTTTCGCCGGTGAGATCACGTTGGAGACAAGTGAAGGGCGGGTGAACAACACCGGTCAACGTGGCCGCCTGCGTTGAAGCAAATCAACTCAGCTAAATACAAGAGGTCCAATAGTAGTCAATTAGGTACATTTTACTCCCAAAGTTGCAGAATGGGGCCAGGTAGCCCCATTAGTTGTTAATTGGTGCAAAACTAGTCTAATCGTTGAGCTCAACATGTGGCAGCTGGCTAATGACACATGGTATTTTTGCTGATAACCCCCTAGCTTTTTTGGAAATTGCGTTTTGGTTCATTTTTAGACTAAAAGAAATATCTGCATCCACTACTCCTATGTTCCTATGCTCCCCTGAATCCCTAACCCTTATTTCTCCCGGTGGCGACCAAGTAGGAGCGACGACGCGATCGTAGCGAGCAGTAGCACAATGAGAGCCAGCGGCAACACAATTAGAACAACATTCTGGGCGAGGCAGGAGGGCATGGGTAGAGGATGCTGGAATCGGGCGGATGAAGGCAACTAGGCAAAGGTCACGGAGAGGTTCTCTGGGACCGCCGTGGTATTGCTTAAGCACGCCATGGAGGGTCCTCACAAAGGCGTGTTTAGAGACGTGGGGTAAGGCGGACGGTTGATTTGCACGAGGTAACACAACTTACCTGTGTTCGAGATCCCACAACGGTGGCGGAATCCTACTCCTGCTATAAATCACTATAATGGCAATACGCCGAGTTACAGAGATTAGGCTTGCTGTGCGAGGTGACTAGAGAGTCTAAGTTGTCGTTAGAGATTGTGCCCTAAAGGCTCCCATAGGCCCGACTTATATAGTCGTCAGATCCTAGGGTTACAGGAAAAAGTCCTAGCGGACAGTTCTGAGTCCTACACCTATTACTAGTCTTGTGTATCTTGCACTCCAAGGCTCGGCACTGGTGACTCCACCGTAGCCTTCCTTTATCCCAAGATGGGCCTCCTTTCGATCCACCTAATCGGCGCCCAAAGCCATAGGCCATGCTACCGACTATGGGCCACCCGGGTTAGTCGGATAAGAGACATGCTATGAGGATACCCATATAGCATATCCCCAACAGTAGCCCCCGGAGAACTCCGAGATCTTGCGCCGTCTTGCCTCTTCTCGTGGAATGCTCCGTCTAGATGGATGTCGGCAAATCGTCAAGCAATATCTTGTAGTCTTCCCAAAGAACCCTGCAAAGGTTTTCTCCGTCTTCTATGAGTAAGTCAGAGAAATGCTGAATCTTCCACCGTACGCTCCCGTTGTCGGATTAAATCCGTCCACGCCAGAATCTTCGATGGGACGGCTCATCTACCATGTAAGTTATGATGACGTAGGCTGTAGGTCAGCGACGCCTTGTAACTCACACATGCAGAGAACATAATCATATCCGCTTTTCCCGCGCGAGCGATACGAACCGTTGGCGGCGACGGTTGGAGACGTGGCGAAATTACCGTGCACGTTCACGAACACGTCGTCTACGCGGCAACCGTTCGATTAGTTGCACGAATCTTGACGCAGAGTAAGATAAATAGTGACCGTGGGACACTTGCCACTTTTTCACCCCATTCTTTCGCGTCATCGTCTTCTTCCTCCAGCCGCGCGCCTCCTCGAGCTCTCCGCGAAAACCTCGAGAAACCCTAGGTTTCGCTTTCTGCACCAGTCGTGCCCTCTCCTTCCTCCATGGCCAGCAGCAGTTCATCCCCATCAATGGCGGCATCGAGCGAAGCCGCGGCGAAGCCGGCGAGCTCCGTCGTCGTACCCCAGAGGGTCTGGTCATACCCGCATTGGCGGTGATAGAAACCACCGGCGGCGACCATAACTTGGCGGCGCTGGAGCCCCTGGAAGAGGATCCTGACTCGCACAAAGGCGATTGGCGCGGGTCGGACATCACCACGCGCGACATCCAGGAGATGGTCGCCGAAGGTTATCTCCCCGCGACGGAGGGGCTCCCCTGGCGGTCGGCGCCGGCCGGCGAGGTGACTCCTTCTCCCCAAGCCGGAGAGAAGGTGTACCTCAAGGCGCAATTGGTATGTGGCGTTTCTCTGCCCATATCCCACTTCTTTCTGTCCGTCTTGAATCACTTCCAGGTCCAACCCCACAACCTCTCCCCCAATAGCATCTTAGTGCTTAGCAACTTTGCGACACTTTGTGAGGGTTACCTAGGGATTAGACCTAGGTTAGATTTGTTTGTATACTTCTTCACCGTCAAACGTGAAGCCGGACATAGTAGGGAGGAGCTTAGGAACTGCGACACCATAAGCTTCAAGATCCGTCCTGGCCGACGGTTCCTCGACATCGTCGGCCACGAGTCGTGCAAGAACTGGCAACGGACGTACTTCTATGGCCCCAACATTCCTTTGGCGGGCCGAGAAGTAACGTACCCGGACTTCGTGGATGGAGCCGCCGCCGAAGTCTCCACGTGGTGGTCCCATGCCTCCCTTCCCCCCGACCTCGATGCTTCCCGCGCAATAAGGCGGATCGAGTGGTTCGTAGATACGGGTCTGACCGGCTTGGACCTAGCCATGTGCTGGTTCATCAGGCGGATCCAACCTCTGTAGCACCGCACGAAGTATATGCACGAGTACACCGGCGACCGAAGAGATTCCCTCCGGATCTCCGAGGACAACTTCTCGAGCGACTCCGTCAATTCTGCCTCAAGGACACCGTCAAGGTGAAGGACAATAAGCGTGGCTTCACCCTCACCTACGACATGATCGTAGACAGAAAGTGCCCAAAGGTAGACATTTATTTTCCGTGTATGACATTACTCCATTTTTTCCGTCTTGCTAATACCATCTTGTCTAACACAATGATTTCTTACTTAACAACTTAGCGATCTAGAGGAGGGCAACCTGGCTGCCCAAATCTATGATCCCAAGATGAAGGAAGTCACGGTCGTGTCCGATGATGATGTCCCGTTGGCGCGAAAGCGGAAGAGCTCCACCTCTGACGCTGCCGACGGAGGCAAGAAAAAGAAGACGGAGGGTGGAGCCTCCAAGAAATCTTGCCACGAGGCGGAAAAGAAGAAAGACACCGGATGTTTGCTAAAGCTCCCCTAGTGTAAGCTTCTTATTCTCGACATTGTCTCATTTATCTGTCTTATTCCATACTTATGCATTTGCACGTTTGTGAAGAAAGCCACAACCAGCCTCAAGAAGTCCACCAAGACTCTTGGGGCTTCTAGAAATATTAAAGAGATGTTGCATCGACTCTTCCCCGCCATCGCCTGCTACTCCTCGTCAAGCCCTCCTCCGCCCGACAAGCTCCCAAGCCGGGAGGCACCGGCCCTTCCGCCATGGAAGTGGATTCGCGCCTCACCGAACTCGCAATTGTCGGTGAGCAGGCGCAGAGAGCCGCGCTTCAAATGGGCGATGCTCGGCTAAGGATGCCATCGGTAGCAAGGCGGTGGTGGGTCTGGTACCAAGGCCGCCTCTGCTCCCCAGAAACCCTTAGAACTGCCGAAGATTATCTTCCCGGTGCTTACGCCGGGTAGCACAACTATGGTTCCTGGAGGAGTGTCGTCATATCCGACGTGCGGTCTTGAGGAGCTACTCCGTCAAGCAGACATCTTGCAAAGTAACAATGTTTCCTTTGGCAAGCTACTGGCCGAGAGTGCTATAAACCTCAAGATCATCGTACTTGTAAGTTTTACTTTACCTTTTGCATTTCATATGAGAATCCCACTGTAGCCCCCGAGGATGTAGACGGAAAACCATTGGTTTTGCATCTATATGCTCTAAGAGTGACTAAGTAAGAAAAACTCTCACTGTAGCCCCCAAGTATTTAGATGGAAGAAATTATTCCGACTAGATGCTTTAAGAGTAGCATACACAGTGTTTATATTTTTAAGTGTCGTAGCCCCCAAGCTTCTAGTTGTAACTGAATTAGTTCCGACTAGATACTTAAAGAAAAGCTAAGCATTTTCCGAGTTAGAACTTTATACTGTAGCCCCTAAGCCTCTAGTTGAGAACTGAATGAGCTCTGACTAGATGCTTAAAGAAAAGATAAGCATATTGCTAAGTTAAAAAACTCTCGCTGTAGCCCCCGAGCACCTAGATGGAAAATCTCCGACTAGGGGCTCCAAGTAGACTGAACAACGACTTGACTTTGTATTTGTTTCCACAGAACGAGAATGCTCGAAGGGGCATGGCCAATGATAAGGACCAGAAGATGCGCGTGGACCTTGAAGCTGAAAAGGGTAAAACCGCCATCTTGAAGGAACAGATCATCAAAAACAAGAGTCTATTTTCGTTTTGCGCATTTCCGTCTTACTTTTGTGCCTTCCTTCTTCGAGTACTCATGGTGTACTTTGTTTTCTCCGACTTGCAGAGCATGTAGCCAAGGCCAAGGATATTGTCGAGCAGTCCAAGCACATCCGGAATTGGACAGCGAGAACAAGATCCTTAAGAAGGAGAGGAAGAGATGTCAAGATGCACGAGGATTCCATGAAAGCCTGCAGACTCGCCTCCGCGAGATCAATCGCTTGAAGGAGGAGCTTGCGATCCTAAAGGATCAGAAGCAAGCTGCCGATGAGCAAAACCTTCGCCATAGCGAGGCGTTTAAGCTCCTCCAACAAGAGAAAGAATCCTTGGCGGACGTCGCCCAGCGTGCTAAGGCCAAGATCTTCGAAGTATCCTCCGCCTTGGAGCTCGTAGTCTGGTGCTTAGAATTTTGAAATCATGCAATCATTGTCGAATTTTCAGCGCCACAGGTTTAACCCGCCGCCGGACAAGGAATGCATGATTCTTGCCGGCAACTTCATCAACACCGCCATCACCCAAGCCAAGGAGATTGCCACACCCCTGCAGATTTACATCAAGGCCTCGGACTCCATGGTGAAGTACTCAGAGATTCTGCGTCGAGTCCCCGAGCGTATCGCAAGCTGGAAAGCTTCATGTGCACGGGCTGGCGCAAGGATGGCGTTATCCATGATGAAGGCGCACTATGAAGGTGCCGACATCGACACAGTGACATCTGGCATCCCCGACGTGGATGATGACGGCAAGGATATCGATCACGAAGCCATCCCGTCATCACTCGCGGGCTATGACACCAGGGTTGCCGAGTTGGTGGACGTCGACGTCTTCGTGCCTAGGAACTTTCTTGACAACGCCGACCCTGAATCCTCCGAGTCTCCTCACAGTGGCGACGCTGAGGGTGAATCTCCGGCTGGTGATGATGCGGCCTCCAAGTCCCCTGCACCCAAGGAGTGAAAAACACTTTGTAATTCTTGCTTCACCTCTGGAATGTGCATTGAAAAAACTTGGTGATGTAATCTTAAGGCGGAAAACAGTGGTTATTGTATCCTGCTACTTAAGAATTAATGCCCAGTATGTATATATGTTTTAAGCAAGTGCTGGCTTATCATCCATTACTCTGGTTTTTATGCTTGACTTTTCGTGAGTCGGAAGACTTGTTGTCGGAACCATGCGCTTAGGTGATGATACCAAATGGCACCGTCAATAACCTTAGCTCAAAATCGCCGACAATAAGTGCCGAAAGTCACTACTCCAGAATCCACATAAAAACAACAAAGAACGTGTAGACCAGAAAACTTAAGCTAACGCCCGTAGGCGGAATTTTCACAAGTGCAATCGCAAAGCTTTTGCATAAAGGTTTATATGATCCAAAAATGAACACTAAAGGAGGTAAAAGACTCAGCAATATGAGTGAATCAAAGATCTTTATTTCATTGATCATATAAGAGGTACATGATTAGATAAAAAATGCTAAGTGTAGAAAGGACGTAGCTGTGCTATGTTCCATGGCCGATCAAGCTCCGGGTAGTCATCATCCGGGTCACGTCGCTTATGCTTATGATCCTCATTGGGCCTATCCTTGAGTTCACGATTGTCTACAAGGTAGTAAGACCCATTGAGCAGCGCCTTGCTTATTTTGAACGGTCCTTCCCATGGCGGGGATAATTTGTGTGACTTCTTCTGCTTAAGTCGGAGCACCAAATCCCCCTCTTTAAACGAGCGATGCCGTACGCGACGACTATGGTAGCTGCGTAGCTTCTGCTGGTAGATGGCGGATCTTTGGCATGCCAAAACGCGCTCCTCCTCGAGAAGGTCCACATCTAGGCGTCTGGATTCTTCAGCGTCATCTTCGTCGTAGGCGGCAACTCTTGGTGCATCGTGGAGGATGTCGGAAGGTAGGATGGCTTCTGCTCCATATATCATGAAATAGGGGGTGTAGCCGGTGGATCTGTTGGGTGTAGTTCGTAAAATCCACATCACAGATGGCAATTCTTCCGCCCAGGCTCCAACTGCTCTATGTAGCGGTGCCTCAAGACGTGGCTTGATTCCCTGCAGAATTAATCCATTGGCTCGCTCGACTTGACCATTGGATTGTGGGTGTGCCACAGATGCAAGGTCAAGTCGGATGCCTTTGTCCCAACAATAGGCCTCCACTTCTCCGAGTGACAAGTTGCTTCAATTGTTGGTGATGATGCTATGTGGGAGACCAAATCTCACCACTAGATCCCGGACAAACCTGAGGGCAGTTGCCCCATCAAGCTTTCTAATGGGTTTAGCTTCTATCCATTTGGTGAATTTGTCAACTGCTACAAGCAGATGCGTAAACCCACATGGTGCCGTTTGTAACGGTCCCACCATGTCTATCCCCGAGACTGCAAACGGCCAAGTTATTGGTATTGTTCGCAATTCTTCAGCAGGAACATGTGGTTGTCAGGCATAGTACTGGCATCCTGTGCATGTCTCAACCAGCTTATCAGCGTCCGTCTTCGCGGTCAGCCAGTAGAATCCTTGCCGGAAGGCTTTCGCGACCAACGATCGAGGAGCGGCGTGATGCCCGCAATCTCTGAGATGGATTTCACGTAGGATTTCCATACCTTCTAGCTGGGAGACGCACTTTAGGTATACACCAGTAGTGCTCCTTTTATAGAGTTACCCATTGATTATGGTATAACCCTTTGCTCGTCGTACTATTTGCCGTCTTTCGACCTCGTCATCGGGCAAAGTTCCGTGTTCGAGATATTCCATGAACGGTTTTGTCCAAGCCGGAGGGATCTTTGTCACCATGTTGACGAAAGAGTCAGCTCTATCCGGGTTGTCGATGTCGGCGTCCTTCACGGATGGTGTGCGCAGATGCTCTAGGAAAACTCCTGGTGGAATTTGCTTGCGCCCTAATCCAAGCTTAGACAGTAGATCAGCCGCCTCGTTTTGCTCCCTAGGCACATACTTGACTTCGTAGCCCAAAAAGCTCTTGGCTATCTCGTCCACTTCGTCGCGATATGCCGCCATCATAGGGTTCCGCGCATTCCAGGTGACGAGGTTTAATCTCGTCAATGCCCATTGTTATGGACTTGGGTTTTGGAGAAGATGGGGATGCTGGAGATCGTGGCACGGTTAACAGACAAGCAACCAGGGGACACGAGATTTACCGAGTTCAGGCCGGAGAAAACCCTACTCCTGTTCGCTCTTGATTACGGAACCGAAGGTTCTGGTCTTGATTCGATCTGGCGTGGATGCGTGTCGAAAGTATGAGTCGAGTTGCCCTAGGACGTGCCCTCCTGGACTTTATATAGACTTAGGCAGGTCCGGGCGTCGCCCTAGTCGGTTACAAGTTCTAGGGTTTTACCCTTTGAATTTCCTATCTCCTCTAGTCTTGCTCTCCAAGGATCCGAAGACGTCATGGGCCTTGGCCACCGAAAATCTTCATGGGCCAGCGTATGTCCGCTGTGGGCCTTCCTTGGGCTGGACTAGGTATATCGGGTTACGTGCTGTGAGGGTATAACCATGTCGAGGCCTCGAGTGATCAGTCGAATCGTAGATTCGGCTGAGGACTCTTCCATCCTTCGGGAGCAGCTATATGTTAATAGTATATGTGTGTAGGGATTATTGATGCGTGTGCCTGACTCACCCGACGGATCGGTCGATTAAGCATCTTAGGACGAAACAACACGATCTTCTTCAGGTTCGGGTCCCTTAACCCGGGCCTGGAACATATGCTGGCGTAATTCAACTCAGGCCGCGGAGGACTTATAGGAGTGGAATTCCAGTGATTTTAATTGGTGCACCAACGCATCCGTCGGGATTTTTCATCGTACCTACTGGTACGGATTCATACTAGCAGAGCGCAGTCAGGTGCGTTGCCAGGCCATCAGATGATATGTAGGTCTTATCTTTGCGTCGCAGACGCAGCATCCGAACATTTATCACCTCGGAGGTGCTTTGGGTGGCCAAGGAGATTGTTACTCACTTAGCGTTTTGTTGGGGCAGAGTTGCCAAAAAAGTTTTTGCATGCGAATCCGGAAGATCGCAGTCGAAGATTTCATAGGGTGCGCGACCAGCGCTCCCTATGGGAGTAGCCCCCAAGTGTCTGTTCGAGTCGTAGACTCGAACGGAGACTTTTAGTTCAAGCATTGTTTCAATCATTAGGTCCGCAGGACTCGAAAATTTCCGGATGCTTAAATCCATCCTCCCTATGGGAGTAGCCCCGAGTCCGTAGTGGAGTCGTAGACTCGACGTGGGACTCAGAAGTAATTTGTCCTCATTTGTATGTCGGATGCGGCGCCTCGATAGGAGTAGCCCCAGTATTTAGTCGAATCGCAGATTCGGTGAGTACTCTTAGTGTGGAGCAGTGGTGCTAGTATAGCTTTTGATGACGCCAAGGTTACGATCGATGACCTCAAGCGTCGCTACGCGAGATGAATTGACTGGACGAAGCGTGGGTCCCACTTGCTGACTTTGAATTGACCGGTCACGCGCGGCGTGGAGATGATTACGGCGTCTCCTCGATCTCCGCACGTAGTGGACGGCGTGGCATCGACGGTTCGTTTTGGTGCTGACACGTGTACGGCCAGATCTACCGTTGGCGTTAGGTCTTCTCGATGGACGGCTAGCGTGCGTCGTCTTCGCTGTTATAATCCCTGGCGAAATCGTGGTTTGTTTTTCACCGCAGCAGTTCATCTATTCAATGCCTCCTCGTTCTTGAGCTATTCTTGCTGCGCGCTGAGAGTTTCCTCCACATTTCCTTTGTCTTTCTTCGTTGGCAACGCCACCACCGCCGTAGCGCCATGGGGAAAACAAAGAAGTCCTCATCTGCGGTTGGGACCAGTGCCGCCGGAGGCAAGAAGAGCACCGCCGCTGCTCGCGTCACCGATGGTGGTGGCGGCGTCGAGACGCGGAGAGCGATCTCCGCAAAGCTTCTTGTGGCCGGGCGATCCGCAGGATACGACGCTGTGAGACTCCCGGCAATGAGGTAATCCCGTCCCCATCGGGTACCGGGTTATGTTTCTTGCCTTCGCCTTGCATGGGTTTCGTATCCAGTCCATGACTTCCTTCGTGGATGCTCTTCTTCTATGGGGTTCATTGCATCATCATCTCTCCCAATTCTCTTCTCCACATTGCTTGTTTTATCACCCTTTGCAGTCTTGGCTGGGCATTGAGCCGCACTTTGGCCTCTTCTGAAGCTTTATTTCGTGAAGAGGCGATCTGTTCGGATGGTGTGTATCCCATTGGGGTTTCATCATCTCCTCGTCCCAATGTGCAATTCTTTTCCTTTTCCATGTCCGAATCTGTCCGATCTTGGGCGGAGGAAATGGTTTTACATCCGTGACTCCATCTTGCTGGGCAAGATTTTGGTCTCGTTCCTTTTGACCCCTCCCAATTGATTGAGAAGAAAAGATCCTGGAAAAACCAAATCTTAGACGGTGAGGTGGCGGAGATAGAGGCCCTGTACCGTCGGGTGGAGGATCTCCAGCTGATTCCTAAGAAAGAGGTGAACGGTGTCGATATCATCCGGACGTTTCTTGAGCGTCAGGTGCAGCCTCTCCAAGCGAGGGCGCACCCGATGTTTCTTTACTCTAGGCGTCGTGATCCGACGAGGGTTTCGAGTGAGAAAATCTCCGAGGTTAAACTTGACAAGGCTCTTCGCGCGCTGTTGAAGTTCAAGGCCGACGAAGAAATCCCGGGGAAGTCGCTGACTCCTCCCTTTTCTTCGACGTTGGTCGTTCCGAAGGTGTAGATTTGCGCACGTAGTGCTCCCCTTTTGTTTTTGTCAGCTGTGTACTTTTTCCTTTGTTTGCTAACAAAGTTCCTTTTCCTTTGCGAGCTTCAAAGTGCCGGCATGGCACCACCGTTGCCCGAAAGGTATCCGAATGCCCCGGATAATGAAGTGGTGGATTTCGTGTCCGAGCTACCGTCAGCGCGATCCCCAGCGGAGGATGCCGACGAATCGAGTGAGGAACATTCGCGCAAGCGATCACGGAGCTCTAGCGAGTCGTCAGATGCCTCGACTCCTCCGACTCCCAGAAATCCTCTGGGCATTGAGCGTCATGATGATGTTCATGGGGGTTCTTCCTCTCCCCTTCCTGCCATTCCTGTGCGGGCTGTTGCTCCGCACCCGCCAGCAAATCTGAAGAAGGAAGAAAATAAGGAGGAGAAGAAGGAAGAGAAAAAGGAGGAGAAGAGGGCCCGAAGGGCTTCTCCTATCTTCGACCTGAGCGTGTTGGGCTCGTAAGTTTTCTTGTTGCCATTGTTGTCCTTTGTTCTCTTGTTATTTTTACATCTGCGTTGATTGGTTCGTATGCAGGCAATCCTCCGACGGCTCTAGTGATGGTGCGCGTGAGATGATGGGGGAGTCGAACATTGCGTCGCCTCCTCCTCAGACTGTGGCAACTTCGGGTGACGCTGCTCCAGTTCCTCCTGTGCAGGAGAGGCTGGTGGTTGCGCCTCAGAATTTCGCAGCGGGCTCATGGGTTCGCCGAGCACGTAAGTTTTTCTGCTTTATGTTACGGGGGGAGCCCCCAGGTGTCTTCATATGCTGATTTTGTTTTTGCTTCCTTGTGTTGGGCGTAGCCCCCAAGTCCTGTTCTTACTGCTATTGCCTTTTGCTGCAGCCTTTTGTCCAAGAGGCCAAACGGCTAGTGGAGGAACGCCTAACGCTGGAGGCAAAACTGCGGCAGCTTCAAGGTATTCGTCTGCCTTGTAGTACTTTTTTTGTTTATCCTGGTCATGTTCTTTGACACTTGCTTGTTGGAAATGCAGAGGATCATAACGACTCTCTCCGTGAGGTCGACGCTCTGAAGAAGAGCCTTGGCCAATCGAGCAGAACTGCCCGCTGGTGAAAAGCGCTTGCTGGGCCGACAAAGGCGGCCAAGGCGAAGGCGTCTGCCCAGAGGAGGCTGCAGATCGTGAGGAGTAGCTGGCCACCGTTGCTGCTACTCGTGAAAGAGGGGTGGCAGATAAGCTCATGGCTGCTGCCAAGGCCATTTCGGGTGAGTACATGTTGGAGATATGCCCAAGAGGCAATAATAAAGTGGTTATTATCATATCTTCATACTTATGATAAATGTTTACATACCATGCTATAATTGTATTAACAGGAAACATTAATACTTGTGTGATTTGTAAACATAAAAGAGTCCCTAGTAAAGCCTCTTGTTAAGCTAGCTTGTTGGTTAATATATGATCATGATTTCCTGATCATGAACATAGATATGTTATTAACAACAGGGTCATATCATTAGGAGAATGATGTGATGGACATACTCCTATAGATAAGCGTAGCATAAAGATCAAGTCATTTAATATAGTTCATTTGCTATATGCTTTCTGATACATAGTAACCTAATTCCTTCGACCATGAGATCATGTTAATCACCATCACCGGAAGGATGCTTTGATGACATCAAACACCACACCGTAACTGGGTGGCTATAAAGGTGGCATTGAGTGTTCGGAAAGTATGTGTTGAGGCACATGGATCAAGAGTGGAATTTGTCCATCCATATGACGGATAGATATACTCTGGGCCCTCTCGGTGGAATGTCATCCAATTAGCTTGCAAGCATGTGACTGTCTCACAAGGGATCACATACCACGAGAATCGAGAAAAGAGTACTTATCGGTAACGAGGTTGAACTAGGTATGCAGAGATACCGACGATCATAACCTCGGATAAGTAAACTATCGCGAGACAAAGGGAAATTGGTATCGTATGTAAGTGGTTCATTCGATCGCAAAATAATCGTAGAAATATGTGGGAGCCATATGAATTTCCAGATTCCTCTATTGGTTATTGTTCTGAGAAGTGTCTCGATCATGTCCGCATAATTCACGAACCGTAGGGAGACACACTTAAGGATTCCACGTTGTTTGAGTAATTATGGTATGATGAGTAAGAGACCGAATGTTGTTCGGAGTCTCGGATGGAATCCGGGATATCACGAGGAGATCCGGAATGGTCCGGAGAATAAGATTCATATAAGGAAAGTCCTGTTTCGGAGTTGGGGAATGATTCCGGTGTTTTCATCGGGAATGTTCTAGAAGGTTCGGAATGTCCCAAGACTCCGGAGGAAGGGTACATGAATGTGTCATTACAAGTTGGAATGATTGCATCATGTACTAAGTGTCATCGCTGTTCCAAATAAAGGATTGATTCAAATCCTAGTTTGAAAAGTCAAATAGCTAAATTGAAAAGTCAAACGGCTAAATTTGGAAAGTGGAAAAGAGGAGGAAGGTGAAACCGAGTTGGGGAGGAGTCCCTCCTCCCCAAGCCGGCACCACCCGAGTTGGGAGGGACTCCACTCCCTCCCTTGGCGGCCGCCCCTCCACCTATATAAGGAGGGTAGGGCTCCTCCTAGACACACAAGTTGCCTCCTCTAAATCTAAACCCTAGCCACAGCCTAGGATTTCTCCCAAGCCGAGTTAGAGCTTCTAATTGCCCTAGCCGCTGGTTTAGCCCTTCTAATTGGTGTGTCTAAACCCTAGATCACCAATGGCTCTCATAGTCCACCATACTCGCTCGACTTAAGCGAAGCCTGCGAGATCTCCCTCTGGTACTGCCGTCGTCTTTGCCCGGAATCGCGAGGAGAGTGCTACAACCTCCATTTTCTTTGGAACAAGGGAGAGGAAGGTCTTCGTCAGTACCGAACGTGTGACCATTGTGGAGCGCTGTAACGCAGGAAGGATCGTCTACGCGATCTTGAGATCGGAAGAGTACGACTACATCACCCACGAGAATCTGCTCTCGTTAACCGCTTTGGAATCTTCGAGGGTAAGTTACTCTATCGACTCGTTGCTACAATCTAGTAGATAGATCTTGGCTTGTTTGTGTGCATGCAGTAGAATTTTTTTGTTTTCCATGCTACGAACCCCTACGGTGGTATCGAGAGTGTCTATATGTAGATCTGTTTGCGAGTAGAACACAATGGTCATTGTGGGCGTTGATGCTTTTATTGTCGATTGCTTCTTGTGTACTTTGCATCTTGCGGTATGTTGGGATGAAGCGGCGGCTTACCTTACATGACATCGTTCATGAAACTTGCTCACGCTTGACATGCAACTTGTATTGCATAAGTGGCTTTTGGTGCTGTTTCTCCCAACATAGTTAAGATTCAATTTACAACGGGTGATTGACAATACTAGTATCAATGTTGTGGTTCTTGTTAAGTTAGAGCGACACTTATTGAAAGCCCCAAACCACGTAAAATATGCAAATAAAATTAGAGGTCTAACTTTGATTTGCGGGTGTGTCTTGATGTGATATGGCCATGATTGTGATTATATTTGATGTATGCAATGTTCCTTATTGTAAGTTGGCAACTGGCAGGAGCCATATGGTTGTCTTTAAATTCTGTTAAGACTCGCGTGTCTATTCAAAGTAGTTGTAATAGTTGAAGCTGGTGGACGACAACCATGGAGCGGCGTCATTGACCTTGATGCAATGCCGGTGATGATAGAGATCATGTTCGTGCTTGAAGATGGAGATCGGAAGCACAAGAAGAAAGGCCATATCATATCACATATTATGAATTGCATGTGATGTTAATCCTTTTATGCATCTTGTATTGCTTAGTTTACGACGGTAGCATTATAAGATGATCCCTCAAGCACACAATTTCAAGTTTAGAGTGTTCATCCTTAGTAAGCACCGTTGCTAAAGCTTGTTGTTTCGAAGCACCACGTGATGATCGGGTGTGTTAGATTCCGCAAGTGTATACAACGTGGGCAAGCCAGATTTGCTCATGCGGAAGCTAAGGTTAATCTTGACGAGCCTAGAATGTACAGACATGGTCTCGGAACACGGATCACCGAAAGGTAAAGCATGAGTCATATAGTAGATATGATGAACATGATGATTGTTCGCCATTGAAGCTACATCAACTCTCGTGATGATCGGTTTTGATGTGGTGGATTTGGTTCATGTGATCACTAAAACAATGTGAGGGATATTTTTTTGAGTGGGAGTTCAACAGCAATATGATTAAAAGTTGAACACTATTTATCATAAATTAAATCAAAGTGAATTTGCATAGTTGTTGTAGTCATTGGCATCCGTTTACCACCTTGCGCTTAGTTATAATTGAGATGATAGAACTATAGAATTCTGGTTAGTTACTTTACGAACTGGTATCGTATTGTTTTGAAGTGTTAATCTAAAGTTTAAAAGTCCCATTGCAAACTTTCAGTAAGTTTTGATTACTCCATGAAGTTTAATAGTTGGTATTAAATCAAGAGTAACAATTCCAATGTTAGTATATAAGTATCATGTTTGTCTCCATGATTCTTGATATTCAAAGGATTGTCTTAATATCAAGGTTATCTAGGATCTGAAAGAGTTGTTTCAGAAACCATGATGTGTGGAAGATATTGAGATATCTGAAACGAAGTTTTGGTTGCAACATGATAGAGTATAATATGGCTAAAGTCATGTTCTCATATTTGATGAGAATTTGCAAAAGGTTGGAGACACTAGTTGTCCTAATCCTCCAAAAGGTTTTGGAGAGCAACATTATACTCGCGATTCACCGTTACAAGCTAAAAGTAGCTTGATCATGGATAAATCCATGATGAGGGTGAATATTTGATGTAGGTAAAATGTTTACTACACCAAGAGATTACTAAAGAAAGGAATTTGAAAGAACACCAAACATTTGATAATGGTGATCTACTTCAAAGTACAAGTCCAAAAACATTGGTATTTAACTATACATGCTTTGGACTATGTGTCATATGTATGACTCCACTATTGATGTTGATAGATTCTTTCAAACAGAAAGGAAATACTAAAAGAGAATCTCATAAATATATGGCAGAAAAGAAAAGACTAGAATTGTTCAGTTTAAGTATATAGATGATATACATGTTATGGCTATATTCTTTGCTTATTAAACAATGTGGTTCTTAAGTATTTGATACTGAATTTGTTGGTGTGAATCGTCATACGAAACAACACAATTCATGAACTACAATGGCCTAAGTAACTAGCAAAAGAATATGTGATGATGTTCATCGAGAACAAATAAAGGGTTATTGTGTTGCTCGTTAAACATCAAAGCTTGCCTTCAAGATTTGTTTTATCAGGTATTATGAGAACAAAAGGGTTGTTCAAATAATTGCCGTAATCCATAAAAGATGGATGATTCACAAATCTCGTTGGAGAAATCACATCCATAAAACTAGTGCTAAAAATGTCGAAAGACAAATTGATTGAAAGATCACTTAGGAAGTGACATCGCCGTTTAAATTATATTGAAAAGAAAACATGAAGAAACTCCATGTGGATGGAATTTTGGAGTCTTTTGATTTTTGATCACATGACGCTTGTGAAACTTTCCTAGAGATAATTAAAACTTCGTTCGTAGGCCAAAAGGGAACGAATGACTAGCTTATTGGAACTTGTACATATTGTTGTATGAAGTCCATTATGTGTAGTCAAAGAGCGATGGATTTCAACTTCATATGCTTTCTCCGAAAATTTGAATGAATATATGAATATTTACTTAATAAGGATGAAGTGTGAAATATTTGAAAAGTTCAAAGACTTTCAAGATGAAGTGCAAAATCATTGTAACAAGAATATAAATAGTTTATGATAAGATCATAAAGGAAGATATTTGAGTTACAAGTTTAGCATAATACCTAAGATTTAAGGAATCGTTCCGTGGATTTGCATTTTCCCGAAACACCATAAGAGTATGGAGCATTCGAGATATGTAATTAAACCTTGTTTGACATGGTAAGATCAAAGGTATAATTCATAAAACTGCCATTATATTTTAAAGATTAAAAGCTTTAGAGACTACCGTTTTTCCACTGAAAAGAGCTTCATCATAATCCGTTGAAATGACACCATATAAAGTTATGGTTTGGGATAAAACCCAAATAGTCCTTTCTTAAAACATTGGTATGCTATGCATAAGAAAGATGTGTGCAACCAAAGTTGGATGAACCTGTCTTTGTATAACTGTTAAGTATTCCTCCATAAACACCGGAGACAAAAGTGTTTGTTGCTTAGAACGTCAAGTTTCTTTGAGAAGGAATTTTTCGTGAAAAGTTAAGTGGGAGGACAATAGAACTTTGATAAGGTTAAAAGAACCTTAGCTATATGTGCAGAGTTGCGCAGCGCCGAAAAGTGTTCCGGAGGCAGCAACAATGCTCATGGCTCACATGCCTCAAAGGTTGTGGGCACAAAGGTCTAAAGTTCCTATTGAAACAAGTAGGTCGAGTAAACAATCAAATGCCAAGATTTGAGGGTTGAATCATTATTTGAGAATAATGAATGGACTACATGCAAAGAAGTGATGATAGGCCCTGACTCCGTAAAATGGCTTGAAGCCATAAAATCCGTGATAGTTCCATACACGAGAAATAAAGTTTTTGAACTTGAAAGACCCTCGAGAAAGGTGTAAGACCTTATAGTTGTGTTTGGATCTATAAAGAAATAGACATGGATGTTTCGCATCTATGAAATGGTCAACATGTTGGGAAAGAGTTCACAACAATGTTCAAGGGTTGACTATGACAAGATTTGATCTTTCATAGCGATATTTAGTCTAGAC
Source organism: Avena longiglumis (assembly GCA_030063025.1). Lineage (NCBI taxonomy): Eukaryota > Viridiplantae > Streptophyta > Magnoliopsida > Poales > Poaceae > Avena > Avena longiglumis. The sequence goes on from CP125974.1 coordinate 10,976,504, forward strand.
GGATTAATGTAGCAACCACGACATATAATTTTGTTATGTGTTGGATAAACAAAAAAAACAAGTTCTTCTAATAGAAGGGTTACCTAGGACGTGTGCATGACACGGTCCAAAGGGTTTTTGTTAAATTCAAGGGATGCTAAAAACATATGCAAACTTCAATGGTTGAAGTAAGCATAGCGGAGTTGGAATCTTCACTATGATGAAACTGTTAAAAGAGTTTAATTCATCAGAGACGATGAAGATGCTTGCATTTGCAAGAAATTAAGTGGGAGCTCTAAGACATATTTCTAATACATTATGTGGAGGACATATTGTTGATTGGAAAAGATGTATCTTTTATTAACACATATTAAGAATTTCATCTCGATGAATGACTTAGGCAAAACCCAAATATTTGGCATCAATAGACGCTAATGTGGTCGTGCCAAAAGTACATAGATGAGATATTGAATGAGTTCAATATAGAAACTACAAGAAAGGTTCTTGTCGCACAGAAAGAATTGAATGAGCTCAATATTGATGATATATTCAAGTGTATTGACACTTGGTAAGTGAAACAAAGATTCAAGTATAGATTGATACTTGATGTATGAAATCACAAAGAGTATTTATATCAATAATACTGTTGGAGATATGCCCAAGAGGCAATAATAAAGTGGTTATTATCATATCTTCATACTTATGATAAATGTTTACATACCATGCTATAATTGTATTAACAGGAAACATTAATACTTGTGTGATTTGTAAACATAAAAGAGTCCCTAGTAAAGCCTCTTGTTAAGCTAGCTTGTTGGTTAATATATGATCATGGTTTCCTGATCATGAACATAGAGATGTTATTAACAACAGGGTCATATCATTAGGAGAATGATGTGATGGACATACTCCTATAGATAAGCGTAGCATAAAGATCAAGTCATTTAATATAGTTCATTTGCTATATGCTTTCTGATACATAGTAACCTAATTCCTTCGACCATGAGATCATGTTAATCACCATCACGGAAGGATGCTTTGATGACATCAAACACCACACCGTGGCGGGTGGCTATAAAGGTGGCATTGAGTGTTGGAAAGTATGTGTTGAGGAACATGGATCAAGTGGAATTTGTCCATCCATATGACGGATAGATATACTGGGCCCTCTCGGTGGAATGTCATCCAATTAGCTTGCAAGCATGTGTTGTAGCTCACAAGGGATCACATACCACGAGAATCGAGAAAAGAGTACTTATCGGTAACGAGGTTGAACTAGGTATGCAGAGATACCGACGATCATAACCTCGGATAAGTAAACTATCGTGAGACAAAGGGAAATTGGTATCGTTTGTAAGTGGTTCATTCGATCGCAAAATAATCGTAGAAATATGTGGGAGCCATATGAATTTCCAGATTCCTCTATTGGTTATTGTTCTGAGAAGTGTCTCGATCATGTCCGCATAATTCACGAACCGTAGGGAGACACACTTAAGGATTCGACGTTGTTTGAGTAGTTATGGTATGATGAGTAAGAGACCGAATGTTGTTGGTCTCGGATGGAATCGGGATATCACGAGGAGATCCGGAATGGTCGGAGAATAAGATTCATATAAGGAAAGTCCTGTTTGGAGTTGGGGAATGATTAGGTGTTTTCATCGAATGTTCTAGAAGGTTCGAATGTCCGACGCCGGAGGAAGGGGTACATGAATGTGTCATTACAAGTTGGAATGATTGCATCATGTACTAAGTGTCATCGCTGTTCCAAATAAAGGATTGATTCAAATCCTAGTTTGAAAAGTCAAATAGCTAAATTGAAAAGTCAAACGGCTAAATTTGGAAAGTGGAAAAGAGGAGGAAGGTGAAACCGAGTTGGGGAGGGAGTCCCTCCTCCCCAAGCTGGCGCACCACCCAAGCCGAGTTGGGGAGGGACTCCACTCCCTCCCCTTGGCCGGCCGGCCCCTCCACCTATATAAGGAGGGGTAGGGCTCCCTCCTAGACACACAAGTTGCCTCCCTCTAAATCTAAACCCTAGCCACAGCCTAGGGATTTCTCCCAAGCCGCCGAGTTAGAGCTTCTAATTGCCCTAGCCGATGGTTTAGACCCTTCTAATTGGTGTGTCTAAACCCTAGATCACCAATGGCTCTCTCATAGTCCACCATACTCGCTCCGGCTTAAGGCGAAGCCCTGCAAGATCTCCCCTCTATACGGTACCACTAGTCATCTTTGCCAGAATCGCGAGGAGAGTGCTACAACCTCCATTTTCTTTGGAACAAGGGAGAGGAAGGTCTTCGTCAGAATGAGGCGTGTGACCGGCTTGGAGCGCTTAGGAACCTTGAACGGAAGGATCGTCTACGCGATCTTGAGATCGGAAAGAGTACGACTACATCACCCACGAGAATCTGCTCTCGTTAACCGCTTTGGAATCTTCAAGGGTAAGTTCCTCTATCGACTCGTTGCTACAATCTAGTAGATAGATCTTGGCTTGTTTGTGTGCATGCGGTAGAAATTTTTTGTTTTCCATGCTACGAACCCCTACAATACAAGCTTTTGAACTTGTTTCTTTTTCTACGGATCTTATTTTTATGCTGACTTTCTTCATGTTTTTCTTCTTTTTTGTCTCATATGCCGCAGGAATCGAGTTCGACCGCGGTGCTCTGGAGCACGGGAGTGCTCTAGATGATGCCACTGTAGCGGTCGAAGACCGCTGCAGCACCGTCGTCAACTCCCTTGCCAAGGCGAAAGAGGTCCTTGGTCGCTTCTACCAGGAGCTCTTCACGAAGGGCGCATCCCTTGAAGATGTGGATGCCCTGGCAGAGGCTCTATCAGCAAGCGCTGCAGCGTCTGGCGCAAGCGAGAAGGGCATCGGCGTCTGGGGCTGGCGATAGCCATGGCGGTGGCGGGCTGGACCTGCCCCAGATTACTTCTCGGATGCCGACGGCTGCAGATGGATCCGAGGTAGCCTTCGCCGCCTACTCCGCTCGCTGCAGACGATATGTTCCCAAGCTCATTGGCTTGCTGTCTGAGTATGCATTACGGCAACAGGGCGAGGCCAAATCTAGGAAGTCTGGTTCTGAGGCGACTCAGTGTCCTCCGCCTTAGGCATAGTAGACGTAGGGTAGTTTGTAGTCTATTTTTGTTGTAAATATCTTTTGTACTACCATCCTTGTGCCACGTAGTGGCCTTATATTTTAATGAATTCCTCCAAGTTGTGCTCTATCCTTGGCTGAATGTCTGTGTGCCTTTTTTTTTCTGCTGCTATAGGTTCCTTCGGGTGCTGACCCAGTTGACACTTCATCCGAAAGGCCCTTGCGACCATCATTGGATGATTCCTCGCAGCTCGCTTTTCTTCAAGATCGCGTGCGCAACTTGGAGAGAGATTTGCTTGGTTCTGCAGTTCTTGTAAGCGTTTGGAAATCCAAGGCAGACCGTGGTGCAGCCAGAGAGGAGTATTTGATGGCGGAGCTGGGTCGACTGTCCGAGCAGCTGCAATGTAAGTTGATCCTTCTTTCGGGCTGTAGCTCAGTTCTTTGGGTGAGCCTGCTGGCCTTATTCTTGTTTTGTGCGGTTGTCGCAGGTGCCAATCTTGCTCCGAGGGAAGAAAAGGAGCGTATCGCTATTCGAGTCAATTGCTTGACTCAACAGGACATGGAGGCCGGCGGCTTCTTCTGGTTGGATCGTGATCGTGCCATGGTTCTGGCGACGGTGTAGGATCGTGTCTACCAGGTTTCACGGGTGCTCCGCCAGGTGCAGACATCACTTTCCTCGGTGCTGCACGTCATGTTTCCGTTGGATGCCGTGCCAATGACCCTTGCAGGTCTTCTGACGAAGTTTCGGAGTGCCAGCAATGTCAAGGAGCTGGTGCGGCAGCAGCTCGTCGCAGGGGTGAAGGCTGCCTTGTCTCTTGTGAGGGTGCACCGCCAGCGTAGATTTGGATCTTGTGGCGGGGCCACCTCCTCGACCAGGTGGTGGCGAGTGGAACATCGTCCGCATTCTGTGTTGTAAGGCAATATGCGAACAGTTTGTAGATTTGTTTGAGCAGCGTGCTCAGGTTATTCTTCAGAATAGGTAGGACCTGAAAATAAACAGATAGATGTAAAATTTGTATATTGCGGCTGGGCGTTTATGTGCCCTTTGTTGTAAAGGTTTGCTTGTTTGTGAGCACGCAGTGGTTTGATTGAGTACGTGCCCTTTTCGTTTGCCTGACGTGGTCAACTACTCGGGTGTACACGTTTTGTCCTCAGTCGATGAAATCGTGAGGTGGGGGGAGCCCCCGAGTGCATATGTAGCATGTAGTAAAGTTGTAGAAAATAGTCAACCGAAGGTTGGGGGCGAGGTACTTAGCTTTATTTATATCGTAATGGAGGAGGTACATGGTTCGGCTGAGTAGCCTTGGCTGAAAGCCTTATTGAAAGTAAAAAATGGGGGTATATTGCTTCGGATAGAATCGTCGCAGGTGCGAGACGTTCCATGGGTTGGAGTATGCGACTCCAGACTCCACGTACTTGAGGCGATAGGCGCCACCTGGGATGACCTCGGTGATGGCGTAGGGTCCTTCCCATGGTGAATCGAGTTTGTTCGGTCGCTTTTGCTTGAGTTGCAAGACGAGGTCTCCTTCGACGAAGGACCTTGGGCGCAGCCGGCGGCTGTGATAGTTGTGGAGACTCTGCTGGTACACCGCTAATCGAGCGGCTGCTATATCCCGTGCTTCATCGAGTGTGTCGACGGCGTCTTCGAGTGCATCCGCGGATTCGGCTTCGCTGTACGCGACGACTCGTGGAGCCTGATGGCGTACTTCGGCTGGTAGCACTGCCTCAACTCCGTGTACCATGAAGAACGGTGTGTAGCCGGTGGAGCTGTTTGGCGTAGTCCGTAAGCTCCACAGATGCAGTAGCTCTTTCGTCCGATTCAGCTTTGTGCTCGAGTGAGCTCATGAGGCGCTTCTTGATGCCGCCGATTAGGCCGTTGGCCTTTTCCACTTGCCCGTTTGTTTGCGGGTGTGCCATCGAGGCATACGTGATATTGATCCGAGGCCTTCGCAGAAGTCCCGGAATTCTTCGGAGATGAAGTTCGATCCGTTGTCGGTGATAATTACATGCGGTACGCCAAACCAGACAATGGATTCAAGAACTTGACGGCGGTTTGCCCTTACGGTTGGTGATCGCATGGCTTCGATCCACTTGGTGAATTTGTCGACTGCGACCAGGAGGAAGACGTGTCCTCCCTTCGAGGATTTTGGCAGTTTGCCGATCATGTCAAGGTCCCATTGGGCAAAAGGCCAGGCTATGGGTATGGGTCGAAGTTCGGACCCAGGTGCGTGCGGTTTGTCGGCGAACCGTTGGCACCAGTTGCATCTTCGGACGATGTCCTTCGCGTCTCTCATGGCCGTTGGCCAGTAGAATCCTGCTCGCAGAGCTTTGGCGACGAGGGAGCGGCTACCTGCGTGGTGGCCGCAGATGCCCTCGTGGATATCTTGGAGTATGGCCTTGCCGTCATTGATGGTGACGCACCGTTGTAGTACACCCGTAATGCTGCGTTTGTACAGCTCGCCGTTGATGATGGTGAAGACTTTTGACCGACGAGATACGCGTCGGGCATCTGTTGGGCTATCTGGCAATTCTCCGTTTATCAGGAACTAGAGGTATGGACTTGTCCAGGTTTCTTCGACTGCCATGACCTGCATCAGGTTGACCATGGCAACTTCGGTATCCAACTTTTCGGGTCCTTCATGACCTTCGAGTAGCGTAGCCCCCGAGTGTTCTGCTTCTTCGGGTGATCCCTTGGGGAATTTCCGCTTGATGGATGGCACGCAGATCTGTTCGAGGAACACACCTGGTGGTACCTTTGCACAAGTGGAGCCGATGTTGGCGAGTGTATCGGCCTCCTCGTTGCTCTCTCTTCCAACGTGCCGAAGTTCGCAGCCGTCGAATTCTCCTTCGAAAAGGCCTGTATAGCGCATGACGCTGTGATCATGTTTTCGGCATGTCACACTCATTCATCGTCTGGCATGCGACAAGGTTGGAGTCACCGTAGATGACCAGGCGCGTTGCGCCACATATTTTTGCCATCTTCATGCCATGGATGAGGGCTTCGTATTCGGCCTCGTTGTTGGAGGCTCTGAATTTCATCTGAAGGACGTACTTCATCTTGTCACCTTGCGGGGAGGTCAGTATGACTCCTGCCCCTGCTCCGGCTTCGCGTTTGGAGCCGTCAAAATGCATTGTCCAGGACTGCGACATGTCTGGGGTGTCAGGCAGCTGCAGCTCCATCCAGTGCACCAGGAAGTCCGGAAGGACTTGAGATTTGATTGCGTGTCGTTTCTCGTAGACGATGTCCAAAGGTGATAGTTCGATGCCCCACAGGGCCACGCGTCCTGTGGCCTCTGGGTTATTCAGGATGCTGTTCAGGGGTGCCTCGTTGACGATCATCACCTGATGCTCCTGGAAGTAGTGGCTCGGTCGGGCCGTCATGAACACGCGTAGGCCAGCCAGTAGTGTGGGTACCGCTGTTTTGTTGGAGTGAGAACCTCCGAGGTAGTAAATTGGGTGTTGTACCCGTGGGTCTTGCCTTCTTGGGTTGTTCGACCACGAGTATGTCTTGACCACGGTGTGTGGCTGCTATGTACAACGAGGGCTCGCGCTTTTTGGCGTGACCAAAGCGGGCGAGGTGGAGAGGAGCCGCTGAGGCTTTCGAATCGTCGTTAGCTTCGGTGTCCACTGAATTTGTCGCCTTGGCGCATTTGGTAAAATGGTAGGGCCTTCGCCCATGCGGCCGATGAACACGCTTAGTGCCGCTACTCAGCCTGCTGAAACGCCTTGAGGTTTTTCGGCTTCTCCATTGTCATGATAGATTTGATTTTCTTCGGGTTCGCTTCGATCCCTCGTTGAGAGATGAAGTACCCGAGCAGCTGAACCGAGGGGACGCCGAAGGCACACTTTTCTGGATTGAGCTTGATCCTGTAGCGATCAAGGTTGTCGAACGTCTCGCGGAGATCGTCGATAAGTGTTCTTGCCTCCTTGGTTTTTATGACTATGTCGTCGACATAGACTTGGACGTTGCGACCGATCTGGTCCTTGAGGCAGGCCTGCATGCATCGCTGGTACGTGGCACCCGCGTTCTTTAGCCCGAAGGGCATTGTGTTGTAGCAGAATACTCCGAACGGTGTGATGAACGCCGTTTTCTCTTGATCTTCGACCTTGAGTCGAATCTGGTTATAGCCTGAGTAGGCGTCGAGGAAGGAGAGCTTCTCACAACCTGCAGTCGAATCGATGATCTGGTCGATCCGAGGAAGAGGGAAGTGGTCCTTTGGGCAGTGTTTGTTTAGTGACGTGAAGTCCACGCACATCCGCAGGATGTCCGTGTCCTTCTTCGGGACCATCACCGTATTTGCCAGCCACTCGCTTTCCTTGATTTCCCGGATGAAGTCTGCTGCGAGTAATCTGTTGATCTCCTTGCCGATAGCTTCGGCTCGTGGCTCCGTCAGTCTTCGGATGGACTGCTTGGTCGCTTGGTGTGCGGAAGACATTGAGTGCGTGCTTTCGGCGAATTCCGAGAACTCTGCATGTCCGCAGGACACCGGTAAGATTTCCAGGCTCACGGAGGAATTCGACGAGTCGCCTTCCTATCTTGATCCGAGGTCGTTGGCGATCAGCGCCTTGGAGGCGTCTGTCGGATGGACCTGCACTTTCTTGGTGTTGACGGTGGAGTAGAAGGACATGTCGGGTGCGTTACGCCTTGTGACTGGGTAGCCCATTGTCCGTCACCTCATGAGCCTTACGAGATCGTCTTGCATGCCGAAGGACCGAGATTTTGTTGAAATCCTGTCGCATTGGTCCGATCGGGTGAAGCTCCGTGGATCGTGATGACGCCTTGGTCACAGCATCTTGAGTAGTAGGTATGCGTGGTGTGGGACGGCCAGAACCTTGCGAATGCTACACGTCCAGGATGGCATGGTATTGCGACGATCCCACCATTTCAATTCTAGGCGCTCGCCGAAAGTTGTCCGGCTTCAAGATGACGTCGAGCCCTATTTTGCCGGGGAAGATGCCCTTCCTCGACAATGCCGTGGAACGTTGTGTCGATTGTTCCAGGCATTGCGAGGATCCACATAGCTGCTAGAGTGCTTGCGAACATTAGGTTGATGCCGCCGCCGTCCATGAAGACGCAACTCATCTCAAGCCTCCGTCTGCGCCTCCAAAGACTGGGCAGCATGACCTAGGCGAGGGATCCGCAAGGGTGATCCGCGAGTGAATGTGATCACGGGACTCGATCCGCCGAGGTACTCGAGGATTGCAGCGGAGTTGCCACGCCAAGTTGATTTGTCGGGTGATTTTCTTCGCACCCTATTTGTGGGCGCCCTTACGTATCATATTGAGTGCTCCTTTTGGTGGGGGTATGCGACCGGCGTTGTTTTACCGCTGCGATTGGTTGATTTGGGACTCAATAGGCGGTGGAGGAGCTCCGTGTGCTATTTCACTGGCGCAGTGCTTTCGAACGCAGGATTGGAGCTTGTTGCCTCATCGCACCATGCCTTCGCTGAGTTTCGAACTCATGGCAGTCCTTGAGCATGTGGCTAGCTTTCTTTTGCCATCCTGTTTGTCGATGTAGAAGTGGATGGTGCATGGACCAAAGTTTGTCGAATCCGAGGGTCCGTTGTCACGCATGGCGTTACGATCTGCGTTGGTCGTCCGTTGTCGCGGAAGTTTCCGCTGCGGTATCCTCCGCTGTTGAGGCTGTTGTCGTTACGGTGGTCGGCGTAGCCGGCTGCGACCATGTTGGGTCCGTCGCGGTCCTCGTAGACACGCGATCTTCTCTTGCTGCGGTGTTCGCGTCTTTGGCCGTAGTCGTCCTCTTCATCTGATTGTGCTCGCTGGATGCAATCTTCGCCATCTGCCCAACTGTTGGCGATTTCCATGAGCTGGTCGAGTGTCTTGGTCTTTACACGTCCAAGTTTCTCCTTGAAGTCTGGGCGCTTGACTCCGTCCCTGAAGGCGTCGATGGCCCGCTCTTCGGAGATGTGTGCTGCGGAGTTCTTGGTTGTAGACCAGCGTAGTATGTACGAGTGAATAGATTCACCCGTTCTCTGAGTGCAGGCACGCAATTATTCGATTGAGGCGGGCCTCTTGCTGGTGCCTTTGAAGTTTCGGATGAAGCTGTAAGCGAGCTCCTCCCAGCTTCAGATGGATCCTGATGATAGGCTGCTAAGCTGCCGGCCAGCGCTCGCGTTAGGCTGCGGTGAAGGCATTGCATGGCAGTTTCTTTGTTTCCTCCGTGAAGCTTGACGGATGACGATGGTCAGCGAGCGGGACTTTGGATCTTGCGTGCTGAACTTCGGAGTATCCGGGAAGCTTGAAGTTGTGGCATCCGTGTTCGAACGGATCTGCTGAAGCATCGAGCCCCGCAGAGTTCTCCTTCGTCTTCATCCATCTCAGATTCAGACGAGCATGCGCGTTTAGCGCGTGCTTTATCGATCTTGCGCTGTGTAAGCTTGTCTCTGGCGTCGTAGTCGCCTTTATGGCGGTGCGAGCTCTTCTTCCTTCGAGGAAGATCGTGCTCCTCTTCCTCTTCGGATGAGGGGGTGGGACTTCGGTCGCGCCTGGCCGGAGCTTTCTTCTTCGGTTCCGCAGGAGCGTCTTCGTGGAACGCAGCTCCGATTAGTCCTAGTCCGGTGAGTGCGGACCTATGCATGTCCTTTTTCGGGCCCCCCTCCGGAGGTGGGTGAGCCGCGAGATACGCAGTGGCTGCCATGATCGCAGCTTGTGGCGTCTTCGGGATGATGTTCCCATCAGCGTCCATATCCATGAACGATATGTGGAGAGTTCGGGTCACGTCACGCCGCTCCTTGGGGTCCATGTTTTCCACCCGAGAGCGGTGCTTGTTTCCCTGGTTTCCATTTGTGCTAGAGCCGGGTCCCATGGCGGAGAGCGCAGCTCGTCGCAAGACCGGACTCGTGAGGCTTGCTTGCGTTTGTCGAGCGTCTCCTGCATCTTGACTTGCTTCTTGTGCTCCTCGATGAGGAGGTAGTGGTATGCCCTCAGTAGATCACATGGGGAGTCCAGATGTAGGACTATTTCGCCTGCGACGGCGCGGCGTGCTTCGACCCATCCTTCTTTGCTAAGCTGGATGAGGTGGCCACTGTTTTCCCCGTTTTCGCCGTTTCCACCGTTTTCGCCGTTTCTGTCCTGTGGGTTGGGGTTGGGCGGCGGGTTAGGCGTTTCCTCGTCGGTTTGGATGTCCGCGGCGCACAGATAGCGCTTGCAGATTGGTTACTGCCGCAGCTTTCGGATCCGGAACCGTAGGTCCCTTCATCCGAAGGTGGATCGCACAGATCGGAGTTGCAGTTGCTGCTGCTGTAGAACTCATCTGTTGATGGTGACGTGCGTAGCACGGGGTGTGGAGCCCATGAAGCGGGCCTGATTGACGGCACGGGAACCCGCTCAGGGAGGTGGAGGGTGCCGGTTTGTCCCACTGGAAGCGAAGCTCCGAACAAAATTTCGAGTTAAATCGCCGCAAGGGCTCGAAATCCTTCATGGTAGCCGCAGTGGGCGGTGAAGTCGAAGCGCAAGAGGAGGTGATTCTCCGTCACCGCGAGTTGTAGATCGATCGGGTTGGAACCGTCATGACCAAGACAATCGCAGCCCCAATTCCCACAGACGGCCAATTGGCGAGGTTTAATCTCGCCAATGCCCATTGTTATGGACTTGGGTTTTGGAGAAGATGGGGATCTTGGAGATCGTGGCACGGTTAAGACATGCATGCAACTGAGGGACACGAGATTTACCCAGGTTCAGGCCCCCGGAGGGAAAACCCTACTCCTGCTTGTCTGCTCTTGATTACGGCGGAACCGAAGGTTACAGGGTGCGCAGATTCGATCTGGCGTGGATGCGTGTGCGAAAGTATGAGTCGAGTTGCCCTAGGACGTGCCCTCCTGGCCTTTATATAGACTTAGGCAGGTCCCAGGCGTAGTCCTAGTCGGTTACAAGTTCTAGGGTTTTACCCCTTTGAATTTCCTATCTCCTCTAGTCTTGCTCCCCAAGGATCCGAAGACGTCATGGGCCTTGTCCACCCGAAAATCTTCATGGGCCAACGTATGTCTGCCGTGGGCCTTCCTTGGGCTGGACTAGGTATGCTGAAGTTACATACCCGTAGGGTATAACCATGTCACCAGGTGCCAGCCACCTGCTGGGCAACCAACTCGGAATCTCCACAGCAAACTATGCGCTTGATGCCAATATCCTTGGCTACACGCAGTCCGTGAATGAGTGCTTCATACTCCGCCATGTTGTTTGTAGCCTTGAAGTGGATCTGCAGAACGTAGTGTAGCTTGTCTCCTTTTGGTGACTATAGCAGTACACCAGACCCCGAGCCGTTGAGCAACTTTGATCCTTCAGGGTGCATCACCCAGTACTCTGGTTCTGGCAACGGAGTAGCACCTGGCATTTCCGTCCAATCTGCAATGAAATCCGCCAAGGTTTGTGACTTGATAGCGTCGCGTCTCTTGTAGGTGATTTCGAAGGCGGCAAGTTCAATGCCCCACTTCGCGACCCTTCCTGTAGCGTCGTTGTTGTTGATGATGTCGAACAGTGGAGTATTGCTCACTACTGTTGTTGGGTGCTCTTGAAAGTAATGCCTTAACTTCCAAGAAGCAAGGAACACTCCATAAGCAATCTTTTGGTAGTGCAGGTAATGCTGCTTGGACTCCGTCAAGACCTTGCTTACGTAGTAAACTGGTCGTTGAACTCCGTACTCATAGCCTGGTTCCTTCCGCTCTACCACGACGACGATGCTGATAACCCGGTTGGTTGCCGCCATGTAAATTAACAGGGGCTCTCCAGGCTCGGGTGCTGCAAGGATGGGCGCCGAGGAGAGAATCTCCTTGAGCTGCTTCAATCAATGCCGTCATTCGTCCATGTGAATTTGTCCGCCTTCTTTAGCAACTTGTGCAATGAGCCCTTCTCTCCAAGTCGGATGATGAACCGACTAACTGCTGCAACACAACCTGTTAGTCGTTGGATGTCCTTTAGGCATGTCGGACGGTTTATGTTTAAGATGGCCTTGATTTTCTCCGGGTTGACCTCGATTCCACGCTGGGAAACGATGAAGCCCAACAGTTTGCCTGCTGGAACCCCGAAGACGCACTTCTTAGGGTTTAGCATCATGTTGTATTTCTGGAGATTATCAAAGGTTTCTTTTAAGTTGGAGATTAAGTCATTTGACTTTTTAGACATCACCGCTATATCGTCCACATAGGCGTGAACATTCCGACCAATTTGGTCATGAAGGCAACGTTGCATTGTCCGCTGGTAGGTATCACCTGCGTTTTTCAGCCCAAAGGGCATCGTGCCATAGCAAAACGTGTCGTAAGGGGTAGTGAACGAAGTGGCCAATTGGTCCGACTTCCTCATTTTGATTTGGTGGTATCCTGAGTATGCATCGAGAAAACACAAAAGTTCCGAGCCAGCCGTCGAGTCAATGACTTGGTCAATGCGAGGCAAAGCAAACGGATCTTTGGGACATGCTTTGTTCAAGCTGGTGTAATCAACGCACATTATTAATTCATTGGTTCCCTTTTTGGGGACAAGTACAAGATTGGCCACCCATCGGGTGTGAAGGACTTCTCGGATAAACTCAGCCTTAAGTAACCTAGCTATCTCTTTGCCAATGGCGCGTCTCTTCTCATCTCCGAAGCGTCGTAGAGGTTGTTTCACTGGTTTACATTTTGGATCTATGTTTAAGCTGTGCTTGGCAAGTTCCCTAGGTACACCTTTCATGTCGGCAGGTTGCCAGGCAAAGATGTCCCTATTCTCACGGAGGAACTCGACGAGCGCGCTTTCCTATTTGGGATCCAGGTTCGTCCCAATGGCGGTGACCTTGGAGGCATCGCCTACCACAAGTTCCACCGGCTTGGTCTCGATGGCGGCCTTGAATGAAGGAGCGGAGTCGGAGATCTGCTTCTCCGACGCGGGCATCTCTGAGTCATCGACCTTGCTCTGGATCTCCTTGAATTCTTCGCTGTAGAGGATAGCTTCTGCAATGGCTGCTTCATTGATCTCGCAGTCCCTTGCCTTGGTAAAGCTTCCGGATACGGTGATGACACCGTTTGGTCCGGGTATCTTGAGCTTGTTGTAGACGAAGCATGGATTTTCCATGAACGTGTGGAATATGGCGCGGCCGAATATGACGTGGTACACACTCTTGAAGGGGACTACCTCAAAGGTCATGCACTCTTGGCGGTAATTATTAACGTCGCCAAAGGCTACCTGAAGTGTGATGCACCCAAGGGACCGAGCCTCCCGACCAGGCACTACGCCGTGGAACACGGTGTTGGTCCGTCTTAGGTTTGCCTCTGTCAAGTTCATCTTCTGTAGTGTATCCACGTACATGATGTTGATGCCGCTTCCACTATCCACCATGCACTTGGTGAACTCCACGCCGTCAATCAATGGGTTGATGACCATGGCGTACTGGTTCTCCGTGGGCACAAGGTCTGGGTGGTCCGTCCTGTCCCAAGTGATTGGAACCTCCGACCAGCGCAGGTATTGAGGAACTGGGGGGAGAGTAGCCATCAGGATCCTTAAAGAGGTCTTCTGTTGTCGTACGATGGGAGTGCCAAGGAAAGTGTGGTAGACTGGGGCCTTCTTTGCGAAGGGGTTCTTGCCCTTGTCGTCGCTCTTGGCGGCGTGCTTGGGGTCAACATCCTCGTCCATATCACTTGAATCCTTGGACTCCTTCTTCTTGCCCTTGCCTCATGGTCTATTCTTATGACTTTGCTTGTAGCCGGACTCCGGGTCTTCCTTAAGGTCGTTGACGAACTTGCAGTGTCGATTGGTATGGGTGGCCTTGCCGTTGGCGTCGAGGTGTATGAGGCACGGCATATCGCGGTACTTTTCGTAGGTTTGGGGAACGCGGCGGTGCCGAGTTAGTTTCACTTCCTCGCTGCTTCCCGCGGCCTTCTCCCCTTCCTCGGCCACGTTGTCCGCCTTCTCCTGGTCCTGCAAAAGTCATGGTGACCATGTCGGTAGATTGCTTTTCTTCTGGAGCAGTTTTCCGCTTTGTACTGCTGTTCCTCCGGGCTTGAGTTGGAATGGCCGTTGCCGGCAAAGAGCCACGAGCGTCGTCGTCGGCAGCTGCGAACTCACTAGCTAACTGAATCATTTGATTCAAGTCAAGCTGATGATTGTCCTGCAAGCGCTTCAGCTTATGTCGGAGCAACGTGCCCCTTTCCAACCCATCGATTAAGGCGGCCATGGCGGTCTGGGCGTCCACTCCTGCGCATGAATTCTTCATATCCAGCCAGCGGGAGAGGTAGGCGCGAGATTTCTCGTCTTTCTCTTGCACGCACCGCTGTAGATCGCCCACAGTGCAGGGACGCTTTTATGTACCCTCAAAGTTTTTGGTGAACGCTTCTTGCATGTCCAACCAGTTGTAGATAGATTTCTCCGGCAAGTCGTCGATCCATTAACGGTTCATGCCCGCCAACATTAACGGGAGGTACTTGACGGCGATGTTGGGGTTGCCTCCGACAATCTCCACCGCGTTGTCGTAGTCCTGCAACCATGTGGCAGGCTTGGCGGTGCCGTCATAGGGCTTGATGGTCTTGTCAATCCGGAAACCTTTGAGGTAAGTTGCGGTTCGTATTGCAGGTCCAAAGCAACGTGGTCCCAGGAATGGTCCTTCCCGGGCCTCGTGTATCTTATTGATCCGTGAACGTGCGTCGTACGGCTCCGGGTTCTTCTTATTTTTGTCAATAGGGGATGGGCTGCGCGAACGACGCGGGCCTCCTCCGCCATGGTGACTGCTTGGCGGCGACGGAGGCGGAGGTGGCGGTGGGTTAGCCTTCTTGCTGTTACCCTCCTGCGACGCCTCACGCCTGTCGCGGTTGCTTGTCGGACGCGGTGTAGGGATTCGTAGCATGGAAAACAAGAAATTTCTATCGCATACAAACAAACAAGCCAAGATCTATCTACTAGATTGTAGCAACGAGTCGATGGAATAACTCACCCTCGAAGATTCCAAAGTGTTTAACGAGAGCGGATTCTCGTGGGTGATGTAGTCGTACTCTTCCCGATCTCAAGATCGCGTAGACGATCCTTACGACGCTGCGTTCGGCGGTGCTCCATGATCGGTCACCGTTCGGTACTCGGCGAAGACCTTCCTCTCCCTTGTTCCAGCGGCGGAGGTTGTAGCACTCTCCTCGCGATTCCGGCGGCGTGTGGCGTCTGGGAAGTAGAGGGAGATCTGCAGCCGCCTCGAGCCGGAGGCAGTATGGTGGACTATGAGAGCCCTCGACGATCTAGGGTTTAGACACGCCGAGGAGGAGGCTTGGCCGGCGGCGGCGGTTTGCCCTAGGTCGGCGGCGGCGGCAGCAGGTGGCGGCGCCGGCGGCTTAGGGTTTAGAGGTGGAGGTGTTGGGTGTCAAGGAGGGGAGCCCTGCCCCTCATTTTATAGGTGGAGGGGCCGGCCAAGGGAGGAGTCCCTCCCAACTCGGCTTGGAGGTGGTGGCGGTGGAGGAACTCCTCCCAACTCGGTTTCCACCTCCCTCTCCACTTCCCAAAAATAGCCGTTTGACTTTCAAATTGCCGTTTGACTTTTTCAAACTAGGATTTGATTAAACCCTTTATTTTGTTCAGCGATGACACCTAGTACATGATGCAATCATACCAACTTGATATAACACATTCATGTACCCTTCCCCTCCGGAGTGCCGGACATTCCAGAACCTTCTAGAACATTCCTGATGAAAACACCGGAACCATTCCCCAACTCTGAAACAGGACTTTCCTTATATGAATCTTATTCTCCGGACCATTCCGGATCTCCTCGTGATATCCCGAATCCCATTAGAGACTCCGAACAACATTCGGTCTCTTTCTCATCATTCCATAACTACTCAAACAACGTCGAATCCTTAAGTGTGTCTCCCTACGGTTCGTGAATTATGCGGACATGATCGAGACACTTCTCCGAACAATAACCAATAGAGGAATCTGGAAATTCATATGGCTCCCACATATTTCTACGATTACTTTGCGATCGAATGAACCACTTACATACGATACCAATTTCCCTTTGTCTCACGATAGTTTACTTATCCGAGGTTATGATCGTCGGTATCTCTGCATACCTAGTTCAACCTCGTTACTGATAAGTACTCTTTTCTCGTTCCCGTGATATGTGATCCCTTGTGAGCCAGTCACATGCTTGCAAGCTAATTGGATGACATTTCATCGAGAGGGCCCAGAGTATATCTATCCGTCATATGGATGGACAAATCCCACTCTTGATCCATGTGTCTCAACCAATACTTTCCGAACACTCAATGCCACCTTTATAGCCACCCAGTTACGGTGTGGTGTTTGATGTCAGCAAAGCATCCATCTGTTAAAGGTGATATGCATGATCTCATGGTCGAAGGAATTAGGTTACTATGTATCAGAAAGCATATAGCAATTGAACTATTAAAATGACTTGATCTTTATGCTACGCTTATCTATAGGAGTATGTCCATCATATCATTCTCCTAACGATATGATCTTGTTGTTAATAACATCTCAATGTTCATGATAGGGAAACCACAATCATTTATTAACCAACAAGCTAGTGATATATGTAGAGGCTTTACTAGGGACTTCAATTTAAGTTTACAAATCACACAAGTATTAATGTTTCCTTGTTAATACTATTATAGAATGAATGTAAACATTTATCATAAACACAAAGATATAATAATAACTACATTTATTATTGCCTCTAGGGCATATATCCAACAGTCTCCCACTTGCACTAGAGTCATCTAATCTAGATTACATGGTAATATACCGAACACCCATGGCAGTTTGGTGCTGGTCATGTTTTGCCCTCGGGAGAGGTTTAGTCAACGGATCCGCCACATTCAGATCTGTGTGTACTTTGCAAATCTTTATGTCCCCATCTTGGACATGTTCCCGAATAGCGTGAAAACATAGCTTGATGTGCTTCAGATTCTTGTGTGACCTTGGTTCTTGCGCATTGGCTATGGCGCCCATGTTATCACAGTAGATAGACATTGGGTCCAACACACTAGGAACCACACCCAGCTCTGTAATGAACTCTTTCATCCATATCGCTTCTTGTGAAGCCTCCGAAGTAGCCATGTATTCCGATTCAGTTGAAGATCAACGCTTTTCTTTGCACTCCTCCAGCTAACTGCTGCACCATTCAAAATAAATACGTATCTAGATTGTGATTTAGAATCATCCGGATCGGTGTTCCAACTAGCATCGGTGTAACCATTAACAACGAGTTGTTCATCACCTCCATAAGAAAGAACCATATCCTTAGTTCTTCTCAAGTACTTAAGGATGTTTTTGACCGCTGTCCAATGATCCACTCCTGGATCACTTTGATATCTACTAGTTAAACTAACAGCATATGCAATGTCGGGTCTAGTACATATCATGGCATACATTAGAGATCCTATGGCTGAGGCATAGGGAGTCTTACTCATCCTTTCTCTATCTTTTGCCGATGTCAGACTTTGATTTTTACTCAAGGTCGTATTGGGCAACATGGGAAAGAACCCTTTCTTGCTATCTTCCATTCCAAACCTCTTTAGAACTTTGTCCAAATATGTACTTTGTGACAATGATATTTGGCGTCTTGATCTATCTCTATAAATATTTATGCCTAATATGTAAGCTGCTTCGCCAAGATCTTTCATTGAAAAACTATTATTCAAATATTCCTTGACACTATTAAGAAGGTCTACATCATTCCCAATCAACAATATGTCATCTACATATAGTATTAAGAATGCTACAGAGCTCCCACTCACTTTCTTATAAATACAAGCTTCTCCATAAGTTTGTATAAAACCAAAACTTTTGATCACCTTATCAAAACGTTGATTCCAACTTCGGGATGCTTGCTTCAATCCATATATGGACCGTTGAAGTTTGCATACCTTGTTAGCATCTTTAGGATCGACAAAACCTTTGGGTTGCATCATATACAACTCTTCATCAATGTCTCCATTGAGGAATCTTTGTTTGACATCCATCGCCATATCTCATAATCATAATATGCACGATTGCTAACATAATCCTCACAGACTTTAGCTTCGCTCTTGGTGAAAGTCTCATCATAGTCAACTCCTTGAATTTGTCGAAACCCTTTGCGACAAGTTTAGCTTTATAGACAATAACATTACCATCGACATCTGTTTTCTTCTTGAAAATCCATTTGTTCTCGACCTTAGGCCATCCCAGAAGTCCACCAAAGTCCATACTTGGTTTTCGTACATGGATCCAATCTCGGATTTCATGGCTTCTTGCCATTTGTTGGAATCTGGGCTCATCATCGCTTCCTCATATGTCGCGGGTCATGTGTTGTCCACCAACATGACATTCATAACGGGATCATACCAACTGGAGTGGTACGAGTTCTTCTTGACCTGCGAGGCTCAGAGTAACCGCAAATCAAGTTTCATGATCATCATCATTAACTTCCTCTCTTATTGGTGCAGCACCACATGAACTTCTTCGGTGTTGCGCTACTCGCAATTTCGAGAGAAGGTTCGACAATCTCGTCGAGTTCTACTTTCCTTCCTCACTTCTTTCGAGAGAAATTCCTTCTCGGAAAGGATCCATTCTTGGCAACGAAGATTTTGCCTTGGATCTATGATAGAAGGTATACCCAATAGTTTCCTCGTCGGGCATCCTATGAAGACGCATTTTCGCTTTGGGTTCAAGCTTGTCCATTTGTAACTTCTTTACATAGGCTTCTTGAAACTTTAAGGAACGGCAATTTAGGTTTCTTCCCAAACCATAATTAATACGGTCGTTTCAACGGATTTAGATGGTGCCCTATTTAAAGTGAATGCGGTGTTTCTAATGCATAACCCCAAAATGATAGCGGTAAATCATAAGTGACATCATAGAACGAACCATATCTAAGAGAGTTCGATTACGACGTTCGGACACACCATTACTGTTGTGGTGTTCCCGGCGGTGTCAATTGTGAAAGTATTCCGCATTTCTTCAAATGCTCGCCAAACTCGTAACTTAGATATTCACCTCCACGATCAGAACGTAGAAATTTAATCTTCTTGTTACGTTGATTCTCTACCTCACTTTGAAATTACTTAAACTTCTCGAAAGTTTCGGACTTATGTTTCATGAAATAGATATACCCATATCTACTCAAGTCATCCGTGAAGGTAAGAACATAACGATAACCACCGCGCGATGCTACACTCATTGGACCACACACATCGGTATGTACAATTTCCAATAAGTCCGTAGCTCGTTCCATCATACCAGAAAATGGAGTCTTAGTCATTTTACCCATCAGACATGCTTCGCATCTTTCAAGTGATTCGAAATCAAGTGATTCAAGAAGTCCATCGGAATGGAGTTTCTTCATATGCTTCACTCCAATGTGACCAAGACGACAGTGCCACATATAGGTCGAGTTATCGCTCGATTTCAAACGTTTAGCCTCAATGTTATTAATATGTGTATTTCCACTATCAAGATTCAATAAGAATAGACCATCTATCAAAGGTGCATGTGCATAAAACATATTACTCATATAAATCGAACAACCATTATTCTCGGATTTAAACAAGTAACCGTCTACTTAATAAACAAGATCCCGATATAATGTTCATGCTTAACGCAGGCACCAAATAACAATTATTTAAGTATAAAACTAATCCCGATGGTAGATGAAGGGGTAGCGTGCCGACCGCGATCACATCAACCTTTGATCCGTTTCCCACGCGCATCGTCTCCGTGTTCTTCGCTAGCTTCCGTTGATTCTGCGGCACTGTTTGAGTTACACATATGAGCAACCGAACCCGATCAAATACCGCACTACTACGAGACTAGTGAGATACATCAATAACATGTATATCGAATATACCTTTCTTCTTGATGTTGCGTTCTTCAAATCCGCAAGTACTTTGGGCAATTCCGCTTCATGACCTTCTCCCTTGCGGTAAAGCACTCGATTAGGCTTAGGTCCAGCCTGGTCTTCTTCGTTGGCGGTAACTTTCTTACCACCCTTCTTGAAGTGTCCCTTTTCTTAGACTTGCCTTTCTTGAATTTGGTGGTCTTATTGACCATCAACACTTGGTGCTCTTTCTTGATCTCCACTTCGCAGATTTCAACATAGCAAACAGTTCGCAACTGCTTGTTCATGTTTTGCATATTGTAGTTCATCACAAAGTTCTTGTAACTTGGTGGTAGTGATTGGGGACACGGTAAATCCCAAAGCATTAGGAATCACTATACCCAAGCTTTGAAGTTTGTTTGCGTGCCAGACATCTTAAGCACATGCTCCTCGGAGCTGCCGTCTTCCATCTTGATTAAAGAACTTTTGAAGCCTCATAGCTCTCAATTGCCGCATGATTCTCAAAGATCAATTTGAGATCATGGACAATATCATGTGGGTCTGAATTCTCAAACCTTTCGAAGCTCGATTCTAAACCATACAAGATAGCACATCGAACTCGCGGACTCTTGAGTCTTAGGCGAGGTAAACATTCTTTACTTCGTCGGTAGCATCACCGCGGGTCACCCGGTGCATCCAGCACATAGGTCAAATTACCAGTTGTAAGGACAATCCTCAAATTGGAACCAATCCATGAAGTTGCTTCCATTGTTTTTCAACTTTTCTTTCTCTAGGAGCATTAAAATTGATGGTAGGGGCCGCCATTGATCCTCAACATATTTGCAATAGTTTAGACTAAGTTTATGACAAATTGAGTTCTAATTAATAGTTAAATTAATCTAGGTGAACTCCCACTCAAAACAATATCCCTCACATTGTTTTAGTGATCACACGAACCAAATCCACCACATCAACACCGATCATCACGAGAGTTGATATAGTTTCAATGGCGAACAATCGACATGTTCATCATATCTACTATATGATTCATGCTTTATCTTTCGGTGATCCGTGTTCCGAGACCATGTCTGTACATGCTAGGCTCGTCAAGATCAAACCTTAGCTTCCGCATGATCAAATCTGGCTTGCTCACGTTGTATACACTTGCGGAATCTAACACACCCGATCATCACGTGGTGCTTCGAAACAACAAGCTTTAGCAACAGTGCTAACTAAGGGTGAACACTTTATGATTTGAAATTCATGTGCATGAGGGATCATCTTATAATGCTATCGTCGTCTACTAAGCAATACAAGATGCATAAAGGATTAACATCACATGCAATTCATACTATGTGATATGATATGGCCTTTCTTCTTTGTGCTTCCGATCTCCATCTTCAAGCACGGACATGATCTCCATCATCACCGGCATTGCATCAAGGTCAATGACGCTTCTCCATGGTTGTCGTCCACCGGCTTCAACTATTACAACTACTTTGAGTAGACACGCGGGTCTTAACATAAATTAAAGACAACCATATGGCTCCTGCCGGTTGCCAACTTACAATAAGGAACATTGCATACATCAAATATAATCACAATCATGGCCATATCACATCCTTTGCACACCCCCGCAAAACAAAGTTAGGCCTCTACTTTCTTTGCATGTTTTACGTGGTTTGGGGCTTTCAATAAGTGTCGTTCTAACTTACGAACATGAACCACAACATTGATACTAGTATTGTTAATCACCGTTGTAAATTGGATCTTAACTATGCTAGGAAAGCGAGCACCATAAAGCCACTTATGCAATACAAGTTGCATGTCAAGCGTGGAGCAAGTCTCATGAGCGATGTCATGTAAGGTTAGCGCCACTTCATCCCAACATACCGCAAGATGCAAAGTACACAAGAAGCAATCGACAATAAAAGCATCAACGCCCACAATGAGCATTGTGTTCTACTCGTCTGTGATCTACATATAGACACGGCTCGATACCCTTTAGAGGGATCGTAGCATGGAAAACAAAAAATTTCTATCGCATACAAACAAACAAGCTAAGATCTATCTACTAGATTGTAGCAACGAGTCGATGGAATAACTCACCCTCGAAGATTCCAAAGTGTTTAACGAGAGCGGATTCTCGTGGGTGATGTAGTCGTACTCTTCCCGATCTCAAGATCGCGTGAGCGATCCTTCAAGTGCTGCGTTCGGCGCTCCCTTGATCTGTCACGTTCGGTACTGACGAAGACCTTCCTCTCCTTGTTCCAAAGAGGCGGAGGTTATAGCACTCTCCTCGCGATTCCGGTAGCACAACGGCGTGGTACCGGAAGTAGAGGGGAGATCTCGCAGGGCTTCACCTTAAGCCAGAGCGAGTATGGTGGACTACGAGAGAGCCCTCGACGATCTAGGGTTTAAAAACCCCAAGGAGGAGGCTTGGCCGGCGGCTAGGGTTGCTAGGCAGCGGCGGTTTGCCCTAGGGCGGCGGCGGCAGCAGGTGGCGGCGCCGGCGGCTTAGGGTTTAGAGGTGGAGGTGTTGGGTGTCAAGGAGGGGAGCCCTGCCCCTCATTTTATAGGTGGAGGGGCCGGCCAAGGGGAGGGGAGTCCCTCCCCAACTCGTCTTGGAGGTGGGCTGGCGGTGGAGGGGAGGAACTCCTCCCCAACCCGGTTTCCACCTCCCTCTCCACTTCCCAAAAATAGCCGTTTGACTTTCAAATTGCCGTTTGACTTTTTCAAACTAGGATTTGATTAAACCCTTTATTTTGTTCAGCGATGACACCTAGTACATGATGCAATCATACCAACTTGATATAACACATTCATGTACCCTTCCCTCCGAGTCTTGACATTCGGAACCTTCTAGAACATTCCCGGTGAAAACACCGGAACCATTCCCCAACTCCGAAACAGGACTTTCCTTATATGAATCTTATTCTCCGGACCATTCCGGATCTCCTCGTGATATCCCGAATCCCATTCGAGACTCCGAACAACATTCGATCTCTTTCTCATAATTCCATAACTACTCAAACAACGTCGAATCCTTAAGTGTGTCTCCCTACGGTTCGTGAATTATGCGGACATGATCGAGACACTTCTCCGAACAATAACCAATAGAGGAATCTGGAAATTCACATGGCTCCCACATATTTCTACTTTGCGATCGAATGAACCACTTACATACGATACCAATTTCCCTTTGTCTCACGATAGTTTACTTATCCGAGGTTATGATCGTCAGTATCTCTGCATACCTAGTTCAACCCCGTTACTGATAAGTACTCTTTTCTCGTTCCCGTGATATGTGATCCCTTGTGAGCCAGTCACATGCTTGCAAGCTAATTGGATGACATTTCACCGAGAGGGCCCAGAGTATATCTATCTGTCATATGGATGGACAAATCCCACTCTTGATCCATGTGGATCCATTTGTCCATCTCAACCAATACTTTCCGAACACTCAATGCCACCTTTATAGCCATCCAGTTACGTGTGGTGTTTGATGTCATCAAAGCATCCATCCGTTAAAGGTGATATGCATGATCTCATGGTCGAAGGAATTAGGTTACTATGTATCAGAAAGCATATAGCAATTGAACTATTAAAATGACTTGATCTTTATGCTACGCTTATCTATAGGAATATGTCCATCATATCATTCTCCTAACGATATGATCTTGTTTTTAATAACATCTCAATGTTCATGATAGGGAAACCACAATCATTTATTAACCAACAAGCTAGTGATATATATATATAGAGGCTTTACTAGGGACTTCAATTTAAGTTTACAAATCACACAAGTATTAATGTTTCCTTGTTAATACTATTATAGCATGAATGTAAACATTTATCATAAACACAAAGATATAATAATAACTACATTTATTATTGCCTCTAGGGCATATCTCCAACACGCGGAGGGTCATGGCGCGACCTGCTCTTATGTCCTTCGTTGTGCTTTCCGTCATGATGGTTCTGCTCCGCGTTGTCACGGATGACAATGACACACTGCTTTGGTGGGGGCATATCCGTACGATGTTGAGCCTTGTAGTCTTCCTGACGTCGGGGGGATCGGGGCGGTGGCGATGGGCGACGAGGTTGGGCTCTTTATCCGTGGTCGGAGGATATGGGGATAGCATCCTTCCTATTGCGCACATACCTCCGTCTTCGTTCTGATGAACCCGTCCACGATCCGACATCCTGAGGAGATCTGTCCCTTGGCGGCTTATACTGGCTAGATCGGCAGAGCGCTGGGTCAGACTCAAGCTTCTGAGAGGTGGCCTTTTCCTGCTGCTTTACCGCCTTGGCCACTAGGTCATAGACCTACTCCACTGCCTCAGGCGATCTATCCTGTTCCAGAAGGGTCTTGGCGATGGCGAGGTTAAGGAGTGGGGTGGGCATCACCTGCTTGCCTTCACTGTCAATGTATGGCTTGGCCTAGGCCGGCTTTGAGGGAGCCCATCCTAGGTTGCGTCGTACGCCAGGATCATTGATGACGCGAGCCAGAGCCTTCTTAGCCTTTTGCTGCTGGAGCAGAGTCTTGTACTCGGCCTCCATTGCTCTAGCTTTTTCTATGGACTTCTGCGCGTTGACCAGATCTCGATATAGTTTAGCGCCTTGCTACGCGATGGCTTGCGTTTCCTCCAGTAGCTGATGGCGCTTCTCGTCAATCTGAGTCACGTTCCGGATATGATCAACAGTTAGTGGCTCAACGAGGAGATTGCCGTACATCACTCTATCAGCTGGGGTAACATGGGCTGCTGCCGACGTGGATGCTAGAGGCGGCAAGTTTGCGGTGTTGTTGTTGCTCGGACCAGTGCCGAGTTCCTGCGGCTGCTGCACTGGATTAGGAGGAGGCGGCATGACTCTTGCGCGATCATTGTCAGCAGCAATAAGTGGCCCCTTCCCCTTATCCAGCGCCATAGGCGGAGCTTGCCCGGGCTGGTCTTCATCCATCGCTGTCCCGATGGTGACGAACACCCCTCGAGACATGACGGTGTTATTAGCTTGCTCGTCGCGCGAGTACTCCTCCATCTCCTGCATGGCGGAGTCTAGCTCTTCTGGACTGAAGTCTATCTCCTCTGAATCTGCACTGAAATCAGCATAAAGCGCGCCAATGACAGAGTCGGAGGGTGCCAGGACTTCCTCGATGACGGGCGGTGGAGGTGCAACAGCCTCGACGATGACTGGGGGTGGTGGTGCTGCTACGACGATGGCGGCCGGAGGCGGTGGTGGTGGCTGAATCGGAGGTGCTCCGTCAATGGCGCAGCTTGTCGGCGCCGCTTGACCTCCGTAGTTGTTGACGGTGTTCACCATGCCTTCAAGGTGGCGCCCCGACGCTGTTGCCGTCTTAGAGAATGTCGGAGAAGCGTGTCGTGGTCGATCCTTCCACAAAGTGATAGATGGCATCATCATTGGGGTAATTGGCGGTCGGCCCGTATATGGAGCCACTGTCGAGGTAGTCGCGGATTTTCGCCTCTCTCAACGCAGCGCGCGGATCGAAGATGGTAACCACGCCGACGTTGGATCTCTGTCGACGCGAAGCGGCGGTTCCGGATGATCTTCCACCTTTATATCCGCATAGGGGCGGTTTGGGTGGGTCTTGAATTTTTCGATCTTCTTGGCAAACTCAGGAGAGATCCGACATCGATCCTTCCATGACGTATCCTGCCCGTAGGCGGTCCGTGCGGTCTTGATGCTTTCCGATCTTTGCGGCAAACTCAGGAGAGATCCGACATCGATCCTTCCGCGAACGTATCCTGCCCGTAGGCGGTCCGTGCGGGTCTTGATGCTCCTCCGACTCCCAGGGAACTAGTGCCCGAGTCGGTTTCGCCGATGAATAGGTGGATGTCTCCGATAGAAATGATCAAACACTGCGTAGGGTTCGTCTTTGCCAGGATCCAGAACTCGCCGGGGGGGGGGGACGATCGGAACGTTGCCGGAGAAGAGAACGCGACCGATGGCTACGGTTTTGCCGATTCCCGCGAAGATCTTGGTCCTCGCCCGCTGAAGAGCCTGAAGCGCCTCTTGCTACGGTGGCGCCAATCTGTGGTATTGCCGATGGCACGCCATAGAGGGTCCTCACGGGCGTGTTTAGAGACGTGGGGTAAGCGGACGGTTGGCCAGTGCGAGGTAACACAGCTTACCCAGGTTCAGATCCCACAACGGTGGCGGAATCCTACTCCTGCTATAAATCACTATAATGGCAATACGCCGAGTTACATAGATTAGGCTTGCTGTGCGAGGTGACTAGAGAGTCTAAGTTACTTGTCTTGACTAGATAGTCTAAGTTACAGAGATTGTGCCCTAAAGGCTCCCATAGGCCCGACTTATATAGTCGTTAGATCCTAGGATTACAGGAAAAAGTCCTAGCCGGACAGATTACAGAGTCCTACACTGTCTATTACTAGTCTTGTGTATCTTGCACTCCAAGGCTCCGGGTACGCTGGTGACTCCACCGTAGCCTTCCTTTATCCGGCATGGGCCTCCCTTCTGGATCCACCTAACTAGGCCGCCCAGCAGGCCATAGGCCATGCTACCGACTATGGGCCACCCGGGTTAGTCGAATAAGAGACATGATATGAGGATACCCATATAGCATATCCCCAACAGGGACCCAACTTTCACATCTCCCGTAAGCTGGCTCTTCCCTAGCTCAATTTCCGTTGATATCTTGTATCTTTTGCATCAATTTTTTGTTTTTTGTTTAGATGCCCACTATGAAATTGGAGCCAATTGGGCATATCAAAATACAACCAAAATTGAAGGAGAAGGAGGCTGTTAGCATGAGCATTGTTTCTGATGTACAAGAGGAGAATCTGAATCTAATGCAGAACTATTCCAGTTGGAGCTTGTGATCAAGAAGATGAATGAAGAAAAGAAAAGTATGGAAAGGCATCACAAACTAGAACTTAGATGGGGTACAAGAAGGATATAGGCTTAGTGATAGCACTGTGTGTGCATTATGTGTGTGTGCAACCAGGGTTTTTGTCTGAAATTGATGTAGTAAAATCCATTTTGAGGTTTTAGTAATGATAGTAATGTACTTCTTTGTGCAATGCAATAGTGAAATCAGTAAATTGAGCAACTGACTACCAATAGATTCAAATAGTCAGTATTACAATTATTTTGACAGTATGATATTTGTATACTTCAGTAGTACCACTAGTTTGATACATTGAGATATCACAAACTAATAAGAATCAAACATATAACTTTCACAGTAACTTGTGCACTCAAACTCGCAGCATCCTTCATGTGCATTCTGGGTAAGTTGTACTTCCTCTCGTTCCTCAGCTGGAACATTGAGATCTGGTATAGGAAGGTGAGTGCCATCTCTTCTTGTTGCATTTGAAGTAGTTGAAGCATGAGTGCTTCTTTTTGTTGTTATACCACTTCCCCTGCCTCCACTTCTTTCCCACCTAGTATATCTTCCCCTTGTATTTGAATTTTTATTTGCCCTGCCTTTCCCTCTCATAGTTGTTTTTCCTTAACTGTATCTACTGGAATTAAATCTCTAGCTGCATCAACAAATTAACTTTCTCCACGAAGAAGGCGGTAGGACCTGTTAGTACCCGCATGCACTCTCTCCTAGAAAAGAACTATCCAGTAAACATAATATCATGACAAGAATAATATACATTATTTTCACAATTTACAAAAGGTAGGAAAAAGTACCTCATGGCCCATGGTGTACACCATGCTTTCCCTTACATGTATAGGATCATTTCATGAGCTTGGGTTATGAGGGATAAGGATCATCATAATCTTCCCTCTCTACTTGAACAATTTGTCGGTTTAGCCATTTGCTCTTATTGGACATATTTACAATGTCCCTTTTTGTTGTGATCTGGTATTCCACATAAGGAGCAGTTTATTGTCAAACCAGCTCTTGTAACAGAGAAGAGCCCATGAAATATAGCCTAGAATCTTTTATTTGGCCATTTTTGCACAATCTAAAAAAATCTTCGGCTACCTAAGTTTTCTAGAACCACTCCAATATGTAGCATTTTTATTTGAGATGCTAGGAGTGTTGTTATTTTATTTTAAGAAATATAAACTTGGACATACAAAAAAAATTAAGAAGGCAAATACATAAGTTGTAGTTAGTATAGAAAATTTGACATTATGACATCATCTATTCTATACGGCGTAGTGGCAACGCACGTAATTTGAGTTGAATCTCGAGTGTAAATCCTAGGCATGTGTATATGTATATATTCTATGTACTTTATATTTTTTGTTGTAGCAATATTTCTATACCGAAAGGATGATATCATCGACCCACACCGTCCTGCGGCGCTCCTTAACCTTTACAAGGTCATGTTTAATGGGCGGGTTCAGAAATAAAAGTTAATTAGCAAGCAATCATGCGTAACAAATTATCTAACATATTTATACAGAGACACTGGCATCGGGGACCTAGCAGTCAGACCAAACACGTTTGTAACGAGCAACATTGGCAACGTCAAAACATCGGCCACGACAAAAAAAGGTCCAACATATAGACTTTGCCGTATAGAGAGGCTAACATCTGGCCCCAGCATACACGACTACCGCATCGAGCAACATTGCTAAGCTCATCGAGACGCACGGGCGAAAATAAGATGTCCATTATGTGCATATTTTTCTAATGAGAGACTGACATATCGAACCCAATAGCCAGACCGTACATGGATGCCGCATTGAGCAACACTGCCAAGTTCACCGGGTGGCGCGAAGGAAACTCGAAGACCATGGCGTCGCTGGCAAGGAAACTCGAAGACCATGACACTGCCGATAAGAAAACTCGAAGACCATGACGAATACGCCAACAAGGAAGGAAAGGAACTTCGCAAGAAGTCAACAGATGCTTGGATACTGGATCCAATACGAAACCGACGGTAGTTACCTAGTTTAGAGTTAAAATTCCCACTAAAGAGTTATATTGTACTCGTGTAATAGTCTCCTAGTCTTACACTGAAATACTAGTCACTCATATAAATTATGAGGGGTGTTGGCCGATTAAAATTAAGCACACATTACACCTAATCGTTAATTTCAACACATTACTTTTCTATCTTACTTTTCGCCTTACTTTCGACTACCTAACCCTTGTCGTTTCTTCTATGATTTTACATTATGAAGGATCGCCAATCGTGTTTGGGCGGTCACGCCAACCAACTAAGGCAATAGCCGCTGGAATCTCATATGGGTTCCCCCTAAGAAATTATGGCTTCTAATTTAAAAAGCTTCGGCTTACTATTTTGCATATTGTGTTGTAAGATCGGCCTCCACGAAACACATTAAGGTGCATCACCTTTACTCTTCCAGGCACCCGAGTAAGACCTTATACATTATTCGGTCGAACGTATTGGCGACTCTAATCATCTGACTAAGCGGATCCGTCTTGCAAGTGTGCAGGCACCTTAAAGCGCAACAACTTAATCTCTCACCCATACCGGGGGAAAATTGAATGAAAAATGATGTCGATGAGCACGCAAACGGCGGTGCTTAAACCCACAAAAACCAACACAAAACTAGGAGAAACAGGGTGTCAGAGCTTTAAGGCACCTCATCCTGCCCCTCACTGCACCGTGGATCGGGTGGCATCTTGACGAGATCATCGTGGAGGAAGGCAGCGAAACGCAGCGGCGGTAGAGAAAAGACGATAAGGAAAAAGGAAAGAAGGCGCCTCCTATAACCAATGTACGTAGGAGGGCTAAACTGTGAATTTAAACAAAACTAGGACCTTCCTGCAAATATCCGTGCATCATTAGCCAGCATGGCACGCCACATGTCGAGCTCTTGATGATTGGGACTAGTTTTGCACCAATTTAGCAACTAATGGGAGTACATGACCCTATTATGCAATTTTTAGGACTAAAACGCACCTACTATATTTCATGATGCATCAAACTATATGGATTTCATGTTGTAAATTTTATATAGTTTAATTTTTAAATAAAAAATATAAGCCTTAATTTTTGGAACTGATTGACAAGCGTTATGACAGGTATATCGAGCTCAAACCAGCTGGACCAAGTTCGAACCGCCAGGCGTGCAACCGTGGTGCCGTCTGCTGTCGTATCTCACCCGCCAGGCCGTCACGCGCTGCCACAATCGCACCGGTTGCAGATTCAACAGATGGACTTTTACATGAAAGTACCACGCAATTATTCTGCATCGCCACCCGTCTATCACTTGCACTAATTTTTTGGGTAATCACTTGCACTGTTATAGTGAAATACTACTATATGCCCCTTGGTGTTAGATATACTCCCTCCGTTTTAAAATATAAGATGTTATAGATTTATAAAGAAAATGTATCTAGACTTGTTTTAGAGTGTAAATTTACTTTAAACATGAGTGAACCTATATACTAAAAGTAGTTTAGATATATTTGTTTCATAAAGATAAAACATCTTATATTTTGAAACGAAGGAAGTATTAGACAGTAATTAACAAGGGATTAGCGGATGCGTGTGCCGTTTCCTTGCGGATCTACGCCGGCCGGCCGGTCAGCATGAAAAGTATAGCAGACAACGAAATCTTAGGGCGAGACAAAAGAATCTGGATGGCGCCCACGCTGATTATAATGGACGTTCTCTTGCGTCAGTCGGGATGACGTAGTTCTCACTGCAAAGACGGCGACGCTGCTGGAGAGGCAAAATTATATCCCGCCGTATCTGCAGTTCTGGACATATCATGTGAATCTACTCGCTCCGATTTATACATATAATTTTTAATTAGTGAAACTAATGTATTTAGATACCTTTTAGAGTGTATATTTAAATGAATCTACCCACTAAAAGCTATATAGATATATTTTCTTCACAAACCTAAAATATCTTGTATTTCTAAATGGAGGGAGTAAAACCAAACACTAGACGTGCCTTGTACAATCTAGGCGTGTTTCGCTCTCTGCAACAGTACCGCAACCATCACTTTAGCCCTATCCCTACCCGAGGCCCGAGAGTGCCTAAGTTTCGGGTGTTGTTTAATAGCATCTCCACTGGTAAGCCCAATAGGGCCCTTAAATACCTACTGTTGCAGAGAGTGAAACATATCCGACCTCTTCTTCCACATCTCCACCGGCAACCAGCACTCCCCCAAGTGTGACTTTCTTAGCATATCCGACCTCTTCTTCCCCTTCTCCAGCGCATCATCATTTTTTTTTCTATTTGGAATTAAGTTTGGGGAAGCACCGGTGTGGGATCCTCCAAATTTTTTCCGCATTGGTGCCCAACGACCCCCACAGGTGTCCGACATTTGCATTGCCGGACACGATTTGGGGATGCCCATGGAGATGCTCTAAGCCACGAGAATAATACCGTACAATTTGCAGTTACTAGTACAAATGTTTGGGAGGGGGGGGGGGGGATTTTTGTCTTAATTTATTAATTAGGGACAAATTTCTTTTTATAGTATCAACAAAAACATCTCCCTAAACAGTCAAAAAATGACCAATAGCCACTTGAGCTAATCAGTTTAACCAACTAAATTTGAGCAAAGTCCAAACTTTGCAATAGTAACAACTTTATGTCATCATATTAGCAGGATTATCAGAAGTACCGATCTAGCATACTTTAATTTACCTTAAACAACAATGTCCTTAATAAAGTGGTAGTACTTGATATCAATGTGATTTTTTCTCTTATGAAACATCTGACCTTTTGTAAGATACATTTTACTTTGAGTGACAAAACAAAGTAATACGAGAATCATCACAGTAAATGTCAACAAACAAATCCTTTAACCAAATAGACTCTTTGCAAGGTTCAATAATAGCCATGTATTTGATTTTGGTGATAGATTGGACAACAACAACCTACAACGTTGCCTTTCATCTAACAACACAGCCATCAGAATTAAACAATAGTCATGTATTCGGCTATGTTGTATTCCATTGGTGTTAGCTGACACCAGTGGCACGGTGCGAGCTCCTGGTTTAGTTTACTTTCTCAGCAGTAAGGGTACAAGCATATACAGTGTCCATCTGCATCCAAGTATTTTCGCTCTTGGGGGAATAATGAACACAGTCAGTAGTTCACCACAGTTATGAAAACGCGGCGCCGGCGACCGCGTAAAGAGAGTTATGAAAACGAAACCCGCGGCTCCCCCACCCCATCCATCCGCAATTTTTTTTTCCACGAGCGGACACATACCTCTTCTCTACCGTGTGCGTCGCCTAGCCGATCCGTACAGCTCCAGCGGCAGCGACGACGGTCTCACGGCGAAGCGAGGCGGCCGGGCTGAACCAATGGAGGCGGGAGGGGATGGCTCCATGGACATGACTCGACCTCGAGGACCACTACATCCCGCTGCTACCATTGGCACCAGCAGGTATGTATGTATAATGTACAGTACATGTATGCATCGATCGATCTGCCCGTTGCTTCGTTTTGGTTCCATTCGGCACGTCCGCGCACTGTTTCAGAATCCGACCTGCGCGCCGCCACGGCAACCCGTTGCCCAATTGCGTGGCTCGCCTCGGCCAACCCGCACCCAATTGCCGCGCCTCGCCCGTCGCACCACGGACAAGCCGCGCCCAATTGCCGCTAATCCCCAGGTCTTTGCTTGCCGCGCCGAGCAACTAAGCTACCACGCAGCGCGTGCTCGCGCCGCCCGCCTCTCGCCGCGAAGCCTCCCGTGCCGCGCGCTCTAGGGCGAAGTTTTTAAGGCAGCGGACAAACCCGCGACCGGTTGCCACTACTCCGGGCCATTGCTTTCGCTCCGAGCAACTAGGCTAATCTTGGCGGCGCGTGCTCGCGTCGTCCGCTTCCTCACGCGCAGTCGACACGGCTCGAGACGGGCGTGGGTGGAGTGAGAGAGGAGAGGAGGATTGATTATGATCCGCCTTGAGATCTACCGCAGCGGCGTGTGAAGCGGCGGCGTGGATCCGACGAGGATGGAGAAGTGACATCGGAGCAGTTCATTCCTGTCCTGTGCGGCCATTGCGGCAGCGCGTTGGGAGTTCATTTGCGTTTTTTACTCAAGGGGAAGGGTCGTGTCTGGTAGAACGAGATCTGGACAATGACTAGGAGTAGTTTTTTTTTGTGTGTGTGAATCAATGAGTATGGTTTGCGCTGGACAATGACTAGGAGTGGCGCGGGTGGCGATCTGGTGGAGGAGGTGCCAGTGATGGGATTCCGTTGGAAGACCTAGATCGGCTCTCTTTCTCTAATTGCCTGCTCGATCTGTTCTTCGAAAACCGGCCGGCGGTGTGGGGATCGCTGTGTCGGATCTAATAAATATGCTGGTCCTTTGGTTTCTTCCGCAAAGAAGATAAAGATCTGCTTGATGTCTGCCTTCGTTGAACTGGTCTGAAGAGGCGCGTTTTGAAAGGCTCCACGACGAACTCCCATGGGCATATCATGCCTGGAGATTGCTGGATCGGAAGGTATTCGGTCATGCGCATCTTGTTTCTCTAGCCGTTTGGTTTCAGCGGGAGCGTTGCGAAGCTCTGTTGTTTATTCCCACCAAGCGCCATTTTTAGAGCCATGGTGAAGTCAGATGCGGATGGAGATCTGGCTGCGTGATCTAGGACTCGTTGCAGCGACTGTTGGTGTGGGAAGGCAATACAGGGAGTTCTCAGTCTTATCTTGCAGGGTAAAAATCCAAGGTCTGACCTTAACTGTCTGTGCCTGGCAATGACCTTGTTGAAGGCATTGTTTTGTAAGCAAGGACTTTCTCCAGGGTGAAAACCTATGATCTTTGATCGGATAACGACGGCGCTTGGACACTATTTCCTTCTTGAAGACGTTATTATTAGAGTGGAGGACTTCTGGTGTTGTTTGATGGTGTTACTGTCGTTACTTTGAGGATTAGTTCTCTGTAGCGGGACTTTTTTTTTAATTCTTCTTTATTTTTCTGGGTTGTGTGTATTCGTAGAGTCGTTAGGGCATGTGTTGTTGCAGAGGCTCGGTGTAATTGGTATCCTGTGATATTAATATATACTTTTTTTTTTAAAAAAAATGTCTTTTTTATCCAAGAGAGGAGGATCGCGTCATGTTTCTTTTTTTTGTTGAGAGTAGGGTTAATCGTTGCAATTCTCTAATGGGCTGGGCTATGAGACATGCGGGATGTCGATTGTAGAATATGTAGCAGGCTTTGTCTTAGGCGGGCCATCTAAATCTGGCGATGGTTTTTCTTTGACCGGGTGAAACAGTTCGGCTTCGTGTCCTACGTCAAATTAGTTTGGGTTGTTATTGTCGGAACATGACAACAATTGGGTTTGGTTTGGATTTACTTTGAAGCAAGTTGGGTATGGGTCTAAATAATTCGGTTCTCGGTAGTTAACAACTACGGTCCAGAACCAGTTCTTCACATTGGTTCTTCGCCCGCAAACGATGAAGTTGTGGCCTTGTCACTCGCGGAGTTTCCCTTTGTGGGTTATCCGAAGACGGCGCATGGGGTGTTTATAGTCGGGCTCCGACCCATATTAATTGACTTGAATTTGGCTAGATTCGGATGTATCTAATACTAAAACATGTCTAGATATGTCTGAATCTGAAATCCAAGTCAACTAATATGGGTCGGAGGAAGTACTAATTTCTACCTCCACATGCAAAACCTCACAACAAGGAAAAAGTGAATGCTTCTCCCCCACATTTAGTAATGCTGCTTATCTGAATTGGTTTTTAACAGGGCAACCTGCCTTTGAACAGATGTGGTTGTTAGATGTATATATTTGTATTGTAGTTTCCCCATATGTTAGGGGGCTTCCTGCATATTCACACTTGTACCTGTATTATATATTGTGGTCTTTGGCCCTGAGGAATACATGTTGCTTATTCCTAACATGGTATCAGAGCCAAGTTAGCCCCAGCCTCTTTCTCGCATAACCGCCGCCAGCCGTCCTTGTCGCGCCGCCTTGCCGTCGTCGCCGCTTGTCGCCGTTTTGCCCCGTTTTCAGATCTTGATCCAGATCAGTTTTCATCTCGCGCACCTCGTGATTCCACCTCGCGGGATCGAGCCGCAACTTCCGATCAAGACTCTACTTCCAATTGAATCTGAGTCTTCTTCAGTTCGGATTGGATCTGCCCGCTCAACTTATTCCACGCGCGATTTGCTGCCTCGATCGAATCACGAGGTGCTACTACTGCTGCTGTCCTGCTACTCAATTGGATCAGGGTCACGATCAAGACACCCAAAGTCCTGCAGCTGTACTACTGCTGCGTCCTGCTGCTCAATTGGATCAGGGTCACGAGCCTGCTGCTGTCCTGCTGCCGCCCAAGCTGTCCTCCTACTGCTGCTACGTACGCACGCCAGGGGACGCACGCCACGAGCCTGTTGATGTCCTGCTGCCGCTCAAGCTGTCCTGCTATCACGCACGACGCGCTGGGACGCGACGCCACGGACGACGCCCGGTCCCATCGGCCGCCTGCCCGTCCTTCTACGACCCGCCCCGTCTGGCTCCATCTCTGGCCCCGACCTCCAGCTCGTCCATTGGATCTGACTGTTGGTTTTCGTCGCTTCCCGTTTTGATCTGAGAGTTGACCAAAAAAAAAAAAAAAAAACTTGAGAGAGATGTCTTCTGCATCGGGCTATGTTGCGATTCCTCGCTGTCCGGTGATTTTCGATGGCGCGAATTATCCTGATTTCGCTGCCTTCATGCGCGTTCACATGCGCGGTCTCCGTCTTTGGGGTGTGCTCTCCGGCGAGGTCTCCTCGTCCGTGCCCTCCTTCCCGTGGCTCCTCTTCCGACGCCGATTATTCTTGGTGCCGATGCTTCTCGGAGGCCAAGGATCTTTTCAGAGTGCCGATGATAGTCTTTGTTGCTTATGACTGAAGTTCAAACAAGATTCACGATCTCGAGACCTATCGCCACGCCCGACCGCCTACACTCGGTGGGTCGATGAGGATGCTCGTCTTTGTTCTCACCTCTAGTGTTCTCGCCCAAGATGTCTTTGAGTTCATGAGTCTCCCCATCATTGCCGTTCGGTGGACACATCTTCGCCGCTATCACCGTCTGGGATGCTCTTTACCTATCTGTGGTTCGCCAGAGCATGCTCTTCAAGGGTGATTCCACTATTGATGAGTTCTATACTCAGTGCCGCTATCCGGCGTCGCCTTGATTCTCTTCAGATCGCTGTTTGTGGCACATGCTCATGCCGCCAGATTGCGCCGGATTTGGAGTTTCACCGCATCTATGAGTTCATGTCTCGGCCGCCAGAGTTTGAGCCCAGGTTTCATTTGAATGCTCGAGGTCGTGTTCCGCCTACGAGGTGTTGTCTCGAGCTGGGCTGAGGAGACCCGTCTCCGTGGTGCTGGTCTTCTTGCGGTTCCGTCTGTGCTTGCTACTCGTGGTGCTCCTTGTCGCCGCTCCTCGACTCACCAAGGTCCCCAGCGGCCGATACTACCCACTCCTCCGTGTCGTGGTCGGTCAGCCCCAAAGAGCCTCGTGGTCGCTCAGGGTCGTGGTCGCCGTGGTTCTCTTCGTCACTGCTTCATCGCAATGGATGGCCACACTTGGGCCAATGTTATACACGGACCCAGTTTACGCCAGACACTGTGCTCGTGGGCGGTCGGCTCCTTCCGGTCTTCGAAGTTGCTCTCTCGATCAGGACATTATCGAGTCGCGATCCGCTTGCTACAAGCTCTTCTTCGACGGCACTTGGTTCTGCGGATCGATTCTTCAGTAATTGACGACCACCACCTTCTACACAGTCAGGTATGTCTCCGTGGTATCTGGATTCTGGAGCTTCCTTTCATATGACCTCTGAGTCTTCTTTTCTATCCGCTCTTTGTTCTCTCCCTTCTCCTGTCCGTGTTTTTACGGCTGATGGTACCTCTCTCCCTGTTTCTAGTCGGGGCACCCTTTCTACTTCTTCTTTTTCTGTTCCTGATATTTCTCATGTCCCTCTTCTTAAGATGAATTTGTTCTCTGCTAGCCAGCTTACTGACTCTGGTTGTCGCGTCATTCTTGATGCTGATTCATGTGTTGTCCAGGACCGTCACACACAGGCCCTGGTTGGAGCTGGCCCTCGCAGCCGTGACTCTTCCGGACTTTGGGAGTTAGATTGGCTCCGTGTTCCTTCCGCTTCCACTTCATCTGCCAGTTCTTCTTGATGCGTCGCTACAGCTCCTTTCAGCAATGGCATCATCGCCTTGGTCACCTTTGTGACTCCGCCGTCGTCATTAGTTCATCGTGGTCTTCGGGTCCATCTGAGATGGGTCTTTACATTGTCGCTGTAGGTTGGGTAAATGATTCAGCTTCCCTATCCTACTAGCGTCTCAGATCTCAAATGACCTTTTGATTTAGTTCATTCCGATGTTTGGGGTCCGGCTCCTTTCGCTTCGAAAGGGGGCCATCGCTACTATATTTTATTCATTGATGATTTTTCTCGGTACACTTGGTTGTATTTTATGCGCTCTCGCAGTGAAGTGCTCTCCATATATCAGCGTTTTGCGGCCATGGTCCGTACTCAATATTCTACCCACATTCGTGTATTTCGTGCTGATTCTGCTGGTGAGTATATCTCCCAGATGTTACGAGGTGTTCTTGCTGAACAGGGAACTCTTGCTCAGTTCTCCTGTCCTGGTGCACATGCCCAGAATGGCGTTGCTGAGCGTAAGCATCGTCATCTTCTTGAGACCACTCGTGCCATGATGATTGCTTCTTCTCTTCCACCGCATTTCTGGGCTGAGGCCGTCGCTACATCGGCTTCCCTCATCAATATTCAGCCTTCTGCCGCTCTGCAGGGTGGTATCCCTCTTGAGCGCCTATCTGGACAGTCTCCAGACTACTCCATGCTTCGCTTGTTTGGTTGTGTTTGCTATGTTCTCCTTGCTCCTCATGACGCACCAAACGATCACCGTTGAGTGTGTCTTCCTTGGGTACAATGATGAGCATAAGGGCTATCGTTGTTGGGACCCCGTTGGTCGTCGGATGCGTATCTCTCGCGATGTTACTTTTGATGAGACGCGTCCTTTCTATCCTCGTCCCACCGCTGGTACCTACCCGGTGGAAGATATCTCTTTTCTTCTCTTTCCTGACACACCTCCTTCTACTCCTATTGTCTCTTCTTCAGGATCTCCTCCTCCTGATGTATCTTCCTCTACACCGTCCTCCTCTGCTCCGTCTAGTTCTCCTAATTCTCCTCGTTCTCCGGAGTCTTCCTCTGCTATTCCTTCTTCTTCATCGTTGTCTCCTGAGTCGTCTTCCTCTGACGAGCTTCCTCTACTGCCCTGCTCGTCATTGCCGTGCCCCCAATCGCTACTCCCCCAAGATGGTCTTTCAAGTTGCCTCCGAGCCGACTTCTTATCGGGATCCGAGCATCATCCTGAATGGCAGCTGGCCATGGTGAGGAGATTGCTGCGCTTGAGCGCACCGGCACTGGGATCTTGTTTCTCCCCTCCGGTGTTCGCTATCACATGTAAGTGGGTCTATAAGATTAAGACCCGCTCGATGGATCTCTTGAGCGCTATAAAGCGCGTCTTGTGGCTCGTGGTTTTCAGCAGAGCATGGTCGTGACTATGATGAGACCTTTGCTCCGGGCTCATATGACCACCGTATGCATTCTTCTAGCTGCTGCTCGTCACCGGTCCGTGTCTCACTTGATGTTCGTAACGCCTTTCTCAATGGTGAGTTGCGTGAGGAGGTTTATATGCAGCCTCCTCCTGGTTATTCTGTTCCCGAGGGGATGGTTTGTCGTCTTCGACGTTCTCTTTATGGCCTCAAACAGGCCTCGTGTTCGGGTTTGAGCGCTTTGCTTCAGTAGTGACTGCCGCTGGTTTCTCCTAGTGCTCATGATCCAGCCGCTATTTGTTCACACTTCTCGTACGCACTCTTCTTCTTCTCTATGTTGATGATATGATCATTACGGTGATGATTACGAGTATATCGCCTTTGTTAAGGCTCGTCTTGATCAGTTTCTTATGACCGATCTTGGTCCTCTTCGATATTTTCTTGGGATTGAGGTTTCCTCCACTCGATGGTTTTACATCTCTCGTGAAAGTATATTCGGATCTTCTTGCTCGTGGCCTTGCTCTTGGGATGAGCGCACTATTGAGACCCCTATGGAGCTTAATGTTAAGCTTCAACCTACTGATGGTGATCCTCTTTCTGATCCGACGCGTTATCGTCATCTTGTAGGGAGTCTTGTTTATCTTGCTGTTACTCGTCCTGACATCTCTTATCCTGTTCATATTCGAGTCGGTTTGTTTCTCCTACCACTGCTCACTATAGTCATCTTCACGTGTTCTTCGTTATCTTCGGTAATGCGATCACTGTCGCCTTTTCTTTCCTCGCTCAAACTCCTCCAGCTCCAAGGTTATTCGGACGCCACGTGGGCAGTGATCCTTTGGATCTGCTCACTTTCCGCTTCTTGTGTGTTTCTTGGTGGTTCGCTCATTGCTTGGAAGACGAAGAAGCATAAATGTTTCTCGCTCGAGTGTTGAGGCTGAGTTGCGTGCTATGGCCTTGTTGACTGCTGAGGTGACCTGGTTACGGTGGTTACTTGGATTTTGGGGTCTCTATTACCACACCCACTGGTTTTGTCTCAAGACAGTGTGTTAGTGTTGCACGTGATCCGGTCAAGCATGAGCTTACCAAGCATATTGGTGTTGATGCTTTCTATACACGTGCTCAGTGTGGCTCAGTTGTTGCGCTTCAAGATGTGCCTTCGGATTTACAGTTGGCGGATTTCTTCAAAGTACACCAGAGCGCAAAGATGATTTCTTACTCTCCAAACTCAGTGTTGTGGATCCACCATGAGTTTGAGGGGGGGTGTTAGATGTATATATTTGTATTGTAGTTTCCCCATATGTTAGGGGGCTTCCTGCATATTCACACTTGTACCTGTATTATATATTGTGGTCTTTGGCCCTGAGGAATACATGTTGCTTATTCCTAACAGTGGTGAGGTTGCTAGTAATCTTAACAAGATGGAGAAGGCTTTGAGAGGAATATTTCTGGACATCCATAGCAGCAACGAATCATCCAGCTAATGGTGTCTCATAGATGCCCTGCAATCTTTCTCTAGCAACACATATAAGGTGCATTCAAGATTTGCCACCGGAGATTACACCAGTGAGTAGGCTCATTTCAATGATCCACTATACAAGAAGAGCTACACTTGAGTGTTGGGTTCTCAACAACACACACCATTTAAACTTGGATGAGTTTACTGCCAAAATTTTTGCCACTTGTGATAACCAGAGGACATGGAAGGTTACAGCTGAGCTTAGGTACAAACTGCAAGACGAGATAGTGGATTTGGTTGTTCCACCGTATGAGGCTTTCTTATCTGCACTACAGGCAAACCAAAGCCAACTTTCAGGCGTGCTCTGTTCAGACGATATTGGAGGAAACAAGAAACCAAAGAAGTAGACGTCACTGTATCCCTCTCCCTCATCCCCCCACCTCTCCCTGCTACAGTTCCTAGAAAGCACTAGAAGGGCCCC
The DNA here is from genome assembly GCA_030063025.1 of Avena longiglumis. Classification (NCBI taxonomy): domain Eukaryota; kingdom Viridiplantae; phylum Streptophyta; class Magnoliopsida; order Poales; family Poaceae; genus Avena; species Avena longiglumis. Next base: position 11,016,749 of record CP125974.1, read on the forward strand.
GAGCCAAACCGAAGCCTCTCTTGCCGGCAACGCCGGTGAGAGATGGCGGAGGGGCGGCGTCGGCGGCAGTAGTTTAGGTAGGTGTAGTGGCTATATGCCGGTAGTTTGGAGTAGGGCGTGCTTGGCGGACCGCGCATCCGGGAGGTTGCCTGTGGCGTTGTCTTGCTCCGATGGTTGGAGGAGACGGCGAGCTTGGCCATGACCGGGATCTCCGCAATAAGTGCCATGGTGTGTCTTTCCTCTCTGCTATGCATCCTTCTTCTTCTCTTCTCCCCCGTTCCGGCCGGCCGTGGTGGCGAGGGGAGGGAGGAGGGAGTGATGCGGGTTGCAGAGGGGATTGGAGGTCTTCGCTCGCGTGGCGGCGGCCGAAAGAGACTGGTGGAGGATTTCGCTGGCCCGAGGAGGGCGGCGAATCATCCTCCGCTGTCCGCCTCCTTCCAAATAAATCCGCCGCCGTCATCCATCTGTGGCTCGTATGTCCTTCTCCCTCTTGGCCGGCCAAGGAGGCGAGGAAGAGGGGTGGTTTCACACTGCGGCTGATAGTCTTGGATGGTGGCTCCGCCTCGCGCGAGTTGGCATTGGCGACCTCGTCTTCTTTTGCTGCTGCGACGACCTCCGCCTTCTTTGAGCTCAAGAATCCATCGACCCCCTCCGGTTTGCAGCTGGTGGCTCGGGTGTTTTGCCGGCTTCTATGGATTCGGCTGCCGTTCCGTTGCCCCCATCTTCAACCTCCGCGGAGGCCCTTCCTTGCCTGTCAATGGCGAGGACGCGGCTGGCGATGGTGGCAATAGCATCGCCGGCGAGGTCGGAGTTTGTACAAGGACTCGATGGCTTTTGAAGAATCTTTCTAGGGTCCCTTGTGTAAATTGGAAGGACATGGTTGTTATTTGTTTTCTTTCAGGTCCTTTCCGCAGTATTGTATCAATTTTGATTTATTAATGCCAGCTCTGGGACCTTCCGGTCCCTTCTCGTTAAAAAAAAAAAAAAAGAAACCAAAGAAGTATACCGGTAAGGAACTAGAAGAGGAGATACAGATGTTATTTGAAGGATGAGCAGCTAGCTAACTGGGGAGCAGAGGGCACTGGACTTGTACACGGCAGTTGCATTTATTATATTAGGAATTAAATGGTCTCCCGACATGGATGACAGCAACCGCTGTGAATAGATCTTCCTTAGATATTTGGGAGAACTATGTTTTCATTTACATTTTTTTGTATTCCAGTTATTCTTGTTTTCGACCGAGACTATGGTTGTTTGACTGTGTGCATCCTAGCTAGGCAGAGGCCGGGTGTAATTACTGTTTGTTAGAGTATATCACAGTTTAGACTATATTTGATAGTTTAAGTTTGTAATCCAATTATATCTCTAGTAGTCTTCTTGCCCTCCAAGTCTTCTGGTACTATATAAACAGCCCAAGGGCTCACGTTGTAATAACCTCAAGCAATATCAATACAGCTGCAATTCTACATGGTATCAGAGCGGTTCGTTCCGCCTAGGGTTTAGCCACCGCTTCCGCCACGCCGCCCCCGGGGAGATCCTTCTCCGCCGGGGGCCGCGTAATAGTAGATTAGATCTTATTTAAAAATTTTCTCGCGGTCGGCGCTTTTTCTTCTTCACGATCATAGATCGGATTGCGTCACAACCACATGTCGTCATCACGCGCCTCTACTTCAACCTCGGCGTCGACTCATCTCCGACAAATCATCGCCAACGATCGTGCCAAGGAGGCTCCGTGCGGCGCCCCAAGGGATGCATTCATGCGCTGCGTCGGCTTCTCCGTCCTCACGTCGTCACCTCGCCGGCCCATCTTCGCCAACATCGACCGGGACGCACGTCCCCGAGTACGCGCCTCGCCGTCAACAAAGGGCTGCACCTTCATCACCCGTGGTCATCATCGCCGACAACCATCTACACCAACAACATCGTCACATCGTCGTCGCCATCACCAATATGGTCATCGTCAACGCCAACAAGTTCTTCTACTCGAGCGACGCCGCGATCATACAAGCGGAAAATATGGGTCTAATCCCCGAAATCAACTACCGCAACAGTTTAATCGCCATCAACAACTACCTCGTCGTCTTCGTCCACCACGACCTCGCCGCCAGAGTCGCAGTCTAATTTTTTATTTTGCACTAAATTTATTTTCTTCTTGCAACTACTTCATCTACTCCGACAAATCGGCGGACAACTTCTACACACCGACCGTTCACGGAGAATTTCTCTGCTGCTCCCTCCGGCTCTGGAGCGCATGGCTCGTGATGGTCCCTGTCTTCGCACGTCCGATATTGGCAACATCGACGCGTGCCTTCGTCCCCGGCATGCTCCCGAGTTTGGCAAGCTCGGTAAGGCGTGTCGTCTACCTCGACTACTCCAACTCAAACTAGGTCTACTTCAACCACTACGGCGAATTCTCCCGGCTCAACGACGACATCGACCACAACACAACGACTTCATCAACTTCATCGACTTCATCAACGGCGACTACATCACCAATGGCATCATCGACCACGACTACAACGCCCTACTTCCGGCTACATCGACATCGACATCCTCTTACATCTCCGTCTTCGGATTATGCTCCAGTCAGACCGTTCGTGTCACTACCGATCTGACTGCGGGGGAGTGTTAGAGTATATCACGGTTTGGATTATATTTGGTAGTTTAAGTTTGTAATCCAATTATATCTCTAGTAGTCTTCTTGCCCTCCAAGTCTTCTGGTACTATATAAACAGCCCAAGGGCTCACGTTGTAATAACCTCAAGCAATATCAATACAGCTGCAATTCTACACTGTTGAGTAATAAAACGCCCATTTCCAAAAAAAAGAACTTGTTATTATATTTGTGTATTTATATTTTTCTCTCTTGGAAAGGGTTCTTTTCTAGTATATGTAATTATTAGATGCCATAGAAGTGCAGATGTCACTTTGCAATAGTTTGAGACCAGAGCCACAAAGCCATTTGGTTGGCAATAGAAGGTAGAACAGTTGTAACTATCAGACCATGAGTGTAGGTTAGAAGTATATACAGAGAAACAGTTTTCTTTCTATTCCCATGAGAAAATTAGCACACATTCTTCTGACCGAAACAAGAAAGAACATTTTTTTTCTTGGAGAAGCTTGTTAGCACTACGAGCACCTTAAATACACGGCATACCTCCCGGACTCCCCATCCACGGATGCACACACGACCATAGTCTTATTAGTGTTGATGTGGCGCAACTGAGGCCAAATCATCAACAAGCAGAGTACTACATGAATAGAGAACATTGGCAGAACCATGTCAAGATATGAAATAAAAACTGCGACTAAGTCGCATTCTTCTTCAAGAAGGAAGAACACACTCACGTCTCTTACTTCATTATCCAGTTCTTTCATGTCAAAAAAAAAAATACCCAGTTCTTTTGGAGCTTTTGAACAGCTTAATGGTGAAAATAAGCTTAAGCTGAAAAGAACTTGATTTTAAGCCGTTTCCCATGGCAGCTAGCCAGCTTCACCAATTTCTTCACGATTGGGAGAAGCCAGGGTACCCAGCTTCCCAAGATTCCGCGAACCAGCTATTTACGTCCAAATGCCACCGCATTGCACACGGTGAGACTCTCGTGCCGAATGAACCGTTTTCTCGGTACGACTTGAGCGAGAACACACCAGGTCGTCTTCTCTCCCTCGATTAGTGTTCTAACAGTGCTTAAGGAGAGACTGTATGAAAAGATAATGGATTTTATTGTTCAAAAATATGCAAGCTTCTTAAATGCACTGCAGGAAAATCCTAGTTCGCCTGGCCTTCTTGGTTAAAGGGGATGCGGTGAGGCAGATCTGAGAAACCAATTTACAGGTTCGCAAATGCCGAAAGCACAGGCTCATTTGAATTTTGGGCTTCAGTATAATTGTGAAGATATCCTTTTAAACTTCACAATTCCCCCAAAGTTCCATCACCCTGGCAAACATAGATAAGCGTCAGATAAAGTCAATGCATAAGGCAGCATATTTAGGTTGGAAACCTACAACGACTGCAGGTTAAAGATGCTTGCCATAACAAACAAGTTGTAGCATAAATATAGCGGTGACTGCTATAACCTCCATCTTTAATTGCAAAAGAATCTCTCTTCTGCACTTAGGCTTTCATAATTTTCTATAGGAGTTTCTGGACTAAGCTGCATGCTTATTTCTTCCGAACTTCCCATCACCTGGTAGTTTTATTAATCACATACTTACTATATTAAACACTTCTATAAAAATGCAAATCTGACAAGGACATTTGATATGAATATAGCTGACTGGAATGGACATTTGGTATGAGCTACGAAAAAAACCCTATGACAAGGTCAAGGATTTCATCAGGGCAGATACAACAGGCCAGCAAAAAAACAAGCACGAACAATTCAACCCAGGTATTTGAGGTGCCATCTCTCCCTGCTGTAACTAAAAATAGTAATTGTTATAAGTATGAATTTCTCCCAGCCAATAAGACTATAAGAAATTGCATGCAGATGTTTGTAAAGTTCTCATGAACATGCAGGAACACATAAAAAACTACAAGCATAAAAGGAGATAGAGAGTTGAGATTTACATATACCTGCAAAATATTCCGTCACTGAATCAACACGGTAGGTACTACTGCAAGCTTCTCACAGTAATGCCCTTTCATGTTTCTTGATTGCCTGGACAACTCCGGGTGGCACCCAATAATGTGAAGTGTTTCTAGTGAGGATGGCAGACCACATGACGGTAAAGATTGGAGCTCTGAGCAGTATGATATTCTCAGCACCTTGAGAGATGAAAGGCTCTTGAAGTTCAACGGGAATGTTGCTGCAGTTACTTTAGGACATCTCTCTATCACCAGATATTTTAGTGAATCAAAAGACTGCAATGACGACAGAGACTGAAACAACCGACAGTTGCGTATGGACAACTCAGTGAGCATTGTGCTGAACCTGAGTGTTTCAGATGCTGGAAGAGATGTTACGCTAGGCAGGTCTATTATCTCCATCGAGGATAGACAAGGCAGAGCCTGGAGAAACCTACTAAGATTCTGGTCCGTAACATTGCACCGACAAAGCTGCATCCTTTGTAGAGAAACAAGGGACCTCATTTCTTCAGTAACTATGACTTCTTCAGCACCACTTATATTTAAGGCTTCAATGGCTTCTATGTGCTGTTTACTGAGTAAACCGTTGAAGTCGACAGAAGTTGCAAATACATCCAGCTGGAACTTCTCTGAAATTGAAGAAACAGGGGCAAGCCTCATATATGGAATTAATCGTGTACGCTCAATGGTAACTTCACGAGTAGTTGGGAAGGGACAAATTTTGACCAATTCTGGACAATCCATTATAATTAACCTTTCAAGGCATGGAAATGACTCTCTGTCTGCTAGTCCAGACCAGTCATGCAACCTTGGGAAATCATCAACTTCAAGGAAGCTTAGGGATGGAAATGCCACATCACCAGTGCCATAAAACTCATGTCCAATTCGGCCAACTGCACACATCTCCTTCATGTGTAAGTATTTAAGTGATCCCAGACACCCCAATGGAGGAAGCATGGCTAAACTCCTGCAATTGGTAAGGTGCAAGGAACGCAGCTGCTGCAGTGACTGTAGCCAACTGGGAGCTACAGACCCACGATACCTTCTAATATTAAGTACCTTTATGTCTTGGTGCGGCCTTAGGCCTTCAATTACCCTGGCATCAACAGGAAGGGAGTTATTTCTACTAGCGGTGCTCCATTCCAGATTCAGAGAATGAAGATATGGTTTCTTATTCAACTCAGCTTTGCAGGCTTCTTCATAGCTTGAAACATTTTCTAGACCTTTTATGTTTAGTAACCCACGGAGACCATTGATGTTCTTCAACTCTTCTAGTTTACGCCCTTCCCTCTTCTCAAGGTGGAGCTCAAGTGACCCCTGAATGTTTGCTAGTCGACCAACTCCCGCCAATCCTGCAGTATACTTTGTTTCAACAAGAAGGTGCATAAATTGACCAGCATACTAATGCTCGCAGGAAGCTTCTCAAGGTAACATTTCCCGGTGAAGCACAGTGTTTGCAGATGCAGAAGCTTGCCAATCGACTCAGGAAGACTCTGGATGGAGCCATGGATAGATAGGTAACGGAGGTGCAATAAGTTATCAATGCAACAGGGCAACTCTTTGGAGTTATAGCCACTGAGATCAAGAACACGCAAATGTTTTGACTTCTCTAGGATAATTTTTAAATTCAAGGAAAAATCCTCTTGGAAGCAACTGGAGGAGGACGGAAGTGATGGTCGGATTAACAAGGTGTGCAGATTTTCTAGCCCGCGGAAGCTTGTGAGACCGGGTAGAGTGTTGATGGTGACGGACAGATGGCACACTGTTGACGGGATGTCACAGTTTGTGCCATCATCAATACGGAAGCAGTCATCCGCTGCAACAGACTTTGCAAGATCATGGAGTAAGTCATGCACCAAATAGTACGTCTTGGGTCCAAGCTTGATTTCCTGGAAGAAAGAGCGTGAAAGGAGCTGATCAAAATATTCTCTAGCTATGTCTTCCATCCTTTTCTCAGGCTTGCCTCGTGGTTGAACAAAACCCTCGGCAACCCAAAGGCGGGACAAGTGTGCTGGATCAAACTTATAGTCCTGTGAAAACAAGCTGCAATATGTGAAGCATCGCTTGAGGTGCATCGGCAGGTACTTATAGCTCAAGCGTAGGGCAGGGAAAAGAGCGTGATCCTGTAGTGCTGTCTCCTTGATTTTTATCCAGTGATCTTTTCTCCTCCTATCTCCCAGCAAAGCCCCCACCAATTTGGCAGCAAGAGGCGATCCATTGAGTTTTGCAGCAATCTGCTCCCCTATCAGCTGAAGATCTGGACAGACATTCTGGCAATCACCTGTGAAAGCATGTTCCTTGAGCAGGGCCCAGCAATCATCGCTACTTAGCGGATTGACGGTGTACATCTGCGATCCACCCCGCATGTGAGGCACCGTGTTGATGCGAGAAGTCACCAGAATTCTGCTCCCAGTATCTGCAGACTGTAGAGCAGTAAGGATGTCCAGCAAAATATCATCTGTGCTATTACATACATCATCAAGAACAATCAGGCACATCTTGGAAGCAACAAATCGGCGGAGCTCGGACAGAATCATTTGAAAATCCAGCATCTTCTCAGTGGAGCCATCCCAAGCTGGTTGGGCTGAGCTTAACATCTCTGCTATGAGGTCCATTTTGTTGGCACTAGTGGAGACAGTTACCCAACACTTGACACCAAAATGCTGGTCAACTCTTGCATCGTTGAATACCATCTGAGCGAGTGTGGTCTTCCCAATTCCTCCGACACCGACAACGGAGATAATCATCTCCGGAGCAGCCTTGGAGCATGGCTGGATGAGCATCTGCAGAATATCACCCCTCTCCTTATCGCGCCCAACTATCATCACCCTCTGGAGAATTTCCCTGCCTGAATCAGGCACCAGAAGCTGCGGCGGTTTTGCCGCGCCCTTTTCCAGCAGATGGCCAATCTTGAGAGTTTCTTGATTCACAACCTTGATGCCCCTTATGATCCTGCGTGGTGGTTTCGACGCAAACGATGGAAGAAAGTGGTTCCAACCACACCACTTGAGAGCGGGAAGGTGCTCAGTGGATTGATTACTAGGAGCGGACTGAAGTCTACCGTACTCGATCATGTCTTGAAGGAGCTGGATGAAGTAGACGGTGTCCCTGGCCTGCAGAGCCAGCGCCTTGTCAGCGGCACGCTGTGGCTCAGCGCCGGCAGAGATGCCCCAGATCTCGAGCATATAGGTCTCGAGAACCTCCAGCTCGGGGCCGCGCACCTTCCACGCGCGCCACCTAGGCCGAGGGCCCCCGTCGCGCGATTTGATCTCCGTGGCCAGTCCCTCCATGGCCCGAGAAGCCGACCGGACCAGCTTCGGCGCCTCCTCCGCCAACCTAGCAGCATCCAAGACGCCACACGACGCAGCTTCCTCCATGGACTCACTTGACCTCCTCCTCCTCCTCCTCCTCCTTCTTCTTCTTCTTCTTCTTCTTCTTCTTCTTGGTAAAAGCTTGAGCGCGTTTGGTTTGAGATTTGGAGCGTGTGGTCGCCAGTCTAGCAGGCCCCAACGTCTTAGCAACACCAGCTGACGCCAACGTACAACTACCTACTCCCACGTCACAACTAGACGCGGCCAAGTCAACTTCCGTGTCCCGTAGTCTCTGGCAGATGCCGTGGTGTGAGCTTCCGCGAAGTTTCCGGGAAGTTTCCTCCAGACGCTGCCCCATGTCGCTTGTGGCCAAGTCTTAAATGTTTAAGAGTTATAAATAGGCAGAGTTGTTCGGTGGCTAGATTCCCGCATAATTTAATCCGTGTACTCGCTCCATTTTATAATACTCCCTCCCCGTAATTGTACTTCTAGGTTTGTTTTAAGTCATAGTTAGTAAAGTTTGACTAATTTTATAGGAAAGCTGGCAATATTTATGACTCTAAATTGGTAATACTGTAGTAGATATGTTTTCAAATTTAGTTTCATAATATGTCAATTTGATTTAATATCTCTTGTTATATTTATATATATAATTGGTCAAATTTGATAAATTTTGACTTAGGCAAAAGCTAGAAGTACACTTGTTTGCGGACTGAGGGAGTATGATAGCACTAAGCGTTTTCCAGAGGATAATTTCCTAAAATTATCTGGGTCCTTCTGCTGACAGGTGTCCCAAAATGCATCAGATTCCCATTTTTGTTACAAACATACCAATTTTTGCTACAAACAGTCCCGCTTTTGCTACATGTAGTAGAAAACTGTTCGGTCTAAAAATAGAAAAATAGACTAGACCTCGCGGAGATTTCGCCGAAGACCTCGCTGGCGACTGTGTAACAAAAAAGTTGTGCTAACGTAGCATATCCGACCTCGCCGGAGGCTTTCGTCGATAGACCTCACCGAAGACCGTGTAGCAAAAATGTTACGCTATTATAGCAAAACCATAAAACGGTGGTAGCAAACAAAAAATGCTGATGTAGCAAAACCTCACCGGAGACTTCCGCCAGGAGACTTTGTCGAACACCTCGTAGCAAAAACATTGAAGTATTATAGCAAAAACATGGAACGGTTGTAGCAAAAATATTATCCTAAGATAGCAAAACTGAATTTGTTGAAGACATCACCGGAGACCCGTCGGAGATATTGTAGCGGAACTATAGAATTGTGTAGCGAAACTACAGAACGATGGTAGCAACCCAGACGGAGCGTAAATCATGAATAGTGGGCCTGTAGCAACTCTCGCCGGAGATCGGCATTGTAGCAAGAAACCGGCATGACAGTTCATGGCGAGCAGCGAGCTTGCGCATGGCAGCGCACGCGGGGTGACCATGCGGGCGCGGCAGCGAGCACGCAGGAAGGTAAGCCAATAGCACGACAGCTGACCTCAGCGGCGAGACCTCATTCTGGGACGACACAGGCGTGCTTGCAGGTGTGGAGGCGGCGACGGGCGAGCTCGCGAGACCTCTTCGACGGTTGAGACGGAGGGAGCGGACAACGGCAGAGAGAGCTGGAGTCTCCGGCGACCAGCGGCAGTAAAGGCCGGCGGTAGGGGCAGCGGCTGGTGTGGCAGAGCAAGCTTTAGGCGAGGACGAGATGTGCCGGGGTTTTTTTTCATCTCGGTGAAAGGATAAGGCGTTCATAGATAAGATAGAACGTGGGCAGGGCCCACCCTCGTGCCGTGCAGGACGAAGACCCGGGGGATGAATCCCTCATGGGAGGCCAATCATTTCCCTTTATAATACAATTTTTTTTAGCTTTGTAAAATAAGTGTATTTTTAGGCCTTGATTATTTCTCTCATATTTTTATCCACTAAAGTTTTCAGAATATATGGAATTTGATGTCCACCCAATACGCTTCAAACCCCTAAAATACTCTTTTCTAAATATACTCTACCTTAGAAGAGAGTTTTTAATCTAGACAAAAACATAAAGGAATCATAGGGATATGCTGGAATTATCCCAGCCAGACCCAGCATAGTAAACGGACTCCGATATTTTGCGGGAATAATCCCTTACTAGACCTGTATATACACTAGCGAAGTAAACAAGGCCTTATGTAGGTTCACTCCTGGTCACACACTAAAAATAGTTTATACACTCTTTTTTATATTATGAAATAGAGGAAGTACTTATGATTGGACTCGATTTAGCCTAGAATCAGGTTTACCATCGAATTTGAGTTGACCTAGACGGCACGTGAACACAGATCCCACTACATGAGAGCAGCTAGCTTGAAAACTTTCAAGAACCGACAGGCCAGTGCTTAATGATGGCTTGCTTCACAAATTAATAGCCAGGCCAATCTTAGAGCATCTTCACTCTGGTTTCGAGGACGCCGTTTTCAGGGCGATTTTTTTGTCTGGATGCCGAAAATTGGCCCAGCCGCGTCCGAATTTAGGCCAACTTTAGTCTGGAATTCCATGCCGATCCCGAGGCGCTGGGAACGCCCTATGAACGCCGGAAGAAGCGAAAACGGGTGTGGGCCAACCCTGTCGGCGAGACAACCTCATTCCCCACTTCCACTCGCCTACCCTACGATGAAGAGCTCCCCCAGCTGCCATGTCGACATGCCTTCGTCGGCGAAGCTTCACCACACCGAGCCGTATCCACACCTGTAGCTAGGCCCGCCGCCATCGCCGCCCTTTCCCCTCAGCCTACACCATCTTTCGCCACCAAGCTTCGACGTAGCTCGGCTTCGCTTCGAGCTCCCGCCACCTCGCCCTCCAACTGTTCGGTGTTTTGCCAGTTCGGCCATGGACTCCGACAACGAGGAGATGTTCGCCGTGTTGCTAGAGGAGGAGAACGCCACAACCGTCGAAGATGCAGAGCATATGTAGATCCTCGCCTCTCTCGATCGGTTGTACATGCAGACTACAACGCCAAACCGTGGAAGTTCGGTGAAGGGTCGCCGGAAGTGCAAAGCAAGGCAGAGGATGGAGAGCTACTGCTTACTGTACGCCGACTACTTCGTCGACGAGCCGCTGCATGAAGAGACTATGTTTTGGCGTCGTTTCAGGATGTGTCAGAAGCTCTTTCTCAAGATCATGCATGCCATCCGGGAGTACAACCCCTATTTCGTATGCAAGAAGGACTGCACCATCATGGTTGGGTTTTCCTCACTGCAGAAGTGCATAATGGCGATGAGGTTGCTTGCATATGGAGCGTCGGGTGACAATGCCGGTGACTATATCTGCATGGCTGAGTCCACCGCCATCGATTGCTTGTATAGGTTCTGTAGGGCAATGATTGCAGTGTTTAGGACAGTACTTGAGAACACCCACTGCTGAAGACACTGCTTGGATCCTCGCAGTCAATCAAAGTAGATGATTTCCTAGGATTCTTGGAAGCATAGACTGTATGCGTTGGCAGTGGAAGAACTGTCCATTTGCATGGCAGGAAATGTACAAAGGCCACAAAGGAGGTTGCACTGTGATACTCGAGGCAGTTGCTACACATGATCTTTGGATCTGGCACTCCTTCTTTGGTATGGCAGGATCGAACAACGATATCAACGTCCTCAACTCCTCAAATGTCTTTACCAAGCTTGTTGAGGGTCATTCTCCCTCTATGGACTTTGAGATCAACGAGCACCACTACAACAAGGGATACTATCTTGCAGATGGCATCTATCCAAGATGGCCAACATTTGTGAAGACTATCTCAAACCCATTGCTCCCCAAACATGCTCAGTTTGCCAAGGAACAAGAAGCTTGCAGGAAGGACGTGGAGCGGACATTTGGTGTGCTCCAACCGAGGTTTGCAGTTGTTCGGTTTCCTGCTCTGACCTGGTCAAAAGATCAGATATGGAAAGTGATGAAATGTTGTGTGACTTTACACAACATGATCATTGAGGATGAGAGGAAGGACCCAGCGAGTTTGGTCGAGCAGAACGATCCATACTACAGGCATGGACCTCTTGTAGATCCTGATAATCAGGTGCTTCCAACCTGGGCTGCCTTCATCGCCATGCGTCAGGATATCCAAGATTCAGTAGTGCATCAACAGCTGCAGGATGATCTGATTGATCACCTATGGATACACAGGGGCAACACGTAGATGCGATCATAAACTTGCCGAACTAGGCCGAACTATGTTGTATTGTCATTGTATGCCGGACTATGTTTAATTTTATGCTAAACTATGTTAAATTAGTGCTGAACTAGGTTGAACTTTGTCATGTATTCATATTATGCCGAACTGTGCCGAAAACTAGTCGATTTTGAGCCGAATTTGGATGCAAAAAAGGCGACCTAAGAACGCGAGTGGAAAAATGGGTGTTTCCAGGCCGAAAAATAGCTCCGATCGGTGCTATTCTGGTCTCGATTTCGGTCTAAAAACGCCCAACAAGCGGAGATGCTCTTAACGTCACATTGCTTTCACTAATTTCATTTATCGACAAATCGATCATTTCAGAAACAACATCCGTGTGAACTTTCATTGTGGTTTCCCGTGGATACCCGTCACAAACAATAATTTAAGAGCAGCACTAACAGATCCTTTGAAACCATCAAACTGTTAAAATTTTAGCAATTTTAGGCCTAAAATTTTGTCCAGAGGGCACTATACAAGCCACAAATCAGCCGGATTCCCCACCATCACCCCTCCGTACAACCTCCTTGAGTCGCGACTCTGGTAAAATCGTTCACCGCCGAGCTTCAATTTTGACCAAGTCTTTGCCAATTTCCTTCGAGTTGCCTCGGTAGGAACCGATTCCGGCAAGCTGCCAAGTTTCGGAGGATGAATTCGTGGCTAGTGCTCGCCATTTTGTGAGGCTACACAGGACAGGCAAGAGGCACATGCGAGCAACACAGGCGACCCAATAGCCTGACCAAACAGCTGATGTTTCGACCAACATTATCAAGTTTAAAAAAGGGAGGCGCGATAAAAAATGGTCCGCTGGAGACATTGACATCACGGACCCACGAGCTTTAAAAGACTTCGGTGGCATGGAGCAAAGTCGAAAAATCATGCGAGGAATCAAAAATCTAAGATCTACCACGGCCTTGGCGAGGTTATGTCACGTTTCTAATGATTCTATGGCAGTAGGGTGCCTCGAAAACAAAAAAAAAGATTTTCATCTGCCACAGGAAAAATAGTGAAGACGTGGCATGTGCATGACCAATCCGCTGAAGATTATATCTTCTAAAACCATTGCTATACTTTGAGAGTTGCATTGAGGTTTCCGAGAATATCAAATATTAAGGCGAAGTCTACTATGAGAAACCAGACTATTCAGAAGACATTGAAGGCATCGACTATGGTATAGTTTACGGAGTTGAAGATGAAGATGGAGAAGAAGAAGTAGAAGATCAGACATGATAGAATAAAATAGATGAGCAAGCAACATAGGATTACTTCAAATAAGTTGTTGAGATCTAATGGTACTAAGCTTAGTGGTACCATTGATTTTCAAGATAGATAGTTTGGCTTTCCATTCAACTGTGAATCCTTATTGAAGCGAGGAAGATCTCAAATCTTCTGTATATTTCTGGTTGTTGTTAAGAAACATGTAAAATTTACGGATCACAATGTTTCTGTTGTACCATTCCGAGAGATATACTATTTGTGAATCAATACTTCATGAGTGTTATATCAATGATTTCTCCACTACAACATGCAGTGGTGTACTGGGTTACCGCAAGGATGACGTCGACTCACATACATAGTCATTGTCCTCTTCTGCTCCATCCACAAGCGACAGCCGACACCGTTTCGCTTGGCCTCCCACTACGCTAGACTACAACTACATGTCGACCCGCTCTATGATCCAGGTATGAATCGAGCCTGTTTGGTTGGGTTTAAATATAGCTTTTAGAGTTCGGCTTATAAGTCAAAAAACACCGAAATAGATACTTTTGGTTTTGGATTTTACCTTTTAACTGGATATAGTAGTATAATGGGAGTTGTCCAAAGAAAGGACATCAAAACGTTCGAGTGGTCAATTGCATCATACTCCAAAGAATCGGAGTTGTCCCCATCAACCTCATTATCTTCACCACCATCAGGCTGATATTGAGTAACCTCGGCGCCCACCACATCACCATCAACATCTTCATTATCACAAATGAAGAGATCTTGATCTAACTCATCTACATTTTGTGGTGCACGTCTAGTATAGTAATTCCCACCCCTAGGTTGATTGCGACGAAAAAGTGATGATGATGTAGTGGTAGCAGCATCTACTTGGTCCCATGTGAGATCATCCTCCTCGTGCACTCGCTGAACCTGAACTACTTCGGCGTCCTTGCCAACCCACTCATTGTTCCATTGGAAATTTTCTAGGAAGAGAGGGTTAACTTTATTACCTTCATGGTGAAGCCTAGCAAATCTCTCCATCTTGCTATTGAAAGATATGTAGGAAAGATCATCCAACTTCGGATGTCCCAACTTGTTCCTCTTCTTGTCGTGGATCTGATATTAACATGAAACAACAGCCCATAATTGAACCACTTGCTAATTGCTAGAATTCTGAAATTAGAAACAGCCAAAAGAGACTTGTCCATTCACCCTCTCAAAGGTGCTCCAATTGCGCTCACAAACAAAGGCTGATACACATAGACCGACTATACACCTTGCAACCTTAGTGAGTGGCAATGCTTGGCCACCACCATTTTACTTCTACCAATCAACTAAAAAAATGGGAGCAACCATATATCAAACATGAGACATGTATAACTTCAAGATGAAATCAATGAATAAATGATAGAGAAAGAAACTTACGTGGTCTTTCTTTTCCTTCCATTGATAGCTACGTTGGTATCGAAGCAATCACCACGAACTTGTTGGTATTCATCAGCTAGCACATCAATAGTTGCAATCATATCCTCATCACCATCCATCATTTTTGTCACCACTTGATTAAATGTCATCCTCAAGGTTTGTGCTTAGTCAGGATCATTTTCCATTATGTCAAAGAACCGTCCAGGATTAAAGAACAAAGCATCCCCATGTAACTTCTGCATCATTTGATCATCCCAACATTTCCTATAAATCTGCTTTAACTTGTCCAACAATGGCAGCTTCCTTGAGAAGCTTTCATTGAGTTTCTTCTTGCATATGTCCATGGCTGCTGTAAGCTACGACATTGCTGGATTCTCATCACCATCAACTAGCCTCAATACAATTAGAACAGGGTGTGATGCTCTTATGCAATCTTCCACAACATTCCAAAATTTCATTGACATCATAACCTCGTAAACATGCTTTCCTGTTTCAGTTTTTGCTAACTTGTTCTTTGTCCAGAAGTCATTGTAGAGGGGACGCTGGAGAGGAAGGAGCGGAGCAACACAAGGAGGAGGAGCAGAGCTGCAGAGGGGGTGTCGGGATAGGGAGGAACAAAGGGGGGCAACACACGAGAGGAAGAGCACCGGAGCATAGGTAGGAGAGGGGCGGCATGAGAGAAACATGGAGATGGAGGCGGAGGAGAGAAGCAGAGGAAGGAGACTTACCGGAGGTGGAGCAAACTAAGAAACTTGGCGACAACGGCGGTGCAGATTGGCGATGGCGACGGACTGGCGGCTCAGGTTCCGTCTCCCTCCCGTTCGATTCGCTTCTGGAGCGGTCAATTTCCTCTCCCTCCCACTCGATTTTTCTTAGCCCACACATGTACGCGTCAATTCCCTCCGATTCCCCTCAAAATTCCCACCAGTTTACCTGGGCGAGCGACCCAACCTCCCCAGTCGGCGCCAAGACGAGCGGGGCGACGCCTTTTTTCACTGGGCGCCCGCCTAACTCGCCTAGGCGGCGTTTAGGCGACGACATGAAAACAAAGGTGGGATATGCAATATTTAAATAGTTTCTTCCAATGTATTTCTAAAATTTATTATTCTACGTCCTGAAGCACATGCGTTCAGATGAGCTTTGTGTTGTTTAGATGCTATCAAATCAAAATGCACCAAACTTTTAAGATGGACTCATTCTCGTGTACGTATTTCTTTCTATAGCCAAGGCAGAGGCATGACGATTTAGCATACCGAGGTTTAGTGTTTACGTGAATAATCTTTAACCTAGAGCTGTGTATTGACTATTTAGCATATCAAGGTTAGTGTTGAGGTAGCCGTCGCCCTCGTCCGGCGTCGCCTCCTGTGCGAAGCCTGGGCGCTGGCGGCAGGGGCCCCCCTTTCCCCGCTCATGGAGGCAACGGCGAGGGCCGGGTGGCCATGGCGGGCGGCCTGCTCGGTGAGGGGCACGCCGGCGCGGATTCTGCTGTGCGGAGACCTTGCGCCGGAGTGTGGATGGCGGTTGCCCCCGACGGCTGGGGTGACGGATTGAGCTCTGCTATGGTTTTGGGAGACGTCGTCGAGGTGGCGGAGGCGACGCCGCGTCAGAATAAGGGTGCTGGAGCTTGATTCCCATCTCGACAAGGCCACTTGTGGCGGCGCTGGCGAGCTGCTGGCCTAGTATCCTCTCAGATCTACAGATCTGGGAAGGGTGGTCTCTCCAGGTGCAGTCTTTTTCGACTCTGCCATGGAGCTTCGGGAGTCGGAGGGCTGCTGTTTCTGTTGTCTTCCCCTCGGCCAGACCTGGTGGCGAGGGAGTGGAAGAGGATGGTACAAACGCCTTCCTTGTTAGGGTTTTGTATGGTTTTTTTTAGATGCGACTCGCGTCTTGAAGCTTCTTCTGGTCGGCCATGGTGGCGAGGGGAGGAGGCGGCTCGACGTGGCATCGATGGTTGGGACCTTCTGCTCGGGGATCTTGGATTAGAGGTACTGCATGTTATTCACCATCTCCTGCATGCCCGATGGTCTGGAAAAGTCTCTTAGCTCTCACTCCTCGGGGTGGGCACTCCTGCACTGTTCAAATCCCAATATGGTGAAGGTGGCGGCGGTGATTCGATGGTGACTGAAGATGTGTTGTTTCTGGATCCGGTCCTGGTACTTAGGTGGTGACGATGAGGACGATGGGATTGATCGCTATTTGGAAGTACGGTGTGTGGTCTTCTAGGTCCATGTTGTATTTTCCTCTTTTTGTGGAGTCGTTTGTAATCGGTTTCACCATTGCTGAAATTTCATCAGTTGTTATCTAAAAAAAGGTTAGTGTTCAGGTGACTAATCTGGAATTTAGAGCTGCTTATGAAAAACATTGTCATTCAAACTGCTCTAGACAAGGCATGTGTAGTATAACCATGGCTATTCGATTACCATATGATGTTTGGACCTTTTTTTAATAGAAAACAAGCATACGGCCCAAAATATCTACAATTTTTGGATCTAGGTTGCTTTTTTGTTCATTGCAAGATAAAATATTATAGCTGGTTGTTCCCTTGAGCATATAATTGAATTATCTCTTTATTACTTCCAGTAATTCAATGGTCGATATAATTATTGTGATATCCATAGATGTGCACCAACGTACCTTTTGCTTGCCCTGATTTTCTACTAGTAATTAATAGATTCATGGTAATGAACCTATTATAAAAAATACATAAAAATAAAATTTAAACTGTCAAAAAAATCTAAACAAAAATTTCACGTATACATCCTGACATTCTATACAAGTACAAGAGTTTTTAGAAAGAATGAACATTTTATGTGGCTTGCGTAAAAACACAAAAAACATGTCTGTGAATAGACACGTTGGAGCACTGAAGTTTGTCTTTTTATATGAGACATCTAAAAATGTTCCTTTCAACCGCAAACTTGTGTTCGAATATTTAGTGTCCGGATATACATGTAAATATTTTTTTCTAATTTTTTTGACATTTTGAAATATGTTTTCATACAATGGGTTCATTTGCACCCGATGAGCCAAATTGGATTTCCGGTATTTCCTATTCTATTCTACTTGAACTCATGTTTCAGTAAAGCAGAAGAAACAATTTTAGTGGCTTGGATTTTGATTTTTCTGATAATGATTTCACAGTATTTCATAAGCATGTAATTTTTGGATTGCACGACGAAATATATTGCATCCAATCTAAAATCATTACAGCAATTCCAGGTGATCCCCAATAATGTCTCCCCCATATTGTCTATGTAGGTAACTTCTCCATAAGATTTTTCTTCTACATTTCTTGCATATTAAATAATCCCAGTATTTGCGTAAAAAAATATAATCCCAGTACAGAATTGTCAATACCCTTCTTTTGTTGAGCCTAAATGTTTGTTATAGGTGTTGGTCCTTGTGTCATATGGATATGTGATATATACGGATGACAAGGTATCCCTAACATGCAAGAGTGAAGGAGGTCCAGATTGGGATACTAAAAATCAAAAAGGTAATCATGTTCTATTTTTTTTTGGAAAAGCCCGGGCCTCTTAATAACTAGGATACACACAACCAACCACACGCACAAAAAGACGGCACCGAGTACAAAAATTATAACATAAGAAAAAAGAATCCATCGCCCAACTAAGACAAATCTATCCGCAGATCACGCTGCCATCCATGTCGGGAGAAAATATCCCTCGCCGTGTCTTCCAATTGCGTACACCCCTCCACAAATAAGTCGCGGAACTTCATACGCTGAAGAGCAGTCCACGACCTGAGGATGGCCATGGCTCCGTAGATAACCTGCAAGGTAGAAGAAACAATATTATTAAAAATCTTGTTATTTCTACATAGACAAATCGACCAAATAATGGCAAGCGCTTCCACCCTAAATAAAGTTCCAAATTTATCTACAATCCCATTCAGCCAGTTACCGAATACGTTGGAGACCGACCTAGGGGGAGATAAACCCGAGGCTACTTGGATGATTGACCATAGCACGGACAAATTTACAATGGAAGAATAAATGCCTAATTGTCTCATTAGGATGACAAAACACACATTGTGTACTTCCATGTCAATTCCTCTTAACAAGATTATCGAATATCTTTGTTTTAAGGGGTATTTTCATCTTCCAAATTTTGCAATTATCATCGACAGGAATATTAGGTTGGATCAGAGCTCTATACAAAGAATCAACAGTAAAATTACCATTAGGCAACAAATTCCATTTAAACTCATCTATGTCGTCTGACAGCTGTACATTGGCTAGTCTTGCTACAAGATTGTGCCAAGATACTAATCTAGGGCCTAACAAAATTCTTCTAAAGGAAACATTAGGAGGGCTAGACTCCATTACTACTGAAAGTGTATCTCCTTTATGTCTAACAATTGAGTAAAGAGTAGGATATTGTTCCCGGAGAGAGGTTTGGCCAAGCCATGTATCTTCCCAAAACCTAATCTGCGATCCATCCTTAATATTAAAAATACCAAAACTGAAAAAAAGTTGCTTGGAAGCCATTAGCCCAGCCCAAAAGTGTGAATCTCCAGGTTTCCACACCACTTGAGCCACAGCTTTTGACCCAACATATTTCCTCCATAGAATTGTTTGCCAAATACCCTCTTGTGTGAGTAACTTAAAAAGCCATTTTCCCAAAAGAGCGGTATTTTTGACCTTCAAGTCATGGATTCCAAGGCCTCCATATTATTTTGGTCGACAAACAACATTCCATCTGGCTAATCTATACTTCTTTTTCTCATTATACCCTTGCCAAAAAATCTTGATCGGAAATAATCCATTTTCTTCAAGACCCCTTTTGGCAGCTGGAAGAACGAGATCATATACAGTACCATGTTGGTAAGTACCGAATTGATGAGCACAAGTCTTCCGCCGAGAGATAATAATTTGCCTTTCCAACTATTAAGACGTTTCTGTAATCTTTCTTCAACAAGTTTCCATTCAGCAATCATGAGCCACCGATAATGGATCGGTATTCCCAGATAGTTGATTGGAAACTGTAGGGGTTCGTAGCATGGAAAACAAAAAAATTCTACCGCATGCACACAAACAAGCCAAGATCTATCTACTAGATTATAACAACGAGTCGATTAGAGTACTCACCCTTAAAGATTCCAAAGCGGTTAACGAGAGCAGATTCTTGTGGGTGATGTAGTCGTACACTTGCCGATCTTAAGATCGCGTAGACGATCCTTCCGGCGCTGGGTTCCGGCAGCGCTTCCGCAGGCGGTCACACGTTCGGTACTCGATGAAGACCTTCCTCTCCCTTGTTCCAGCAGGCAGCGGAGGTTGTAGTTCTCCCCTCGCGATTTCGGCAGCACAACGGCGTGGTGTCGGAAGTAGAGGGAAGATCCCACAGGGCTTTGCCTAAGCCGGCGTGAGTTATGGTGGATCTAGGGTTTCCTGCAATCTAGGTTTAGAAGGCCGGGGAGGAGGAGGTGGTGTCGGCGGTGGCTAGGGCGACGACTACGAACCGGCAGCGGTGGCAGCGCACGGGGTGGGAAGGGCTGGCTCTTGTCTGTTCTTTGGGGCCCTAGGGAGGGATGCTTGGGAGAGGGGAGTTTTAAATCCATACCCAAACCCAAGTTGGATAGAAGGAAGGACTCTTTCCTTCTTCCACTAGGAAACCATTGTTCCAGTTTGACTTTTCAAACCTCCCTTTTGACTTTCAATTTAGAGCTTTATTTCTCTCTCGCAAATGCCCAACCAAAGTGACTTAGGACATGATCCAATCATTCCACTTACCCATGACACATTCATGGACCATTCCCCTTCCGGTCCGGTGAACCTTCTAGAACCACTCCGATGAAAACATCAAAATCATTCCCAAACTCTGAAATCGGACTTTCCTTATATGAATCTTATCTTCGGACCATTCCGGATATCCTCATGATATCCCGGATCCCATCCGAGACTCCGAACAACATTCGGTCTCCCTACTTACATTCCATATCTACTAAACAACATGGAATCCTTAAGTGTGTCTCCCTACGTTTCGTGAATTATGCGGACATGATCGAGACACTTCTCCGACCAATAGCACATAGAGGAATCTGGAAATTCATATGTCTCCCACATATTTCTACGATTACTTTGCGATCGAATGAACCACTTACATACGATACCAATTTCCCTTTGTCTCGCGATAGTTTACTTATCCGAGGTTTGATCGTCGGTATCTCCGCATACCTAGTTCAACCTCGTTACCGATAAGTACTCTTTTCTCGTTCCCGTGATATGTGATCCTTGTGAGCCAGTCACATGCTTGCAAGCTAATTGGATGACATTCTACCGAGATGTCCCAGAGTATATCTATCCGTCATATGGATGGACAAATCCCACTCTTGATCCATGTGCCTCAACACATACTTTCCGAACAGTCAATGCCACCTTTATAGCCACCTAGTTACGGTGTGGTGTTTGATGTCATCAAAGCATCCTTCCGGTGATGGTGATTAGCATGATCTCATGGTCGAAGGAATTAGGTTACTATGTATCAGAAAGATTATAGCAAACAAACTATTTGAAATGACTTGATATTTATGCTACGCTTATCTATAGGAGTATGTCCATCATAACATTCTCCTAATGATATGATCTTGTTGTTAATAACATCTCAATGTTCATGATCGGGAAACCACGATCATCTATCAACCAACAAGCTAGTATTACAAAGAGGCTTTACCAGGGACTCTAATTTAGTTTACAAATCACACAAGTATTAATGGTTCAGGTTAATACTGTTATAGCATGAATGTAAACTTTTATCATAAACACAAAGATATAATAATAACCACTTTTATTATTGCCTCTAGGGCATATCTCCAACAGTCTCCCACTTGCACTAGAGTTAACTAATCTAGATTACATGGTAATATACCGAACACCCATGACGGTTTGGTGCTGGTCATGTTTTGCCTTCGGGAGAGGTTTAGTCAACGGATCCGCCAAATTCAGATCTGTGTGTACTTTGCAAATATTTATGTCACCATCTTGAACATGATCTCGAATAGCGTGAAAACATAGCTTGATGTGCTTCAGCTTCTTGTGTGACTTTGGTTCTTGCGCATTGGCTATGGCTCTCATGTTATCACAGTAGATAGACATTGGGTCCAGCGCACTTGGAACAACACCGAGCTCTGTAATAAACTCCTTCATCCATATCGCCTCTTGTGAATCCTCTAAAGCAGCTATGTATTCCAATTCAGTTGAAGATCTCGCCAAAACGCTTTGCTTTGCACTGCTCCAGCTAACTGTTGCACCATTCAAAGTAAATACGTATCCAGATTGAGATTTAGAATCATCCGGATCTGTGTTCCAACTAGCATCGGTGTAACCATTAACGACGAGCTGTTCATCATCTCCATAAGAAAGAACCATATTCTTAGTTCTTCTCAAGTACTTAAGGATGTTTTTGACCACTGCCCAATGATCCACTCCTGGATCACTTTGATATCTGCTAGTCAAACTAACAATATATGCAATATTGGGTCTAGTACATAACATGGTATACATAAGAGATCCTATGGCTGAGGCATAGGGAGTCTTACTCATCCTTTCTCTATCTTTTGTCGTTGCAGGACTTTGAGTTTTACTCAAGGTCGTATTGGGAAAACAAGTACCCTTTCTTGCTATTTTCCATTCCAAACCTCTTTAGAAATTTTTCCAAATATGTACTCTATGACAATGATATTAGGCGTCTCGATCTATCTCTATAAATATTTATGCCTAATATATAAGCTGCTTCGCCAAGATCTTTCATTGAAAAACTATTATTCAAATAATCCTTGACACTATTAAGAAGGTCTACATCATTCCCAATCAAAAATATGTCATCTACATATAGTATTAAGAATGCTACAGAGCTCCCACTCACTTTCTTGTAAATACAAGCTTCTCCATAAGTTTGTATAAAACCAAAGCTTTTGATTACCTTATCAAAACATTGATTCCAACTTCGGGATACTTGCTTCAATCCATAAATGGACCGTTGAAGTTTGCATACCTTGTTAGCATCTTTAGGATCGACAAAACCTTTGGGTTGTACCATATACAACTCTTCCTCAATGTCTCCATTGAGGAACGCCGTTTTGACATCTGTCTTCCATATCTCATAATCATAATATGCAGCGCTTGCTAATAAAATCCTCACATACTTTAGCTTCGCTACCTATGAGAAAGTCTCATCATAGTCAACTCCTTAAATTTGTCGAAACCCTTTTGCGACAAGTCAAGCTTTATAGACAGTAACATTACCATCAACATCTATTTTCTTCTTGAAAATCCATTTGTTCTCGACAGCCTTCCGTCCATCCGGTAAGTCCACCAAAGTCCATACTTGGTTTTCGTACATGGTCCAATCTCGGATTTCATGGCTTCTTGCCATTTATTGGAATCTGGGCTCATCATCGCTTCCTCATATGTCGCGGGGTCATCGTTGTTGTCCACCAACATGACACTCATAACGCGATCATACCAATCAGGAGTGGTACGAGTTCTCGTTGACCTGCGAGGTTTCGTAGTTACTTCAACCAAACTTTCATGATCAACATCATTAGCTTCCTCTCTTATTGGTGTAGGCGCCACAGGAACTACTTCCAGTGCTGCGCTACTCTCAACTTCAAGAGAAGGTTCAACAACCTCGTCGAGTTCTACTTTCCTTCCAGTCACTTCTTTCGAGAGAAACTCCTTCTCTAGAAAGGATCCATTCTTGGCAACGAAGATTTTGCCCTCAGATCTATGATAGAAGGTATACCCAGTAGTTTCCGTCGGATATCCTATGAAGACGCATTTTTCCGCTTTGGGTTCAAGCTTGTCAGGTTATAACTTCTTTACATAAGCTTCGCAACCCCAAACTTTAAGGAACGAAAATTTAGGTTTCTTCCCAAATCATAATTCATACGGTGTCGTTTCAACGGATTTAGATGGTGCCCTATATAAAGTGAATGCGGTTGTTTCTAATGCATAACCCCAAAATGATAGCGGTAAATCTATAAGTGACATCATAGAACGAACCATATCTAAGAGAGTTTGATTACGACGTTCGGACACACCATTACATTGTGGTGTTCCCGGCGGCGTCAATTGTGAAAGTATTCTGCATTTCTTCAAATGCTCGCCAAACTCATAACTTAGATATTCACCTCCACGATCAGATCGTAGAAATTTAATCTTCTTGTTACGTTGATTCTCTACCTCACTTTGAAATTCCTTAAACTTCTCGAAAGTTTCAGACTTATTTTTCATGAAATAGATATAACCATATCTACTCAAGTCATCCGTGAAGGTAAGAACATAACGATAACCACTGCTCGATGCTACACTCATTGGACTACACACATCGGTATGTATGATTTCCAATAAGTCCGTAGCTCGCTCCATCATCCCAGAAAATGGAGTCTTAGTCATTTTACCCACCAGATATGCTTCGCATCTTTCAAATGATTCAAGAAGTCCATCAGAATGGAGTTTCTTCATACGCTTCACTCCAATATGACCAAGACGACAGTGCCAAATATAGGTCGAGTTATCGCTCAATTTCAAACGTTTAGCTTTAATGTTATTAATGTGTGTATTTCTACAATCGAGATTCAATAAGAGTAAACCATCTATCAACGGTGCATGTGCATAAAACATATTACTCATATAATCGAACAACCATTATTCTCGGACTTAAACAAGTAACCGTGTCGCAATAAACATGATCCGGATATAATGTTCATGCTCAACGTAGGCACCAAATAACAATTATAAAACTAATCCCGATGGTAGATGAAGAGGTAGCGTGCCGACTGCGATCACATCAACCTTTGATCCATTTCCAACGCGCATTGTCACCTCGTTCTTCGCTAGTTTCCGCCTATTCTGCAGCACCTGTTTCGAGTTACAAATATGAGCAACCGAACCAGTATCAAATACCCATGCACTACTATGAGTACTAGTGATATACACATCAATAACATGTATATCGGATATACCTTTCTTCTTGATGTTGACGTTCTTCAAATCCACCAAGTACTTAGGGCAATTCCGCTTCTAGTGACCTTCTCCCTTGCAGTAAAAGCACTCAGTATCAAGCTTAGGCCCAACCTTGGTCTTCTTCGCCGGCGCGGTAACTTTCTTACCGCCCTTCTTGAAGTTTCCCTTTTTGTTAGAATTGCCTTGCTTCTTGAATTTGGTGGTCTTATTGACCAACAACACTTGGTGCTCTTTCTTGATCTCCACTTCCGCAGACTTTAACATGGAGAAGAGTTCGGGCAACGACTTATCCATATTTTACATATTGTAGTTCATCACAAAGTTCTTGTAAATTGGTGGTAGTGATTGGAGGACACGGTGAGTCCCGAAGCATTAGGAATCACTATACCCAAGCTTTGAAGCTTGCTTGCGTGCCCAGACATCTTAAGCACGTGCTCACTGACGGAGCTGCCCTCTTCCATCTTGCAGTTAAAGAACTTTTCAGAAGCCTCATAACTCTCAACTGCCACGTGAGCCTCAAATATCATTTTGAGTTCACGGACAATATCATGTGGGTCATGGTTCTCAAACCTTTTCTGAAGCTCCGATTCCAAACCATACAAGGTAGCACATTTGAACTATAGATCTTGATTCTTCCGAGTGAGGAAAACATTCTTTACCTCATCGGTAGCATCGGCAGGTCACCAAATGTGCATCCAGCACATAGGTCAAATTACCAGCATTGAGGACAATCATCAAATTGCGAAACCAATCCGCGAAGTTGCTTCCATTGTTTTTCAACTTTTCTTTCTCTAGGAACGCATTAAAATTGATGGTAGGGGCTGCCATTGATCTACAACATATTTGCAATAGTTTAGACTAAGTTTATGACATATTGAGTTCTAATTAATAGTTAAATTAATCTAGGTGAACTCCCACTCAAAACAATATCCCTCACATTGTTTTAGTGATCACATGAACCAAATCCACCCCATCAAAACCGATCATCATGAGAGTTGATGTAGCTTCAATGGCGAACAATCAACACGTTCATCATATCTACTATATGACTCATGCTTTACCTTTCGGTGATCCGTGTTCCGAGACCATGTCTGTACATGCTAGGCTCGTCAAGATCAAACCTTAGCTTCCGCATGAGCAAATCTGGCTTGCTCCCGTTGTATACACTCGCAGAATCTAACACACCCGATCATCACGTGGTGCTTCGAAACAACGAGCTTTAGGAACGGTGCTAACTAAGGATGAACACTTTATAACTTGAAATTTTGTGCTAAAGGGATCATCTTATAATGCTACCGTCGCGAACTAATCAATACAAGATGCATAAAAGGATTAACATCACATGCAATTCAAAATATGTGATATGATATGCCCCTTTCTTCTTGTGCTTCCGATCTCCATCTTCAAGCACGAACATGATATCCATCATCACCGGCATGGCGTCAAGGTCAATGGAGCCGCTTCATGGTTGTCGTCCACCAGCATCAACTATTACAACTACTTTGAATAATAGACACGTAGGTCTTAACGAAATTAAAAGACAACCATATGGATCCTGCCGGTTGCCGACTTATAATAAGGAACATTCCATACATCATATATAATCACAATCATGGCCATATCACATCACAGCACACCCCTGCAAAACAAAGTTAGATGCCTCTAATTTTCTTTGCATGTTTTACGTGGTTTGGGGCTTTCGATAAGTGTCGTTCTAACTTACGAACAAGAACCACAACGTCGATACTAGTATTGTCAATCACCTGTTGTAAATTGAATCTTAACTATGTTGGGAGAAACAGGCACCCGCAAAGCCACTTATGCAATACAAGTTGCATGTCAAGCGTGGAGCAATCCCATGAACGATGTCATGTAAGGTTAGCCCGGGCCGCTTCATCCCACCATCCCGCAAGATGCAAAGTACACAAGAAGCAATCGACAACAAAAGCATCAACGCCCAAAATGACCATTGTGTTCTACTCGTGCAACAGATCTACATATAGACACGGCTCTGATACCACTATAGGGGTTCGTAGCATGGAAAACAAAAATTTCTACCGCATGCACACAAACAAGCCAAGATCTATCAACTAGATTGTAGCAACGAGTCGATTAGAGTACTCACCCTTGAAGATTCCAAAGCGGTTAACGAGAGCAGATTCTTGTGGGTGATGTAGTCGTACACTTGCAGATCTCAAGATCGCGTAGACGATCCTTCCGGCGCTGCGTTCCGGCAGCGCTTCCACAGTCGGTCACACGTTCGGTGCTCGATGAAAACCATCCTCTCCCTTGTTTCAGCAGGCAGCAGAGGTTGTAGTTCTCCCCTCGCGATTTCGGCAGCACAACGGAGTGGTGTCGGAAGTAGAGGGAAGATCCCAAGGGCTTCGCCTAAGCCGGTGCGAGTTATGGTGGATCTAGGGTTTCTGGCGATCTAGGTTTAGAAGGCCGGAGAGGATGAGGTGGTGTCGGCGGTGGCTAGGGCGATGGCGATGAACCGGCGGCGACCCGGCGGTGCTGGGCGGCTGCTAGGCGGCGACGCATGGGGAGGGGAGGGCTGGCTCTTGTGTGTTCTTTGAGGCAGTCCTCCCCCTCTATTTATGAGAGGGAAGGAGTCTTGGGAGAGGGGAGTTTTGAATCCATACCCAAACCCAAGTTGGATAGAAGGAAGGACTCTTTCTTCTTCCACTAGGAAACCATTGTTCCAGTTTGACTTTTCAAACCTCCCTTTTGACTTTCAATTTAGAGCTTTATTTCTCTCTCGCAAATGCCAACCAAAGTGACTTAGGACATGATCCAATCATTCCACTTACCCATGACACATTCATGGACCATTCCCCTTCCGGTCTGGTGAACCTTCTAGAACCACTCCGATGAAAACATCGAAATCATTCCCGAACTCCGGAATCAGACTTTCCTTATATGAATCTTATTCTCCGGACCATTTCGGATCTCCTCGTGATATCCCGGATCCCATCCGAGACTCCGAACAACATTCGGTCTCCCTACTTACATTCCATATCTACTAAACAACATCGAATCCTTAAGTGTGTCTCCCTACGGTTTGTGAATTATGCGGACATGATCGAGACACTTCTCCAATAAATAGCACATAGAGGAATCTGGAAATTCATATGGCTCCCACATATTTCTATGATTACTTTGCGATCGAATGAACCACTTACATACGATACCAATTTCCCTTGTCTCGCGATAGTTTACTTATTCGAGGTTTGATCGTCGGTATCTCTGCATACCTAGTTCAACCTCGTTACCGATAAGTACTCTTTTCTCTTTCCCGTGATATGTGATCCCTTGTGAGACAGTCACATGCTTGTAAGGTAATTTGATGACATTCTACCGAGAGGGCCCAGAGTATATCTATCTGTCATATGGATGGACAAATCCCACTCTTGATCCATGTGCCTCAACACATACTTTCAGAACACTCAATGCCACCTTTATAGCCACCCAGTTATGGTGTGGTGTTTGATGTCATCAAAGAATCATTTCGATGATGGTGATTAGCATGATCTCATGGTCGAAGGAATTATGTTACTATGTATCAGAAAACTTATAGCAAACGAACTATTTGAAAAGACTTTATCTTTATGCTACGCTTATCTATAGGAGTATGTCCATCATACCATTCTCCTAATGATATGATCTTGTTGTTAATAACATCTCAATGTTCATGATCGGGAAACCATGATCATCTATCAAACAACAATCTAGTATCACAAAGAGGCTTTACCAGGGACTCTAATTTAGTTTACAAATCACACAAGTATTAATGTTTCCGGTTAATACTGTTATAGCATGAATGTAAACTTTTATCATAAACACAAAGATATAATAATAACCAATTTTATTATTGCCTCTGGGGCATATATCCAACAGAAACAGCCCTGAGCATAGCCAAATAATTCGGCATACTGATGGGCCTCGTTTTGAGCCTCGCCAAAACAATACAGATCACTCTTATGGAAGTTGATCTTTAAACCCGAAAGCTGCTCAAAAACTGATAGAATTGACTTTAGATTCTTGGCTTTCTCTAGATCATGTTCCATAAAAAGGATAGTATCATCAGCATATTGAAGAATAGATAAGCCACCATCCACCAGATGGGGAACTAATCCTTGAATTTGGCCATCAGCTTTGGCTCTCTCAATTAGGATGGTCAACATATCCACCACTATATTAAATAGTATAGGCGATAATGGATCCCCTTGTCGAAGTCCTTTTTGTGTCTGTATGTATTTGCCCAGATCATCATTAACCTTTATGGCAACACTACCTACAGAAACAAAGGAATGTATGAGAGAGCGCCACTGCTCCGAAAAAACTTTCATACGGAGCGTTTGCTGAAGGAAAGACCAATTTACTTTTTCATAAGACTTTTCAAAGTCAATCTTGAACAATACTCCATTCAACTTATTTGAGTGCAGTTCATGGATTGTTTCATGCAGGATTACTACACCATCCAAGTTGTTTATTCCTTGCATAGAAGCCGTTTGAGAAGGACTTACAACATGGTCAGCTACTAAATTTAGTCTAATTGTGGCAACTTTTGTGAAAATTTTAAAACTAACGTTAAGAAGGCAGATTGGACGATACTGTTGTATTCGTTCTGCATTATTAACCTTAGGTAGTGAAATTATATTTCCAAAATTAAGTCTAAATAAATCAAGCTGACCCAACATTAAAGATTGAAACAAAGACATCAGGTCCTCTTTTATGACATCCTAGAACTATTGGTAAAATTCCGTTGGGAAACCATTAGGGCCAGGCGCCTTATTATGTTCCATTTGGAAAATGGCTTTCTTCACCTCCTCCTCTGAATAAGGGGAAGTTAGGAAGTCGTTTTCCTCTGTGGAGACTTGTGGAATATCATCCGTTTGAGACTCATCCAACGAAAAGGAATTTTTCGTAGGTGCCCCAAAGAGTGTTTTATAGTACTTAGTAATATAAGCGTTTAGTTGCTCCTGACCCTCAATAGTACCTTCATCCTGTGTTAGAGAGTGAATAAGTTTCTTCTTATGCTTACCATTGGCAATGACATGGAAGTATCTTGTATTCGCATCTTCTTCCAGGATAAAATTTGCTTTAGAGCGTTGGTACCATTTGAGTTCCTCCTCCCATAGTAATATTGCTATTTCCGCATTTGATTCGCTCTTAAGCTCAATCTCTTGTGCAGATAACGACCTGACTTCTGTGGCGGCATCCACGCTTTTTATTTTTTTTGAGAATACTAGTCATATGCCTAGCCCAACCTCGAAGGAACTTGCGTAAAGCACGCAATTTATTGTTCCATCGTTGTATAGTATTTTGACCGCTGACAGGTTTCACCCAAGTAGCCTTAACCAAATCAGAAAACCCGTCCCGAGCCATCCAACCAAGTTCAAATTTGAACTCATGTTTAGATATACGAGGGGAAGAACCAACAGATAAAAGAATAGGGGCAAGATCTGACAATGCCTCCACATGATCAAGAGCACTGACAGTTACCATAGGAAATTTATCTTCCCACTCAGTATCCATAAGCACTCTATCCAACTTTTCGTATGTGGGCACTGGAAGACTATTAGCCCAAGTGAACTATCTTCCCAGCATTGTAACCTCTTTTAAGTCCAAGCTTTCAATGACAGCGTTGAACAAGAAGGACCAGTGCTCGTCAAACCTTCCCCGACTTTTCTCATGAGGGAATCTTAGCAAATTGAAATCTCCCCCTATAAGGATAGGACATGCATTGCCCTTTTCTAAATTAACCAACTCACGTAAAAAAATCAGATTTAAAAACATCCTGAGCGGATCCATAGACAGCGACTAGAGACCACATAAAACCATCAGCTTTGTTTCGAATATGGAGTTTTATAAAGAAATCTCCCACCGAACTAGCCAACACTTCCATAGTCTCATCATGGACGCCTAAAAGGATCCCCCAGATCTACTACACGGCGGACGGGATATCCACGTGAATTCCACTCCACCCGAAAGGCGATTGAGTAGTGCTTGTGAAAAATCCCGTCTACCGGTCTCAGAAATACCCAGAAAATCCAATCTATAATCTCTCACACAATCGGCAAAGAACAAATGTTTAGCCAAGTCACAAAGACCTCTGCTATTTGAGAACATTTCATTGAGAAACAATAGTAGATTTGAATACACGGGGCCTTTTCCGTGACCGCTGCCTTTTTGATTTTTGACCAGACGCTTTAAGTTCATAAAGTGAACTGAGGTCTGTCTCATCAAAACCCACATTTGACACCTCACCAACTAAGTGAGTGAGGAGTTGACCATCTATTATGGCATGCAACTCCTCCTCCGCTGATGAAACGTCAGGAATCGCCGAGTCCTTAGGAGTAACCGTTAAATGGTCAACCTCCATATGTCTCAGCAGAGAACTAGATAACATAATTTCATTAGTCGAACTACCCAAACTAACACCAATACTAGACATCATATTAACAATTACAGGATTGGAGAAAGAGAGAAAAGACTTGAGGGAATCATTATTACCCCGCGAATCAAGATTTTTCTCCGCCTTCCTTCGTATAGCTTTACCCAACGAGTCCTCATCGGTAGGAGACGCCCCAAGAGCATCCGACACATGACGCGTGCTCCTGCATGAGGGTGTCCCTGTCCCTGGCGTCTTGTGCATCCTTGCCGGTGCAGTGGAGAGAGCCACCGACCCCACCTGGGCCAGTCCTCCCCCTCGAGGGACCCCTCCTAGGCCCGAACAACAGCATCGCGTGGGGCGTCCGCCTTGGCTGCATCACCCGAGCCTCCCTGCCCCATCATGGGCCCGCACGGCGTCCACCGGTGACCCCTCTGGGCGCGGCCAGCGGCGGGTCGAGCCACCTCGGCAGCTCCAGCCTTGTGCATCCACAGCCGGTGCGGTGGAGCCACCGACCTCTCTGGGCGATCCTCCCCTCGAGGACCCTCCTCGGCCGAGCAAGATCGCGTGGACGCCCTCCTTGGCCCACACCGTCTAGGCCGCACCATCGTCCACCGCCGGCGACCCCTCCTGGGCCTTAGGCGATGTGGTGGTCGAGCCCAAGACGGCAAAGACCAGCCTGCATGTCCCTCGACGCTAGCGCCCCCTCCTGGGAAAGCAAGGGTCGTCCCTGGCCAGGCAGCGATCTCCTGGGACTGCATGACAGCACCCCGGCCACACGTCTCGACCAAAGAATGCCGAACCGGATCAACAACATGAGACTTGTCTGTGATAAAAGGCGACGACACATCCCGCAAAATGGGAGACAGCGGTTCCAACAAAGATACTAATCTAGGAATAGTCCTGCCAAACATATTAGGCCTTCCCCTCGCAGGTGAAGCATGCAGCCGTGGTGAAATCCTCAAAGATTCATAAGAAGATGAGTGTAAAGCTACCCGAAGCTGTGATTGAGTCACTTGTGGCAATGCCTCCTTAGCCGAATTTCCTCGCAAAGGAGAATCAATAGGCAAGGCATCCAAAAGTTCCTTACCCTGTGGAGTAGAAGGGCTAGAATTAAATGGAGTCACTGCCATCACATGTACGGGAGCCTGTCTAGAAGAGGAAGGTGCAGCCACAGGCCCAGCAGACTTGTCATTGGACTTGCCATCTGTCACAGCAGGCACAATCGGATCCGAAGTGCCCATAGCATCCTCCCCATTATCTCCAGCGCCACCGTTCTCAGAATCATCCTTAGATTTCCTCCAAAGATCATGCGAAAAATCTGGTTCTGGCACATAACCTTCAGGCTCCAATCTGAAGCGAAGCTCATACCCCAAAAGACCAACAACAATGTCCGAGGTCAAATAAAAACCCAGAGCGTCCTTATTCTCCCTAAACACAACAATATGAAACATAGAAACATAAATACGGACCACTCCCCTACGCCTCAAACTAAGTAGATCTACATCGAGAGTTTTTCCCATGAGTGCTCCTACCGCCCAAAGGCCCAGAAATGAGCGCAGGGAGTGAGGAACCCCTCGACATGTAACCAGACCTTCTGCAATTCACATTTATGGGAAACCTCCTGCGTCTTGTAGCTAGTAACAGACAGCTGGGGCTTACCGATAGGCATGGAAAACTGACTCCTATCCACCCTATCCAGATCCTCCGCACTAGGAAAACTGACGAGGAAAGCATTCTCACCATACTTCAGGGCCTCCCACTTCCACTGTGACTGTACCGGGCATCTTTCAATCTGCTTTTGTACCACGTCGTGTGTGATTCACGAAACTTGGACCAGAGCAATGGGAGACTAATTAGGCCCCTGAACCTGACGAACCACACTATCAGGTATCTGTGTGAACAAAGCAAGGTTGTGTCCCAGCCCAACCATAGAGGGGACGGGCCTGGGCTGCTTAAGCACCGGGCACCTTAAAGTCGGATGAGACGCCACATCACAAATATAACAATAATGCATAACTTTGCAATCTTTCGATGCATGAGTGTCTACTGCGCACTTCCAACACCGAACCGCTTTCTTACTTTTTAGGCCCAACAGCAGAGTCTGTAGCAGCTTGTGTCACTGTCGGCGACACCATAGGAGCCGCAAACTGTATCTACGCCGTAGGAAGTGGTTGCTAAAACTGGCTAGTTGTCGGATATGGAGCATGGTACCCATACGATTGTTGGCCAACCAAATTATCCTGCGCTTGAAACTGATGCATGAACTGACCAGGATGCAACGTAGGCTGTGCTTGAGACTGAGGCTGAACTTGTTTCTTTTTCTTCTTGTGCTTAGGTGCAGCTGTCGCCGTCGCCGGCGCACCAGCAGCAAACTACGGCGTGACAGATTGACCAACAGGAAAAGTATGACTCTGCACGCCTGGAAAAACACCTCCTTGCAAACCACCAACAAACGGCGCCGACGCAAAAGACTGCCCCTGTACGGGGCTTGTAGAGGTTGTAGCTGGGGCAGCCTGAGAAGCGGCGTAGTACGTAGCAGGAGGTCAGAATTGAATTCCCGGCGGGAAGGCCGGAGGTCAAGGGAAAGACCCTCCTGGCGGAGCCACCATAGCACTTGGCTGTTGTCCATTGAGGAAACCCGACCCCGATGGAGCACTTGGCCGAGAGGGCACCGCCACAGGAGGCACAGGGTTCCCCGCCGGACCACGCGATGAAGAAGTTGGCGCAGTCCCCCTCGAAGTTGGCGGACCTTGCCCAGCCATGGCAGTCACCACCGATGTGAAGGACTGACCAGCTCTCACGACCGAGGGAGAGATGACAGCCGCACGTGGCGTGAGCGACGAGAGGGATCGAGATGAGCTTGGCAAAGACGCAGACGATCTCGGTCCAGGCTCAGATGGCGATGAGACTCCTTACAAAGCACAGAACGAAACCACCGGCACAGCTGACAAAGACCGAGGGCGATCTAGGGTTCCTTTGAACCACAACGGGCGGAACCTGTATGCGAGTCCATTCCACCCTGACCCGGGTCGGGCTGCAACCGGACCCACAGCAGCCCCTGCCACGTGCCGCCCCACGTCAGCCCTGGACGCCCTAGGCACCACCGCCGACGCGCCTGCCTTCTCCATCGCCGCCAAAAAACCGGCGGCGCAGAGAGTCGTCGTGGAGGCAAAGGCCCCTTCCATGGCCTGACATTGGGGCTCACCGAGATCCGCACACCATGGCGAGGAGCCCTAGGTGATGCAGATCGTCTCCGTCCCACGAACACAGACCTCGCCGGCGGCGGAGATGGCGAAATGGTTGAAGACTTCTCCCAGAATCGCGAGGCAGGCGTAGGGAAACCTATATCTTCCCAAAACTCTTGTCTAACCTCCTCATCAGACTTCCTCCGCCGCCGCGACACCGTCGTCCAACCGAGCTGACCATCCTCATCCTCCAAACCCTCCAGTGCTTCCCGCGCCTGAAGGCCATCGTCAGATTCCTCCCCGGAGACAGATCCCAAGCACTGGAATCGAGACCCCAAAGAACTAGCACCCGGTGAGGATTCCGATCCAACCGGAGACAAGGAAGCCAGCGGCGCGAGGGTTAGACGACGACGCCGCCCCATTCTCTCAAGATGTTTGTAATCATGTTCTACTGGAGATCGATTTATTCATTCCCTCACATATGTTTAGAGCTGACGACCTTATTGGAGATAACCTGGACTTTCTCTCATTTACCAGTGGCGCGTATCATTTTGGAGTGTGAATTATGTACCCTACATAGCTCGGAATTTTAAATATTTGATGTTGTTATGACTCTATAGTATGTTTTTCCATCCCACATCGACATTATCATCCACATGAAATTCATACATTAGCAGGTTATTAAATGAACTAATATTAGAGGACATTCCGTTTGCTTTACACACAATATAGCATCACAAGCATGTATTTTTAACGTCGGAAGAGACGCTCATCTCACAATATTTTTTGTAGTGTTCTAATCTCCATGTTCATGGGAACTTACTTGCTACTAGCATAGTAGGCACACATAAACAAAAAAATGTTTACTACTCCCTCTATTTTAAAATATAAAATGTTTTAGCTTTGTGAAGCAAATGTATTTAGACTTGTTTTAGTATGTAGGTTCACTCAAGTTTGGTGTGAATCTACACACTAAAACAAGTCTAGATACATTTTCTTCACAAACCTAAAACATCTTATATTATGAAACGGAGAGAGTATATATCTTTTCGGTTAATTTTTCTTTCATACGGGCAACACTCCTTTTTTGGAGAAACGTCTCGTTTCTTACAGGTGAAAAACTATTGTTTATGTATCATTAATTCTTGTCTCAACTATTATTACATGGGAGGGTTCTATTCGGAAATGTACCGTACAATCCATCCAGCATCTCCCGTGTGCTACAGTACCTGAGCGGATTTTTGCTTGCGCCGTGCCGCCTCGAGGCCTCGCTCGCCTTGTGCCGCTGGGAGCCTGGGGCTCAGTCCCTGTAGGTGGCAGCCTTGTGCCGCTGGGAGCCTGCTCATCTTCTTGGACAAGATGTGGCGGCGCCGCGCTCCTCTCGTCCTCCTTGGTTCGCCGGCAACGGAGAAGATGGAGGTGGCTCAGTAAGCTGGCTAGCAGAGAACAGATTCATCTTAAGAAGCGGGACATGAGAAATATTAGGAACAGAAAAAGAAGAAGTAGAAAGGGTGCCCCGACTAGAAACAGGAAGAGAGGTACCATCAGCCGTAAAAACACGGACAGGAGAAGGAAGAGAACGAAGAGCGGAGAAAAAAAAGACTCAGAGGTCATATGAAAAGAAGCTCCAGAATCTAGATACCACGGAGACGTACCTGACTGTGTAGAAGGTGGTGGTCGCGCAGTGTCTGAAGAATCAGTCACAGAACCAGCAGTGCCCGTCGAAGAAGTGCCTGTAGCAGCAAGCAGACCGCGAAGACTCCTGATAATGTCCTGATCAGAGAGAGCAACTGCGGAAGACCCGGAAGGAGCCGACGACCCACGAGCCTGGTGCTGCTGACGTAGACTGGGGTCCCGTGTATAACAGGTGGCCCAAGTGTGGCCATCCCTGTTGCGAAGAAGAGGTGTGAAGAGAACCACGACGACTCGACCACGAGTGCTGGCCTTGACTCGACCGAGGTCTGGCTCTGACCGAGATTCTGCTGAAGCTGACCCTGACCCTGACCTGGAGGAGTGGGTAGTATCGGCGGCGGCACAGTGACCTGGTGTGAGTCGAGGGAGCAGACGGCAAAGGAGCACCACGAGTAGCAAGCACAGATGGAACCACAAGAAGACGAGCACCACGGAGACGGGTCTCCTCAGCCCGAAGCTCAGACAACACCTCAGAGAGCGGAACACGACCACGAGCATTCATCTGAGCACGCGGCTCAAACTCTGGCGGCCGAGACGTAAAACTCATAGATGCGGTGAAACTCCAAATCCGAAAGACAACTGGCAAAGACGAGCATGTGCCACAAACAGCAGTACGAAGAGAATCAAGCTGACGCCAGAGCGCAGCACTCTAAGTATAGAACTCATCAATAGTGGAATCACCCTGCTGAAGAGCGTGCTCCTGGCGGACCACGGATAGGTAAAGAGCATCCCCAGACGGCTGATAGCACTGACGAAGATGTGCCCACTGAGCGGCAACAGTAGGGAGACTCATGAACTCAAGACATACTAGGGCGTAATCGAGGTGAGAACAAGAGTGACGAGCATCCTCATCGACCCACCGAGTGTAGACAGAAAGCGTGGCGATAGGTCTCGAGATCGCAGTAATCGCTTTGAAATTCAGGTCATAAGCAAAGCAACACTATCATCGGCACTCGAGCATCCTTGACCTCCCGAGAAGCATCAAGACCGAGAACAATCGGCGGGCGGAAGAGGAGCCACAGAGCAGGGCACGGCGGATGAGACCTCGCGAGAGCACACCCCAAAGACGGAGACCACGCATGTGAACGCGCATGAAGGCGAAATCAGAATAATTCGCCATCGAAGATCATCGGGCACAGGAATCGCAACATAGCCCGGCGAAGACATCTCTATCTTTTTTTCAACTCTCGAGATCCAATCGAGCGGCAAAAATCAACTGCCGATTCGATCGAACGAAGAAACCAAGCGTGCTGTGGAGATGAGACAGACGGCGGTGGGGCCAAGCCGCAGACGGCGGGGCGCCGGCACTTCCGGATCCCGCGAAGCGAGCGGAGGGGGGCATCTGGCGCAGGCGTCGCCGGGTCGCGGGGCGTATAACCGATCGGTCCAGGGGACAGCTCGTGGCGTGCGTGCGGGTCTCGTGCAGGTCCTGCGCGTGGTGCAGATCGGTCCAGGCAGACAGGACGAGTAGGTACCACCAGACAGGACGAGTCTAGGAACTGTACGTGGGCGCGTGTGGCGTGGGGCGTGAGCGCGTGGGGCGGTGGTGCAGATCCCGTGTAGGTTTGGAGGCGTCCAGGGAACTGATGGCGTGGGAACCGATGAGTCCAGGAACGGGCAGCTGCAGCACGGATCGATCCAGGGGACAGCTCGAGGGGAATCGATCAGGCGGCCTGGTCAGGGAGCAGATCGAGGCGGAGACCGACTAGAGACCGTCTGGCCTGATGCAGAGATCAAGACGAAACACGCAGACGGAACGGGCGGCGACCGGCGGCGGCGACGACGGCAAGACCGTCAGCGACAGGGACGGTGGCGGCTGACGAAGTTGCAAGAAGGAAGAGTCTAACCTAGCTCTGATACTATGTCAAGCTTCATGCACTAGCCAACGCAACCAAAAGTCCGAACTGATGGAAAGGGCTAGTGCAATCCACTTATACACTTCAACACCCCCTCTCATGTGTGACGGGAAGAAGTCAGCACGTGCAACCGGAAGAAAGCGACGACGCGCGAAACTCACGTATGACTCAAGAGGCCTATACGTGGACACAGAGGGGTCTACAACAATTTTAGGATAAATTGCGAAAGCCAGAACTCGAACTCGAGACCTTAGGCTCTGATACCATGTCAGGAATATGCAACTTGTATTCCTCTGGGGGCCAAAGGCCACAATATATAGTACAGGTACATGGCAAATATGCAGGAAGCCCCCTAACATATGGAGGAAATACAATATACAGATATATACATCTAACACGCCTCTCCCTCAATAAGGCCTGCTCGAGCTCATCGTTTTTTGGGTGTCCTATGCTCCTCTCTTTGGCTGGCCATGGTGGCAGGGGAAGAAGGAACTCCGACCAGCAACAACTTCATTCTTGAGTCAATCGTGTTGTTTGGCGGCAGTACGGTCTCGTTGTTCGGCTCTCCCTTCTGCTGGCCAGCCATGGTGGCGTAGGGCAGGGGGAGGTTGACTGCGAGGCCGACGGTGGCGTCAAATGGCGGGGGAATCGTTCGGTCAAGGCGACATGAGCCTCTGGAGTTTTCCTAGAGTTGAAGCCCTTCTCAAATAAGCGCCTTCGTTGCTCTGTCGAGGAGGTGGTGTTGTGGCGGTGCTCCTGGCCGTGGAGACGAGAAGGAGCGACGCCGCGCCCTACTAGTTGTGGTTGACGTTTCACCCTTGGTCAGGGGTGAGCGTCGACGCACTGTCCCCTTGCTTCGGCTGGGTGGTTGGGGATTTGGACTCTTCTCCGGGCTGTTCTTCTTCGCATGTCTACACCCACCCGTGGCAGGAGTGGCGACGGTGGGCCGACTATCGTCTGTTGCATGGCCCTTCTGCTTTTCACATCTTCTTCCTCCAGCAGACGCAGTGGTTGCATAAATGGAAGGCCTTGAGATTGGGTGAACAACAGTGTCAAGCAGCAATGGATTTGGGAAGCAATTTTCTTGAGCACCACCTCGGCGGTGGGTGACAGTCGTCCGACATCCAATGCCAGAACATGGCCTATCCAAAAGTTGACGAAGGGTCCCGACAATTATTCAACCTCCTCGACGAGGCCCCTTTCGAGGTTGGCGCACACATTCTTCGTCTACGCGGAAGAAAGTGGTTTTGTCCCCTGTTTCGAGCTTGATGGCGGCAAGTCTGACCTCCGGTTCGACGGTGGAGAAAAAGAAGGATTAGTTTGTTGTTTTCCATCTTTTAGTAAGGTCTTTTCTGCATTTATCATGGATCTATGTATTTTTTATCTTATGGGTCCTTTGTAACAATCTGTACGTACATTCATCGCTTGATATTAACGTGGCGTTTCCGGTCCCTTCGGAGACGTTCCTTGTGCAAAAGAAATATTCT
Source organism: Avena longiglumis (assembly GCA_030063025.1). Classification (NCBI taxonomy): domain Eukaryota; kingdom Viridiplantae; phylum Streptophyta; class Magnoliopsida; order Poales; family Poaceae; genus Avena; species Avena longiglumis. The sequence goes on from CP125974.1 coordinate 11,056,087, forward strand.
TACATAATATTTTTAGGGATCAATTTGAAACTAAATTTTCACACTTCTTTCAATTAAATATGGGAAAATAAAGATGGAATAAATACTCACTTCACAATGTAAACAAACATGATGTTTTAGAACTTCTTAATCAAATTTCTCTGCCTTAAAGGGAGAGGATGGGGAAGTTTATTATGATCACCAACAGATGCCTCGGATGGTCCTTAGTAAATATAAATACAGGTCAGGCTAAGGGCATATCCATGGGCTTTGATCTTGCCACTCTTTTGCAGCCTGTTGATGGGCTTCAGGATTTAACAAAACCTTTTAAGAAAGAGGAGATGGATATGATTATCAAATTTATGCTAGCAGATAAGGCCCCCTGGGCCGGATGGCTTTAATGGACTTTTTCTTAAAAGATGTTGGCATATTATTGCACCTGATTTCTATAAGCTGGCACATGACTTCCATGCTGGAGTTATATCTCTGGAGAATATTAATTCTTCCTATATTACTTTGGTGTCTAAAGTGAACTCTCATGAATGTGTAAATGATTATAGACCCATTTCTCGGACCAATGTGTGTCTGAAATTCATCACCAAGCTAGCTGCAAACAGATTACAGGAGAAAATTCGCCAGTGTGTGCACAAAAATCAGTATGGGTTCATTTGGACCAGGACAACATATGATTTCTTAGCTTGGTCACTAGAATACCTTTTTCAATGTCACATGTCCAAGAAACCCATCATAATTATAAAATTGGATTTTGAGAAAGCTTTTGATTCAATTGAACATGAAGCTCTTCTGCAAATCATGAGGTAAAAGGGTTTTGGAGAAGATCGGATCAGGTGGGTCAAGGATTTTATGTCTTCTGGTGTGTCCTCTGTTCTTCTTAATGGAGTCTCTGGGAGACAATTTAAGTGTAAAGGGGGGTGAGGCAGGGGATCCCCTCTCTCCTATTTTATATGTCTTGGGGGATATTTACTGCAGTCTGCTGTTAATAATCTGATGAGAGAGGGTGGGATTCAACTTCCCATCACTACTGGAGATTCTGATTTCCCCATTATTCAATATGATGATGATACTCTTCTAATTATGCCTGCTGATTTGGAGCAAGTTCTGGCCCTTAAACAAGTGCTCCCAATTTTCTCTGACTCCACTGGACTGCATATCAGTTATCACAAATCCTCCATGTATGGTATTAATGTGGATGGTACAGTTTTGAATGATTTGGCCACTTGATTTGGATGTAGAGTGGGTTCCCTCCCCTTCACTTACCTTGGACTTTTGGTTGGTACCACTAGGCCCACTATTCAAGAATTATCACATGTGGTTCATAGATTAGAGCGGCGTTTAACCGCTATTTCAAGTTTTCTGTCGCATGGGGCACGTTTGCAACTAATTGTTTCCGCCCTATCTTCTATGCCATTGCATCTCCTTTGCACAGTTCATATCCCCCTGGCATCACTAAACAATTAAACAAAATCATCAGACAGTGTCTTTGGAGAGACAACACTGACACCCTCAAACAATCTCTAGCAGCCTGGGATATGATCTGTAAACCAAGGATGAAAGGGGGTTTGGGAATTGTGGATTTTCAACACAAGAATGATGCTCTCCTCATCAAGTTTCTGAATAAGTTCTACAACAAGGAGATGCATATTCCTTGGGTGAAATTGGTCTGGGATTCCTACTATGAGAATGAGGTACCTCACGCTGCTAAGGCCTGTGTCTCCTAATGGTGGAGGGATGTTTTCTCTCTGATGGAAAAATATAGAATGGTTGCATTTCCTGAGGTACACTATGGTGATTCAGTGTTATTTGGTCAGATGCTTGGGAGATAGATGACTGCAGAAGGCCTTTGAGAGACAGATACACAAGGCTTTTCGCTTATGCTAAAGATGAAAAGATTTGAGTTAGAGCGATGGTGCTTTTACAGGACAGGTCCACATAGTTTAATTTTCCCATGTTAGTCCAGGATTATGATGAGTTCGCAATGATCCCCTCCTGGTTGGATCATGTTGATCTGGAAGACAATGGGGCTGATGTTTGGCAATGCTCCTGGGGGTCTTACACAGTTGCTAAATATTATCAGACTGTATATGAGGGGGTTACAGTTTGCCCTTTGTATAAATGGATATGGCAGAGCAAATGCACCATGAAAATTGAAGTGTTTACATGGCTTTTACTCGGTGATCGATTGAACACTCGGGACATGATCTAGAGGAGACATTGGAATGTTACTGATACATATGATTGTGTGTTATGCCCCAGGCACCATCATGAGGACAGGGATCATCTGTTTTTTAACTGTAACTTCGGTGTTCGGATATGGAACTATCTTCAGGTGGAATGGGGTGCTGGTAATGATTGTTTTCAGATTGCACAAGGAGCCAGGAAATCTTTTAACCAACCTTTCTTTGCCGAAGTGATGTTCCTTACTTGTTGGAATATCTGGAAAGTGAGGAATGCTCAGATCTTCCGGAACATCAGACCTCAATTTGCTTCCTGGAAAAACCAGTTTGTGTTTGATCTGACTCTACAAAGCCACAAAATGAAAAAAACTCATCGAGAACGGCTGATTGCTTGGATTGCTACTTTACAGTAGGCTTTATTTTTCTTTCTTTCTTTCTCTCCTTTCACTAGGAGGGTGTTTGGATGTACAAAGTAGTGTTTTTTTGAGTTTTCTTTAAGTTTTTTGTAAATACTCTCTTTGCTTAATAAAGGTGGAGGTTGTGGGGCTTTTGCCTCACAGTAGATAGTCAAAAAAAAATCACTGCCTTCAAAATAAGTCTCTAAGCTATTACAGTGGTGTCACATGAGTAGTTAGAGCTTTTGAGTGATATCTTCAGTGTTTTGAGTATCTTTTGAATCAAATCTGGAATAACATATTTAGTCCAATGCCCTCAACTTTGGCTATTGCTGTCAAGTAACACCCAATATTTGGATTCCAGTAGTACATGCTTTCTGAACTCTATTGTTTATCTCTTTTCTATCATATATCGTACTCTGCAAATGTTACATAAAGCGAAAGATACACATTAAGTTCGAAGTTCTTGATCAGCTATTAGGGGTACCTTCAGTTAATGAGTTTTCAAAGGGATTATCGGATAAATGTTCCGTCGAAAATGTTCCTTTGAGATTTTTAAATGCGTATGATTAACAATGTTACTTTTCTCTACTGATCGGACTATATGAAAGAACTTTCTTTGGGTCTATGATTTTTGGAAAATATTTGTGGTCAATAATATTTATGTATATTCCATTATGTAATCAAATACACTTCTAAGTCATCCACGGATTTAGTTATTTAGGATTTAATTGCATGTGCATTGCAATCTATATTTTTAAGTTTTTTTTTTGCTTTTTTAGTACTCATGATATAGATATAGTTTTATTGTCTATTTTATAATTTATTAAGTAATCATTAATTTTTTTATGGATAACTTTTCAACATACTAAAAGGATGCAATGCGAGGGCAATCTTGCTAGTTGGAGTATTAACTAGTAATTAGCTCATTTGACTGACTTGTCAAGACAAAAAACTCACCTAAAGGGGGCAAATTTATCAGACTAGATATATATATCTCTATGCAGGAAAGTGGTAGTAACATACCGAAAGACTTGTACCAATTTCTAACATCCTCATCTTCTAGGCATTCACTATAAAAAAAACATGAAACATAGGCAATAGGTACGATAAACACTGAACATGTAGGACAGACTCTGTACCTCAGTGCAAGTTCCTTTTACAGGGTTTCGAGTTAGGAAGCAGGAAAAAAAAAGGATACCTTTTAAAGTAGAATCAGTAATATCTAGATACTATATTACGACAAGCCTTTCAAGATCATTGCATTACCTTGTAAGTATGAAATTTGAAGCAAACTTCAGTCCCACCGGTTCCAAATCTTCCCTTCACTAAATTACTAAATTCACCTTTTGCTCTTACTATTCCTCAGTGGTCTGTGTCTGTGACAACAATCTCAACCTGTTTCCGATGAATGTGGATGGATATCTGCTCAAAGAGCACCATATGTACCACTTCGTGTCAGACATAAGACAGTCAATAATAGTACTCACTCAGTTGCCGGATTGCTACTGAACCTCCAGCTCTTCAGTCCAGGAGGATGACACGATTGTCAGAGGAATCAGATCGCATAAGCTGCAAAACTATGCAATTCATCCGAATCTGGAATGATGGACGTCGGAGCTTCCTTGGAAACAAAGTCGTCATCAAGCAACTCATTCCACTGGATGGAGACTGCGGCTTTTCTGAAGAAATACTAGCCAGCAAGCATATCAACTGAACTCCTCAGACGGTGGCGTGGTACGCCTGAGCGGGAGTTCATGAAGGTCGAAGGAGGCGTCGAATCGATCCCTTGGAGAAGATCTATGGAGACAATAGCCACGCTGCTGTCTGTCTGTCTGTCTCAGCCTCGACGGCACGGGCCACGGGGGTTCGCTTCCTCGGCCAACACGACGCCGGGGCTTGCAGAGGAGGGTTTGCCAGCAAGGAAATACAAACGGAAGGCCGGGGAGGCGCCCCAGTAGGGTGATTCAGGACAGGGTGCGTCCAGAGGAGCAACTTCATCAGATCAGAAATGGCCTTTCTGTTCGTCAGGACTCAGGATGCTGAAACTTTGAAAGGAAACGCCTTCATGCATTCTTCCAACGCAATGCTTTGTACACTTCAAAAAATGTCTAGGTTAGAGAATAGACTTTTTGTATTCCTATGGTCCTCCTAAGGAGATTAAAGGGGGTGTTTGGTTACCAGCACACTTTGCAAAGACAAAGTTTGGCAATTTGCTAGGTGTTTGGTTCTTGCCATACTTTAAAGTTGCCACACTTTATTGTCCCTATGGCCCACTTGTCATAGAGTAAAATTTTTACCACACTTTGTGGCCTCCAATTTCCTAGCCACACTTTTGTGGCTACCACACTTGCCAAACTTAGGCTTGGCAAAGTGTGGTTAGGAACTAAACAGTCCCTAAATATAAACACTAAAACAAGTAGGCACATGGCATTTACATTTACACTTCAAAAACTACTGAATTATCCAAGCATTACTCCAGAAAAAAGCGGTACATAGCTCCACCGTGAGAAAAATCATAAACTCCCAATAATGGCCATCTTTTCAGCATTCATAAATTTGCTCGATATTCTTTTCCAACAGCTCAACAATACCTCCTAAGGAGATAAATATACAGGTTAAACAAGTAGGCTCATGGCAGGCACACATTTACATTTAGCTGTCTTTTCATCCTTCAAAAATTTGATCAATATTATTTTCCAACTGCTCAACAGTATGATCCTTTAGATTTTTCTTCCGTCGCACGAATCGCTTCAGTAGATAGGGAAACACTGAACGTCTGGCTGGATTTGCCTGCAGTGCACATACGAAAGCCTTGTATGGTGTAACAACTGCATTCTTTATCTCGTCTCGCAGTTCGTACCTAAGAGCAGGTACAACCTTCCAGGTCATCTGGTGACAGCAGATACTAACAAATCCTCGAGAAAATTCATCCAGGGATGAACGGCGTGGGTTCCTCAGATAGTCTTCCCTCTTTAACGGCCCTACAAGTGGAACCCAGCATTCATCAAAGTAGCTCTTCCTGTATTGTTGGATCCTACAAATGAGGCTACTCATCAGTTTTATGTTGGAGAAGGATGCTCCTGGACAGCGCATCATCTGCCAAACGTCATAAGCATTATTCAAGAGGATTATCTGTCTTTGACATTTTTGACCTTCTTCTTGACCTTGGCATATCCTTTCTGCATCTTCCTCGAGCTTGTGTGCCCAGCAATGAAACATGTGAGAGTAAGGATCAATGGTGCAATCTCCAGTTACAAGAATTGACTGCACCGTGTTGCTGCCAAAAAGTTCCAGGACTTGTTTGAAAACAACAGTTGCTGGATGAATGGTAGATTCTTCGCTGTTATCGATGTCACTTATAGTTCCACCAAGTACTACACCCAAAGCATCAACCATCTTGCTCAAAGTAACAACAACCTCATCATATCTGTTCAAAGGTAAGCCATGTACATGGTACAGGACATCAATGAGTGCATCAAAGATAGTCAGCACTTCCTTATCATGGCAAGCACACCAGCTTGCATCACTGAATGAACGTGCTACCTCAAGGAGCTTCTCAACAGATTGCCCAGCAACCAATGCAAAACACTCTTCTCTTACTTCTTGACATAATTGTGAATTCTGCCCATTCAATTCTTGCCATATCAAACAGACAACTGCAGTAGCGATTTTCAACTTGATGACTATATCAGTTGATTCTGTGACCAACCCACAAGGATTTGCATGGAAAATTGATGGGTTCCAAGCAACATCAGACAATCTGTTTCATGGAAAAGATTCAAACATCAGAATCTATTGCAATGTGCACTGAAACATTCAGAGAACCCCGCTGAAATTGTAAATCATCGAAGGCACTCTCATCCTCATCAAGAAAAATCAATTCAACTACACACTGTATGATATATCATGAGAAACTACACAATGTATGATATAAAATATAACTGCAGACGCAGCCTGTGATTTAAACTTAAGAGTAAGGGTGGCACTTGATGTAGTCACTCGCTCGGACGCTACTTGGTCAATTACTGACACAAGTCAATTAAATTAACTTAATCGTTTTGAATGAGAAAAGTTCTATATCATCAGCATGCATTTATTCTTGAGGTTGCTGTTATTTTGAACAAGATGGTTGATGTTATTATGAACCATACATTTGCAATAACTTAGACGCCCACGTCAGCAAGCTTTTTCACTCAGCGAAGAAACTGTCGTTTAGTTGTTAGTTCGTTTCGGTTTTGACTCTCGAAATTCCTTGTAGGTTTAGTACGCTCAGCAAATTGGAGCAAACGGCCCACATAGGTCCCATTACTGTTTTAATTCCTTAGGAGTATCCATCTCTTCAGCTACCTAGAGCAGACTGCAACGCTACCTCTGCTCTGAAACAAACCGATCGGAGCCTGTAACTGATGAGGCAGGCAAGCAAATGGCAGCCTCTTTATGCTCCCCCGCCTACCACCTCCATGCATAAATGGAGCCTGTAACTGATGAGACCGACGACTCTTGGATTTGGGCCATCACCTCACAACACTGTAACCATCATCTCCATGGATCCAGCTGGCAAAGAAGCGCTAGAAGCATAGGTGATCGTCCTTGAAGGCAATGGCCATTCCGCGCGGTCGTCGCCACAGTTGATTGTCAGGTCAATTCTATATCACTAGGTGTTTGCTTTCTATTAAATGGAGAAATCAAGCGCGGGCATGGCTACATCTTCCACCTTTGTGTCTTCTGCTAGGACTTGACGTGACCTATAGTAATCAAGTAATCTTTGCTAAAAAAGATAAGTTAGCACGCACCAGGCAGTGCACTTCGACCAAGTCTAACTAGCAACACCTCCTGTAATTGGTCGCTGAACACACATTCTCTGCCTCTCCACCCATGCTGTCCGCCGCTGTTTTTGTCAACTCTTATCTATTCTTATCCCATATATGTATGTATATGGACCATGTAGTGTTGTTGATTTTTGTAGGAAGATCTATACTCCCATCTTCCAAGATAGGTGTTCTGTGCAATTGTGGTCAACTCGTCAGCTGTCTGACATGGTTATACCCTACAGGTACCCGATGTTAGCATACCTGGTCCAGCCCAGCGGAAGGCCCACTCGACGACCTGCCAAGGTTCAGGACGCCCAAGACGTTTCGGCTGCACGAAGCACATATGGACAGGAACTCCAAAGCGCACAAGACAAGGAAACCTCACGACTAGAGTTTGAATACAACTTGTAACCTACTCGTGTCAGTACCTGAGACCTAGCCTCCCCATATATAAAGGCTAGGAGGGTCCAATGAGGGGGCATCCCACAATAGACCTAGATCCTTCTCTCTCACACTTTCGCATACAGACCTCCACGCCAGATTGCATCTGCGCACCCCTGTAACCTTCGGTTCCACCGTAATCAAGAGCAGACAAGCAGGAGTAGGGTTTTTCCTCCGGGGGCCTGAACCTGGGTAAACCTCATGTCCCCGTGTTGCTTGTTTGCTAACCGTTCCGCGATCTCCAGCATCCCCATCTTCTCCAAAACCTAAGTCCATAACAATGGGCATTGATAAGATCAAACCTCATCAATTGGCGCCGTCTGTGGGAACTGGGGACGCTGATTGTGCGATCGCGACGGTTCCATCAACCCGGCGATCTACGATTAGCCGATCTCAAGAGATAAATCTCGCTCAAGATGCGAAGAAATCGGTGCTGCAGAATCATGGGCTCAACGCCACGTCCACCCTCGCGTGCAGATGCGTTCTTGAAGCCGGATCAGATCAAGGAAATTTTAGCGAAGGCGGCAGATTCATCCGAGAGCCAAACAAGGTGCCAGCAGAGTACATGATGATTGACGTGTATACGGCTGAGTACGGTAGCCGAAAAGCTAACATGTCCATCTACGTGCAATTTTCCATCCCTCCACGCTAGTGCACGGTTCCCGATACAAACAATTCGGCCGATCCAAATCTAGTCGTATTCGTACGGACACCGATCTTAGTCACAAACTAGGACGTGATCGGTCCCCTCGGTATCTGGTCTTATGGAGCAAGACAGAAATCTCGATCCGGTGACAAGCTCAGTTAAGACAATCTGGATAGAGTACGTGCGGCATATACGTGATCAATTAGCTAATTTGAAGTATCGCCTGTAGAGAGAAAAAAAAAGATGAATTCTCTTTACTACTACATCACGTGAAGATCCAGCCGGAAGCACCTTGATTGGATGGATTTTGCAGCAAGACCAGGGTTCAATGCCAATGCGTCACCAGTTTCCTCTTCATCACGTATGATCACTCGAATCCGTCGTGCCGACTCCGGATGACAAAAATACGGTGACCTTCTACAATATTCGGTTGCGGCAAACTGCTGTCACTATCAGCGTCGGCGACCTGCTGCTGCATCGACTCGGTCCACCGCATCGGCTCTCGGACGCCACCTCGACCACATCAACTCCACGCTCGGGGGCTGCGCCCACTTGGCCATACGACTCGCGACCATCGACCTATTGTGGTTTTCGACTGCGATGATCCTCTGTGGCTTTCAACTTCGGTGACCCGCTGCATCCTTCGGATGTGGCGACCCGATGCGATCTTCGATTGTGGCGACCGGTCGCATCGGCTTCAGTGACCGCGAATCGGGGGCTCCTTTGACTCCAGCGATCCTCTACGATCTTCGGCTCCAACGACTCAGGGGCTTGGGGGCTCCTCGCTTGGCGACCATGCGCCGGCTCGCCACCGCTGCATTCTTGAATCGATGACCCATTGCATTGTCGTGTCGGCGACCAAGTGTGGTCTTCGATTGCGGCGATCTTCGGATGCGGAACTCGCTTCGCCATCGACCCAAGAACACGCCGCTTCTACGAGTGGTCCGGTGTTGACTACGTCGCAGCGTTACCCGCTTACAGCGTCGCTTCGCGGTCGCGTCCACCTCAACGACAACTACCAACAAAGCTAAGTTTCCCTCTACTCAGAGTTGATTCTTTTATTTTTAACTCGCACTCGAAATACTCGAAATTGCGCCTCTTCGAGTAACCTAATGTGCCATCGGCTCCACGCACTCGAGCACCTCGAGCGCGGCCGAATAGCTGATTACGCGATCGTCGAATCCTTGAACTCCGAGTGCCTCGGCAAAATCGAGACTAAGGGTAATCAGGCTAACGAAAAGGCCTAGCATACAGTGCAAAAGTGTCGACTCGATCGACACCAGAATCTTATTATACAGGCCGACAAACAAATATTTCTTACAAGATACAAGTACTTCACAATTATTCATGTTTTGCGACTTACAAAGGCGTCGGCCATGGAGCTATTCTATCGATTCCTCCAACGGTCGACAAAATAACTGCCACGCAACTCAAGACCGAGTTGAGTCCTCCGCCGAATGGTTGCGCTTGATGCTACAAAGCGCGGTCGCGCCCGACAGAAGAAACAACGTCGACTTCATCCGCAGCGTCGAGTCCTTTCGGCTAAATGTTGCGCGACTCCTATCGTCGACTGGATGATATATGTGGTGAGATGCGATTCGATGGGCTTCCGGGTTCTCGGTTTCTCGTCAATCTCGCATAAGTCTGACTTCGACTGACTAGACGACGAGGGCTTTCTGTCGGGAGGCGCTCGTCGCCCGATGTACTTGGTCGTGATGCATACGAGATTTTTGGCTACAACTACATGATACAAGACTCGAGTCTCTGCCCGAGTCTACGACTCCGCCAGACACTCGGGGACTACTCATATCAGGAGCGCTGGCCGCGCACCCGAAGTATGACCAAGGTACTACATCACTGAACTATTCTTCGAGTCCTACGTCGAGTCTACGACTCCACTACGGACTCGGGGGCTACTCCCATAGGGAGAATGGACTCAAGCATCCGAAAATTTTGTGTCCTACGGACCTGAAACCAAACAATGGCTGAATTAAAGTCTCTGCTCGAGTCTACGACTCGAACAGACACTCGGGGGCTACTCCCATAGGGAGCGCTGGTCGCGCACCCTATGAATTCTTCGACTGCGATCCTTCGGATCAGCATGCAAAACTTTTCGGCAACTTTGCCATAATTAACGCTAAGTGAGCAACATCCTCCTTGGCCACCCGAAGCGCCTCCGCGGTGATAAACATTCGGATGCTGTGTCTGCGACACAAAGATAAGACCTGCAGATATCATCTGATGGCCTGGTAACGCACATGACTGCGTTCTGCTAGTAAGAATCCGTGCCAACAGGTGCGATGAAAAATCCCGACAGACGCGTTGGGTACATCATTTAAATTCATTGGAATTCCACTCTTGTAAGTCCTCCGCGGCCTGAGTCGAATTATGCCAGCATATGTTCCAGGTTCGAGTCGAGGGACTCGAATCTGAAGAAGGTCGTGTTGTTTTGTCCTAAGGCGTTAGCATCACGATCCGTCGGAGAGTCGAGGCTGCGCATCAACAATCCTACACATTCTCTTAAAAAGGCGAGTTGCACGAAGGATTGAAGAGTCCTCGGCGAATCTACGATTCGTGAACACTGAGAGACTCTTGACATGGTTATACCCTACGGTACCGATGTTAGCATACGGTCCGGCAATGAAGGCCCACTCGACGACACCAAGGTTCGACGCCCAAGGCGTTTGGTACGCGAAGCACATATGGACAGGAACTCCAAAGCGCACAAGACAAGGAAACCTCACGACTAGAGTTTGAATACAACTTGTAACCTACTTGTATCGGTACCTGAGACCTAGCCTCCCCATATATAAAGGCTAGGAGGGTCCAACGAGGGGGCATCCCACAATAGACCTAGATCCTTCTCTCTCCGCCACTTACACACCACGCGGATTGCATCTGCGCCCCTGTAACCGGTTCGCCCGTAATCAAGAGCGAACAAGCGGAGTAGGGTTTTTCCTCGGGAACGAACACAGGTAAACCTCGTGTCCCCGTGTTGCTTGTTTGCTAACCGTTCCGCGATCTCCAGCATCCCCATCTTCTCTAAAACCCAAGTCCATAACAATGGGCATTGATGAGATCAAACCTCATCACTGTCAACTGAGAAAATTGTGTCCCACACACCTAATAATCCAGTATGATATTGGCAAGAAGATGTGACCGGTAAGAAAATGAGATTGGTAAGAAAATCTTAGTCTTTTTAATCTATCATACGGCATACTTTTCCATCTTTTTTTCTCGAAGATATACTTTCTCCCGTGCTAAATCTCAGTCTATGGGGCACTCATACATTTCAGCACTATTTAATGTACATACCTAAGCCAATGGCTTACTATTGGTGTTCAATTGCTCACACATATTGCTGTGATTCGAAGAACAAGTGAGTCTTAATTTTAGTTCATTTTAATATGCACGCACAACATAAAAGTAATCAGTATCTGATTGATCCTATTAGAAACTCACTTTCAGCGTTGGACATGGATGTACTCCCTCCATTCCGGATTATAGGGCTAATACGTACTTTGAGAAAATAGTTTGACCGTAAATTTGGTCAATAATATATAAATCATATGTCACAAAAATTATACCATCGAAAGCGTATTTTGAATACGAATCTAATGGTATAATTTTTGTTAAATATAATTTATATTTTGTTAACCAAATTTACTGTCAAACTATTTTCTCGAAATACGAATTTGCCTTATAAACCGGAATGGAGGTAGTATTACAGTCCACGTGTGGCTCTAGACTAGAGAATTGAATGCTTATGTGATAAGTACAAATTGTACGAAAGTGGATATCACTTGCATATTTATTTGTTATATACCAGAGCCACCATGGCAAAGCTAAAGTTAATTAAGTTCAAAATACTTTTCTTGCTAAAGTTAATTGTTGCATATGTGTTTGTTCCAGTAATTTAGTAGATTTTTCAGCTTTTATTTTAGCACCATGTTCTGTAAAATTCCCGCGACATGCATGGCATCAGTGTGCGCTGAAGTGGACTGGACTAGGCACACCCGACGTACAGATATAGAAACTACACATCGCATGATATATCATCAAGAAAAATGACATCGGCTATCAAATGGTGCAACATGAAGGCCATATGGCGTCTGAATGCAACATTTTGGACTAAACGATTGGTCATTGGATTGGACGTTGGTACCCATTTACCATTTCATCAATGGAACAAAATTTAACAGCCAAACATACAGTGTGTGTGAGTGTGTGGATAAAACGAAGAGCTGTACGGCAACCCACTGCTGCAAAGCATATGTGCAGTTCGAGCTTTATGTTTCAATTTTATTTAAGGTTTTATTACTGAACTTTTTTATTCCAGCACTTGGCTGAAACTTTGCAACAGCTTATGGCTGTACCTCTGTGCTAAACCACTGGAGGTTTACATCTTGGGCCGGGATGAATACCTGTACTACCTTCAAAAAGAAACTCACTGCTCAATCCCATTGATCAAGTAAATATGTTGAACGTTTCAGTAAGGCATCAGCAGCATTGTCGTTAAACTCGCAACGAAAATGGAAAGGCGAATCGAGAATAATTCCTAATTAAAGCTAACAGAGCAACAGAGACAGTGTATGCTGCTGACCACGACAATCTTTGAAAGCAGTGATGATGACAGGGCGAAAGTTCAGTGCGTTCTGTCGGGTACTTGAAACAGAAAGAAATAAAGAGACAAAGAGGATAAAATGTTACCTGCGGATAGTGTCGTCGTACTGGATGGAGGCTTGCCTGAGCATTTCGACGGCGTAAGGCAAGCCCCGCGCCATTTCCTCCATGGCCTTGGAGTCGAACAGACGGACTCCTCGAACCGCTTCGACTTCAAGACAGTACTCGATTTGCGGGTACCGGAAGTATCCGTCGGTGCTGGCGCGGGGTGACCCCCCGGGACTGAGGGGTGTTGTTGGGATGCTTTTCTCCAGGACGCCCCGGACGGCGGCGGCGGCGTCCCCCACCCGGTCCGCGTCAAGCAGGGTCCAGGCGCGGGGCGGCTGCTCCTCCAGAATCGCGGGGAGGTGGTCGTCTCCGCGGCCAGCGAACAGCTCGAAAGGAAGCCGGATCCTCCAGAGCCACCAGAAGACGACGAGGGCGACAAGCGGCGCGAGGTGGAGGGGAAGGAAACCCCCCGGCGCGGCGTGCAAAGGGCGCGGCGGAAGAGCCGAAGCACAATTAAGATCCGAAATGCAGGAGAGATTGAGAGATCCGGCGCACCAAAATTCAGGCATGGTCGCCGGCGCTGGTTTGGCTCCTCGCAGGCGGAGGATGGCAGAGGGGGCGTGGGGAAGGGAAACGAACGCGCAAGGAGCGATGTGGGGAGGGTTTGGGCGTGATTTTGTCTGGGTTTTGATTTTGACGAGGGTAGGTGTTACTATTTTGGGGGAACCTCCGGTGGAAAGGAGATTATCCGCACTGACACGGGTGCCCGCGGAAGAGGGTCCCGCGCGTCAACGGCCAACGTGACGGTGGACGGAGCATGCGCGGATGCCTTGTGTCATGTACGTCTGCGTCTTTTACTAGTACTAGTAAACAATCACGTGCACATGCACGTTTCATAACATGCCAAAATCAGATGAAAATATATTATACAATGTCAAAAAAATAGCACATTTAGGCATCAGCGCCAACAGATCCGTCCAATACGATATTATACAAATGGAAATTAGAAGGTTTGTTTTTCTCATACCAAGGGTATAAGATGAAAGACTAAATCGATAATGATAGTATTTCTTGATCACCTAAGAGGCAGGTCATCCAGCTATACTAAATCTAACCGAAAAGGCCAACATCAATAAATGGGTAACCTGCTCACTGCTTCCTGCATATTTTCTCCATGGCTGCCACGTCTCATTGCACATGAGTCACCAATGACTTCGCTGAACACATCATATTTAAGTCAGATGGATTCACACCATGCATGAACAGAAAAAATATTATATACAAACGGAAGATGTATATCCTATACGGATGGAGGCAGAGTAGGCATCTGATCACATTCTTCATATTCGCATCAATAAACCCTTTCGATTACGTGTCAAACTAAACTATCCACCATTTATCCATCTACATAAATTGTTCAATCACTAATCTGCTATTACTGTAATGTCAAAAAAGGAATATTCTGATCAATATTATTTTATTTAGGTATAGATGGTAAACCAGAAAGGCTGCATCATCTACCTAGAAAATGAGATCGCGATTCTATCTTGTATGTTCAAGAATAATATCTCCATGGTGTGCCACTACTTTCTACAGGAGTATGTGTGCCTTGATAATAATGAAAATACATAATGGGTGCCGGAGTTTTGACAGTCACTGAAATACAAAATGCAGTGGCTGCCTACAATGTATAATTTCACTGGTACCTAAGCCATATAGTTTTCCCATAAAAAATACACAATGTGGCGGTGTACACAACCAATTAAGAAGGACAGCATTGTGCAAAGAAGAGTGAGAATAGTACCGAAGTTTCTTCATGATTAAATAGATGAACGAATTGTGCAAAGTAGAGTGACAAGAGTACCCAATTTTCTTCCTGATTAAATAACTCAAATAGACCGTGATTAAATAGATGAACAATCCAGATCAAGAAAAATAGCAGCAAAGTTGTTCCCGATTAAATAAGAAAGATTCATAAGAGAGCGAAGTGGGACACTCACATGGCGAGTTGAGGATGGGCGACCAGAGAACCGACGTTGTCGAGACCGTGTCGTCGAGCAGGATGCCTCCTGGCGATGTTGAGGTGCGTGCTCGCTGGCGTGCGTGAGGGTATGCGGGACTGCATCAACGGGGTAGCATGGTATGGCGACGATTGAGAAGCAGGGGAGTGTACGTCCTCCGTGGTCTATGATTGTAGGCGGGCGGGCCGATGCGGTACAGAGGACAATGAGGGGTAGGGACGGCCCGGACGCCGTCGAGCAGGCACGTAGGTGAGAGCTCCCGGGCGGGCGCCGACAGGTAGCAGGGCCGCTTCATAGGAGGAGTGGAATCTATGGTGGCGGCTGCTTCGTCCGTACAGAGCGGCATCCAGAACAGCTTCCGTGCGCCTGAGGGGCAATTTACAACTGCATTGTCCGATCTGGGACGTACGGATGGATAGAGCGGACTATGTTGTACCGCTAAAGACGGGAGTAATCTGGGCTGTTGGATATGCTAGTTTAACGGCTAAGATTGTTTGGATTAGACCCTCTGGGTCTTTTAATATTAGTCTAGACTAGTAGTAGTATATGAGATTTGGAAAGGGGTGGTACTATTTCCCGGTTGCCACCACTAAAAAGCTTTAGCATGCCACCACTAACAACTGTTCAGATAAAATTATGCATTCTCTTCGATTCATATTATACATCTAATCCAAATGTTTAACTAGATACGTATGAATCTAGATAAAGTATAAGATTCAGAAAAGGGGTGGTTGCCACCACTAAAAAACTTTAGCATGGCTAACTGTGATCAGTGAGCACTACAGTAACAACTGTAACAATTGTTTAGATAAAATTATGTATTCTTTCCGATTCATATTAACAGTCTTAACTTTGTCCATATACGAATAAATCTAATCTAAATACTTAACTAGATACGTACGAATCTAGATAAAGTTAAGGCCATTAATATGGGCCCCAACCAGCGGGAATGGTCGAGCAACCACGGGCTCTAAAAATCATGGAGCTTAAATCTTCAGATATGCAGACATCATGAAACACGGGCACACCATTCACGATGGCAGAACCATCACTAAGAAGTTAACAAACCGAACGATAAAAGAATGAGAAAAATTTAACAAAAGAAATTAATATAACAACTATAATTCAGAAGGCCTCAACATAACAACATAGCATGGTCAACGTAAGAATTGATAGGCGTACAGTGATCATCTCTAGGCAACACTCAGGGGGCTATTTGATAGCCTGCATCCATTTTAAGACTTACTGGGGCATGTCCACGGTCATCCGTTCCACACTCATACAACCCAAAAGCCACATTGTGCAAGTTGTTTGGTAGCTTGTATCGAATTTGATACACCGGTTGGCAACTAAGACCATGTTATTTGGTTGTCTGCACATTGCGCTTTTGACCCATGTCATGCATTCTCCTCTTGTTTGGTTCACATACAACACTGGTTGTGGTCACCTTGCACTTCCATACGGTGAGGTTACCATCACCATACACATGAACACACAATCTGGAATGATACAATCCAGAACAATAAGCATGATCCCCACAAGCATGATCCCACAACCATGATCCCCACAAGAATGAACAACACAAGCATGAACAACACAAGCAAAAGGGAATCACAGTTGACCATGAACAGATGAACACCCCTAGCAGAAACAACATAAGTATGAATTAGTCTTAACAAGCATGATCGTTGCCAAACGGAGATCACAACTTAACATACCACCACATCAAAACTAGGTGTCATCCTACCACCACCACCACCAGTTCACCGTCAACAGTACAACAAGGTGCAACTGGACAGTCAACTATTACATATTTCCTTGATCTTCTTCACTTTATCCTTATTAGCATCATTGGCTTTGATCAATTCATAGAGCGCATACTCTAGTTTCTTCTTTTCCTTCCTTGAAGATCGTCTAGTCCTCATCCCATTGCTTCAGCTTCTCTTTGATTACATTAGCCTGGGATTTCTGCAAGGTCTTGGGCATCTCAACCTCATTCCTCAATGATTCATTGTTGTCATTCATCCGTGACAAGTTCTCCTCCAACATCTTTTTCTATGTTTCTTCGATGAACATCTTCACATCAACCAGCATACTTGAGTACTTTTTGTCAAGCTTGTTCTTCTCATCAGATAGTTTCTTCACCAGCTGCGCATTCTCAACCTTATCGTCGATTCTTGCATTGCTTGTATCATCATACATCCCCTATAGCTTCGTAGGTGTATTCTTAGTAGCATCTGGCCATTCATTGTCTAACCAAGACATAGACCCACAGTTTTCGACCTCCTGCATATCAGAAATTCATTGGCACAGACCTGCTGCTTGCCAGAAAAGTGAATGACGATACAAGGAGCTAAGCACCTACGTTCTGCTTGCCAAAGTGGTGGCACTAACAACTGTTCAGATAAAATTATGCATTCTCTTCGATTCATATTAATAGTCTCAAACTCTGTCTAGATACAAATACATCTAATCCAAATATTTAACTAGATACATATGAGTCTAGATAAAGTATAAGATTCAGAAAAGGGGTGGTACTACTTCTTAGTTGCCACCACTAAAAAACTTTAGCATGGCTAACTGTGGTCAGTGAGCACTACAGTAACAATTGTAACAATTGTTTAGATAAAATTATGTATTATCTCTGATTCATATTAACGGTCTTAACTTTGTCTATATACGAATAAATCTAATCTAAATACTTAACTACATACATACGAATCTAGATAAAGTTGAGACCTTTAATATGGGCCCCATCCAGCGGGAATGATCGAGCAACCACAGGCTCTAAAAATCATGGAGCTTAAATCTTCAGATATGCAGACATCATGAAACACGGGCACACCATTCACGATGGCAAGAACCATCACTAAGAAGTTAACAAACCTAATTATAAAAGAATGAGAAAAATTTAGAAAAATAAATTAGTATAACAACTACTCCCCCGTTTTAAAATATAAGATGTTTTAGGTTTGTGAAAAAATATATTTAAACTTATTTTAGTGTGTAGATTCACTCCAAACCTAAGTGAACCTCATACTAAAAGAAGTCTAGATACATTTGCTTCACAAAGTTAAAACATCTTATATTTTAAAACAGAGGCGGTATAATTCAGAGCCTCGATAAAACAACATAGCATGGTCAATATAAGGAATGATAGGCGTACGGTACAGTGATCAGATCTAGGCAACACTCAATAGAACAAACAACACGCTAACGACTAAGCAAGCTCACCTACCTTACAGAACCATGGACAAACAGCTAGCTCAACAAAGCAGCATGATCTATATCCATTGATAAACTCCAACGGTATCTCGTTCGCCATCACAAAAGGACATCGTCTATTAAAACTGATCTTGCATCTGCCAAACAATGAATCACCAAGGTAAACTACTGATGTATGCATCACCCCCGCATGATCACTCCCTCATTGTTGCTGTCACACAGTAGTTGGCATACGGAACAAATTTTTTTTTGAAAATGAGCATAAATTAATATCAAGAGATACCAGTTACACTCGGCCTCTACAACAACGCAATACCCTATTAGCATTACGGATGCACACAACCAATAAAAAAGAAAAAAAGAAAAAAAAGAAAAGACCCGCTACAGTGTTCCGATCCTAGCAGCAACAGTTCAACCACCACCAATACAATACCTGAACTCCATGCTCTTTAAAAGCGACGCCTCCAAAAAAAGAACAATGCACAAGCGCTATTGTCGCCCTATCAAAGATCGTAGGTTTTCACCCTGAAGATAATATCCGCTCTCAAAACAATGTCTTTAACAAGGCCATTGCTAGGCATAACCAGCTAAGACCAGACCTTGGATTTTCACCCTGAAAGGTAAGATTCTGAACTTCACCTATATTGTTGCCCCCACTTACATACTGTTGTCGTGAAGTCCAGAAACCAAGCAAGTCCCTCAATAATGCGGCGACTCGAACCTCCGTTGATAGACCTCCAACCCGGCCTTCATGATATTCTCCTCCTCTGACTTCACCTTGGATCAAAAGTCGCATGGTGGCAACAAAGGACAGAGCTTTGCGTCGCTCCCTCCTGAACCAAACGATCAGAATAAAACATGGGTGCGCACGACCGAATACCACCCGATCCAGCAAACTGCAGGCATAGGAGCGCTAGTACATTCGCAGGCGGAGCCTTCCTAAACTCTCCACTCTGGCCAGATCAAGGACCAGCCTCAGGAAGGTATTCATCTTCGCACAAGAGGAACCCTAGGTCAGCCACCTTTATTCGATTGGCCGACCAACTCCGACGGGAGAGAAGGCCACCAGCACCATGCCTGGGATCGTAGCCCTAGGTGACCTCGTGAAGTCGGACGAACCCAGAAGCCATCACATCGCCGACGACGGCAGATCTGACAGTAAATGGCTGAGATCTGGCTCATGGCCATCTCCCGCTCCTGCCTTCACCATCTAATGGAGGATGAGGCCGAGAGGACACATTAGCACTGCCCCCTACCGACAAACTGCCGCCGCCGACCGTCTAGGTCGTTGACCGCCGTCATCCGTCGTCGTCATCCTTGATGAGGGCGTGAGGGCGCCGCCGCCACCGTCCTAGGTCTCGGACGTAAGGAATGTTCGTTGTCGCCGCACCATCGAGGCTTTGCCTGGCGACGGAGCCGGTGGCGGCGAGTTGGGGGAGGAGCGGGGCGGAGTAGTTCGGGGCGCTTGGAGGCTTCACCCCGGTGCGGCGGGCGCCGTCGCATGGGGTTTGGGAGGGGTTAGGTTTTAAATTGCAGAAGGGATAACAAATACAAATAAATTTTCTTTTTGTGCATTTAGCCGATCCATAGATGAAACAAACCGATCAAATTTCTTCCGGTATTTGAATGGATAGTCCATGAAATTTGGAGACAAAGTGAGACTTCTGGTAGCTCCGGTATTGAATTGAGATGAGAAATATATATCATCATGGGCGAAGCAATAAAATGGCAATCTATCAACACATGGTATGTTAAGGATGAAAAAAACTCCGTACGCAAAACTATGTAGGCTGAACACCAAGTGATATATCATTTTAACATTATGTTATGGTGTGGATTCGTACGTCAATGCATAGACTATATTTCTCTGCATCATTGATGGAAAGCATATCCGAGAAACAACATAAAGTACTTGAACCGTGCAGTACAAAACATCAACCGAAGCATAATAGAGAAAATGTGAGAAGCGTCTACTCACCTTGCTTTCGAGACCCTTTTATCTTCTCTAGTACGGATGGCCGTCACCGCCCATTCGCTGCTCGTCATTGTCGATGTACAGTACTCTTGTCACTACTCTTTCTATGCCATATTCAGGTGAAAGAAGTGATGGAGGCATGAGGCTACCAAATGTAAGTGAACTTGCTTTCTCGTTGTTTTAGTTTAAATGGTGAGTTTCTTATGGTTTTTGGTTTCTTTCTTGAGGACGATCAAGGTTTAAACTTGGAGATGTTAATGGCTGCGAAAATAGCCATCTTTATTCATGTTAAATCTTATATTAAGTCAAGCAATTGATAAAATATCTCTCTACCTTGCCACTAATGATTAATTGTTCCAAATATATGCAAATCCTTGTTTTAAATTGTGATATGGAGGAAATCACTCTTTTATGGTGAAATCTTGAGCAATCAAGAATCACATGCTGCCAACACCACCAAGTAAACCAAGGTCAAATGAGAACTTCCAGAAGTGTTAACAAGCATTGGTACATGCGGGGCTTGCCCGTACCGTATGCCCGTACCACGTGGCGGCGGCTTCACCGAGTCAAACCAGACAACTTTATTGAAGAGACTATATATTTTGAGACTTCCAATCGCCTCACAGAGAGCCACTCTACTCACAGATTGCATCTGAAAACACATCGAGAAAGATCCACCACTTCACTACTACCATAGTTCATTATCTCCATCTCCACCTCCATCCATAGACATATCCCTAACTTTATTCCAGATCTTCTCGTGGTTGGCGAACATTATAAGGATATTTGGTATTGATCTAAGTAATTCTACAATGTTTTCTATCCTTGATTTTATTAAGAGTGAGTAGTCCTCGCGGACTGCGGGTTGGGAAATAGCATCTCAGCAATTATGTGCATCTAATTACATGGGAATATTGTATGGTGATTGCATAGCAGATTTGTATTTATATCATTGTCTCTTACCTCAATCCAAGGACTTGTTAGGTACCCAAGACCTCGAGGATTGATCAATGTTTGAGGTGAGATGTGTGGTAAAAGGCTACGCATGAAACCCAGTGACAACAAGAGGAGTAGTGACCCACTTAGGAACAACAACAACATCACTGATCTTAATGCTTTGGCATGTATTTTACTTAATAATAATCATGCATAGCACGGTGCTTCGTGGTATAACAATTAGACCACGAGACTATGTTTTGCCTGTGGCTCGTAGGGATTTTATCATTTACGGATGTGTTTTTCGCAAATCCTATCTTTATTAGATTATTTACACATGAATATTCTTATTTATCTTCATCCCATATGTATGCATAGTTGCGGGTGAAACCTAAACCCTCTCCTATCTCCATCCATTGATACAACCCGATAACAAAATAAAACTTGCATACGCTTCTTAACATACCACAATTGTTTCCCAATGTTCGATTAAACCTATGTCTTCTAGGGAAAAAGCTGTAGGGGTTCGTAGCATGGAAAACAAAAAATTTCTACCGCATGCAAACAAACAAGCCAAGATCTATCTACTAGATTGTAGCAACAAGTAGATAGAGGAAATCACCCTCGAAGATTCCAAAGCGGTTAACGAGAGCGGATTCTCGTGGGTGATGTAGTCGTACTCTTTCTGATCTCAAGATCGTGTAGACGATCCTTCCGGCGCCGCGTTAAGCAGCGCTCCCGATCGGTCACACGTTCGGTACTCGATGAAGACCTTCCTCTCCCTTGTTCCATGGCGGGAGGTTGTAGCACTCTCCTCGCGATTTGGACCTGACGGCGTGGTACGGAAGTAGAGGGAGATCTCGCGAGCTTCGCCTTAAGCGGCAGTATGGTGGATTAGGGTTTCGGAAAACTAGGGTTTAGAGATCCGGGAGGAGGAGGAGGTGTCGGCCCGGCTAAGGCGGCGGCGACGGACGGCGGTGCGGTCTGATGGCAGTGGCGGCAGTGGCGGCTCGTGGAGCGGGCTTGGAACTTGTGTTGTTTGGGGAAGCCCTCCCCCTCTATTTATGAGAGGGAGGGGCAGCCTTGGGAGGGGTGGGTTTGAATCCAAACCCAAACTTAAACCCAAGTTGAATCGAGAGAAGGACTTGTTTCTTCTCCCACTAGGAAACCATTGTTCCAGCTTGACTTTTCAAACTTCCCGTTTGACTTTCAATTTAGAGCTTTATTTCTCTCTTGCATATGCCAACACCAAGTGACCTTGTACATGATCCAATCATTCCACTTACCCATGACACATTCATGGACCATTCTCCTTTCGGACCGGTGAACCTTCTAGACCCTTCTAGAACCTCTCCGATGAAATCATCGGAAACTTTCCCGAACTCCGAAATAGGACTTTCCTTATATGAATCTTATTCTCCGGACCATTCCGGATCTCCTCGTGATATCCCGGATCCCATCCGAGACTCCGAACAGTATTCGGTCTCTTACTAATCATTCCATAACTACTCAACAACATCAAATCCTTAAGTGTGTCTCCCTACGGTTCGTGAATTATGCGGACATGACCGAGACACTTATCCGATCAATAACCAATAGAGGAATCTGGAAATTCATATGGCTCCCACATATTTCTACGATTACTTTGCGATCGAATGAACCACTTACATACGATACCAATTTCCCTTTGTCTCACGATAGTTTACTTATCCGAGGTTTTGATCGTCGGTATCTCTGCATACCTAGTTCAACCTGATAAGTACTCTTTTCTCGTTCCCGTGGTATGTGATCCCTTGTGAGCCAGTCACATGCTTGCAAGCTAATTGGATGACATTCCACCGAGAGGGCCCAGAGTATATCTATCCGTCATATGGATGGACAAATCCCACTCTTGATCCATGAGCCTCAACCCATACTTTCTGAACACTCAATGCCACCTTTATAGCCACCCAGTTACGGTGCGGTGTTTGATGTCATCAAAGCATCTTTCCGGTGATGGTGATTAACATGATCTCATGGTCGAAGGAATTAGGTTATTATGTATCAAAAAGCTTATAACAAATGAACTATTTTAAATGACTTGATCTTTATGCTACGCTTAACTATAGGAGTATGTCCATCACATCATTCTCCTAATGATATGACCCTGTTGTTAATAACATCTCTATGTTCATGATCAGGAAACCATAATCATATATTAACCAACAAGCTAGTTTAACAAGAGGCTTTACTAGGGACTCTTTTATGTTTACAAATCACACAAGTATTAATGTTTCCTTTTAATACAATTATAGCATGGTATGTAAACATTTATCATAAGTATGAAGATATGATAATAACCTACTTTATTATTGCCTCTTGGGCATATCTCCAACAGTCTCCCACTTGCACTAGAGTCAATAATCTAGTTTCAAACCTTTGTGTATTCAACACCTATGGCTTTCCGGTGTTGTAAGTACACGTTTGCTAGTGGTCAACTGATCTCCGGATCTGACACTTCCAGGTCCGTGTGTAATTGCATGTCTTTGCGTCTCTACGCATCACTCATTCTAATGAGATGGCTTTGTATAAATTTGGTCCTTTGGTGAGACCTTTAGTTCTTTGGGGTTAAAACATGTTGATAATATTGTCGTACAATATATCTTTATAGTATTGTCCCGCTGTGAACTACACCTAGTTTGATAACAAACTACTTGACACAAATGCCCTCTTTAGCTGCTATAATAGCAGTCATATACTCAGCCTTTTGTTGTAGTATCTATCACAATGTCTTAACTTTGGAATTCATCCAAATTCATTATGGAACTTACTTTCCATCATATTGTGCCATCGTTAGTTTAGATTGAGATAAACTTAATTTGTACTTTGTGAAAAAACTAGTATCAAAGTAATTCATTTACAATGAACTAACCATCTATTTGTCATTTCTACAAAATAATATATTCTTAGTTATTTTACAAGATCATAAGAATATTTTTACTATCGTCCAATGATTATCTTATGAATCATTCTGATATATGCTCATAACATTTAGAGCATAGGACATATCTGGATTTGTACATATCACAGTATGATTGATATAAATACTCTTTGTGATTTCATACATCAAGTATCAATCTATACTTAAATCTTTGTTTCACTTACCAAGTGTCAATACACTTGAATATATCATCAATATTGAACTCATTCAATCCTTTCTGTGCAACAATAACCTTTCTTGTATTTTCTATATTGAACTTATTCAATACATCATCTATATACTTTCGGCACAACCATATTAGCGTCTATTGATGCCAAATATTTGGGTTTTGCCTAAGTCTTTCATCGGGATGAAATTCTTAATATGTGTTAATAAAAGATACATCATTTTTAATCAACAATATGTCTTCCACATAATGTATTAGAAACATGTCTTAGCGCTCCCACTTAATTTATTGCAAATGCATGCATCTTCATTGTCTCTGATGAAATTAAACTCTTTTAACAGTTTCATCATAGTGAAGATTCCAACTCCGCGATGCTCACTTCAACCATTGAAGTTTGCATATGCTTTTAGCATCCTTTGAATTAACAAAACCCTATGGACCGTGTTAAGCACATGTCCTAGGTAACAATTCTATTAGAAGAACTTGTTTTGTTTATTCAACTACCACATAACAAAATTATATGTAGTGGTTGCTACATTAATCCGTCTAGACTAAATATCGCTATGAAAGATCAAATCTTGTCATAGTCAACCTTTGAACATTGTTGTGATCTCTTTCCCAACATGTCGACTATTTCATAGATGTGCAACATCCATGTTTATTTCTTTATAGATCCAAACACAACTGTAAGGTCTTACACCTTTCTCGAGGGTCCTTCAAGTTCAAAAAATTGATTTCTCGTGTATGGAACTATCACGGATTTTATGGCTTCAAGCCATTTTACGAAGTCAGGGCCCATCATCGCTTCTTTGCATGTAGTACGTTCATTATTCTCAAATAATGATTCAACCCTCAAATCTTGGTATTTAATTGTTTACTCGACCTACTTGGTTCAATAGAAACTTTGACCTCCATAACCACAACCTTTGAGGCACGTGAGCCATGAGCATTGTAGCTGCCTCCGGAACACTTTTCGGCGCTACGCAACTTTGCACATATAGCTAAGGTTCTTTTATCCTTATCAAAGTTCTATTGTCCTCCCACTTATCTTTTCACGAAAAATTCCTTCTCAAAGAAACTTGACGTTCTAAGTGACAAACACTTTTGTCTCCGATGTTATAGAGGATTACTTAACAGTTATTCGAAATAACATACAAATACAGGTTCATCCGACTTTGGTTGCAAACATCTTTCTTGTGTATAGCATACCAATGTTTAAGAAAGGACAACTTGGGTTTTATCCCAAACCATAACTTTATATGGTGTCATTTCAACGGATTATGATGGAGCTCTTTTCAGTGGAAAAACGGTAGTATCTAAAGCTTTTAATCTTTAAAATATAATGGCAGTTTTATGAATTAAACCTTCGATCTTACCATGTCAAACAAGGTTTAATTACATATCTCGAACGCTCCATACTCTTATGGTGTTTCGGGACATGCAAATCCACGGAACGATTCCTTAAATCTTAGGTATTATGCTAAACTTGTAACTCAAAATATCTTCCTTTATGATCTTATCATAAACTATTTATATTATTATTACAATGATCTTGCACTTCATCTTGAAAGTCTTTGAACTTTTCAAATGTTTCATACTTCATCCTTATTAAGTAAATATTCATATATTCACTCAAATTTTCGGAGAAAGCATATGAAGTTGAAATCCATCGCTCTTGACTACACATAATGGACTTCGTACAACAATATGTACAAGTTCTAATAAGCTAATCATTCGTTCCCTTTTGGCCTATGAACGAAGTTTTAATTATCTCTAGGAAAGTTTCACAAGCGTCATTTGACCAAAAATCAAAAGACTCCAAAATTCCATCCACATGGAGTTTCTTCATGTTTTCTTTCCAATATAATTTAAACGGCGATGTCACTTCTTAAGTGATCTTTCAATCAATTTGTCTTTCGACATATTTAGCACTAGTTTTATGGATGTGATTTCTCCAACGAGATTTCTGAATCATCCATCTTTTATGGATTACGGCAATTATTTGAACAACCATTGTGTTCTCATAATACCTGATAAAACAAATCTTGAAGGCAAGCTTTGATGTTTAACGAGCAGCACAATAACCCTTTATTTGTTCTCGATGAACATCATTACATATTCTTTTGCTAGTTACTTAGGCCATTGTGGTTCATGAATTCTGTTGTTTCGTATGACGATTCATACCAACAAATTCAGTATCCAGTACTTTAGGAACCACATTATTTAACAAGCAAAGAATACAGCCATAACACGTATATCCTCTATATACCCAAGCTGAACAATTCTAGTCTTTTCTTTTCTGCCATATATTTCTGAGATTCTCTTTCAGTTTTTTCTTTTCTGTTTGAAAGAATCTATCAACATCAATAGTGGAGTCATACATATGACATATAGTCTAAAGCGTGTATAATTAAATACCAATGTCTTTGGACTTGCACTTTGAAGTAGATCACCATCATCAAATGTTTAGTGTGCTTTCAAATTCCATTCTTTAGTAATGTCTTGGTGTAGTAAATATTTTACCTACATCAAATATTCACCCTTACCCTGGAATTATTCATGATCGAGCTACTTTAGCTTATTGCGGTGAATCGCGAGTATAATGTTGCTCTCCAAAACCTTTTGGAGGATTAGGACAACTAGTGTCTCCAACCTTTTGCAAATTCTCATCAAATATGAGAACATGACTTTTGCCATATTATACTCTATCATGTTGCAACCAAAACTTCGTTTCAGATATCACAATATCTTCCACACATCATGGTTTCAAACAACTCTTTGGATCCTAGATAACCTTGATATTAAGACAATTCTTTAAATATCAAGAATCATGGAGACAAACATGATACTCATACACTAACTCTTGGAATTGTCACTCTTGATTTAATACCAATTATTAAACTTCATGGAGTAACCGGAACTTACTGAAAGTTTGCAATAGGACTTTTAAACTTTAGATTAACACTTCAAAACAATACGATACCAGTTCGTAAAGTAACTAACCAGAATTCTATAGTTCTATCATCTCAATTATAACTAAGCGCAAGGTGGTAAATGGATGCCAATGACTATAACAACTATGCAAATTCACTTTGATTTAATTTATGATAAATAGTGTTCAACTTTTAATCATATTACTGTTGAACTCCCACTCAAAACAATATCCCTCACATTGTTTTAGTGATCACACGAACCAAATCCACCACATCAAAACCGATCATCACGAGAGTTGATTTAGCTTTAATGGCGAATAATCAACATGTTCATCATATCTACTATATGACTCATGCTTTACCTTTCGGTGATCCGTGTTCCGAGACCATGTCTGTACATGCTAGGCTCGTCAAGATCAAACCTTAGCTTCCGCATGAGCAAATCTGGCTTGCTCACGTTGTATACACTCATAGAATCTAACACACCCGATCATCACGTGATGCTTCGAAACAACGAGCTTTAGCAACGGTGCTTACTAAGGATGAACACTTTAAAACTTGAAATTGTGTGCTTGAGGGATCATCTTATAATGCTACCGTCATGAACTAAGCAATACAAGATGCATAAAAGGATTAACATCACATGCAATTCATAATATGTGATATGATATGTCCTTTCTTCTTTGTGCTTCCGATCTCCATCTTCAAGCACGAACATGATCTCCATCATCACTGGCATTGCATCAAGGTCAATGACGCCGCTCCATGGTTGTCGTCCACCAGCTTCAACTATTACAACTACTTTGAATAGACACGCGAGTCTTAACAAAATTTAAAGACAACCATATGGCTCCTGCCGGTTGCCAACTTACAATAAGGAACATTGCATACATCAAATATAATCACAATCATGGCCATATCACATCACATCACACCCCTGCAAAACAAAGTTAGACGCCTCTAATTTTCTTTGCATATTTTACGTGGTTTGGGGATTTCGATAAGTGTCGCTCTAACTTACGAACAAGAACCACAACATTGATACTAGTATTGTCAATCACCCGTTGTAAATTGAATCTTAACTATGTTGGGAGAAACAGGCACCCGCAAAGCCACTTATGCAATACAAGTTGCATGTCAAGCGTGGAGCAAGTCTCATGAACGATGTCATGTAAGGTTAGCCCGGGCCGCTTCATCCCACCATCCCGCAAGATGCAAAGTACACAAGAAGCAATCGAAAACAAAAGCATCAACGCCCACAATAACCATTGTGTTCTACTCGTGCAACAGATCTACATATAGACACGGCTCTGATACCAATGTAGGGTTCAAGCATGCAAAACAAAAAATTTCTACCGCATGCAAACAAACAAGCCAAGATCTATCTACTAGATTGTAGCAACGAGTCGATAGAGGAACTCACCTCGAAGATTCCAGCGGTTAACGAGAGGATTCGTGGGTGATGTAGTCATACTTTCCGATCTCAAGATTGTGTAGCGATCCTTCGGGCGCGTTAAAGCGCTCATGATCGGTCTGCGTTAAATTTTCGATGAAGACCTTCCTCTCCTTGTTCCAAAGCAGCGGAGGTTGTAGCACTCTCGCGATTCCGGCAAGGCGTGGTACCGGAAGTAGATGGGAGATCTCGCGAGGCTTCGTAAGCGAGCAGTATGGTGGATTAGGGTTTCGGAAAACTAGGGTTTAGAGATCCGGAGGAGGAGGAGGTGTCGAGGCGGCTAAGCGGCGGCTGACGGATCGGCAGCGGCTGGCCGGCCATGGCGGCGGCATGGCTCATGGAGAGGGCTTGGAACTTGTGTTGTTTGGGGCAGCCCTCCCCCTCTATTTATGAGAGGGAGGGGTAGCCTTGGGAGGGGTGGGTTTGAATCCAAACCCAAACCTAAACCCAAGTTGGCTTGAGAGAAGGACTTTCTTTCTCCCACTAGGAAACCATTGTTCCAGTTGACTTTTCAAACTTCCGTTTGACTTTCGGTTAGAGCTTTATTTCTCTCTTGCATATGCCAACACCAAGTGACCTTGGACATGATCCAATCATTCCACTTACCCATGACACATTCATGGACCATTCTCCTTTCGGACCGGTGAACCTTCTAGACCCTTCTAGAACCTCTCCGATGAAATCATGGAAACTTTCCCGAACTCCGAAATAGGACTTTCCTTATATGAATCTTATTCTCCGGACCATTCCGGATCTCGTGATATCCGGATCCCATCCGAGACTCAAGAATATTCGGTCTCTTACTAATCATTCCATAACTACTCAACAACATCGAATCCTTAAGTGTGTCTCCCTACGGTTCGTGAATTATGCGGACATGACGAGACACTTCTCCGATCAATAACCAATAGAGGAATCTGGAAATTCATATGGCTCCACATATTTCTACGATTACTTTGCGATCGAATGAACCACTTACATACGATACCAATTTCCCTTTGTCTTACGATAGTTTACTTATCCGAGGTTTTTGATCGTCGGTATATCGCATACCTAGTTCAACCTCGTTCTTGATAAGTACTCTTTTCTCGTTCCGTGGTATGTGATCCCTTGAGCCAGTCACATGCTTGCAAGCTAATTGGATGACATTCCACCGAGAGGGCCCAGAGTATATCTATCCGTCATATGGATGGACAAATCCCACTCTTGATCCATGAGCCTTAACCCATACTTTCTGAACACTCAATGCCACCTTTATAGCCACCCAGTTACGGTGCGGTGTTTGATGTCATCAAAGCATCCTTCCGGTGATGGCGATTAACATGATCTCATGGTCGAAAGAATTAGGTTACTATGTATCAGAAAGCTTATAGCAAATGAACTATTTTAAATGACTTGATCTTTATGCTACGCTTAACTATAGGAGTATGTCCATCACATCATTCTCCTAATGATATAACCCTGTTGTTAATAACATCTCTATGTTCATGATCAGGAAACCATAATCATATATTAACCAACAAGCTAGTTTAACAAGAGGCTTTACTAGGGACTCTTTTATGTTTACAAATCACACAAGTATTAATGTTTCCTTTTAATACAATTATAGCATGGTATGTAAACATTTATCTTAAGTATGAAGATATGATTATAACCTACTTTATTATTGCCTCTTGGGCATATCTCCAACAAAAGCTACTATACTGCATCTGTAATACAGATTGAATGTATCAATGTCACAACACGGGCTCATACTGGAAGAGATGCGGGCGCCTCTGCCGAGCTCTGCTGCACCGACATTCTCCGCCTCTCCTACCACGACCACCACCACGTCAATTGCGGCCACTGCTTCGCCTGACTCTGCCCCTGCGTCATCATCTACACCATCGTTGTGCTCTGTTCCCGTGGAGGAGGATCCTTCTGCTACGGCAGAGGACCCTACTGCTTGAGATTTTCGCAGACGATATGTGGCTGGTTTGATCGACATACTGCCGAATTGGGCGAACTTGTGCCTATTTTTGGTAGAAGGAAATGAACTTTCAAAAATATCGCCAATGTGTGAAGTGTTGGGGAGCCAAACTTGAGGGCGTGAATGGGCGAACGCACCACCCCAGGACAAAAAGTTGTTGGTGGAAGTGCCTAAACTATACCGCCGGGTTCCTGGGGTCAAAAGACTGGAGATGCTCTTATCCTGGCCCATCCCGAAAAAAACTAGAAAATGCAAATACACTATTTTGCAGAACGGTATTCAGTGGACTCAACCCTAATAAGGGTTAATTGGTAATTAGTGTTGGGTTCCCAACATAGAAAACAAAAAAATTCCTACAATATAAACAACTAAGCACCAAGATCTATCTATCTAAATACAAGCAACAGGTGGAAATACATCCATAGATAAACCACCCGTGAAGACCGAAAAGCTTTATGAGATTGGTTCTCGTGGATGATATATTCGTACACTTACCGATCTCAAGATCGTGATGAAGTCCAGCACCAGCAAGTCCAACACGGCAAACCATAAGCACATCCGTTATTGCACACACGTTCAACACCTCGACAACCTCCGTTCCTCGCTCCAGCAAAAGCAGCGGAAGCAGCAAATCCTTTTAGAGAAAAGACCGAGAACATGTATTTCGCTAATCCGAAACCATGAGGAATTTACTAAAGGGGGAGAGCGATCCTTCACGAGGAGGTATACTTGTGAGAGAGGAGAAGGGCTCCTTTTATAGGTGTAGGGGGCAGTCCGAAGGCCATGGCTGGAGGCCAAGGTGGTTCCCCCACCTCTCCCTCGTTCATGTGGGTGGAAGCTCCACTCACATAAAAACCTCCCCACTCACAATTCCACTCACATGCAATAATTTTCCACTAAAATTAATGTCATATCTCATTTAATAAAATTATTATTTATTTTATTCAGAATTTTGTTAATTATTTTAATTAACAAACATTCGCATAAAACCCCTTGCATAACTTCGATATTGCATTTAATTTGAAACCAATTTTAGCAATTTGACCTAATTTTTTTTGGTGTCCATAGAAATAATTCCAACACATTCAAAATCTTTCTCTGGTATTATATCTGCCCCAATTGGTGTTGGCATACCTTAAGTGTGTCACCCTACGGTCGCGAATAATGCAGACATGATCGAGACCCCTTTCCGATTAATAATCAGTAGCGGGACCTAGAGATCCATACTAACTCCCACACATTCAACAATGATTGTGAGAACTTTTGACGTCGTACCTGAATTCTTTGTCTCGCGATATATTACATGTCCAAGATTCGATCATTGGTATCCCCATACATAGTTTAATCTTGTTACTGACAAGTACTCTTTTCTCGTTCCCGTGATATAACACTTCTTATGATCAAATCACTTGCTTGCAAGCTGTTATTAATGTGATATCACCGAGAGGACCCAGAGTATATATATGTCTCCGTCGTCGTGATGGACAAATTCCATTCTTGATCCATGAGCCTCAACATAACACTTTTAGAGTATCCAAACCCACCTTTATAGTCACCCTGTTACGATGTGGCGTCTAATGTTATCAAAATACTCTTCCGGTGTTAGCAATTCACATGATCTCATGGTCTAAGGATTAGGGTTACTTCATATGACTTATTATGTCAATGTAAACATAATGACTTTGATCGTATTACTATATTTCGTGTGAGTGTTTATCACATCATTCCACCAATATCGTGACCCCGTTATTAACAATATCCAATGTCCATGATTATGGAACCTTTGATCATCTTGTTAATCAACAAGCTAGTTTATATGAGAGGCATCACTAGAAACTATTATTTGCTTATTAAACATGTACACATGTATTAACGTTTCCAATTAATACAATTATATTATGAGAAATAAACATTTATCATAAACATGGAATAAGGTAATAACCACTTTATTATTACCTCTCGGACATATTCCCTTCAATGAGATGAGAGTATCCTAGGGTAGTATTCCCCGGGGGAAATTTACACGAGCATGGTCGATCCCCTCCCCATGGAGGAGATCCACACGTAGGCCCCTATCCACACGTTAGTTTGGACAACAAGGGGGAGAGAGAGGGAATCACACATGATCAGAAAATCAACAAAAAGATCTAAATTTCTTGGCACGATCATAAAACGTGCAAGCAAAACCTAGTATCTTAGAAAAATTGTATTCCCTCCCTCCAGCAAAGGATGTTGGAGCCATAGTAAAAATTGGTTTTGCGAAATAGCCTCTAAAACATTCAAACATTTCAAATTAGGCCTTCTTGTTTGAATTTCAAACTAAAATCTGGTCTCATCTCTGTTGTCCTTGATCAATCTAGGATCAACATCGTCCTCGACCGATCTAGAATAAGCTCTATACTGCTCAAGGAATCAACTAACACGAGGGGGCGAGGTCATCAAATACATAGATTGATCGATCTGGGATCACTGTCACCTGTCGTGATCGTCGTCGACCACAAAGGTCGCGGCGCTCACACTCTCTCTACTGGCCAGCTCCTGCTCCGCAGACACCTCTGCTCTGTTGTCCTGCTCGCGGCGCCACACCCGACCGCACCGCTGGGCTACTCGCGGTGCCGCCCAGAGCTTTCCGTCATCCTCAACGTCCTCCTTATGCTGTTGCGCCACCGGTACTCCAGTGGAACATGATGCACATCTAGCCTCTACACTACACCGTCGACATAAGCGTGCTGACGGCTCAACATGACACGCGATGCATCATCTTGTGGACATCATGATGCCTCCTTCACTATAGTGTTACCCAAAAACGTGATGATCTCCATCCATGTGGGTCAGCATTGGCATCTTTGTTGCCGCGAGTACCAAGGTGTTGTTGTGGGATCTATGTAGTCGTGTTTGAAGAAGACCGAATAGGTTTTGGAAGTTCCAACTCACATGCTCGTGCCAAATCGAGAAGATCTCAGAGAGTACTCACAATGGATCGGAAGAAGTATGTGTCTCGTACAATCCATTCTTTGATTATTTTAATTTGGCATTTTTTTGTTTTTGGGCATGTGCATCCTTGATGTCGAGACTTGCTCTAGTCATTATGTTGTTGCAGATGCTGAGTGTATTTGATATATTGCAGGGACTGAGTGTATTTGATATCTTTTTGATATAAATATATTTTCTTTATCAAGAAAAATACTAGATATATTTGCAAATCAAGCAACAAAGAAGTGAAGCATGATGAGTACAAAAGTGTATTTTTTAGGTGATAGCAAGCTTCTTTGAGATACAGAATAGATTTGGGCTCATTATTAATTTGAACTTGTCCAATGAACTACATATAAGAACAAAAATAGAGTTGTACTTTATATGCTTCAAACCTACATATCATGATCTATTAATGGCTGTATTTTGTACTTCCCATGGGGAATAATTATACGGGAAGAAATACAACTTCACTTCTAATACGATAAATGTAACAGCCTTGTAAGTCCAGCGTCCTCTCCCTCTTACTCCTGTGGGCCACTAGCACTACGGCACACCGACTCTTTGCCGTATGGGCAAATAGACGTTTTTTAGAACATGGCAAAGGCTTTGCCGTGTGTATACACACGGCAAATGCCACACGGAAACGTTCGTCACGGCAAAGATCCTTCGTCATGTGTTTTCTAAATAAGACACGGCAAAAACTTTGTCGTGTGTCTTACGCGTAGACACGGCAAAGTAAAGTGAGATGACGGTTTTCGCGGAGATGACGGTGTCTATTCTTTGACGTGTCTCTCCTCGAAAAGTACACAGAAAAGAAGGTTTCTTTGTTGTGTGTATCTTGGAAAAGTACACGGCAAAGAGACTGTCTTTTAAAAAAAAATCAAACTTTTTGAATATTATTTACTTGATAATCTAATATAGAAATATTTTAACCCTTTGTATGCTTAATATTAGATAAAATTCCACTCATAATCAAATTTCCCCTTCGGTTACCCATCCTAACAATACTCTAGCTCTAGCACACTTAACTTCTTCGTTCTATTCGAATGAGCTTCCGAGAAATAAATCATACCTTATCGATAATACTTTCATATCAATCCTATTAACTCTTGGACCATGATGTCACACATCTCAGTTTTAGATTCCAAACAATTATTTAGGTAAACAATAATGAGTAATAATAATCTTGAATCCAAATAAAAAATGAAATGATTTTATTTTATTTCCTTTTTCTATTTAATATGGAATAATTCATATATTTAAATCCGTAAATCGGAATTCGACAAATAAAATGTCTAAATCGATCAGAAAAATGTGAGGAATCCAAATATGACATCCATAAAATATTGTGAAATATGGTGTGGTATCATTTTGAATTAGCCATTTGGTGGTTGCTTCATAAAATCCCCTGTTTTATGTGATCAGAAAAATAGAAAATTACTTTTTGGTGCAACGAAAAGGAAACTTTTCTCCTGCAACATTGTTCTTCATCCCATGATGTACATGCATGCACAATATGGCATCACGCGAAGGTTTCACATTGTATCGATCGTTTTTTATTTTTTATGCTTCTTTTAAACCATCGACAAACTTTGTCGAATGATGGGTATGAAGATTCTTAGATCGGAGCTGAGCCTCTCTAAACTTGCATTGGATCTCTGATAAAATAACATATTGTGAACCTAAAAATGATTTTTGTAAAAAATCATGACCATCAGATCATGTACCTGTAGTTCATATTTGACCCACTTCCTGCTGATTCGATAGGAATTTGTCTTTTTCACCTGGGGTGGACGGAAAGGTTTGAGATCCTCTGTCGGGACATTGTCCATTTAAGGTGGTCTAGTATTTTTTAAAAATGGGGTGGTAGTATTTTGAATTATCCATTTGGTGGTTGCTTCACAAAATCCCCCTTTTTTGCGCACAAAAAATAGAAAATGGTTTTTTGGTGTGACGAAAAGGAAAACTTCCTCCTGCAACATTGTTCGTCATTCCATGATGTATATGTATATACAATATAGACACATTATCACAAACTATGCCTTTATTGTAGCCATAACATTGGTCATTTGACCCGAAAGTCAGGAAATCTCGAATTAGATAGGTCATTTTATGAACTTTTTTGAGACATATTCAATATACCAATTTTGATATTTTTTACTCTAACTATGTCACATAATATGGCACCACGTGAAGGTTTCGCATTTTTTCGATCGTTTTTGAAATTTTTATGCATCTTTTAAACCATTGACAAACTTTATCGAACGACGGGTATGAAGATTCTTAGCTCGGAGCTGAGCCTCTCTAAACTTGCATTGGATCTCTAATGAAATAAAATATTGTGAACCTATAAATGATTTTTGTATAAAATCATGACCATCAGATCATGTACATGTAGTTCATATCTGACCCACTTCCTACCGATTCGGCAGGAACTTGTCTTTTTCACCTGGGGTGGACGGAAAGGTTTGAGATCCTCCTATTGGTACAAAATTTCCATTTAAGGTGGTCTAGTATTTTTGAAAAATGGGGTGGTAGCATTTTGAATTATCCATTTGATGGTTGCTTCATAAAATCCCCCATTTTTTGCGCTCGGAAAATGGAAAATGACTTTTGGTGCGGCGGAAAGGAAAACTTTCTCCTGCAACATTGTTCGTAATTCCATGATGCACATGTATGCACAATATGGGTACATTATCACAAACTATGTCTTGATTCTAGCCATAACATTGGTCATTTGACCTGAAAGCCAGGAAACCTCGAATGAGATAGGTCATTTTGTGAAGGTTTTTTTGAGACATATTCAATATACCAAGTTTGATATTTTTTCTTCTAACTATGTCACATAATATGACACCACACGAAGGTTTACATTGTTTCGATCATTTTTGAATTTTTATGCCTGTTTTAAACTATGGTCAAAACGGCGAGCACAAAGATTCTTATTCAGCATAAATATCTAATATTTGAGTTTAGATAGATAGATCTCATTTTATTTGCAAATTATGATATATTATTTGTATTTTTTGAATTAAAATGATTTTTTTATGATTTTCCTAAAAGTAATGTGATAAAAAGGAAAAAAGAAAAAATAACTTTACCGTATATACTGCAGAATACACACGGCAAAGGTTCTTTGTCGTGTATATTGCGGAATACACACGGCAAGGGCCGACGATGGCACACGGCAAAGAGGCCACCGTCTACAACCATTAGCTCCTCCCTGTCAAGTGGACCTGTGGGGTCGCGTGTCCCACCTCGTTGCCGTGTCAACGCCTATGCCGTGTGCCGCTGTCGACTTTGCCGAGTGTTTTTTCTTTGCCGTGTTCCTTTGTGGATTTTGCCGTGTATATGTCTTTGTCATGTTCTTTTTTCGAAATTTGCCGTGTCCGTGTACTTTGTCGTGTGTTTTCTGGATTACACACGGCAAAGACAATCTTTGCGTGTTCCGATCTATTTGGCACCCGGCAAAACCGTGTCTACACGGCAGCGATATATTTTCCCGTAGTGTAGCTGAGGCTTCATTTATCCTTCGAACAACTCGTTTATGACCTTTTCCAATACCTCAACAGTATACTTCTTGTTTGCCCCAAAAAAAGGTATACGGTCTTTTGTTTATTCTTTCCGTGCACTACCTGTTTTATCTAATACAATAAGGATCTCTAAAAATCACGATTTACCTCAACTGCAAGTGCAACCAAGGAATGTACTAGCTCAGCTGTAACTTGCCATCTGGTAAATTTATCCACACGACATGAGTTGTTTAGAGGAACTCAACACTCCTCGTAGTAGCTCTTGTATTGCTGGATCATTGAAACGGTGCTCCTTGACAGCACATCATTTGCCAAACACCATGTGTGTTATCCAAGAGGAATATATACCTTAAGCTTCCAGCCTTCCACCTTTTCACCTTTTGGCATATCCATTAGGGATAATTATTGCTTTGTCACTAGAGGTCGCAGAGTACTCAGTTTTGCCACTAGACGAAAACTGTGCTCAGTTTTGCCACTACTTCGGGCGCAGCTATTATGGCGAGGAAAAAACGGCGAGCTTTGGGAGGATTCCGTCTGGTGGCGTTAGTGAAAGTGGATCCAGAGGTGGGACCGCACAGCGACGCAGCCAACGGTAACCCCTGCACCCGGCAAACCGTTGATTCAGCACCACCCTCCTGCCCCGCTCCGGCCACCACCACTAGCGCCGCCAGCCCCTGCGCCGCCACCATCCCCTATGCCGCCGCCAGCCCCTGCGCCGCGCCCGTCCGTCCCGCGTGGCTACCTTCTCCATTGCCACCGCCACCTGCTCCAACGGATCCTGATTCAGCACCACCCTCCGCCCCCGATCTGTCCACCACCACGAGCGCCGACAGCACCTGCGCCACCGCGCGGCCGTCCCGCGTGACTACCTGCTCCACCGCCACCGACACCTGCTCGAGCGGAAGCTGCTGCGCTGTCAGTGCGCCCACAACCTGGTGAGGCTCTCGTTCGCTAGCGCCACAACACCTTTCGATTTAAATGGCGACGATGAAGACGACCTTGGCGGCGGCGTCGGGCGAGACCCGTCGCGTCCTGTTGGGTTCTGAGGGTAAGTCTTGTTGAAATATAGCCTTATTGCGATGCAACTACCGCCATTTTGATTTTACCGAGCGGTTTATTTTGTTGTGCTCATTTGCGTCTCTGTTTTTTGTGGGTTAGGATGGAGTTGCGGTTTGCATTCTTGGTGAACATTAGAAGGGAGAGGTTCATAGTTGATGCAAAGGATCAAAAGAAATTCCAAGGAGGGTTTGATTATCGGCTGCCAATGGATTGTAATTGGAGTTTTCGACAATTTGCGGAGGTAATTTGCGGCATGTATCCTTGGGGTTTGCATGATGAAGTGGAATTCAAATACTATGATGGGAGTAGTGAATGGGTGACAATTACCGATGATGGAGAGCTCGCTATCATGTTTGCTAAGCATAAGGAGAAAGGACAATTTCAAGTGAGGCTGCAAAATAATGTGGTTGTGCCGGTAGTTGGATCATCTCGGGCAGATTCATCTCGTCGTAATGGCAGGTCTAGCTAGACCAGTTCAGCTAGGGGATATTCGGTTAGTTCACGTCGACGTGGTGGATCGTCAAGCGTGGGCACCGGCAGCAGGCTTCCAAGATAAGTGGAGCCTGAATACATAGATGATAAAGAGAGGTTATATTCTGATGTTGTTCAGAATTTATGACGGCCATGTCGACCTGAAAACCGAGATGAGGGTGACAATGACGCTTTTTTGATTGATGATGAGGAGGGCGAGGAGGAAGACCTTGCACCTGTTGAATGGGACCCTGAGAACCCTCAGATGGAACAAGGGTCCATCTTTGCATCCATGAGTGAGTGTATGCACTTGTGACATATTGCATCAAGGCAGAGCGTACATTTGAAGTTGACAAGAGCGATACTGTTCGTTACAGAGTTCACTTTCCAACTGAAGAATGTCCATAGAGGATGCACGCATCTAAAATGTGAAATAGCACGAATGTTCAGGTTAAAGTGAACCCTTTTAGGCACACATGCCTGGAATCAACCCTTAGAAAGGAAACAATCAGTAGAGCCAAGTCAAGATGGGTGGTGGAAGAAGTAAAACGGTGGGTGACAGAAGACCATCAAGTGGGTACAAAGGAGTTGCAAAAGAAGTTCAAAGAAAAGTTCAAGATAGAGGTACCATACATGAGGGTTTTCAATGGTAAACAACATGCTATGGACTCTATTTATGGTAATTGGCAGGACAGTTTTAAACTGTTGTACTCATTTAAGGCTGAGGTGGAGAAGAACAACCCAGGTAGTATTGTAGATATTGACCAACACTCCGTGGAGTACACATTAAGGGGAGTGGCAATGACAAAGGAATGCTTTAGGAGGGCTTTTGTCTGCTTTGAGGCTTGCCGCCGGGTTTTTTTGGATGGCTGCAGGCCCTATTTGGCTATTGATGCTACCTTTCTCACAGGGAGGTTAAAGTACGGTTAGTAGCAGCTTGTGCAGTTGATGGACACAACTTTGTATTTCCAGTTGCTTACGGTGTGATTGAGGCGGAATCTGAGGAGAGCTGGACTTGGTTTTTGCAGAATCTGCGTCGGGCTATTTCACATCCCAATGGGTTGGTAATTCATACTGATGCTTGCAAGGGTTTAGAAGTGGCCGTGGACAATGTGTTCCCTGGAGTAGAGCATAGGGAATGCATTCGTCACCTTGCTGCAAATTTTGGGAAGAAATTCAAAGGAAAGGTCTATGCCGACAATTTGTGGCCAACATCTTTGAATTGCAGTGTGAAGAAGCACAACTATCACATGAGGTATTTATACAAAAATGATAAAGTGAAGGAATACTTGGAAACACACCACTCCAAGTTATGGGCAAGAAGCCAATTCAGTGAACCGAGCAAAGTTGACTATGTGCACAATAATATTCCAGAATCTTTCAACTCAACGATCCGGAAACTGAAGGGTCTTTATTTGGCAGATTTGCTTGACAAGATAAGGATAGAATATGTTCAGAAGTTTCTTGTTCGTGCCGGAATAGCCGAGGCAAAATTCATGGGCCACATTATCATCCCATCCGTGATGAATGAATTGAAGCAGAAAACAAGAGGCTTGGAAATGGACATGACTCGTTGCTCGGCTACCACAGCAGAGGTATCATTTTTGGATAAATAGAAGAGGGAATGGAGATATCCAGTGGATTTAGAAGCTAGAACTTGCAGTTGTAGGCAATGGAAGATAACTGGGTTGCCATGCATTCATGCCTTGTTTTTTAGCACTACTCTCTCAGGTCAAGCAGGGAACATACAACAGTATGTGCATGATTACTACTCTGTTGCTTTGGAGTGAAAACAACAATGGGATATAGTGGACCCTGGTTTCAATCTATGCCCTCTAGTTCTGAAAAGAGCAGCAGGTAGGCCGAGGAAGAGTCGAATAAGACCTCGCGGCGAAGGAACTAGACTTCGACCAAGGAGGCGTAAGTGCACAAGGTGTGGTGGGGCAGGTCATTTTGCTAAGTTATGTGATAATGCAGTAGATCCAGCGTTCGGAGAGCGTTTCGACAGTGATGAGCAAATAGAGGATCCCAATGATGAGAAAATGGAGCATCACCGGTTACCAGAGCAGTCCTTAACGCTACCAAACCAAGCGGTCTAGGGTTCGAGTCCCTAGTCGCACCCATTTTTGTTTTTGTTTTTTCACCTTTTCATCGTTCCCTTATTTTGCATCAAGGAAGAGGCCAGCTAAAATATGATAAAATTACTTAACTTACAGCTTTGAAATTCATCCCAAATTCAAGGTTACAAGTTCATACTATTTTAAGGTTACAAATTCATCATAAATTCATGCCTTTCCATTCAATGTCAACATTATACCTAGTGCGATTACAATCCCAAATACAACTGCCCAAATGTAATTGCAAATCTGTGATTGATCTTCCAGCTTACTAATCTTCTGGTTCACCCTCCTTAGCTCTATAGCTACCTCTCTGTCAATGCGTGCTCTGCCTCCGCCCTCCGTCTCTTCTGCAGTAGCTCGCGCGCCGGCCGATGCAATCTGTGGTATGATGGGCAACCATTCTTCGTGCTCATCTAGCAGCTCATTAATCAGTGTCTGGGCCAGAATATCGACCCAAAGAAAGAAGCATTTTATATGCAAGCACATACCAAAAAATATCTGCAAGCATTTTATCTTTGCTCAAATATCTCGACCACAAAAATAGTGAAATTTTCCTGGTTCTTACCCCTTCTCGCTGCACACATAGAACGTACGATTGGTGTTCTTCGGTGTGCGCGAGATCCTCCGATCAACGGCCGCCCGGCACCGCGGACAGAGCAAGATCGGCATCTCCATGCGTGTCGGAACGTCGAACCGCGAGGTGGCTCGGGAGCTAGAAGAAGACATGGACCACGGAGCGGAAGAGGATCTGAGCAACGCCGCGACAACCTCTGGCTCTAACAGAGCTGCGCCTCCAGGCTCCGTCGGCGGCCCTCTCGATCGCGCTCTCGGCTCGTAGCTACCAAAGCGGGTCGCCCTCCCACCTCTCTGCGTGGCGCCTCCCGCCACGCTCGGACGATCACGAGCTTCAATTTTGCTCAGCGATGCAAGCTCTGGCGGCTCGTTCCGACGCTTTTAAATAAAACAGAGCAACGGTAGCATAGTGGGTCCCACAGCTCTCCGCCTGGCCCCACCTTGTAAATAAAACAGAGCAAGCAACGGTCACCTTTTCAAATGCCTCTCCGCCTGGCCCCACCTAAAATGGCCGAGTAAAGGGTGTTGACCTGACGAAAACGGTAGATTCACGGAATGAGTTGCTGCACATAGAATAAGACAAAACTGAGCACCATTCAGGTCTAGTGGCAAAACTGAGTTCAACATGACCTCTAGTGGCAAAGAAATAATTATCCCTATCCATTAATTCTGCATCTTCCTCGAGCATAGCTACCCGACAATCAAACATGACAGAGTAAGGTTCAACGGTGTGATCTTCGGTGCCAAATATTACAACAATCAGGTAGACACAGTAGTAGTACTATTATTACAGCCAAATATTACAGAGTAGTAGCACGGAACTTAAAACATTCAGCGTCATACGACAAATCCCATCGGTTATCGCGGGTAAATGAAGGAAACATGTGTTGCAAAACTTGCACCTACTCTCTCGGTTTCATAATTTTTGTCATTGTTTTAGTTTAAATTTAAACTAAAACCATGACAAAAATTATGAAATGAAAGGTAGTTAATTAGGGAATTTGCAGGTAGAGACACCGTCGCTAAACTTGGCTGGCAGGGTCCCCGGAGTGATGCGCGCGCATCCCCTGACCCTCAGGCGGATGGGACCTCCGCAGCAACCAAGGCCCGACAAGGAGGAAAGCTCTGGGCAGTCGACGATGCTTACATCGCTGAGCAGAGGGAACGCATCCCTCGGCATATCATCCCACGCCACTAGTACCCGCATGTCCTCCAGCAGGATCTTCTTCAGCTTGGGGAACGCACCGCCGCCGCAGAAATCGTGTTTAATCCTCTCAATTGATGTCAGCTCCTTGATATCCAGAATCTCCAGGGACGGGAGCCCGCCGAGGGCAGGAAGATCCTTCAGCTTCCTGCAGTTCTTGAGGTACAGCCGTGTCAGCTTCTCCAGTCCACTGAACCAAGCAGAGGCCGGCGACGTCTCCCCAGGGTACCTTGTGATACGCAGCTCATGGAGATAGCGGTGAGGCTTGAGACCTTCCAGAACGGCCGCCGCTGGGTCGACAGCGGCAGCAGAAGCAGAGCTTCCAGCGGCAGGTATATAATCAACTTGCCGCAGATTCGGAGGCCCCCATTCAAGTTTTAGGATCTTGACTGAAATTTTTGTTTCGAGTTTAGCTTCCTCAGCTTCCTTCTTGCTCGCCACAGCGTCGAGGCCCTTTATGCTCAGCATCTCTCCCAGGGAGTTCATCCCGGCCAGCTCCGACACGCTGTGCCCTTCCTTTTCGGATCCCCGAATGACCTGGAACTCTATGGATTCTCGCAGTTTACTCAGCCTTCCGATGCCACTTATGCTTGCGATACAACCTATTTTTTTCTTCGTGTTACTTTTGTGGCCCACACTCAATGTCTGGAGAAACAATAGCCTGGTGACTTCATCACAGAGATCACTACTGATGGTGCTAGGAAGACCTAGGTACCTCACATGCTTCAGCTTTTGGATGTTTTTTGGCAGTTGAGTTATGCCCGTCTCTGTCAAATCCAGCACTCTGACACCCTTGAATTCTTTGAGTATATCTTTGTCAATGGAGGGTGCTGGATCACTACTACTACCATCATCCTTTAGGACTAGCAAGGTCCGCAGATTGCCGAGTCCAATGGAGCGCGCCTTGAGCTGATCAAGATAGCCGCTGGTAACTGACATGTGGCGAACCGTTGCAGGGATCTTAGCACTGTCGCTAGAGATACTGATGCAATTCCTGGCAGAGGCCAGGCGTAACATCCAATGGATCTGCTCATGAATCACGTAATGTTGGTCTTCTTTACGCACGCCTTCGCCTTGTTGTAAGTGGAACAAGGAACGATCAACCAGACTGTTGAAGTAGCCTCTAGCAACATCTTCCATGCTGCTCGTCCCAGCCAAAGGATTGGCATTCTCCAGTTGGTCAGCAAAACCAAGAGCCATCCACATTTTGGTCAACTTCTCAGGCTCAAACCTCCAGTTGTCCGGGAATATGCTGCAGAATGAGAAGCAACGCTGCAAGTGCGGTGGCAGATGGTGATAGGTGAAGAGATGGCCTTTGAACACGCTAACCATGTGCTGATCGACGGTTTTCAGGATTTCACGCCGTCCGTCTGTTGTGGTTTGTTTCCTCAACTCCTCGCCAATCTCCAAGGCCGCTAACGGGGATCCCTTGAACTTGAGCACCTGGGTGTTAAGCACTTCCTGGATCCTTCTTTGGCTACCATCAGTCATAAGCTTCGCGGTGTGGTTGAGCAGAAGTTTGATATCCTCGGAATTGATCCCATTCAGGACGATGCTTTCCTCTGCATCCAGTGTGGTCGAGCAAATCTTGGCTCGAGTCGTCATTACAATTCTGCTACCATCACCAAGCAAGGAGCGCAGTCCGTTCCATGCAAATTTTCTTTCCAGCTCGCTGACCGCACATTCGTCGTTCCATACATCATCGAGCACAAGCAGGCACTTGTCTGACGACAGGAGCTTCTTGAGCTCCGTCTGAAGGCTGCAGATGTTCATCTCGTCAACTGATTTCGCGCCGACAGCGGACTTCCAAATCTCTGCTAGGAGGTCGAATTCAGTCTTCTTGTCGTAGGCAGGCACCCATACGAGCCGATGAAAATCGCCCTTGACGTCACGGAATGCCTGGCGAGCAAGCTCCGTCTTCCCCATCCCTCCATGGCCGATGATGGCAATAACCTTCTTCTCCGTGTTGCCGCCGTCCCGCAGCATGGAGACTA
Organism: Avena longiglumis; assembly: GCA_030063025.1. Lineage (NCBI taxonomy): Eukaryota > Viridiplantae > Streptophyta > Magnoliopsida > Poales > Poaceae > Avena > Avena longiglumis. The sequence goes on from CP125974.1 coordinate 11,100,816, forward strand.
GCTGTTCATACTCGGCGCCGTACCCGAAGAAGAGCTTCTTATCCCTCACCGGATCCTGGCCCGTGCCTGCAGATCGACCGGAGTGGACTTCGTTGATGGGAGAAGGAACAGCGATGAGGTCCTGCGCCTTCTCACGAAGGCCCACTAGATTCTTGAGCACTGCATTCAGCTGGTCCAGTAACGGAGCTTTGCTTGACGAGGTATCTGTAGATTTCTTGCTATTGCTGGCACCACCGCCGCGCTTCTTTAGGTTTTTGGCTGCCTCGAGCTCAAGGATATGGGACTCGAACAAGTCCAGGATCTCCTCGGCGTCATGAATGGCATCCTTGAGCTGCCATAGACTGGTGAGCCTGGCTGGGTCTTGGACGAAGCCTCCCATAACAGCTGGACGGAGGAAGCAGGACTTGATACCGTCCAATTCTTTCGCCAGTTCCAGCAACTTGTTCACCTTGCCGTCCTTGCCCTTATGCAGTTCGTAGTACTTGCTGCAAGCGCAGGATCGAGCTACCTCCATGAGCTTCGAGATGTGAGGTGACACGAAGTAACCCAACACTGTAACTCCAAGTGCTACTTCTCCCACTATCACCATGGTTGCGCGCCCGCAGCTGTCACCTCGCCTGACAATTATTGTGCAACTACGAATTAATGGCGAAGAAGAAACGACAAGATCTACGAGCAGTCTTACAAGAGGATATATGAAACCAACGAATTCTACAAAAAAATAATTTTGTGCAAATTCAACAAACCGAAGTGTGTATTAGGAGTACCTTCAAATTCACAAGAGCAAAAGCAGACCGGAAGTAATGCTAGCAAGTCGATCCTCCTAGTCCCAAGTAGGGATGAATCTGCCAACGCCACTACCGATCACCACAGCTCGCCAGGAAGATTAGATCTACTCATGCTGGCTAAGCTAAGGTAGAGAAAGAGACAGAGTGAGCAAGAGAGTATACATGTGAGTACAGGAAGGAGGAGGGTGACTCCATCCATGAAGACTAGTCGAAGTCAAGTCAACCGTCAGACAGATCATTTGGTTTTTTCATTGAGCGCGAAATGATTGGAGACGTCCCTGCGGCCATGTGGGCTGCGGTTGGTTGTCCACAAGAGACATAATCCAAGGAGCAGGCCGGTGCCAGTGGCTGTCTAACGACGACTAACCACGTCAATTTTTATCAGGGACGATCTCGTTTGAGCTAGTGCTATTAAATCGGTGGTTCTGGTTTTTGCCTGCAATATCGTATCATTTTCATAGGTCCCTATTCTTTCGTCCGCGCGCGTCACTTTAGTCCTATTAAACTGCACACACAAGTCCTATATGTTTTATAAGTGAGCCATGGGAGGTCTTAAATTGGTTCTACCACCGTTGACGGCTGCCACGTAGGCTGCAGGGCAGTTTGGTGAGAGTTTTCCCGCGGCTGACGGGTACGTTTTTCAAATAAACCCCTATAACTACCTGCTCTCCCATTCCACATCCCTTAGGTCTCTCTGTCTCTCTCTTTGCTCTCTCGCCTTGCGGCGCCATGCATGAACGGCGAGCTCATCTTCTGGCACTAGGCCGAGGAGGAAACTAGCTCCCCCCTCCCTGCCATCTATTGCACTCGCAGCTGCAGCTATTGCGCCGAAGGGGAAGCTGCCATTGGTGCCATGTTCCTCCTATGGAATTCGGCTGCCTCATCTCTTAATCAAGCGCAAATCCAGGACGAGTCTGGTTGATGGACTGCACACTGATTTGGCTGCAGTTTTCAGGATTTTTATGAGTTTTGGCTGATTTATGGCACAGGTTGGTCTTAATCCTTGCAACAACTTCTACTGGGAGAGTGGTGAAGATAGCTATGCTGATTTTCTACTCATGAATGGTTATACTATTGATGCAATTGAAGAAAAAGAGGAGGAGAATGTAAATGATGGACTGAAGATGATGGGTGGGGTGATGCAGAAGATGGACACTAGTGCAGACCCCCCCTCCCCTCTAACACCGGTTTGGAGGGCCCTCTAACAACGGTTGTAGAACCGCTGTTGAGGGTTCGGTGTTAGAGGGGGGCCCTTTAACACTGGTTCCATATATGAACCGGTGTTAAAGGGTGGAGCACGTGGGGCTGCCGCAGGGCTCAGCCCCCCCCCCTTTAACACCGGTTCGTTCTCTGCCGCGGCAGGAAAAGAGATAAATCTTTGCCGCGGCAGGAAAACGGCCTAAATCTCTGCCGCGGCAGAGCTCTGCCGCGGTAGGAAAACGGCCTAAATCTACGCCGTGAGTTACGCCTGCCCGTTTCGGGCGTATTTGCGGGAGGAGAGGGGAATCGATCGGGAGCAGTATACACATACATCGTCATCGGTACATACAGTACATGAATAATTAAGCAACTATTATTATACACAAACATCGTCATTGTGTGGTATTCTCCGTAAACGTTGAAGCATCAAGTACAAGACAAACACGTTCAAGCATATATACAACGTTCATTTTGGTGGATATCTAAAGAGTTCTCCGCCAGCGTGTGACCTCATCAAGTATGAACCCCGCCAATTCCTCTTGAATGGCTCGTATGCGGTCAAATGGTAGGAGTTGGTCCCGCATCCGTTCGATCTGAATATATATGAAGAATGAGGTCAATGTATATATAAGAATAAAACTCAACACAATTGATGGTAATAAAATAATGTTGTGGACTTTGTTTACTTACTCTAAGTTGTTCTAGTGCGGCTTGGCCGTCGACATATCGTGTTGCGAATGAACCGCAAACATAGTATCCACATAAGTTATTGCGGGTCCTGATCGCGCTACGAGAATAGAGTTCAATCAAAATAATAATCAATAAAGCATGATATAATGGAATTGGAAGCAGAATCAAAGAGATACGCAGACCTAGCTAGCTAGTATTACTTACATTTTGGTCTATAAATTTTAGTTCTTCTGACCATTCACCCACGGCCCTGCCCGTGAACCTTTTCAAACCCGTCCAAGCAAAGAAAATGGATAAAGGAGTAATTAATTACTTGTTGTCACGAAAGGTGTCGATCTAGTGCGATAATATGATTGAAATTACCTCTGGAGCATCTCTCTAAAGTCTGCCCATAGCTCTTTTTCTTTTCGTAACGAGTCCATGACAAGGACTTTTCCTGAGTCGGGTTGAATGACTAGCAGAATAAAGTGGAACCTACGCACGCATAACTCATCATCAGTTACACTTAACATCGAGTAAGCCGAAACAAAATGTGTACAAGAGAGGATAACAGTACTCACGAGAAGTTGTAAGGCAATAGTATTTCCCTTTTGGTTTGTTGTCTCAGTAAAGACCTTAGCAAGTAATCTTCTGTTTTTCCGGGTTTGGTTCTTACCACTTCTTCTTGAACTCTATTTGGGTCAACGAACCCAATGTCAAAAGGGCCTCCTTTCATGCATTCCATAACCTTTTTCCTGCATAATAGTATATACATATATGGTGAGCATATATATATATATATACATGCAATTAATGAAGTGAATGAGATGAGATATAAATTACAGAAATAGTACTTACACACAATAAAGGTTGATGGCAGCTTTGTCGACTTCCTTCTGATTGAATAGAAAATGCAAGTATTGAATGTTGAAGTTGATCTCGTCGTCTCCGCACAAGAAAATTTGATCTCTTATATGCGCCGTGATCCATTCTTCCTTTCTCGTCTTGCAGAAATCAAGGTACCACTTGTGCAATCTTCGCATCTTTGTTGGTAGATTCTTGAGCTCCTCTTTCTTGACGAGATTCTTCCCATACTTCCATGGCTATATGGGGTTGGCATCGCATTTGGGCAAGTTGTCTCCCATGATGTTCAAGTATGCAATGTAAGTCATCCCCATATCATTGGACTTTCTTTGTAGATCTGCCTCGTAATCATTTACGGGAGGAGCGTCACGTGTGTCAAACACTTGGAGCGGGGCGCATGATTGGTTTTACTTCTCTCCGAGCATGGGTACTGTTTTCTGGGGTGCCGCATGACTGCTACTTTCAGTCTCCCTACGGCGCCTTGCATCCCCCTTCAAAATCTGGCGCTCGTAGTCCGGCACAAGTGGGGTTTCAGGTTTCAAAAGATTTTTGTAAAACTTCTCCACCACCGCCGGATCTATTTTCTCCATTGGCTCGGCCCGTCTAGGTGCAAAGAATTTCTTGACCTCTTCTTCCGAGATCCTATTGGTCTCCTCGTCGCTGCGATTCCACGGTAAAACCGGCAATGGCTTGGCGGAAGGCTGCGGGACGTAGTTTTGAACTCTTTGGCATATGGTTTCCTGCGGATTTCTTTGTGGCAGTGATAGTGATGCTCTTCGTGGCAGTGCTCTTCCGCTTCTGTTGAGGAGATGGTCTTAACCGGAGATGGTCGGCACGCCGGAGATGGTGGCGCACGGAGATGGCTGCCACGCAGAGATGGTGGCCGGGAGATGGTCGCCATGAGAGATAGTCAAGCGGCTCAGACTGACGTGGCGAGGCGGGGTGCTAGTGGCCTCAATTTGGAAGCGATGTGTTCCTTCTTCCAAAGAATGGTTGTTTTCCTTTGCAAATTTGAGTTGAGTTTCCTTCACCGTAGCATGGTCAAGCTGTGCTTCATATTCTTTCACAACCTCATCCACCACGACAATAGAATAGCCATCTAGAATCGTCGGCGGTGGTAAGTTCCACCAGCTACGGAGGTAAGGCATAGCCAACCACCTTAATGGATAAGCCCATTAATCTCACATGCAGCTCAACGTGTTCGCTCTCCGTGATCTCATCCACGGGTATCGAGGACCCGCCATTTCAAGCGTGGGTTGCCGCGTTCTCCGTGGAAGCCACGCTGCTTTTTCAGATGCAGGCGCGGCAGCTTCAATGAGCTCTTCGTGCCTTGAGATGGGCCGGTAGCTTGATGGCTCTGTTGTGCATTCACTTGCGCTGCGGCCACAAGTGCATGTTCTATCTGTGTCATCCTATGTACACTCTTTTCTTTTCTGCGCCATCTGTAAGAGTCGCTCACTCGGCAAACCCATCCTTCCACGTCATACCCCCATGCCTCGTGCATGTCCAGGTGTTCTTTTTACCGATGGCGTGTGTGAGATGGTCATTCTCTCTGTCGGGATGGAAGGTCCTGTTGTTTCCTCGTATGCCGTGATGAGTTGATGTGGGTTTGGCAAGGAGGGTTGGGAAGATACACAATCCTATTTCTGGGTCCAACCTTGCCCCGCTTCCATAGAACCAAGTCTTTGCACGTAGGTCCCACCCATCTGTCTGGGGTGTGATCCCTCTAGCGCGCAGGGCCTTCTAAACTTCCTCCCACTTAGGCCTCTGAGATATGTACCCACCTGACCCCATCCTCTGGTGATATTCCTTCTTCTGGGCATTTAGCGTATTGGTTTATGACCTCTTTTTAGCTATAGCACCTTCCTTATATTCCACAAATTTGGGCCAGTGAGGTCTTATCTTCGCATAATATGCGTCTTCGAAATTTGGAGTCTCGCGAGCTTTGACAAATTTTTTCAATTTTTTCTTCCAGTTGCGGAAAGCGTCAGGCATCTTCTTTAGAGTCCACTCTTTGACCTTTTCCTTTATAACCGGGTTGTTTTCATCCTCCTCTGGTGGAAGGGTGAAATTTACCAACAATGAATTCCAAAGCGTTTCTTTGAATCTTTCATCGACAAAGGTACCGTCGCCCTTCTTTGGCTTATTCCAATATTCAATTATGATTGGGATTTGGTCCCTAACAAGAACTCCAGCCTGACGTACAAATTTGTCTGCGGCCTTCTTGGGCTCCATCGGCCTGCCATCAACACGGACTGCTTCGATCGTGAACTTTGCACGATCTTTCAACGATATCGCCTCGCTTGCTCTTTTTCGTAGAAGAAGATGATTCTGGCTGGTCGATCCAGAGGGCTAAAAGAAGAAAGAAGCGTTAATTAATACATGTAGAAGAAGATTGTTGGTGGAAGTCGTGAGGCTTAATCAATGCATATACCTCATGGACTTTGTAATCACTAAATTGCGTTCACGGAGTCTTCATCTTCTCCATGACTACTTGAGCTGTCATCATGTCCCTCCAAGTTCAGATATTGTGAGGTGTCCTCATCAATAATGTTCTCCATTATTTCTTCTTCTTCAAGGTTTCTACTAAGTGGATCCATAGTTTCTAAAACAATAATATTATCTAGAGTAAGAGAGTAGACATTCAAGTGGACTTGGATTCATACACAAATATACATATTATTCATACAAAAATACACAAATGAAATTAAACCCTAAGTATGCTTGATTATTTTAAACGAGTTCCGAGGGGTCCAAACCCTAATTCGGAGAAATCCTGGATGCATATGAGAGGGGCTAGCTACAGTGGCTGACCGGAGGCTGGCGGTGTTGGAGAGCGACCTAGGGCGCGCGAGGTAGCGTGATACGGCCTACCTAAAACGGGCGTTGTTCGAAAGAGGAGGCCGAGGCAAGCATTATAGTGGCGGCGCCGCCTCAGTATGGTCACCGGAGCGACGACAAACAACTTGGCAGAACAAATACAATGTGGAGGGGATATCCCTTTTATAAAGCAGCTAGGAGCAAACAACTTGGCACACAAGCCAAATCTAGTTATGCTAGGAGCAGTGGATCAGGTAATATAATCTCGAGGGAGTAATGCAATAGATAGGATACTCTATCTATCGATAAAAGACCATAGTAGAATCGTATGCATCATGGCAGGAATTCAAATGCTTTCAAGAACAAAGGATTATATCTTGGTGGGGCTATGCTTGCCTTTGCCTGTTGATAGCAGATAAACAGATCTCCGATCTTCGACGGTGTCGTCCTCGGGCTTCGATCTCGATCTTGATATCGTATTCTACCGGGAAGAACCAAACACCGGAAATAAAGGGGAAACAATTAACACATGGCATCGATGCAATGCTCAAGCAAGTATGATGATATGACAAGTTAATTTGCTTTGAAATGTAACCCTAAGGCATGCTCGACAACTTAATCGGGGTTCCGAGGGGTGAAAACCCTAACTCGGGGGAAAACTCCGGAATCACCTATTAGGGTTACTAGGGTGTTCTAATTAAACTTGTCATTTAAGTTGTTGAACAATGCATGATTATAGCTTAGATAGCTAGGTTTCATTTTTCTGAACATTTTGATATATTATTTGTATTTTTCTGATTTATAAATAAAAAGATATTGAATTTACAAATTTATATCAATTTCTGGAATTATTAAAGCCTTTATTGCATCAGGCTGACGTCAGCTGGGGGGGTTAATTTTTTTACACCGCATAGAACCTAGCCACTATGGCTGACATGTGGGCCACTGGGTCACGTATGCAACCACGCTGCAATTGGACCAATGACGAGCGCCACGTCGTCATTAAGCGCCACAAGCTCGCTCATGGGAACCGTCGTGAGCGGCCAAGGACGGTGGAGGAGCGCGATTTGGGAAGCGGGATTGCACGCGTTTGAATCAGCGGAGCAGCGCGAACGAGATAGAGGCGACACCGCTGATCCTAGGTCATCGGAGCACCGGATCGTCGGCAATGGCGGTATGCGGTGATGTGACGCGGCACGACGAGAGGAGGATTTGCGGGGTGGTGCACGAGCCGCATGCTCACCCAGCGTGGTGATGGCGGTGTCGAGGCGGAGAAGCTCTAAACGGCGATTGAAGACAACGACGACATGGGACCTCGGGGATGAGCTCGTTAGAACTTTTGGGCAAGGCGGCGGTGAGGGCGGCGGCGAGGCGGGCGCATCGTGGTGCTCTCTGTTCTCTGTGGCGGAGTTCGATCGCTGGGGAAGAAGGAAGGGGAAGGCGCGCATGTAATGCCCCCCTTTAACACCGGTTCTAGCCACGAACCAGTGTTAAAGGGGTGGGAATTCGTTTTGCAGCCTTTAACACCGGTTCGATACGAACCGGTGTTAAAGAAAGTGCGAAACGCTCATCCCTTTAACACGGTTCGTGGCTGGAACCGGTGTTAAAGAAGCATTTATTCATGCATTAAAGGGGCATTTTAATTCAAAAAATAGGATATGAATTTAGAAAATTCATATCTTTTTCATTTCAACTTAGAAAAATATGAATAATATATCATAATTTTAAGAAAAATAATATCTATCCATTCATGTAAAAACATTTTATATTTACTTTAGATGAAATTTTTCAAAATGATTAAAACACTTACATATAAATTTTGATTATTCAATTCAAACAAAAATAAATTGTAAATCCTAAAACTTTGAACATAAGAAATATTAAGCATCTAAAAAGGAATCTAACCCTATTTTATTAGAGAAAATCATATTTTAATGCCGCATCTTTTGTATTAACATTTTTGAATTGATTGAATATTTAAATGCCGCATCTTTTGTATACACTTGAATCTGACCAAGCCTCGCTCAACTTGCATTGGATTTTTGATAAAATAGCATATTGTGAACCTAAAAATGATTTTTATAAAAAATCATGAGCATCGTATCATGTACCTGTAGTTCATATCTGACCCACTTCCTACCGATTCGGCAGGAATTTGTCTTTTTCACCAGAGGTGGACGGAAAGGTTTCAGATCCCCCTGTTGGTACATTGTCCATATAAGGTGGTCTAGTATTTTTGTAAAATGTGTTGGTGGTTTTTTGAATTAGCCATTTGGTGGTTGCTTCATAAAACCGTCCGTTTTTTATTCTCGGAAAATGAAAAATGCCTTTTTGGTGCGATAAAAAGGAAAACTTCCTCTTGCAACATTTTTTTTCCATGCCATGATGCACATGTATGCACAATATGGCCATATTATCACAAACTATGCCTTGATTCTAGCCATAACATTGGTCATTTGACCCGAAAGCCAAGAAACCTCGAATGAGATAGGTCATTTTGTGAAGGTTTTTTTGAGACATAATCAATATACCAAGTTTGAGATTTTTCCTTCTAACTATGTCACGTAATATAACTCCCTTGAAGGTTTGCCTTTGTTTCGATCTATTTTTATTTTTTTATCCCCGTTTTAAACTATCGTCAAACTTTGTCGAACAACGGGCATGAAGATTCTTAGCTCGGGGCCAAGCCTCTCTCAACTTACATTGGTTTTTTTATAAAATAGCAAATTGTGAACCTAAAAATGATTTTTGTAAAAAATCATGAGCATCGTATCATGTACTTGTAGTTCATATCTGACCCACTTCCTACCGATTCGGTAGGAATTTGAATTTATCTTCACCGAGGTGGACGGAAAGGTTTCAGATCCCCCTGTTGGTACATTGTCCATATAAGGTGGTCTAGTATTTTTGTAAAATGTGTTGGTGGTTTTTTGAATTAGCCATTTGGTGGTTGCTTCACAAAACCATCCGTTTTTATCTTTCGGAAAATGGAAAATGCCTTTTTGGTGCGATAAAAAGGAAAACTTCCTCTTGCAATATTGTTTGTCATGCCATGATGCACATGTATGCACAATATGGCCATATTATCACAAACTATGTCTTTATTCTAGCCATAACATTGGTCATTTTGTGAAAGCCAAGAAACCTCGAATGAGATAGGTCATTTTGTGAAGGAGATAGGCTGGAATTAAAATACTGATGCAACTAATAGTAAGTTACATAAAGCATTGAAAATTAAGATATATAAAAGAACTGAAAATTAAGATACATGGCAGATTAAGTAATCGGCGAACTTGTTTCGAGAATGTTGGAGTGATTCAGTCATGCTCGCCTACACTGTAATACTACGCTTTGTAGTCGTACGTCATACCGCAGTCATCGTCGTCATCGTAATTGAACCTTGAAGGTTGAGTACGCGTGGGCTGGACTTGAGGGTAGCGCAGACGGGGCTTAGAGTCGGCGGTGTCATAAACCATGGCCTGGAGAGTCCAGCGCCACCATAGCCGGACTCGTTGAAGTTAGGAGGAGGTTGGCCGTCCTCCGTGTCTGGCGGCGCTCTCACGCCGATCCGAAGAAGGCTTCCCAAGTAGGGAAATAGTCGGGATGCCATCCGGGATTCCTCCGCTGCCGGCATGAGCTCGAAGTAGTAGTGGTTCGTGATGGCCATCCGGCGCCACACCTAGAGGGAGGAGGAAGCATGCCTCGGCGCTCGGCATCGGCGAAGGGACAGACCCGGCGGGCAGGGGTAGTTCGAGGCGCAAAGCGCCTCCGCCTCCCTGGGGGTTAGTGCTACGGTGGAAGCCATGGGAAAGAGTGATGAGGTTGCAGATATGAGTCTAGAGATGTGCAATGAAAATGGAGGCCAACCCTACATATATATATATATATATATATATATATATATATATATAGTGAACTGGCGGGAAGAACTGGAGGGAAGAGCTGGCGGGAAAAAATGGCGGGAAGAAAAATGGAGGGAAGAAATAGAAGGAAGAAAAATGGCTCATTTAATACATATACTGTTAACAGAAGAAATATGACATTGTTCTAAAAATGGGACGGTTGGAGGATTTCAGTTTGGGCAGGCAGCACTAATGATAGGGGTGAGTGTCGACATTATGTCGTCGGCGTGTACCTTGTCCGGATGGTGTCACCAAGGGACTAAAGATGAACTTTAGTCCCGGTTGGAGACACCAACCGGGACTAAAGATGAACCTAGTCGGTTGGAGACACCAACCGGGACAAAACACAAGTCGACACTAATAATAGGGGTGAGTGTCGACATTATTTCGTAAGTGTCGACACTATGCCGAGCTGCTTGTACTATAAATAGGCATCCTTGTGAGTCCATCCTCGAGCAGTTTGAGGCATCTCCAAGATGGTTTTCGAGCGAGGACACCACTACGGCCGATTTGGAGACTGACGGAGCCCAGTCCTCCGGCATCTCCGAGAAACTCATAGACACTCCTAATATGTGAAATTAGTTAGCTCCCAGGTGTATTGATGTAGTTAGAGAAGTTACAAGATGCAAGATGGTTTTCGAGAGCAGGGACATCACTACGGCCAGTTTCAGGGAGATGCCGACGGAGCCCAGTCCTCCGGCATCTCCAAGAAACTGGTCATAGAGGCACTCCCTAATATGTGACCGCGCGCGTTTGGAGATAAGATCTTAGTGGTAAGTACGAATCAGGACAACTTCTTCTCATAGTCCCGGTCCATCCACAAAACAAGACTAACACTCAAGACATTTATTAATATTAAAAATTGAGACTACAAAACCGGTCCCCCCTATATATAGTCCCGGTCAATCCACAAACCGCGAAAGATATCCTTCGGTCAAGCCACAAACCGCGAAATACATGAACTAGAGTTACATAATATGAGCATGAACTTCTTGGCATATGTCCTTCCTTATGATCGCTTCAGACGTAACCATGGAGCATCTTCTTTACTTAACGTAATGCTTGGGGTTAGTTTTCACTGTGAAGGGCGGAATTTCATCAAACTTATTATAATCTACTGACATGTATGTCTTGTCCTCGATTCCCACGATGTTTCTTTTTCCTGAAAGAACTATGTGACGCTTTGGCTCATCATATGATGTATTCGTTTGCATATTTTTTATTTATTTTTGGTCTGGAGGACATGTCCTTCACATTGAAAACCTGAGCCACATAATTGGCTAGGACGAATGGTTCGTCTAAGTTCTTGTCTACCTTCATAAGATTGTTGAGATCCACCGTTGTCATTCCGTACTTCTTTTCTACCTCAACCCCTCCTCCTGTTAGCTTAACCCATTTGCATCGAAACAAGGGGACCTTAAAATTAGGTCCATAGTCAAGTTCCCATATCTCCTCTATGAACCCATAATACGTGGTCTTCTGCCCATTGTCTTCTGCTGCATTGAAGCGGACACCACTATTTTTGTTGGTGCTCTTTTTATCTTGGCCTATCGTGTAAAATGTATTCCCATTTATATCGTACCCTTGGAAAGTACATACAGTCGAAGATGGTGTCCTGACCAACAAGTACAACTGATCCCCAACAGTGGTGTTATTCGTGAGAAGTCTTTGCAGCCAGCCGCCAAAACTCGCCATGTGTTCACTTATAATCCATTCATCAGACTGCCCCGGGTGTTTGAGGCGTATTAAATTCTTGTGTTCATTGATATACGGGGCAACCAAGATAGATATTTGTAAAACCGTGTAGTGTCCTTGATTGAGAGAATGCCCGTCCCTACATATCATTGCTTTACATCCTAGGGTGCCTTTTCCATGCAGTCTCCCCTCATGTCGTGATTCTGGAACACCAATCGCCTTAAGGTTAGGAATAAAATCCCCTTTTGGAGTCAGGAACACCAATCTCCTTAATTGTCTTCCATCACAACCCCTTTTTCTCCGTGCTTGGTCCAAAAATTATAGTTGGGCATGAAACCGGATCGAAGCAGGTGGGCATGAATGGTCCTGGTATTTGAGTAGTCTTTCTTGTTCTGACAGTGAACACACGGACAGCACATAAAACCATTGTGACCACGGTTTGCATTAGCCACAACGATGAAATTTTGGAGGCCCGTAATGTACTTTCGAAGTCGGCGGTCACCGTACATCCATTGCTTGTTCATTTGCATTAATATGTAGTATATATCAAAAATTAATAGAGATGACCATTTATATATATAGTACATCAATGACACATGAAAGGATAGTTCTTGACCTCGAGAAGGAAAGAGCAACGAGAAAACTTATTTTGAGCTCTCGGCATTTCACGAACACCTCTTGTGCATATGAAAAAACAAAAACTAGCACTCTTCACACCTCTTGCTAGGCTCCAAAATGAGATAGTGAAAAAATGGAAGAGTGGGGTGTGGGCTGCGGTGTCTTATATAGCCCCTTTAACACGGTTCAAGCCACGAACCGGTGTTAGAGAGTCTGGCCAACCTTGTTAGGTCCTTTAACACCGGTTCGTGGCACGAACCGGTGTTAAAGAAACTCCTTTTTGCACGGGCCACGCTGGTACGGCCCCCCCTTTAACACCGGTTCGTAGAAGAACCGGTGTTAAAGCCCTTTTACAGGATCAACAAAAGGCCTCGTTTCCACTAGTGGGATGAGATCATTAAGTTGTGCAAATTAATTGTTGTTGGCATTGTTGTAGTTATTGGTGTACTGGTGTATGATGTACTTTCTAAATGATGGATGAATGAATGTAATGGATAAATGATGGATGAATAAATAAATTGTTTGATGCTGGAAGTTGTTAATTGTCCAAAGACGATAAGTAGGCAGATAAACTGTCATTACAACAAGCATAAAGGGCTAGTTTTGGGACCAAAAGGTTTGGTTGAAACCAGAGCTACAACTTAGCATCAGGTTTCTAACAAACCTATTAAAAATATGACAAACCAAAATACTGCAACCTAACTACTAAGCATCAGTTCTTCCTAGAGGTAGGCTTCTTCCTCTGCCTTGGTAAACCTAGTGTCCCGGTACCTGCCTTGGAGGTGGGATATTTTCTCTGCAGCTGACTATGAACTAACTCTTAGGTAGAGGACCCGCTGGTGAAGTCTAGGACATTTGTGTTGTTGCTTTCTATAGATCAAGTTCAGCAGTAGTTATTGAAAGAGAAATGAGGAACTTGATTATCAATTGAATTTCATATAACTGACTCACTTGTTCCTATAGAACTTGCATAACAGTGATGTTGTGATGCCATAGCTCATTGTCGATGATGTTGCACTTGTGGCAGTGTGTGACATTATTTGTTTCTACACAAATATGACAAAATGTCAGATATAGTTCTAGTATGCAATCAAAAAAGAGAATTGGTAGTATTTTACCTTGGAACTGCACTTCCTTTTTATTGGCATTTTCTTAGGAGGTTGTGATTGATCTTCGTTATCAGGAAATACTACCAGAATGGTCTCAGGGTGATCTGCTTGCTCCTCTGTTGCTACAATTGTTCCATGTGTATGTTGCCCAGCTGGTGCTTCTTTCTCGTCTCTTGGTGTTGTTCCATGTGAATGTTGCCTAGATGCTGCATCTTTGCAAGTGCTGGACATTTCCTCTTGTTGTGGCAAGTTTCATTGCACACACTACAATGTCCAATGATGCCATGCCTACTGATCCTTGTGCCACCTTCCTCCTCTAGTGGGCATTTCCTTCTATTCTTACTAGGCCTTCCCACTTTCTTATCATATTTAGGTGGCTTTATTTCAAGGCCATTCATTTTCTTCCAACCTCTAGGATCATTATATGGCATGATTACCCCACTGTAAGTTGATTTGAAGGCATCTAAACTGTAGCATTTGTGTACACATGTTTCAGGTTTTATCCTTTCATGCCTCATAGTTGCACAGGCATGTCTACATGGAATTCCATACAAATGCCAAGCCCTACAAGAGCATTACATCTTCCCAATGCTCACCTCATATTCACCATATAACCCATTTACTTTAAAAAGATCTTCTATTGCAGGCAATGCTTCATAATTATTGGCAAAGTCAATAGTTTTGTCTAGTTTTTTCCTTATCTTAGGACAAATGGAGACACGCATTTCATCTAGTTCCTTCCTTTTGCTAAAAAACCTAAGAATTAATTGATCTTTAATTTTTTCAAACCAGTAACTTCAAAATAGGCAGTTCTCTAGCATCAAGTCTATTTTTTTGGAAATGGGCGCTTTATTACTTAACAGTAAGTTTACACCCGGCCTCTGCATAGCTAGGATGCACACAGCCGATCAACCACATAGTCTCGGACCAAAGCAATAAAAACAGGATTACAAAATAATATAAATCAAAACACGGTTCTCCAAACTAGCTAAGGAAGATCTATCTGTAGCGCTTGCTGCCATCCATGCCGGGAGAAGATATCCCGCGCCGTATCCTCCAACTGCCTACAGCCCTCCGCAAACAATTCGTGGAACTCCATACGTTGTAGAGAAGTCCATGATCGGAGGACAGCCATGGCTCGATAGATAACCTGCAAGGGAGAAGATACAACGTTATTAAAAATCTTGTCATTTCTACATAGCCAAAGCGACCAAATAATGGCAAGCGCTCCTACCCTAAATAAAGTCTCATATTTATCCTCAATCACATTCATCCAGTTGCCAAATACATTGACTACCAATTTAGGAGGAGATAAACCAGAGGCTATTTGGATGATTGACCATATAGCACGAGCAAATTTACAATAAAAGAATAAATGGCGTATTGTCTCATTATGGTGAAAAAATACGCATTCAGTGCTACCATGCCAATTCCTCCTAACAAGATTATATTTTGTGAGAATCACCCCTTTACGGAGATACCAAGCGAATATCTTCATTTTAAGGGGTATCCTCATCTTTCAAATTTTACTATTGTCATCGACTGGAATATTAGGTTGGATCAAAGCTCTATAAAATGAATCAACAAAAAATTTACCACTATGTAGTAATTTCCATTTGAATTTGTCCATGCCCTCAGATAGTTGCATCCTGGATAATCTTACTAAAATATTATTCCAAGGCACCAGTCTAGGACCTAAGAGACTTCTTCTGAAAGACACATTAGGAGGATTGGTTTCCATTACCTCAGCGAGAGTATCTCCTTTGTGCCTAACGATCGAATATAGAGCTGGATATTGTTCACGAAGAGAACTTTGGCCAAACCATTTATCTTCCCAGAACGTAATCTGTGAACCATCCTTAGTATTAAAATTGTCAAACCGGAAGAAATGCTTTTTGGAAGCCATTATCCCAGCCCAAAAGTGTGAATCACCTGGTTTCCAAACATAGATAAATACCTACATAGATAAATACATAAAAATTAATAAAGGCATCAAGTATATACCTACATACTAGGAATCGCCAATTATAAAGAAACTCACTACTTGAATACTTCCAGAAACCATTTCCAACTGATTCTGTCTTCCACTTCAACAATGGCAATGGCCAGAGGGTATATGCAATCGTTCGGATCAACTCCCACAGCTGCAACAACACACCACCAAATTTATTTTTCATGTGGCAGACATCAATACCTATAATAGGCCTGCAACCTGTCATAGAGCCTCTTTTGCAAGCATCCAGTGACATATAACAATTTTGAAACACACCAGCATGTGCATTGACAAACATAGTGCTTCCTGGATTTGATCTTCTAATTTCAGTAGCAAAATCTCATAGCAAATTATACTATGCCAGTTCATCACCATGAAATTGCTTCAGTGCTAGTTCATTTTTGACATAATGAACACCAACTCTCTGCCTCACAAAGTATTCCTGTATTGCTCCTCTAAGCTCAATAACTGACATAAAAACCATTCCAATTCTTTCATATTCTCTGGGCTCCACCTTTTGAGCTTAACTTTCTTCTTCAACTTCTTCCTTCCTTGCTTGTCCTTCACTTCCACTTCATCTCCTGAATCTTCCTCTCGAATGTTTAAACCTTCAAGCTCCTCCAAATCTGCATCTGTGTCATAATCACTGTCTTCATGACATTTGCTTCTATTCTTTTTGTTTTCCTCATATGTTTCATCTATCCATTCATCAAACAAATTGTCATCATCTGCTTCTAGCTCATTTTCAGAGTCCGCCCAATCAAAATCAAGATCACTGTCTTCACTGCAATGCACTTCCTCTTCTACAGATAGCTTCCTCCTGCTTCTTCTGGTCCCATGGCCATCATGTTGTTGTTGCTTTCATGCATTGATACTACATGTTGCTGTTGTGCCCTTATTTTTCTCAGACATTGGGCTCAACACTAAAGGCAATTCAGGAGATCCACATATCAAAACATCATCAATAGCTGCAACTGTGCCAGTATTCAGATTCTTGTGATCCATAAACAACTAAAAATACTAAAATTTTGGCACCACGACTATCATATGTAGTGTATCTACATCATTGTCCACTATGCACATTCCTGATCCTAAATCTTTACCTGGGAGCAACCAATATAAATTGTATTCCACTAGATCTGTATACCCTAGCTGCTCCATCAAATCAGTAAACCACAAAGGCGACCATGTGTCTGTGATGAGGCTTAGTTGACTGTAGAGCCTCGTTGGGAGACCCCAAGATCAAGGTGTGATGAGCACATCAGCAAGTCTTCCATCATTTATGAAACCAAGGTTATCGAACCAGTAGGAGCAAGTAAATAACTCCAAGGTGTTGCTAACAACTTGGAATCCTGCACAACACAAACTCAAGACTTTGCCCCAACTTACAGTGAGGTTGTCAATCTCACTGTTTTGCTAAAAACAAAGTATTAAACGTATAGTGTGGAAGGTAGTAGTTGATGGTAGAAATTAAACGGCAACAGTAGATGATGTATCATGATAATTATTGGACCGGGGTCCACAGTTCACTAGAGGTGTTCTCCTTAAGATAGATAACATGCTGGGTGAACAAATTATAGAGGGACAATTGACAGGTTGAGAAAGCATAACAATGCATATACGAGATATCATGATTCCTATGTGTTTTGATTGGGCATTACAATAATATACATAGACAGTAATCCAACTTCATCTATGACTAATAATCCACCTTCGGGTTATCAACAGAACCCCTTTTAGTATTAAGCTGCAAGCAACGGATAACTGCATTAAGCAATGTGTGTAAAGTAAATAATACAATTGTTCCATAAATAAAAGATTGTTGTTTTCTCCCTAGTAGCAACAACACATCTACAACCTTAGAGATTCCTTTCACTTCTCCAGATTACTAGAGGCATGAACCTGCTATCGAGCATAAATACTCCCTCTTGGAGTCACAAGCATCTACTTGGCCAAGATAGATACTAGCAACGGAGAGCATGCAAGATCACAAATAACACAGACATGATAGAATCAATAATCAATCTGACATAGTATCTCAATATCCATCGGATCCCTGCAAACACAACATATATGATTACAAATAGATGATCTTGATCATGAACGGAGCTCATTAGATCTAAACATGATAGCACAAAGGAGGAGAAACAACCATCTAGCTACTATATGGACCCATAGTCCAAGGGTGGACTACTCACGCATCATACCGGAGGCTGGCATGGTGATGAAGAAGGCCTCCGGGATGATCTCTCCCCTCTGGCAGGGTGCCAGAAAGAGCTTCAGATCCCCCCGATCTAGGGATGATGGTGGCGGCGGCTACAGACTGTTTCGTGGAGATCTGATTGGGTATTTAGGGTTTCTACATCGGGGGGATTTTATTGGCAAAGAGGCGAGGTAGAGAGGCATCCGAGGGGCCACACCAAGGGCGGCGTGGGCCCCCTTGGGCCGCATAGCCCGAGGGTGTGGCCACCTCGTGGCCCCCCTTCGGCTGCCCTTCCGTCTCTGTGTTCTCTTTGATGAAATATTGACTTTGGCTTTTGTCTCATCCAATTATGAGAATATTTCCTTACTAGCTTTTCTGAAACCAAAAACAACAGAAAATAGGCAACTGACACTATGGCATTTTGTTAATAGGTTAATCTCAGGAAATATATAAAAATACCTCAAAGTATAGATAAAGTATAGCAAAGTTGATACTAAATAAGCATAAAACATAAAAAATTATAGATACTTTTACGACGTATCAGTCTGCCTCGCATCCGTCAAACCGAGCTACTTTACCATCTACATAGCTCTTAGCTGCTCCAAATCCGTAGAAAAAATCACCATAATTTTTTTCTACCGTGAACTGATCTTCAGATACTTCTACGTAGCACAAAAATCATCATTTTTGGGGCTGGAACTACCTACTGTTCGAATTGGGGATTTTGGGTTCAGAGAACTCACGTAGCGAGGCGGAGCATCGCCTGGCTGTCACATCTTCGGGCCCTTGCCCGCGATGGGATCCATCTTTGAATCCTCCTTTATCACGACGACAGTCACCGCGAGATCGTCGCCGGTGTCGTCAACTTCCTAGCACCACCGCCTCCAAATCGCCGCCTGTGTCGCGGGAGACAACACCGAGAAGTGGAATCGATCGAGGGGGTATGGTTGTGACGACAAATGATAGGCACGGGGATTTTTGCAAAAATGTAGCACCAGTCATTGCTACCATTGGGCCCCACAGTCACGTGGCAGCCGTCAGCAGTGGTAGAACCAATTTAGGACCTCTCGTGACGCACTTAGGAAACATATAGAACTTGTGTGTACAGTTTAATAGGATTAGGACTAAAGTGACACGCAGACGAAAGAATAGGGACCGCTGGTACGTTTTTCTAAAAAAAAAAGGACAAGGTGCCTGGATCGTACATCTCAACAACGTTGTCGTCCCTTAGAAAATTTACATGACTTATATATCAAAGTCATAATGACAATATCTACCATATATACATAACAACATCAATCAAAGGGACTAGATTTGAACTAGGTCAGTTAGCTAAAATATGTTACATCTATTGAGCATGTAATATATATGGTACTATATGATATATGTAGTACACCAACCTCGTATTGTAATGCCACGGGCTTTTCCTGACCTACATAACACGCACTTGAACTCTCCAACGACTTTATCACTCCGTCTTGTATCACAGCCACCTCTTCCTGTCTAACTATCTGATCTAAACTCCCAATGGGATCGAATTCTTCGCCCTTGTGTTGCTGGCCCATCATGTTTGCCTTGATGAAATCCTAGACCATGTGTAATTTGGATTTTTTTATAGAACCATGAAGAGATGGGAAGAAATAAACATGCATGGGAAGGAAGTTATAACAAATTACCGTTATGCTTAGGCAACAACTTTATTATTATGGTAACCATCTTTAATCTGTAGCCCTTTGGAGGTCTCTAGCCTAAAAATTTGTGCA
The DNA here is from genome assembly GCA_030063025.1 of Avena longiglumis. NCBI lineage: Eukaryota > Viridiplantae > Streptophyta > Magnoliopsida > Poales > Poaceae > Avena > Avena longiglumis. The sequence goes on from CP125974.1 coordinate 11,120,440, forward strand.
TTTACTTCCTTGTGATATCTTACTCTGCTTAGTCTTGGGAGAAATATCTGATGGTAATCTATGTTTGCATGATACTAAAATTTCGAGGTAAAATTGGAGGTCATGGTTTTGAATTACCAGCTTCGCTTCCGAAGTTCAAAGGGAAATATTATTACAAAGGTGAGAATCAATAACAACCATCTCCCTAAACAATAAGGAAAACACTTTCGATGCCAATATCCACTTGGTCTAATCATTTAAACCAACCAAATTAGAGCATAGGTCAAACTTAGCAATTGGAACATGTTTAGTCATCGTATCAATAGGATCCCCATGAGTACTGATCTTGCATATCTTTAGTTTAACTTAGCAACAATGTCTCTAACAAAATGGTACATGGTATCAATGTGCTTTATTAGCGCATGGAACATCTGATCCTTTGTAACATATATGGCACTTTGACTGGCACAAAAAAAATTATTACAAGAATCATCTCAACAAAGCTCAACAGAAAAACCTTCAGCCAAACAGATTATTTAAAGCTTTATCAATAGCCATGTATTCGGATTTAGTGGTAGATTTGACAACAACCTCCTACAACGTTGTCTTCCACCTAAAAACACAACCACCAACATTAAACACATAACCTGTGAGAGGTCTTCTCTTATCTAAATCAGCAGCAAAATATGAATCCACTTAGCCAACGAGTCCCTCACCAGTCCCGCCAAACTTCAAACAAGTAGTGGAAATGTCATCAAGGTACTTGAAAACCTATTGAATAGATTTCCAATGTTCTTTACTAGCACTATCCATGTATCTAATGATTAAACTCATAGCATAAGATAAATCAAGTCGTGAGCAAACCATGGCATACATCAAGGAACCAACAACACTAGAATATAACACCTTTGACATGTACTCAAACTCTTCATTAGTAGTAGGACATTGAGAAACTACCAACTTAAAATGAGGAGAAATAGGAGTACTAATTGACTTTGCACCATGCATATAAAAATGATGAAGAATTTTCTCAATGTAACTTTGCTGACTAAGAAATAACAAACAAGATTTCTGTCTCGGGTAATCTCCATATAAGATCTTCTTAGTAGCATTGAGATCCTTCATCTCAAAGTCACTACTTAGGCATGCCTTCAAAGTAGTGATTTCTTTCTTGTTTTTTGTAGCAACCAATATATCATGAACATATAACAACAAGTACATATGTATTCCATCAACAAATTTAATATAGACACACTATCATATTGTGACCTCATAAAACCATCTGAGATCATAAATGAATCATACCTTTTGTACCATTGTTTTGGAGATTCCTTCAAACCATAAAGTGATCTCTTCAATTTGCATAGAAATTTTTCCTTACCAGGAACTATGAATCCTTCAGGTTGGTCTATGTATATTTCCTCTCAAGATATCCATGCATAAAAGTAGTCTTTACATCTAACTGCTCAAGCTCAAGATCACGCAGAGCCACAATACTAAAGAATATACGAACAGAACTATGATTTACAACTGGAGAGAACACAACATTATGATCAATACCTAGTTCTGACTATAGCCCTTATTAGCTACTAACCTACTTGCATTGTACCTCGAAGGCTCATTAGGAGACAAACCTTCCTTTATCTTGAATATCCACTTGGATTGGACCAACCTATTTTGTTTAGTAAAGAGCACAACATCTCATGTGCTATTTTTATCAGGCGACGACATCTCCTCTTGCATAGCAGAAATCCACTTCTCACGATCATTGAATGCAATGGCTTCATTGTATGTAGCAGGTTCAGAATCGTTCTCGACCTATTCAGCACAACTCAAAGCATAATGAACAAGATTTCCCTCTTTAATTAAACGAGGACGAGAACCTTTGTTATGCCTCGATCTATCAATAAAAATAGACTCATGTGGATGCTGCAAATAGTAGGTAAGTGATAAGAAACATAATCATCAATATTTTCCTAATGTGTATATTGAACAACAACAACATGGTTTCCAATAGTTTCTTGCAGGTGATCCACCTACACGCTAACTTTTCCTCTCCAACGGGAACGAGAAAGGGATTTGAAGGCAAGTTTCCATGATACATAACAAATTCGTTGAAAACAACACTCATACTCAACACTTCTACAAAGTGGCATGTTTTAATCCATAGCTTTGTGTTGGGAGGTCGTTTGGCTATTAAAGTTAACATGATGATGTTGACAAATACTTCCAGACAAAGGAATGTCTAAGAAAAGGTGGCCCATTATCACTAATGTTATTCAATATAGTGGCTGATATGCTAGCCGTAATGATGCAACGCAAAGTCCGGTGGCCAAATTTAAGGTGTGATTCCTCATTTGGTCGATAGTGGATTATCTGTCTCACAATATGTCAATTATATAATCCTATTTATAGAACATGATATTGAAAAGGCGAGAAATTTGAAGATAATTCTATCAGCTTTCGATCAACTCTGAGGTCTGAAAATTAATTTGTACATGAGTGAATTATTTTTCTTCAGCACGGCTCGAGACGAGACCAATCTGTATGCTAGGTTACTTGTCTGCGAACAAGGAAAGTTTCCAATTAGTTAATTGGGTATATTGATACATTTTAGAGACTTACAAATGTTGAATAATGGAAACTTGTTGAGGGGTGACTATAGTTAAGATTAAACAGTTGGAAAGGTAAAATGTTATCCTTAGGAGGAAGATTACTTATCATCAACTCAATACTAAGTAACATGGTATTGTATATGATATCCTTCCTCCAAATACCAAAAGGGCTCTTAAAATGATTGAATTACTTCCGATCAAGATTCTTTTGGCAAGGTGACAATGATAAAAAATAAATATCAACTGGCTTAGTAGAGTGTCGTCAGCCGGCTCAAAGAGCAGGGTGGGCTATGTATTCATGATCTTTATGTCAAGAATACGGTACTTCTTGGTAAATGGATCTTCAAGTTACTTAATGAAGATAGGGTATGGAAAATGTCCTTAAATGAAAATAGGTTGACTCAAATGCATTGTCCTGGGTATAATAGAAACCTGGTGGTTCACAATTCTTGGCTGGTTTAATAGCTATGAAGAAACATTTCTTATGCTTTGGATATTTTTCAATTAAGGATGGATCAGAAATATGTTTTTAGGAGGACAAGTGGCTAGGGCTACATTTCGAGAATACTATCCTATTTTTTATGATATTGTTCATCATAAGGGTGATACAATCGCCACGTTTATGGAGTCTTCTCCTCCAAATGTGACGTTTAGAACATATTTACTTGGACCGAGGTTTGTTTCCTGAAATGCCTTGCTTTAGCGTTTGGTGTTAGTCCATTTAACACTTAGTCATGATGAATTTCGTTAGAGTCTATATGAGAATGGTAATTATCAGATGATTCTATGCACAACATACTAGTCCAGCAAGACTTACGAGTTGATAATAATAGGAAAATCTAAAAGATGAAGATAGCTCTAAAGATTAAAATATTTGCTTGCTATCTTTGTCGTGGGGTTATTCTTAAAGACAACCTTGTTAGGTAGAATTGGCATGAAATTACAAAATGTGTTTTTATCACCATGATAAGACAATCACACATATGTTTTTCCAATGCAATTTTATCCGTCCTATATGGCAAGTCATGCAACTTGAAGTTTGTATCCACATGATAGTGTTGCCAATATTTTTGGGACATGGCTACATGGTATAGATCACAAGTACATAATTTTTCTTACGGTGGGAGAATATTTGATCATTGTGGCTATGTAGAAATGATAAAATATTTCTCTCTTGCATGTTATCTACCAGTGCACCAACACGCCCCGTTTATGGTCATCTCTACAGCGTGTAGGGTCTCACAACCTGTTTATGGAGGTGTCTACACAACTTTGGGACATGGCGAGTGACTTTTTTACCCAACATAGATGGAAACGTAATCTCTGTATTGGCCCTTCACCAACTTCGACGTTTTGCAATTTCTCATTTCAATATATAATTCATTTTTTCCATTTTATTACTTACAAACTTGTGTCGGTCGTGAGCATCCTAGTTATACAGAGTCGGGTGTAATGCTTAAAAGAGCTAAATACACATGTAGTTCCACAACTTTCCTATTATCTGCAAACTAGTCCCACTAGTTGTAAAGCGTGAAGTTCTACAATGCCACATTTCATCATGGAATTCATTGTGAACCTTTTTTTTCTCCTTGGATACAAGTTGTTGGACTAGGACTTAGCCTGTTACAAGTTGTAAGACTAGTTTACACATCCTATACAAGTTGTAGGACTATGGGTGTATTTAGCTCTACTTAAAACTTTTTAAGTAATAAAGCGTCATTTATCGAAAGAATATTGTTACATTAATCTTTTGAGTTTCTCTGATCACGAAGAGAAAGCCGAGGCTTGCTCCTGTAGGTGCATGGAGGATGTTAGGTCAAGTAGTATCATTTGCAAAAACAAAAACAAAATAGAGAGAGAGAGTAGGATCATACTTCCAATTCTTATTTTTAGCAGACTGGTTAAGGATGTGCATTACTAGGTGAATACAATCAGGTTTCTTCACCACTTAGATAATTGGTGGGAGAAAATTTTCAGATAATTGTCTAGCAGTTGTTTATTTTGGAGGTGAAGGAAGCTCCCTACCCCTATGGGTAGATGGGAAACGGGGGAAGGGGCATGAATTTGAGTCACTCACATGTGGGTTCTGCGTGTCAACAACTCAAAGTCACTAAAAATATGGGACATTACAACATCTCTGACAAGTGACCTATAATAGACTCCACATCGCTTGGGGGGTGGGGGGTGGGACAAATGTCTTGAACTCCCTCTATCTTAAAATAGCTGTTTTAGATTTGTCAAAAATTATCTAGATACTATTTAGTATTCCCTCCGACCTAAATTAGATGATCAAATTTATCAAGATACAAAGGAATCTAATATTAAATCATGTCAAGATACAATCGAATTTAGACAAATCTAATCAACTAATTTGGATCAGAAAAATTATATAGATTCATCTAAATTTGATAATATGAAGACATCTATTTTAAAGGGAGAGAGTATATTTTATGGAAAATGATATGATTCCCCCGGGGGATCCCATCGTCGCGTCCCCCGGGTCGGGAGCCGTTCAATCGGTTTTGATCCGGCCGTCATTTTCGCGCCACGTGGCCTCTTCCTTGCGGTTGCTACACGTTCGCACGTCTCCCGGGTCGGCCCTCTTCCTCGCTTGCAAGCAAGTTCCTATTCGCACGCGCGACTCCCGCAGTTGAGCGAGGCGACGCCCGCGCCGCCGCCCACCCCCTTCGTCCTCGACCGCCGGAGCGCCTCCGCCGCCGGACCCTTCTTCGTTGGTGAGTATTCTCCCGCAGCCTCCCTCTGTAACCTCCCCTCAACTGCCCCTCTCCTCCGATTTGACCTCTTCTTCCCGCAGGCGCCGGATCCCTTATTCCCGCAGGCGCCGCCTTCTCCTTCGTCGTCGACCGCCGGCGACCGCGGCCGAGCGCCGCCGACTCCTAGGTGTGACCCTCTCCCCTCTTTAACCTCCCGTGCCATAGAAACCCTCTCCCCTCTCTCATCTCTCTGACCCTCTCCCCTCTCTAACCTCCCGTGCCATAGAAACCCTAGGCGATGAGACCATGGCCCGGCGACTGTGGGCAGGGGAGCACCTCCGGCGGCGACAATGTTCAGGTATTGCCTTTTGTGCTTCCAATTGTTGCCGTACCGAGGGATTTTTCGAGGATTTTGTGCTTGCAATTGTTGCCCCGAGGGAATTTTGTGTGTGATGTGGGAAATTGATGTGTTGAATTGATGTGCTAACTAGTAGTAGTTGTTGCTTTGTGCCATGTTGTGTTCTCTTGTTGATGAAATGTACTCTTGTTGTAGCATGGTTATGCTAATTTGGTAGTAGAAATTTGCTAATTATGTAGTAGAAATTTGCTAATTATGTAGTAGAATTGTGCTACTCTAGTTGTATCATTTTGCTAATTTAGTAGTAGAATTGTGCTACTCTAGTTGTATCATTTTGCTAATTTAGTAGTAGAATTGTGCTAATCTAGTTGTATCATTTTGCTAATTTAGTAGTAGAATTGTGCTACTCTAGTTGTATCATTTTGCTAATTTAGTAGTAGAACTATGTTACTCTAGTTGTATCATTTTGCTAATTTAGTTGTTCTTTTGGTAGTAGCATTTTGCTAGCAGTTATGGTAGCAATTTTTAGTAGTAGCATTTTTGCTACTTTAGTAGTAGCATTTTGCTAATTTAGTAGTTGGATTTTGCTATATGTAGCTACCAGTTATGCTTCGATTGCATTTTGCTACCATTATGCTACGTTGCATTTTGCTACCAGTTATGCTTGTGCTACATGGTATGTTTGTAGTATCGATGCTAGTAGTAGAATATTTTTGCAATCATACCGCAAAGAGTTATGCTTTTTGTAGAATATTTTTGCAATCAGTTATGCTTGTGCTATGCTTCCAGTTGGATTTGCAGTATCTGATTGCTAGTATTTCCTGATTGCAGTATCTGATTTGCAGTTGTAGAATATTCTACTACTAGCATCTGATTGCTAGTATTTCCTGCAAAGAGTTATGTTTGTAGTACCAGTTATGCTTGTGCTACCAGTTATGCTTCGATTGCATTTTTCTACGATTATGCTAGCAATTTTATTAGTAGCAATTTTAGTAGTAGCATTTTTGCTACTTTAGTAGTTACATTTTGGTGATAGCATTTTGGTTGGTTGCTACATGTGGAAGTTGAGGTCACACCATAACCATACATGTTTCTATTTTCCTTTTCTTTGCAGTTCTTCTTTGTTGATAAGAGCCAAAAGGGCAAAAGGTTGTGGAGGATATTTGGATGTCGAAGGACCGTTTGATTGCTAAGCGTTTGAGTATCCTTGCGACAACCTTTCTCCACCAAGAAGCGATTATTCATTCAAAGAGTGCATTTCGAGCATTGTTGAATGTTGCACAGTTTAGGATTCCTAATGAGCTTACGGATTTTGTTGCTACACATACTTCTGCTCGTCTCCGTGAGTACAAGCTTCGGAAGAACCAGATGGTGTTTACCACGGATATGGTGAGGAAAGTGTTTGGAATCCGCTGCGGGAGAAAGCCTATTGATCTTTCTATTACTGGAGGTGCAGAGCTTGATGATATTCGAGCCCTCTACCATGGTGGGAAGAAGAGGGCAGAGTTAGCAACTGCTATCAATATGTTGAAGAATTGTGCTGATACAGATGAGGAAACCATCATTCGCACTTGGGATCTTGTTTCCCTGGCCACTGTTGTTGCTCCAAAAAGCTCGAACCATGTTAACTTGGAATATGTTGGTCTCATGGCTGACCCAACCAAAACAGATGAGTATGCTTGGGATGAGCATTTGTTGGGTTTGTTGATGCAAACTGTGAGCAATATTCAGAAGAAGAAGAAGAAGAAGAAGAAGAAGAAGAAGAAGAAGCAAGCACATGTTCTTCCAAAGGACTGTAGCAAATCTGAGTTTTGGATAACTGGCCCATTCATTCTTCTTGGTGTAAGTTATCTCCCATCTTTTATATTTGTTTGTAGCGGTTTACAGCGTTTGTTTTGCTACTACTAACTTTAATTGGCCTCTTTTTGTAGATTGCTTATATGGATCATTTGGATTTCCCACCCTGCAATCACACTTTTGACAAGTCATTGCCTAGAGTATGCTCTGTCAAGACCAGTGACTTCACTTTTGTTGTACAACATGACTCGGATAGGAAGATTTTATCGAACAAAACTGTTTTCGGCAGGCGAGATGTAATGTTCTTTCCAGCACCACAAACATTCTATTCTTTCGTTGATCCTCTTAATGTTAACATTACTTTTTATTGTGTGTAGTTCCTCCCATTGTCTGCAACACCTTATGGTACAACTCCTGGTTATGATGATTTCAACAAACCTGCTCCAGTGGAAGATGTTGATGTTAATCCTTCTGCTTCATTGAATAAATGGCTAAATTTCCCTAGCAGCCAGGATTTGCAGGTATGAAATTGCTACTGAACTGTTTTTTGATTGCTACTTCAGTGCATTTGATTTTGCTACTTAGCTACATTGCTCTGCTACCTCTTTTTGCAATCAGTGAACATGTATTATAGGTTTTGCTACTTTAGTGTATAGGTTTTGCTACTTTAGTGTATAGGTCTTGCTACTTTAGTTTACAGGTTTTGCTACTTCAGGTTCTGGTTACGCTACTTTAGTTTCTGGTTTTGCTACTTTAGTGTATAGGTTTTGCTACTTTAGTTTAGGTTTTTGCTACATTAGCTTTATGAATTTGCTACTCCTTGTCGTTAGCCTCGGTGTTAGAATGCGAGTCGCCGAGTCGCAGCGATAGCGGCGACGGGCGGCATTTATGCCTACCCTAACACCCTTCGAGGTTTTGTCGCCAGTAGCGGCGATTTCAAACCCAGTCACTGAACTAGAGTTTACGCTTTATGTATGTTGCCGACTTAGGGTGGGGGTGGTGGATAAGTTACCCCAAATTATCTACCCGTATGCAAAAGAAGCTTAATAGAATTTTATTACACCATATTTTTCGAGGATTCGTTTCAGACGCGCGATAGCGGCAGATGTGAATCCGAGCCGCTATGCTTAGAATTTCATCATTTATCTTGTTTCTGGTTTACTAACTTGCTTCTAATGTTTGCTAACAGGTTCATGCTCGTTTCAAAACATTGTATGAGAAGCACAAGGCTATTTTTGAAGCAGATGTTGATGTGACAATGAAGAACCTTTCTGCTGGATTGAAGCGCATGCAGGCTCAACGCATGGCTGCCCTTTTGGTTGATGTTGAATCATCAAGTAAAGAAGAAGGAGCTGGACCAAGTGTTGTTTTTCCAACCAAAAGTACAGCAGATGATGATGATCAGCTGCAGGATGATGATGGTTCAGAAACTGAGGATGATGAGAAGCTTTATGCTACATCGGAGCCCGAGGACCATGGTGTTGCTGCAGCTGCTGCTAAGGATACTGATGGTGATGCTGATGATGTTGTGGAGAAAGGTGGTGCTGCAGATGCTTCTATGGAGCAAGGTGGTCCTGTAGCAACAAAACATGTCGATGTTCCTCAAGCAGCAATAATCATTGATTCTATGAGCAAGGGAGTTGATGCTACTGAGCAGCCGGATGTTGTTAGCCCAGAGGTCTCAATTCACCCCGTGAAGGATATTTCTGATGAAGCTTGGGCCAATGCTCCGGACAAACCACCGTTTGATCTTTTCGAGCCTGGGACCGATGAGTATGCAGAGTTTTGCATTTCACAGTCTCTCCCACCTTCCTGTGATGCCCCAACCGGTGCCGTGACCACTGCCTCTGATGCCTCTGAGAGTATTCCAGCATCACCTTCCACTTTGGTCGATCTTGCACCTTTCGGCTCTACTGAGCCTGCGACACCTGCTGTTCCCATTGCACCTGATATGAACATTTTATTGTAGTTTCTTAGATATGCTTCCGCTTGTTTGATTCTTAGATATGCTTCCGCTTGTTTGCTTAAGACACAATTGTTTTCTGTTTTTGCAGTTGTTGTTAACATTGAGTCAAGTGTTAAAGGAGATGGTAGCTCGGGTTTGTTGACACATGAGAAGAAGACAAGGTTTAAGAGGGCTGCCAAGGAGGAGCTCACACCTCCAAAGTTGAAAAAGATGAAGGTCTCTGAAGATGTAGAACAAAAATACTCCATATTTGTGATGAATGGTCGGAAATTCAAGAGCCATCCGAAGGATAGGGCACCGTAAGTTTATGTTTTTTGCTACTCAAGTAATGTTTTGCTACCTTACATCTAGCTGATTGCTACATGTGTTAATGTGTTTTGCTACTTACTTTTTTCACTTGTAGGTTACAGTTTTCCATTTAATCTTCTACAGCTTGAACTACCTGCTACCTTATTTCATTTTTTTTGCTACTTTACATTGAACTGTTTGCTACTTTAGTTCATAGTTTTTACTACCTGCTACCTTAGTTCATTCATTTTGCTACTGTACATTGAACTGTTTGCTACTTTAGTGCATAGTTTTTGCTACTGTACATTGAACTGTTTGCTACTTTAGTTTATTGTTTTTGCTACTTTACATTAAACTTTTTGCTACTTTAGTTTACAGGTTTTGCTACTTTACATTGAACTGTTTCCTACTTTAGTTTATTGTTTTTGCTACTTTACATTGAACTGTTTGCTACTTTAGTTTTTTTTTTTTTGCTACTTTACATTGAACTGTTTGCTACTTTAATTTACAGGTTTTGCTACTTTACATTGAACTGTTTGCTACTTTAGTTTATTGTTTTTGCTACTTTACATTGAACTGTTTGCTACTTTATGTATAACTATCTGCTACATGTGCATTCCTTTGTGTAGGCCAGTTTTTGTGGAGATTGGGCGGTATTATTGTTGCTCTGAACTTTCAAACATCGCCGGCGCCAAAATCTAGATAGTGAGTTGATGAATGTTTGGATTGAGAAATTTAACCATGAGTCGGACATTGTTTGCAAGAAAAGTGCACGGCAGAAGAGGAAGTACGCTTTCACGCAGCACTTTGTGGTAATTCGCACTTTTCTTGATCTTTTACTTGCTCAATATGCATATGACAGGTACTCTGCTAGCATTTTCCTACCTTTTGTGTGCTTGCTGAACCAATATAGATAGTAGCAAATTTTACTTGCTTTTGCTGCTGCCTCATACTACTTTTTATCCTCAATACAAAACAGGAGAAGCTTATTGTTAATCCAAAAGCATTCAATGCTAAAGCATGTATGGATGAGTTGAAAGAGCAGAATGCAAAGTTTAAGATTTTCAAGTGTGACCTTGTGAGATAACATCCTTGCTTCCTATCTTGTTCATGTTTGCTTTCTATTACAAGATGCTAAATATTAATTCATGTTTTAATGTAGCTATACTTTCCTATTGTGAAGTTCAACCATTGGGAAGTTCCCTGTATCAACCTAGTAGCAAAGCAGATGCATATTTTTGATTCAATGAAAGGGTCCAAAAATGCTAGTGTGATGGATGATTGTGCACGTAATCTGATTAGTAATCCAGCTATACTTGTTCATTGTGTTTGCTACATTTATAGTATGACCTTTTTTTTGATGCATATCATTAACCATGTAGTGTGTTTGCTTTGTTTTCCAGTTCGCAAACTTTGCAATTCTTGTGAATCAATCAAAACTAGCAGACAATATCAACTTCGACACTTACCTGCTAACCAATCCTGATCACCCACAGCAAACTACCATGTAAGATTTTGCTCACCTTTTTTCAATCCTTGTCCTGATCACTAGTTTCAACTTTTGCTATTGTTTTTTAATTGCTACCTAAGTTTACAACTCTTGCTACTTTAGCTTCCTACACTTGCTACATCAGTTTCTGCTTGTTTTTTACTAATCTATCTGTTTGTTTTTTGACAGATTTGATTGTGGATTCTTCAGCATGCTCTTCATGGATAGCTTCACCGGCAAGGTCATGGCGGAGTTCGACAACAATGCTATACCAATTCTAAGGAAACTTCTTACATCTGATCTGATTGAGGCAAGGCAAAACAAAGGATCATTGCTACAGCTGATGGAAGAAGAGTTACAGAAGAAGCGTAGTTAGGTTGAAACTAATGTAATCGTTGAAACTGATATCGTCCTTGTGATCTTATTTTGCACTTTGTAATGGTTCAAACTGATGTAATCGTGGATGTGTTCGTTGCTGCAACATCTATGGATTATCTTTTGTGGATATGTTATGTTGGATGGATAAGTGCTACATGTTTGGAATGGAAGCTTTTGAAATTTGGAATGTTGATTATTGTCTTCTGAAGCTTCAAATAGTGTGATTGCTTTGATAAGTTCTGTACATGCTACATACATGCTGCATAAATGCTAAAAATGAGTATTTACCTAGACATGCTGTCAATTTTTTTTGGCCACCCCAGGTGTTAATTTGCTACATCTGTGTAGTCATATTGCTACATGCATAGAAATGGTGTGCTACCCAGGTGTATAAGATTTGCTACTAGGTTTAATGTAGCAAATATACCTATGACATTCATTCATAAGAACAAGTTTTGTCTATGGTAGCAATTTTATATACAAAATGCAGGTTGTATGCTCCAAAGTGGAAATATTTTTGCTACCAGCAATATTCTGTCATATCACAAAATTCATATCTTGCATCAAGATGATGCTACATCTATATTGTATGTATGCTACATAGTAATGACAAAAATGCTACTCTCTGGTAGTACATGTAGTTTCAACTCTATAGTTTCAACTCTATTTTCGCTGCATTCCCCGCAATCAGTGCTTCCATGGATACACATTGTTTGACGGTGTGACCTTCTTCATTGCAGTATGGGCATTTTTGCTTTCTTGGATTCTTCTTCTTCGGCGTTGCATCAGTTTGCTTCTTCTTTGTCTCTTGAGCTTTTTTCCTTCTCTTGGCATTTGCTTCATCACGAAGCTCAACCAATGGTTTGTTACACTTCGACTTCTCGGTTGGTCTTCCTTTTGGATTTACCCTCGCAGGGTTCTTGAGCGTGCTACTCGGAGCATCATTATGTTCTTCTTCTTGTCGTTGATTGTTTACACCATGCTGTGGAGGAATACTTTGCTCTTGTAGCAAAATTTCTGGCCCTCCTCCTTGCTGCTCTACTTCTTGCTCCTGTGTAGCATGTCGTGTGTTCCTCATATTTGCTACAAGACGCTTCGCATCATCAATCATCTTGGAAACAGCAACATATATTTCATCAGTGAAGCAAGCATCCGGCGAAGTTCATTCATCTTTCGCACAATGCATTGTACTTGAGAGTATTGGTTCTGGATCCCAAATCGATGGTATTTGTCCCGGATCGTGTGCAGGCATTGTTGCTGCAGTTGCACCATCTTCGTAGCATGTATCTCTCTGGAATTTGCTGGACATTCAAGTGCACCATCACCCTCACTATGTGCGGGCATATAAGGCCACACATCTCAAATGTGTTGCATCCGTACTTGTAGCACTCATCATCTAACTTGACTTGCACCTGGTAGGTTTTGACACCATAACCAGGGTTTGGAATGAGATCAAAGCACATGCCTTCACCCTCAACCTGCATTGGATAAAACCTGGTAGATTTCTCAATCATCTTTTGGAATCTTGTGAAGATATCCCTTGTGTATAACTCCAGCCCCTGCTTTTCAATGTTGTAGCTGCAAAATAAGGTTTGTTTTTGCTGAATGTCAGGTTGGTGCTACATCAGGTGTTACATTATGCTACAACAGTTTAAAAAATCTGCTACCACAGAAATAAAAAAATGCTACTTGGGAAAATCTGTCTGTAAAGAGAAAATCTCACCTTCCCCATAGTGGTGTTGTTGTTGTATCCATTGTGAATGCTGCATTGTCTTCTCTGTCTAGCATCAGGTTTTGGCACAACTCGTATTGCTGCACGAAGTTCCAAACTGAGCCACTTGGGCGAACTAAAGTTTTAAAGTACGAGTTGAGGCCTTCAGATCTTCTGTTGTGCTTGTGAAGGAAAGAAACTTTGTCTCAAGTACACAGTGCCCACATTTTCTACTCTTCCACATGTTACGCAAATGAGTGTTCTCACCATAGCAAAGTTTCCAACATATGCCAAAGATATCTCAAATTCGCTACGGTGTTCGTGCTATAGATGCATGAGAAGAATCTTTGCACAAAAGGGCTACCTTCTCTCAAGTGAGGTCCAAGCTTTGTTCTTGCTAATCGTAGAACATGGAAGATGCAAGATCTGTGGACGAATCAGATATATGTTTGAAATTGTCACGCCATTGCTTGGTCTTGGTCTGTCATGATATGGTCTAGCGCCAAACCGTTCATTGCTTCCTTAAGTTTGGTGAATACCCAACTGAATGTTTCTGATGTTTCATCAGGTAGCAAAGCACAGCCCAACACAATTGTATGTGTGTGGTTGTTGATGCCCACAAGTGGAGCAAAAGGCATGTTGTACTTGTTGGTACAAAATGTAGTGTCGAAAAACACCGAGTCCTTGTATTTGGGGTACAAGGCCCTTGTCCTGCCATCCACCCAAAAGAGAGCTCTCACAGCATTGTTTTCATCCACTTGCTTATCAAAGAAGAATGTAGGGCTTTCTACTTGTATCCTTTCAAAGTACTCAATAGTCATTGACATGTCTCACAGCGAAACTTCCTCACGTAGCATAGTCCTTATGTTGGACACATCACGCTTCACAAAACCAAGGCACCTCGGGTCGCCTCCGTGCACACTTCCGAGGCATCCCATTATCCGTTGTGGTAATGTTTTGGTTGTGTAAAGTTTGGATGAACCGAAAGCCCTCCTCAAGAACCTTCCTATGAGACCGGTAGTACCGTCTTCTCCCAATTTGCTTCAAAGAATCGGTGTGTGTGCTCTCCTTGAAATACCGTATACCATATTCCATTTCTCTTTCCAACGAGCATTCTAGCTTTACAATCATGCCAAAGACCCTATTCTTACGCCTCAAGTCCGCTACGTCCATTTTGAGTCCAAATTTTGTTTGCTACGTGATTTACGTGCCTTGAAATTGCTCATGTCTATTGGACCTCCTTCTCCGTAACTATCCTTAGTAGCATTTTTTGCTTTCATCTTGGTTTTCCCGGCATGGACACACTCAAAAACCCTACTAAGAATTGCATCTTTTGGGGCACCTCTTGCTGTGCTATACTTGGTGTTACCAATCCGTGTACCAAACCCGAGTTTGAAAGCATAGTCATTGTATACTTGCTTCGCAACTTCAAGGTCATCAAATGTCATGCCAACATATGGTACAAGAGGCTGCGAGCAAATCTCTTCACCACCTTCTTCATCAACAAATGAAGCATTGCTACTAGCTGCACTTTCTGCTCTTGTAGCAAATTTTTGTCCAAAGGTTCCTGCAGCAGATTGTGGTGGAGCAATCTCGTAATAAGATTGTGGTGGAGCAGCATATCCTTCAGGACCGTATTCATCAGCAGGCTGGTTGAGGTCGAATCCTCCCAGTATACTATCAGCAACAAACACCTGCAATTTAAAAGAAAAAAGTTTAGTTTGAAGCATAATGTGCTACATAAATGTACTGCATGTAGTATTACCCTAATTTGCTACATTAATGTGCTAGATCACCCTAATTTGCTACAATGTAGCACCACATGTGCCCAAATTTTTTCTGCACTGTAGCACATTGTCCAGCAAAGCATGTTGTAATTTTCATTTTGCTACAATGTAGCACCCTAATCTATTTTGAGGTTTCCTGCTACCATGTAGCACAACCATATTTAGTACTCTGTGTTTTGGTACTTGCTACTCTGTGTTTTGCTACTTGCTACTCATGTCAAATGATTGGCCTGTAAAAGCGGTTTGTAGCAAAATAGAGGGACAACAATGGTGGAAACCTAATCTAGAGCTTACCGATGGTGCCGGAGGTTCTTCCTCGGATTTTGATTGAAAACACCGGAGGATTTGTGTGCTTAGCTAGATTAGGTTCTGCGCTCGATTGGAGACATCGCCGTTGGAATCGAGCGTCGCGGGTGAGAGGATTTGATCCCCACTAGAAGCTACGATTGGCGGCGGATAAGGTGGTGAGGTGACCGGGAGGGGGTATGGTCCCTCGAATATGGCTCATCTCCGTGGCCGTGAAGGAGATCGACAGTGCAGACTCCTCCGTCGTCCTCGCGCCGCCGCTTGACTCCCGACCGGTCTGTTTTGCTACTCTGAAACGGTTTTTGCTGCGACATAGCAAAAGCGGGGGTGGAGGAGGTCGACGGGATGATCAGACGGTTTAAAAGTTTTGATCGGACGGCTCCGAACCCGGAGGATCGGGGGCAAATATCCCCGGGGAACGCGTAGCGCGCACCATATTTTATGGACAGCCCTACGCGTCCCCCGGGGGATCTGTGGTTTTCATCCCCCGGGTCCCTAACCAACCACGTGTCCTCTTTTTTGATTCAAAATCCCGCTTTTGCTACATTTCTCCCGTTTTTGCTACATTTGCCCCGCTTTTGCTACATTGTAGCAAAAAACGGTTCAGTCCAGAAAATAAAAAACAGACTAGACCTCGCCGGAGATTTCGCCGGAGACCTCGCCGGCGACCGTGTAGCAAAAAAGTTGAGCTAATGTAGCAAACCCGACCACCTGGGAGACTCGGAGGCTTTCGCCGTAGACCTCACGGAGACCGTAGCAAAACGTTACGCTATTGTAGCAAAACGCAAAACGGTGGTAGCAAAAAAGTTGTGCTAATGTAGCAGATCCGATCTCACGGAGATGACCTCACCGGAGATCGTGTAGCAAAAACTCAACGCTATGAGTTTGTAGCAAAATTAGCCCTCGCTTCGCCCAAGGTAGCAATATCATGCACTCATAGTAGCAACATCGCAGACCCAAGGTAGCAGAGCCGTATGCCGTCGGTAGCAACGGTTTATACCCATGGTAGCAAAAGCCACCGGCCATGGTAGCAACGTTGTCGCCATGGGTAGCATGCAGTCGACCTTCAGAGCAAAATCCATCCTTCTTCGGAGACCTCGCCGGAGCCTTTCGCCGGAGACCTCGCCATAGACCTTGTAGCAAAAACTTTGCGCTAGTGTAGCAAAATCACAAAACTATTGTAGCAAAAAATTTGGGCTAATATAGCAAAGCAGATCTTGCCGGAGACTTCACCGGAGATCTCGTAGCAAAATATTTATATTATTATAGCACCACCATCGTCTACGTGTAGCAAAACATGACGCCACTTGTAGCACCACTGCCGGCCCACGCGCACCATCGCTGAGGACCACGTGTAGCAAACCTTGACGGCAAGTGCTTGCTCCAACAGGCGACCTAGTCCGCGGCGGCCACCGCCTGCCGCAGCAGAGAGGTGGACGTAGAGCTCGGCGGCGGCCATGGCGTCTATGATGAGAGCACCAGTTATGCCAACTGTTTCGCCGAACGCACGCCGACCTCATGGCTCTCGCCGGGACACGGCGCGGGGGAGAGGGACGCCTTGAAGAGATGGCGCGAAGAGAATTCTTTGAAGGGCGATCTACAAAGTGGCGGCCATGGCGGGCGCAACGGCGGTACTGAGATCCGTGAGCAGATTGCTGCCCAACTCCAAATGCGTTTGAGTGAAGCAGTGGTGTGAGGCCGTTGGATTTGTGAAGATTGGGTTGGCAGTTTTTTTTTACGACCCGTACATCCCGCTGGGCAGTTGAGGAAGCGCGACCCGGGGGATCGATCCCCGGGGGACTACTATCCTTTTCCATATTTTATCGGGATGATACATTATGTCACATCCCCTGGCGATGTAAAACCCAACGCGTGAAGACCCAACCGCCACGCTCAATGTTCACCGCCGCAGGCTCCTCTCGATCTCCTTTCTGCTGCTGCCGTCGTCGGCTGATTTCCGCTCGTGGGCTTGCTCCTGCTAGGCCGCCGTCTCCTCGCTCGTCTGCTCGGCCGCCAATTTGCCGGATTTGGAGGCATTGCGGTGGTGGCTGGCACGCGCCCGCCATCTCGATTCACCTCGACGTGCTGGCCTCGGCCACCAAGCCGCCGCTCGGAGCCGCTGGCACTGGAGGTCGTCCGGCTCCTCCGAGGACACGCCACTCAAGGGCCACCGCTCGCGCCGGACCCGTCCCTTGCTTCCGGCGTCGCCCGCCCTACCTCTCTGCATCCGTCCCTAGCCGACGGAGCCGCCAGCCTGCCTCGACTGTGTGCGGCCCGCACCGAGGAGCTTTCCACCGTCCCCGCCCTCTCCGTCGCCCTGGCCCCTGCCGCCAGCTCTGATTCTTCCTCAATCGAGCTTTCTGCTGCAGCCCCACGTGGTATGCATCTAGGGAGGAGCTGCCATGGCTAAACTTTGAACTGCATCAAACTCTGCTTTTATTCTAAAAAAAGTGGAACCCCCATGACCTCCTGAGCACGTTCATACCCTCGGTTACCGCTGGCGAGTCTCGCCGGCGACGCAATCATCGATTTCATGACCTCTAGTAGCCCCTGTTCTTCTGAACCTGAACGTTCAGTTCAGTTTTCTGAACGACAGAGAAGTTGTTGTCTGTTGAGCCTTATTTAGCTAGCCCCGTAGCCCCTCTACTATTTTCTTTTCCTTTTGAGTCCAATTCAGTTAACCACGCGTCAAAAATCAACTTCTGTCCACTACATCTAACCGCACATACCAAATTAAAATTAATTCGTTGTTGATATGTAAAGATGCAAGTGGGTCATTATTAGGGTACCCTTTACCCTCTTTAGTTAAAAAAAATGAACTAATCATTTCAAAATGATAATGTCATCACAAAAGTTAGTTCATTTTATTGAACTAAAGAGGGTAGAAGGTACCCTAACATTGACCCACTTACATCACTATTGATATGTTTGTGGTGATCTTGCATAGTTAAAATTTAGGAGAGAAGGGCGACAGCTGTGCCTTATTTTGCATCACCTAGTGCAGCAGCAGTGTCCTACAATTAGGGATGTAAATGGCACTTAAATGGCATCAGAAAGTTCCGTTTATCCAACTTGTTATGTTCTTTGTTTTTAAAAACATAAATTTTATTGAACTGGAGTACTAATAAATGGTATTACGCGAGATTAAGTGGTGTGCTGCTTACATCCCTACCTACAATACATCACCTGAAAACCCCAAAACCGCACAAGTGATGTAAACCCCCCATTTTAGTAATACTATATAATTTTTACATCATCTATTTTGAGTGTCCTTTAATACATCATCTGTTAGAGTTGCTCTTACGTCAACTATTGCCGGCAGGGGAAGGGGATAGGGGGCTCCCTGATATCAGTACAGGAGAAAATATCCGGTGGAATCCAACTTTCTTGAGCGGGGTTGGAGGGAACTACTCCTTCCGTCATAAAAAGGATGTCTCAAGTTTGTTTGAATTTGGATGTATCTACTCCCTCCGTTTTAAAATATAAGACGTTTTAGCTTTGTGAAGAAAATGTATCTAGACAACTTTTAGTATATAGGTTCATAGAGATTCACTCCGAACCTATACACTAAAAGTAGTCTAGATACATTTCATTCACAAAGCTAAAACATCTTATATTATGAAACGGAGGGAGTATATACTAAATAATGTCTAGATTTATTCAAATTTAGATAAACTTAAGACATCCTTTTTAGGACGGAGGGAGTACATATGATCACATGGTTGGTCCCTCTGTGTCTTACTTAATACCACCTCTGTTTTTAAATATAAATCATTTTGGTAGTTTAGTACTAAATATACAACGTTTTGGTGGAGTAGTTTAAATTGAACTGACAAAATCTATATATTTAGAAACACAGGCACTGTTTCTGTAAGTATCTTCTTTATGCAATACGCATTTGCTATTTATTCTGATGGAATTGTTTCATTTGTTGCGCGCCACAGTTTCATGTGCGAAACTGTTTAGTTTCAGACTTCGATAATGTTTCTGGTTCTGTCAGTACCATTGTAACTTCAGGACTTATGTCGTCTGAGGAATAAAGTTGGAACTTATGCTCCTCCAATTTAAGTTCCACTATGCTGGGCCCGTGAACTAAACAATCTCAAACAAGGTACATTGCGCATCACAGCTAACGCTGTTTTCTAGTACAATACACGCATCAAAACGGACGACGCACCAAAGCGCTCATGCATTTCTAGTTAGAACTATACATGGAACAGAAGCAAAACTGTAGGTTCCTATTTGATATTTACATACACGTAACCAAAAATAAAAACTATACATCACAAACCCCACCAGCTCTAAATCTTGCTAATACTAACAGCAGAATAACCTGAAAGTATTACATAGATGAAACAATATGGCAACACGATTGGATCACCAGACAAAATGTTCTCTAAATGCTAATACATCATAGGTGGCTGGTGGCCCCTGGTTGCTAGCTATTATCTTTCAAAAATCTCCATAATCATCAGTTCCAATCGCTCGGCAGAACACATGGCTTTCTCAGATCTGGATCGGGACATCCACTTCAACAAAGGACTGTGGGAACTTCGCCTTTCCTGCAATGCCTTTAAGAAGTTCGCATATTTGGGAACAATTAATTTCACTATCTCTTGACGGAGTGTCTTTTTAAGCTCAGTTTGAACTTTCCAAGTCATCTGGCTATCACAGATACTATAAAATTCTTCCATAAATGAATCCACGGATGAACGGCATGGCTTCTTCAGGGAATCACCATCCAGATATGACAGCATAGGTGGAAACCAGTATTCCTCAAGGTACCTCGCGATGTATTGGTCAACCAGTGAAACTAAATTACTCACGACACTTGGAGGGAGTAATCCTGGATGGCACTTCTTCTGCAGAACATCATATATGTTGTTCAAGAAGAATATGTACCTTTGTCCCTTTTCCTTTTCTTGGAATTCTATTTCTGCAAATTCCTTGAGCTTGGATATCAAACAGTTGAACATGTCAGAGCAAGGGCCAGTGTTGTAATCTCCGGATTCAAGTATTGACTGCACCATATCTCTGTTGCGACAGAAGAATTCCAGGACTTGTATGAAAACAAAGGTTGCTGGATGAATAATTGATTCTCGGGTTGATTTTTTTCTGCTACAAATGACAGTCCTCTGAATTACACCTTTGAAAGCGTGCACCATCTTATTAACAATACCAGCAACCTCACCAGATCTGCTGAAAGGCAAGTCTTTTATATTGAATAGGACATCAACAAGTGCGTCAAAAACAGTGAGCATTTGTGAAATATGGTCAGCAGACCATATTGCATCACTGAATGAACAGGCAACACCAAGGAGCTGCTCTAAAGGCTGCCCAGCTACCTCTGAAAAGTATTGTTCCCAATTCTGCTCATGTAACTGTTGCTTACTTAAACCAACAAGTTTGGTAGTAATTTTGAGCCTCATGATCCAAGTCTGTGTTGTTTCACTGGTCAACCCACGAGGACCTGCAAAGGCTTCTGCGCCCGCCTTAAGGATCCATGAATTCTCATGTACATCAGACAGTCTGTAACATGGACAAGATTCAAACTTCAGAATATACTACAAAATGCATACATACAAGGTTTCTGGAAGTTACGTATAAACTATAAAGCATCAAAGAAACAATTCTCCTCATCAAGAACATCGATTCAACTACACAGCAGGATATATCCCAATAAGAAACCTCATAATGTAAAGACAAACAAAATATGATTGACTAGCTTCAGATACTTTGGAAGTTATATGTTTCCATAATATATACCTGGTTTAAAGCAGGGCCTTGCTTAAAACCTACAGCTCTGCCTTTTGGTTTGAAGCAGCTCAATGTGGCCATCTACCTCGCTTTTTAATGACATATGGCTTGGATAACCTCACACAGATGATAATGCCTGGTTATCTGCAATAAATATTCTATACGATGTTACTGTGATGCATACGTATGCTTTCTTTTTTTCTTTATGTAGGATGATTGGTATTGAGAATGTAAGTATTATCACCTACTGAAAGGCTTCAACTAACATTGTTTCTCTACGTATTTTTCTTCTTTCCATATCTGCTAATTTTAACTTGTTCAGTGTAAAGATTAATTACCACTGGCACTAATTTAAAACATCTACTATACGCTTCTTAGTGAATTAAAATATTGCAAAAACAAAAGGATTTGCCCTTATTGCAATATTTTGATATGGAAGTAGAAATTGGTAGTGAACTACCTAGAAACACAGTATGATAGGAGAATGGGGCACAGTAAGCCATAGGAAAAGGAATATTCCTCAAAAATATAATGTTTTAGCTTGTTAGACTATTGGCTATTTGGTCTTTTGTTTCCCCCTTCCTCGTTTTTCGGTTCTCTGATCCACCCCCTGTAAAGTGTTCTCTGCCTTTTTATAACCTTTTACTGTGATGCTGAGTTCATGTGGGTCATTTTGGAGTCCAAAATTCCAAACGAGTTGAAATGAGAAGAGTTGGTGGACGCACAATAAGATTATCAGCAAGAAAGCTTGATAGTTTGCATTAGACTGGAAATTCACTAGGCAGCAGTTTCTTTTATCCATGATTTGCTGGCATGTTACCCTCGAGAAATACATTTGCTACACAAAATTTAATTTCTGTGTACGCAATAACAAGCAAAAGCTCTGGGTAGTTACAAGGAAAACTTGGGAACTGTGATTAAAGCGAGAAGTTTTTAGTGTAGCCTCAGCATAGAGTCAGAATTGTTTTTGGAGAGAACAGGCAGGAGGACTGCCGTACTTACATTAACCAACAAGATAAAGGTGCAATACAACAGAAAGAGGCAAACAGCTAAAACTGTGTGCTGAAGAGCAGCAATAGACAACCACCCTATAAGAAAAGATACATTAGGCAACTGCACATGGCATGGTCACACGACCAAGCATTCTATCATACTCCATGGCTCCTCACATCCTCCACAGCACACTTTCTTCAGACATGGCAAAGATAAGTAGATAATGTCCTGGGTCCTTCTGCTTATACTACTGGACACACATTTGTTCCTTTCTTTCCACAGCGCTCAGGAGATTAAAATCACAGTGTCGAAGCCCTTTTAGATGTGGTGTTAGAAATCAGCGTGGTGTGGAGAAACTGTATGTTCTTGGCATTCTAGATGGCTTCATGGCCAAGCGCCGAAAGATATAGCACCAAATTAACCTGACTGCCATAGAAAGAACAGGGAAGTACCCGAACGGAAGTTGGTTTAGAATGTAAGAGAAATAAGGCTATGGATATGCACGGCTTGCTGTGTACCCCAGGCCCCAAGCGTGCAATAGCTGGACATAGCAGTTTACCCTGCTTTGAACATCAACATTTGCAAGACGGGTGGGGGTGCAACTTTCGGATTGGAAGAAACCGCAGGCTTACTAAGACCGGATATCTAAATTCTGTTGGGCAAGAGTAATTGTTGACTGTGTACCAATTGCGAAATGAGGATTTGAGTAATAGTTGAATAGATTGTGGTTCTTGTGTACCGAATGCGATTTGTTTGTGAATTGTGATCAGTTAAGAACATGTAGCTGCTTGTATTGGACACTGAAAAGCAGATCACACAAAAAACATGCAGAACCGCCAGAACACAAGCAGAACAGACACATGCAGACTTGCAGAGAGAGGAAAGGAACCCTGTTTGTGGTGGAAAGAAAGGCACAGGAAAGAACCGTGCTCCGGGTCCAAAGTAACCAAAACTGGTACCGTCGGAGGACATGATCACCACCAGTTGATTGATGATGAGTACTATAGTACTACAGACATGGATATATACAGAAAGAACGAGCGGTCCGTACCGAATCGAGTAAAAAGGTACTAGCAGTACATCGGAATGAAATCGAAGAGAACAAATGAAGGATTGGTGATGGGCGCATACAAACCTGTGCACGGCGTCTCCTTGTCGAGCATCGGGGAGCGAGCCGGGGAGGAAGAAGAGACGGGGATCCCCTGCTTCGAGCGACTGGATTAGCGGGTACCCGTGGTGCCGATTTCTGGCGCGGCCGCTCACGTCGTCGTCGCTCGAGTCAGAGTCGGACGAGTCGACCCGCGGCATCTTGAGAGCGTCGATCGACCGCCTCCCGTGGACGATGGCGAACTCGAGGACGGCGGTGGCCGCCGCCACCTGCGCGGGGTCCAAGAGAACGGGAACGCGATGGGGCGGCGGGTTCTCCCGGTTCAGGCCCGGCGAAGGGCGCGGATCCATGGATAACCACCTGGCGAGCTTCGCGGGAGCCCGGGCGATGGTGCCTCCCCGCAGAGCGAGGACGAGGGCGAGGGACAAGAAGCGGGCGAGGGCGAGGAAGAAGGTGCTGTGGAGATACAGCCTTGGGCCCCACGCCTGATTCTCGGTGGGAGGGATGCAGTCCATCATGCCGCCCCCCGCCGGTGCCGGCGGCGGCGGCGAGTGATGATTTGCGTTGGGTAGGGGGAGGAGGAGGGGACGGCAGGGGAGATTCAGAGTGAGGGGATTGGCAGAGAGGGGCGGCGCTTTGGGGGGGGGGGGGGGGTATTATGTACTACAGTACTCGCTAGTCGCTCCGCACCACATGGCCGTACCAGCAGTCAAACTTTGAAATGGAGCGACAGACAGGCGGCGATGCCGACAGTGCGGCCGCTTACGTGTAATAACTCTGGATTCGGATCGGTCCGAGGTGTTCTCGGTGCTTGCTTGCGACCGATGTCCTTTCCGTACGACCACGTTTGCCATATGCACTAGTAGTACTAGACTGCCATACTTACAATTTCCCAACGTTTGTTGGGATTTGGCAAACAAAAAAGAAGGTGTTTGGAGATTGTTTCAAACGAGGTTAGAGTAGCTACGACATGTCTTGTTTTCTTTGGTGGACGCTGTTTCTGCGCGAAAACCGAACAATTTTAAGGAAAAATAGGTGCAGGAAAATCATTTTTCAGACTCGCCTGAAGGAGTAGTACCACTACCACTCACTCAAAAGCAACACGAAACTCGAACTAGTACTCCACTGGGAATCCGGTATAGTGTATCTAGAAGCTCATCGAGCTACAGTACTAACCAGTAGGCTCAATGAGTCAAAAGCGACACCAATCAATAGAGAAGCTCATCACACCCCTTCTCCCATTCTCTCTCCCTGAGCTCCTGCTTTGAGAGTCGAGTGCTTGCGGCTGGGCCGACCCCGAGGCCTCTCCGTGGCGGTAGGAGATAGCAAAAGGAAAGCGTAGGAGTAGGATTTAGGTTTAGTTTTACGGTTTTACTTTCTTGGTAGATTGGAAATGGTCTCTGGATCTTGGCCAGATAGAGTAGGATCTCTTTGCTTCTTGCTGTCTCCTCTGGTTGGAGCAGAAGTGAGAGGAGGTCACCGTCTCAGTTAATAAGCTTAATTGCGGTTGGTCTTGGTGGTCTTCTTTGAGTCTTGTCGAGCTTGTCTGGCGGTGTGGAAGCAAAGAGGTGTGGTCGAGCGTGGATGAGGCTCTCTGGCCGTAGAGTGGAGGCGAGAGACCCGAGTCCATGTGCTTTCTCAGCTGCGACTAGCGATTTGTGTCATTGGTTTACGTGATGTCATTGCCGGCCGCTCCTTCTCTTGGCTTGGCCGAGGAGGCGAGAGAAGGTGGGTGGTCTTGGCGGCTGCAACGTCGCGGCCCGCGAGGGTTACTCGTGGAATCGCTTCTTCCGGCCTTCCCAGGGCCGTCTCGTTTTGGCCGGTGCTATCCTTGGCCATGAGCATGGCCCTGCTGCGCCTGAGCTGGTGATCTCGGGCTTCACTTTCCTCCTTGGCTGGAGGGTCCTCTCCGATCCCGGCGGGGCGAACGACACCGCCTTTCCATCAAGTGGTTCCGTCCCCGATGGAGGAGCTGGTGGCCGCGGCTAGTGGTCAAAGATCGACGGCGACGATGGACCTGATCGCGTTTTCACGAATTTTCTTAGGGTGTTTGTTGTAAAAGTTAAGGCCTGTGCTGTATTTTCTTTATTTTTGGAGGCCCTTCTTGTATTTATACACCCACCGCCGTTTTAATGCAGATTCTGGCCCTTCGGGGCTTTTCCGTTCAAAAAAAAATAGAGAAGCTCATCGAGATACTGGTGGTATCACACGACAGCTCTCTCGGAGAAATACTCTCAGTTTTCATTATTTTTTAAAAAAATTATTCTTCCCGCTCGTTGCATGCCGTCCGCTGCTGTGTGGATCGATATATAGCATCTAGAAAGTTTCACACACGTGGATAAGCAAGCAGCCACACGGGCATGCGCTAAGCAACGACTCGTCACGCTCACGCCCTAAGCGCCGCCCCTTTCCTTGGTCTACTTGATGAAAGAAAAAGGAGAGCTACTAGTAGTAGTAGTACTAGAGGAGAATCGAATCAAGCGATCTACTCACGAGTGTACACTTTCCCGACGACGTGTTAGACCGACCAACGTCAAGGCATCCTCCGAAGCATATTCTCGTCTCGTCTCGGGATGCAATGCTAGACAGAGCCATCGATCCATCGGCGACCAACGTGTTTCTCCTCCTAACTAATCTCTCACTACAGCAATAGAATGCTACGCCGACAACCAAACAACCAAACGTCGGGCCATCGGCATAGCCATCGTTCAGGCCAGCCTCGTCAAACAGACGTTGGTGTAGAATTGCCCTCGGCATATCTATGTTACGTCCGACGGCTGTCCTCGGTGTAGCATATGCCGACGGCTGCCCTCGGTGTAGCTATTTTTTATTTTACCTCGTTAAACTTTAAAAAAATCATAACTAAATCATTCTAATTCGGAAAAATACAATTAATATATCAAAATTTGCAGAAAAATAAGATCTATCTACACTTAAATATTACACATCCGTAAATAAAAATTAAGTGAAACATAAAACATTATATATAGTTTAAAACAGGCATAAAAAATTCAAAAACGATCGAAACAATACGAAACCTTCGCGTGGTGTTATATTATGTGACATAGTTAGAAGGAAAAATATCAAACTTGGTATATTGATTACGTCTCAAAAAAACCTTCACAAAATGCCCTATCTCATTCGAGGTTTTTTGGATTTCGGGTCAAATGACCAATGTTATAGCTAGAATCAAGGCATAGTTTATGATAATGTCCCCATATTGTGCATACATGTGCATAATGGGATGGCGGAGAATGTTGCAGGATGAAGTTTTCATTTTTGTCGCACCAAAAAGCTATTTTCCGAACACAAAAAACGGACGGTTTTGTGAACCAACCACCAAATAGCTAATTCAAAATACTACCACCACGTTTTACAAAAATAATAGACCACCTTATATGAACAATGTCCCAACAGGGGGATCTGAAACCTTTCCGTCCACCTTTGGTGAAAAAGACAAATTCCTGCCGAATCGTCAGGAGGTGGGTCAGATATGAACTACATGTATATGATCTGATGCCCATGTTTTTTTACAAAAATCATTTTTAGGTTTATAATATGCTATTTTATCAAAGATCCAATGCAAGTTTAGCGAGGCTCGGTCCTGAGCTAAGAATCTTCATGCCATTCGTTCGACAAAGTTTGACGATAATTTAAAACGGACATAAAAATTCAAAAACGATCAAAACAATGCGAAACCTTCGCGTGGTGTTATATTATGTGACATAGTTAGAAGAAAAAATATCAAACTTGGTATATTGATTACGTCTCAAAAAAAACCTTCACAAAATGATTTATCTCATTCGAGGTTTCTTGGATTTCGGGTCAAATGACCAATGTTATAGTTAGAATCAAGGCATAATTTGTGATAATGTCCCCATATTATGCATACATGTGCATAATGGGATGGCGAACAATATTGCAGCAGGAAGTTTTCATTTTTGTCGTACCAAAAATCCATTTTCCATTTTCCGAGCACAAAAACGGACGGTTTTGTGAACCAACCACCAAATAGCTAATTCAAAATACTACCACCACATTTTACAAAAATAATAGACCACCTTATATGGATAATGTCCCAGCAGGGGAATCTGAAACCTTTCCGTCCACCTCTGGTGAAAAAGACAAATTTCTGCCGAATCGGTAGGAAGTGGGTCAGATATGAACTACAGGTATATGATATGATGCCCATGTTTTTTACAAAAATCATTTTTAGGTTCATAATATGCTATTTTATCAAAGATCCACTGCAAGTTTAGCGAGGCTCGGCCCTGAGCTAAGATTCTTCATGCCCGTCGTTCGACAAAGTTTGACGATAGTTTAAAACGGGCATAAAAAATTCAAAAACGATCGAAACAATGCGAAACCTTCACGTGGTGTCATATTATGTGACATAGTTAGAAGGAAAAATATTAAACTTGGTATATTGATTATGACTCAAAAAACATTCTCAAAATGACCTATCTCATTCGAGGTTTCTTGGCTTTCAGGTCAAATGACCAATGTTATAAATAGAATCAAGACATAGTTTGTGATAATGTGCGTATATAGTATATCATGGGATGGCGAACAATGTTGTAGAAGAAAGTTTTTCTTTTCGTCGTATCAAAAGGCCATTTTCCATTTTTCGAGCACAAAAAAACAGACGGTTTTGTGAAGCAACCACCAAATGGATAATTCAAAATACTACCACCACATTTTACAAAAATACTAGACCACCTTATATGGAAAATGTCCCAGCAGGAGGATTTAAAACCTTTCCGTCTACCTCCGGTAAAAAAGACAAATTTCTGCCAAATCGGTAGGAAGTGGGTTAGATATGAACTACATGTACATGATACGATGCTTATGTATTTTATAAAAATAATTTTTAGGTTCACAATATGCTATTTTATCAAATATCCAATGCAAGTTTTCCTTTTCATCGCACACAAAAGACATTTTTCATTTTTCCGAGCGCAAAAAAGGGGATTTTCTAAAGCAACCACCAAATAGCTAATTCAAAAATGGTGTGTTTGTGATTAGTTGATATGGATATAATATTTGGATTCCTCTCATTTTTCTGATCAATTTAGACATATTATTTGTCGAATTCCGATTTACGGATTTAAAGATATTAATTATTTCATATTAAATATAAAAATATAAAAAAGTAAAATTATTATATTTTTATTTGAATTCAATAATATTTTTACTTATTCATTAATGTTTACTTAAATAATTGTTTGTAATTTCAAAAAATATAAACATATGACTTGATGATATAAGAGTTAATAGAATTGATATCATAGTATTAACAACAATGTATGAATTACTTTGCGAAAATAGATTCCGAAGGAACGAGCAAGTTAAGCGTGCTGGAGCTGGAGTAGTATTAGGATGGGTGACCGACCGGGAAGTTCAACCAAGACTGCAATTTAATTAAATATTAAGTGTAATTAGTGTTAAAAATGTTCAAAGTGAGAGTGAGTCAAACAATTCAAAGATTCAAAAATTGAGAAGAAAATAAAAGAAATTTAAAAAATATTTTTTATTTTTTTTTGTTTTTGCAGCCTGTCGACAAGCTATGCCGACGGCGTAGCATACGCCGACGGCATTTTGATATGCCGACGGCCTCTATGTGCTCCGCCGAGAGAGTCCTTTGCCGAGGAGGCTATACGCCGAGGGCAGCCGTTGGCGTACCATATGCCGAGGGCATTTTGGCCTACGCCGACGGCTTTTTGCGCTCGGCGTAGCGCGCGCGTCCTGTAGTGTCTTATGCCAAAATGCCCCAGACTTTTTGCAGCTCGATCGCGGGCTTTGACGCACCAAGCCTAACTCGCCCCCATGTGCTTCCACCTATACCGTCACAAGCCCGTCTTTGTTATCTATTTTTGAGTTCTTTATTATCTCCTCCGAGGAATTTTTAAGATTATTTAGGCTATATTTAGTCTATTTTAATTTTTTACTGTATAATTTTCTCAGAGAGATGGTTAAGGACAGCCATATGATCCCCTTGCCTATCATTGTTTTATAATCAAATATAATGTGGATGAAGGAATGATAATGTGGACATTTTCATGGTCCTTGATGTATGGTTGGTAGGGCTATTAAAACATTTGTCATGGCGTGCCGCTGCGTCTCTCTGAAATGGCCTACTTCAGCTATTTATATGGCTTTCTCTCTTTCTACTACAATACTCCATCCATCTTAAAATATAAGATGTTTTAACTTTTCAAAATGCATGTATCTACACGTTTAATGTGTAGGTTCGGAGCTAAGTGAGCGAACAATATGTAGATACATGGGTTTTAGAGAAATGTTAAAACATTATATATTTTCTAAAGTAACCATATATTTTATTAGTATCTTCTTACATTAGACAACCATGTGTGTCACACAACTTTGTACAAATAAACCCGCAAGAAATAAAATTACAATTTCAATCTTGGCATGACTTGTGCCTCGTGTTATCCACCATCGTCCTCTGTCACAACCATAGCATCGTAAAAAAAAAGAGGCGAACAACTGCCATACCAAAATATGAGAGAGCAACTTTACATACAACAACAAACCAATCTTTGGTTGGATGGTAAGGATGGTGGTTGTACCCCCAGCTCACCAGAGTCCAAACCACAGGTTTGACACTGTGTGTTGCATAATGGCGGAATATTCTTTCAGCGGGAGGCGACGTTCCCGTCGACAGCGAGACGCCCGTGGTGACTTCGTCAATCTCAAGACCCGATTCACCGGCTCAGTTTTCGGAGGTGCTCATAGGGGTAGGTTGTGCGTGTGTGCTTTCATGGGGGTGGATGCATGTACGTGTTGTGAGTATCTTCAATTGTACTGTATTTCTCAAAAAAAAAAGTAGTTTAATACAACAATACGTTTTCAATCGATAAACCAGGCCGTTTGCGAGGGATGAGACCAAGACGTTGTGACATGTTGGCCTAAGATCTTTTCCGTGGTCACCAGAACTTCATCTGATACAATCGAAGACAAGAAACGTCGCCTCCTGCAGTCATCCACACATAAAAAATAAGACACCAAACACAGATACAACAGCTCAGATGATCACCACCTACGAGTGTCGATCGTGGATCACGAATCTCACCGGATCTTGATTGGCAAGACGACCGGGCCATACGCCATCTTGCGCGAGATCCGCTGGAGAAAAAAGCTCACCTATATCCGCAAAGATATTCGTCACGGCCGTCGCCATCGAGGCGCAGCTCTCTACTAGCACACTCCGGTCAGTGGCTTCTAGTAATACGTTATTTATTTATTTATTGAAACTGGTAGTACGACGCGGATATTTTTTTTTCGTGGTAAGTACAACGAGGATTACTAATTTGGCTGACAGGGAAAGGTCGGACTTCTTTTTCGTCGATAGTGAAAAAGCAGGCGGTCAATGAAGAAAGAGAGAAGAAGAAGAAGCTGCTTCTCAAGGATCTCGTTATATTCTTCGTTTTTTTTAAGGTGTTTTATACCGTACATCTTTATTTTAACGCCAGCACCTTGTTTGTAATAAAAAAAGTTAGCGATCTTGCTTTTTATTTTCGAGTGAAAGAAAATGAGGCATGGTGCAGTGCGTTTCACGATTGTGCAGACATTTTTAGGGAGTATAATCATTTGGTTTAATGCGATGTGATCATCATCATCTCGAGATAGCAAACGAGTTTAGACCGTCCATCGGTCACCCTGGGATACATTAGGCGGCCAGAATATGATTTTCAGGGATTATTAGGAGCTAGCAAAAAAAGAGCATTTACGTGTGCGCCAGGTGTTTAACTAAATTGGCACGTGCACGTGCGTGTTCACGAGCTCTCATATAATTGACTTGCATCATCTATGGCTCTTTGTTCAAACGAGAAATCTATGGCTTTAATCCCTTGGTGCGGACGGACGGACGGACGAACGGTCGGTGGAGGCGCGCTGGCTCGACCGGCGGGCGGCTGGGCGTCGCGGATGGCGACACCGTGCAGCTACGTAGACACACATCCTTCAAGGGTTCCGCCCATCGTTGTCGTCAAGATTAGAGCAAGACCAATAGCTATAGCCAGCTGATGGCTATATACCAATGCCATGTCACCAATAGCCTTCCATCTATATAATAGGTGGGCTGTTAAGTTGCCTCTACTGAATATTTAATTATTTAGTGACTGCGTGTACATATTATCTATACTGATCCATTGTGGACGGCATCTTTGTGGCCATCAAACAACACACATATAATATGATATCCAAGATATCAGGACATAACTGAGAAAAACAGATTAATATTCAAGCAACTGATTATAAGCAAGCAACAAACAAATCTCACAATGCACCATGATTAATACTCAAGATTAGTTTTTCCATTAGTACACAACGATAAACAACAAACTGGTGGCACATATCACCAAGATATATTTGTATTTAAACAAATCTAAGTTAACTAAGCACTACTAATGTTGGAGAAAAACACTCATACATGCATTCAGTTTGCTTCATGTTTCTTCCTCTTCCACTCTGAAAGTTTTTCAGCGGCATGTGAGTAAACTGTCGGAAATTCAGAGATGGCAGCAATAATTGAAGGGACCATTATATGAAGGATTGGTCATACATTTTTATTGGCAAACTATCACGGATCGTACTAGATAAAAAATCATCTGAGATAATACGGCAGATCATTATCCGAAGAACAAACAGGAAGAACGCAACCCCACGATCCAGTATGGTGCAAAGGAGGACGCCACGAACAGCGGTGGTCGGGGATTCAAGCAGTTTGGTCGGAAGGCTGACGGTATGGGTTGAGGCAGCGGTGACCGACGAGGATCTGACGCACCGGTGGTAGGACGAGCTGCCGCCGGCGACAAGATGAAAGCCGACAGATCAATTTGCCGCACGCAGCGTCGGTTCTAGAATTTGGCGCGAGGTAGTGCAGAAGAAGGAGGAGGAGGATGTACCGGATCGGGGCGCCGATAGCTCGTGATCGGGCTGCAAGCGGGCGGCAGATCCTCGTATCTTGAGCTGCAGCCAGCGATACACGGCGCATCTCTTTCTCTCTCTTCCGTTCTCTCACCTCCAGCTCAGCTTTTGATGACGTGGAATGGCTTATAGCCTGCTGACTGGGCTCTATTATACTTGCTCTTAAAGAACCGCGCGGGACCACTTCAAGCAGGTCGTCCTCAATCAAGACCGAAGAATATATTATGCATGCCGTGTTCTGCGACATGTCTCTTTCGTGTGAAGTAAAATGAAATACTGCTAGCGCGCCGGCCCGTCGTGTATGTGACTCGGTGCAGCATGTCTAGCGGATCACGTAAGAACGTAGAGACCGTAAATTAACCGCTCATTCGGTTTTGGACGAAAAAGCCGCCGAGCAGCCTCTCTAGGGGATCCCGTAAAAACGTAGAGACCGTAAAAGTTATAAAAACGTTCAAACTGTAAAAAAAATAAGGGGAACAAAAAACAACAGCGCAACTTCCATATTCAAGGTTTTCATGGACAAATCGAGTGTGCCCTATATATGTTGGTTGGCTTGGTGCCACTGAAGTTCCAGCACGGTCCGGTGCCGTTCTGTCACGGGACTCGCCTCAAACCGGCTAACTTCCGCTGAACCACCCCAAATTCTGACGAATCTAGTCAAAATTCTAGTGATTCACGGACCATGGAGCCAATTTCACTGCAGCGACCGGAGACGGGTGGAGCTTGAGCTTCACTGCAGTGATCAGAGAAGAGCGGTGTGGGACTTGGTCAGGCCGGGGTCGAAGAAGGGCAGGACAAAGCGGGGTAGCGCCGGGTGACGCTAGTGAGAACGCGCAACAGGGGAGCGATTGCGAGCACAGTAGGGTCGACGGCTTGAGAGGCCGGGGGCGGGCGGTGGCCCGAGGGGAGGCGAGCGCGACAGTGGGAATGTGGCGGCCTGGCGGGCAAGCTATGGCATGGGAGTGGGCGTTGCACACAGTAGGGAAGGGTGTTGTGTGCGGTTGCACTCACAAGGAAGATGTGTTGGAATCTGCTAGTGGGTTTTAGCCCTTACCCCAACTAAAATATTAAAATTCTCATTGGCTCATTCACGTATGCATGGCAAAAAAAGGTGTAACTAAAGTAGTCCTAGATTGCTAGTCACACCACCTAATATATAGAGAAAGGTGTTTTACCACTCACTAAGGTGTCAGAAAAAGAGCAGCCACGGGCACTCCTCCTCTCACGCCGCTTGCCACACGATGGCGGGCAAGCGCGTCGCGGTTTGCAGGAACGAGCCGTGCATATATTATCTATGACGTTTATACTTTTGCTATTCGATGACGTGTTAATTAATCATCTGTTTACGAATCTTTTGGGTCATGGGTTAGTGCCCATGTCCTACACGTCATGCATTAGATGACATCTTTCTACTTGTGCACCATTGGTTCATCTCTCCGTGCTACACTCAGTTACTCCATCCTGCCAGCAGCCTGCACGTTCGTTCAGGCGAGCACGTCTCCGAAACCCTGTCTCTTTGATCCTGCATCAGGAGAGAGGTGATAAGCTTTTTGGGGAAGTGTCTCGGCGCAACTACCCAATTTCATTTTCGTCTTCTACATCTAACTTACTCGACTCAATCACCATGTTGGACACCACCACCAAGAAAGCTGCTGATGCTGCTGTCGCCCATGGCGGAGCCCCTGATGTTTTGCCGTCGATGGTATAAATTGTACGTGTTCTTTACCTCCTCGTATTTCCCATGTTGATTACTACTTATACAGTCCGCGTATATGTGCTAGGTTTTCACTTGTATATAGGTTGCATGTCTATTCTGTGTATACTAGTCGATCTTGGAAATTGTACTATCATGATTTATATTTAAATTAAATTGATATAAAAATGCTAATTATTTCAATAATAAGATGGTGACGAGAGAAAGAAATGAAAAAATTGTCCACATGTGGGGCCTACAGGATACGGGTCTATTTTATTGTGACTATATTTTTGGGTAAATCTATTCTCAGACCGGTCCGAGAAAAACCAAACCTGGCGGACGTTCACCCCGCATAATTCTCTTCTCTTCTTTCTAATTCTATGTACGCACTAAAACCAAATTGCTGACATCGTCAGCATTTAATGCAGAAATCCATATATTCAAAAAACTTTATAGCTCAAACCATTTGTCTGATTTAGAATCTATTTTCACCCTTAGGCTAGTCGCGACGGGATCTTCGAAACCAGATCCCATGTTAATATGTTTCGATGAAAAAATTTAATCAAAAGGTTATCCATCCTTAACACGTGAGTTATCCATGTCATAATATATAAGTTATTCACCATATAAATGGTTGGATTGATGCATTCTCGCATTTCTTATGTGGGTAATGTTTGTATTTTTTGCCTCATGAAACCTCGGTTGACCCATGTATTTTAGTCTAGTTCATTAAATACGAGCTACGAGCTAGTTTAACTGGGACGCGATAATTTAGGTATTAGTGTACTGTCAATGCGTTAGCATCTCGACGGACGAGTAAGGCTTGGTACCATAACACGTTTCATCACTCGTATGCTACGAGAGCGACTACGAGTAATTGCTATGAGAGCAGCTACGAGTAAGGCTCGGTACCATAACACGTTTCGTCACTCGTACCCTACGAGAGCGGCTACGAGTAATTGTTATGAGAGCGGCTACAAGTAAAGTTTGGTACCATAATCTCTAATGCTTTAGTTTATACGCTACGAGGGCGGCGATGAGCAACGAGGCCGAGACGTTAGAATAACATTTTATATTCTGTTCGTATTTAAAATTTTATAAGCTTGGATAACTCTTGTGTTACAGATGGATAACTTATGAGTAAATAAAAAAGTTATCCATCCATAACACGTGGCTGTGGATATATTTTATAGTAGAGGATAACGTACATGTTATTGGGTGGATAACTTATTACATGCTAAAGCCCGAATAACTCCTGTATTACGGGTGAATAAATATTAATCCAAAAATATATATCAGAATATACCAACATGGGATCTAGTTTCGAAGATGTCGTCACGACTAGTCTAATGGTGAAAATAAATCTTAATTCGGACAAACTGTTTGACCTAGAAAACATTTTGAATTTTCGTTTTAAATTCAGCTGTCTAATCGATTTTTGTCCCACGCTTGGCTGGTGTTCGCCCGATTATACCATTCATAGGACGGTTGCAAGATAGTAAAGTCCATCCAAAAATCTGCTTAGGATTGCGTAGATGCTAGCCGCGCTCCGCGTCGCGCCCGTGTGCCAGCAAACGGGTGCGACGTAGCGTGAGGTATCCATGGGTTTGGTTGTGCTGGCCAGCCTGCTTTCACACGCACGCAGACGCCGTTGAAAATGGTTAGCGTGAGGGTGCCGGCGGAAATCCAGTCGCCTGATTCTGATTCGCCTCAGGGCATGAGCATTGGTTTAGACAGGTGATGGCTGTAATACAATTTATAGACAATATTATAGATAATTTGTACAACAGTCTGTCTCTAACATGTCTATTTTTAGCAATAGCTATGTGAGTACAAGTTACAGACACCACTCATACAACAACAAAATTATCGTCTATAAGCTGTCTGTAAGATTTCTATAGACTGTCTAAAACTTTATAGACAACCTCACCCTCTCTCCTCTCCACATCATCAAAATCACTTATAACCTCTCCTTGCAGACAGCTTAGTCAGCACTATTGTACATGCCCTCAGGGTTCTCGCGCGCTCAACGCGATAGATACGTCTACGGACAATACCAATATACTCTATATCCATAACGTAACCAACCATAACGCTCGTCATCTCACACGCGCGTCCCCCCAAAAAAAGAAACGGGTCAGATATAAACAGTTGGTTGAACATTTTACTTCACCAGCTGCCTTGAATGGTGGGGTGGCTTACGGCAGTTTATTATGACGGAAAAATTACAAGGAACTGAGATGAAGTAATAATAATAATAATGATAATAATAATAATAATAATAATAATAATAAGAAGAAGAAGAAGAAGAAGAAGAAGAAGAATCGTTGAGAGAGAATTAAACAAATGTACAGCATGAATACGCGACCACACAGTGGCGAAGGACGAAAAAAATTTAAGGTAAGGCAAACTCTAAAGCATAAAAAAAAATTGATGCAAAAAATCAAAATTGTATCGATTTTACAATGGTAATAGAATAATCAATTTACCACAAATTCAAATTTGATTCAATAGTTCAATTGACCATAAAATCAGAAATTATACCTGTCCCCTTTGAAACTGCAGGTTTCTTCCCCTTCTTGTCCATATCTACCACAAATACGTCGAGCCTAGAGGCCATTAATGGAAAGAAGCGTAACCTATATTTTGAAGGAGGCTTAGAAATTATAATTGAGATGAGAAGAAGCCCTAGCTGGGTAAAACCGTGCACCATGAGACCGAGAATTAAGAATTTGAGAAGATGAGAAGGTTGGAGGAGGACCAGGGAGAGGGCGACCGGATCGGCGGTTTGCTGGCGGGGAGTAGATCAGTAGAAGACGGCGGCGCACCTGCCTCCTCGTCGCTCGAGTCCTAGACTTGTTGGCTTCGGATACTGCATAGGGGCCAAGACACGGAGGGGCACCAACCACACGCGCACACACGGATCAGGGGGCTACCGCTGCTTAGTGCGCGGCCCAGCAAAGGTCCAGTACGGCCAAATCCCCTCTTACGTAGCCATTTTCTAGTACTCCCTCCGAACCATATTACTTGACGTGGATTTGTCAAAATTTGAATAAATCTATATCTTAAATAGTGTCTAGATTCATTCAAATCTAAACAAATTTGAGTCAACTAATATGGATCGGAGGAAGTAGTATTTTCTTCAGAATTCATCGTACTTTGCAGGGAATTGTACGTATGTCGAATAGAAGTGTATATATATGCGATTTTTTTGCAGAAATTAAGGTGGGGCAGCTGCCATACCTTGCCCAAAGGGGTCCTTCGCCCCCTTCTACCATCTAGTCTGCTTGTACTTGATCAAGTTGTATTTTATCTTATCTAAACATTATTACTCCTACACGCGACAAATGTAACAGACTTGCTGCTTTTGTAAAAATTGTGGGTGTATACAAGTACATCGACGACCCAGCGTGACCACGTTCGTGTACTTAGGCCATGTACACTGCTCAGCGCTT
Source organism: Avena longiglumis (assembly GCA_030063025.1). NCBI lineage: Eukaryota > Viridiplantae > Streptophyta > Magnoliopsida > Poales > Poaceae > Avena > Avena longiglumis. The sequence goes on from CP125974.1 coordinate 11,157,786, forward strand.
AGATAGACGCCTGAGTGAGCCAAAACATATAAATCCTCAAACATCATTTTATTAGCTATAAGCATGACCCTTAATTTGGTCGCTATTTGGATTAGAAAAACTGAAAACCGACGCTTTCAGCTTTACCTCTCCAACACCAAAGGCTTGCGGTGGAAGCTTAAATCGGTAGGCTAGGCCTGGAATTTTTTCATATTTGCCATACTTTTTATCTGAAATTTGCATATTTGCCACATGATCATCACATGTCAGTGACACAGAAAATAGCAAATATGCAAAGTGCAAAGAAAAGTGTGGCAAATCCCCCGCTAGGCCTTGTTCGAGTCTCAGACTCTTTTTTCTTTGCGCCCCTGCTAGCGTCCGCCCCTCGTCTAACCTGTTTGTGCGAAAATAAAATGTTTTTTTTCATGAAAACACAAAAAACTTTGTGTTTCAATTCATTAATAGAAAAGGAGTTTGATTTACAAGCTTAAGAGAAGGCCGATACATCCATATATACAATACACCCAACACTCAAAAAGACTACGACTAACGTCGAAATCCGTCGAGTGCTTCTCCAGGACGCCGCAGAGTGAGTTCCTCCGCCGAACAGAACCCTTGCCGATGAAAGTCGCAGTGCTTGCGCATCGTCGATATCGCTAGGAGCATGCCATTCACAGCCAAGATGGGTTTCACCTAGATCCCGCGAGCCATCCAGGCTCACCCAAATCTAGGGTACGCCGCCGGCGCACTGGCTATCTCCCTGCAGCCTCAACAAACTTACTAGCATGCAGACTTCACCAACCCGCCATCAACCATAGAGGCCAGCCAACCACTGGACACCCGGAGGCTTGCTTGCACCGTCCGGGAAGGATCCCCGTCGCGCAAGCCATTCGCAATACCACTCGAGAGGCCATAACTCCATCTGCACTAAGACGCCACATGAGGCCAACACCGAGGACCATGACAATAAGCTATGACTCGTACCAGGGAATAAGGTTTCCAAGATAACACTAGTGCCCAAGAGGCAATAATAAAGTGGTTATTATCTTATCTTCATGCTTATGATAAATGTTTACATACCATGTTATAATTGTATTAACCAGAAACATTAATACTTGTGTGATTTGTAAACATAAAAGAGTCCCTAGTAAAGCCTCTTGTTAAACTAGCTTGTTGGTTAATATATGATCATGGTTTCCTGATCATGAACATAGAGATGTTATTAACAACAGGGTCATATCATTAGGAGAATGATGTGATGGACATACTCCTATAGTTAAGCATAGCATAAAGATCAAGTCATTTAATATAGTTTATTTGCTATAAGCTTTCTGATACATAGTAACCTAATTCCTTCGACCATGAGATCATGTTAATCACCATCATCGAAAGGATGCTTTGATGACATCAAACACCACACCATAACTGGGTGGCTATAAAGGTGGCATTGAGTGTTCGGAAAGTATGGGTTAAGGCACATGGATCAAGAGTGGGATTTGTCCATCCATATGGCGGATAGATATACTCTGGGCCCTCTCGGTGGAATGTCATCCAATTAGCTTGCAAGCATGTGACTGGCTCACAAGGGATCACATATCACGGGAATGAGAAAAGAGTACTTATTGGTAACGAGGTAGAACTAGGTATGCAGAGATACCGACGATCAAAACCTCGGATAAGTAAACTATCGTGAGACAAAGGGAAATTGGTATCGTATGTAAGTGGTTCATTCGATCGCAAAGTAATCGTTGAAATATGTGGGAGCCATATGAATTTCCAGATTCCTCTATTGGTTATTGATCATGTCTGCATAATTCACGAACCGTAGGAAGACACACTTAAGGATTCAATGTTGTTTAGTAGATATGGAATGTGAGTAAAGAGACCGAATGTTGTTCGGAGTCTCGGATGGGATCCAGGATATCACGAGGAGATCCAGAATGGTTCGGAGAATAAGATTCATATAAGGAAAGTCCAATTTCGGAGTTCGGGAATGATTCCGGTGTTTTCACCCAAATGTTCTAGAAGGGTCTAGAAGGTTCACCGATTCGGAAGGGGAAGGGTACATGGATGTGTCATGACAAAGTGTAATGGTTGCATCATGTCCTAGGTCACTTGGCTAGACACTTGGAAGAGAGAAATCAAACTCTAATTTGAAAGTCAAAAAGGCAGTTTGAAAAAGTCAAATCCCAACATGGTTTCCGAGTTAGGGAGGGTTTCCACCTGGGTTGGGACACCCTTGGGCGCCCCCACCTATATAAGGAGGGGTAGGGGCGCACTCCAAGGTATCCCCTTGCCCTAGGCACCCAAGAAACCCTAGGTTGGCCGCCGCCCCCCTCTCTAGTTGCGACCAATCTAGATCCCCTCTAAACCCTAGATCGTCGGGGCTCTCTCTACTCCACCATACTCGCTCCGGCTTAGGCGAAGCCCTGCGGAATCTTCCCTCTACTTCCGACACCACGCCGTCGTGCTGCTGAAATCGCGAGGAGAGAGCTACAACCTCCGCTGCCTGCTGGAACAAGGAAGGGGAAGGTCTTCATCGAGTATCGTACGTGTGACCGACTGCGGGAGCGATGCCGGAATGTGGCGCCGGAAGGATCATCTATGCGATCTTGAGATCGGCAAGTGAACGACTACATCACCCACGAGAATCTTCTCTCATTAACCGCTTTGGATCTTCAAGGGTTAGTACTCTATAAAATTGTTGCACCGATCTAGTAGATAGATCTTGGCTTGATCATAGATTAGATCTTGATTGTGTGTTCATGTGGTAGAAATTTTTTATTTTCCATGCTACGAACCCCTACAAACACCTCCATGGCGCGTACGACGTCGAAGACGCCGTCATCGCTCGATCTGGCAAGCCATATCTTTGGTTTTCGCTCGAGGCGAGGGAGGTGCCGAAGATCCTCGATGACGCCTCAATAGGACACGACACTGGACCAAAGGCAGGGCTTTGCCCGAGGCTTGGTATCTTGGTCCCGCAACCTAGCACCCTACTCCTCACATGGAGCCCCCCGTGCTGGCCCTTGGAGGAGTCACCGAAAGGTTTGCGCACAACCATATAAAAGAAGCATCGTCGGTCACCCATCACCGCCAACCCCGCCACCGACGTCACCAAACACCCCGAGACGCCACACCAAGAAGGCGTTGGGATCCACTCGACCCAGCCAAAGCAGCAACATCCCTGTGCTCAGGGCCAGGGAGGACGACCAAGGGGAAGTGGGGGGCCGCACCCGGACGCCTGCACCGTCGCCGTTGCTAGCAACGTCGCCCAGGCGACCCAACCTGCGCGAAACAAGGCTCACGCGCACACCCAGCGCATGGGCCAGCAGGCTAGGACCCGCCCAACCTCGATCGAGCCAAATGGGCCTAGATCTGGGCCAGTCAGCCCGCCCCGCCTGCTGCCGCCTCCCTGCATCCACCACCGCCGTCGTCCGGGACCACTCTCTCAGCCTCCACTAGTCGGCCGGCAGTCTGAGGGGGCACCGCCAGACCAGATCCGGCCATCGCCTGCCGGAGGAAGGAGGAGGGAGCCACATAGGCCCCATGCGCCGAGAGACCCACCCTTTGCCTGTCTGGACGCCGACACCACCACGGCGCCCAGCAGCCATCATCGTTAGGCACACCCGCGTCGGTCTGCAGCCACAGGACATGGAGCAGCATGCCCGCCCAGGACCATCTGGGCCGCGAGCGAGCCCAGCACTCGCTGTCGCCGCCGGTATAGGTGCCTCCTCTCGACCGTTCAGTTACCTCACTAGTTCTAGGGTTTCAACCCCCACCACGGTGTTGTTCTCTGGTGACCCAGTGGCGTTGCCCTAGTGCTCTGGCGATGCGGTGGTGCCTAGCACCACCATCCTTTACTTGTGGCTGCCATAGTTGCGGCATGGCGCGGGTTGCAGCGCCTGCTGGTGCTCCCTGTGCCGCCGTGACTTCTTCGCCGGCTAACCTTCTGCTTCCTCTTCTTAAATTCAGCGAGTACTGATAGCGCCCAGCAACTGTCGTGGGACGCTTTGTTGGAAACCCCAAGAGCAAGGTGTGATGAGCACAACAGCAAGTTTTCCCTCAGTAAGAAACCAAGGTTATTGAACCAGTAGGAGGAAGGAAACGTCTCAAAGGTGTTGCAAGCAACATGGAAACCTGCACAACACAAACTCAAGACTTTGCCCCAACGAATCAGTGATGTTGTCAAGCTCACTGGTTTGCTGTAACAAAGGATTAAACGTATGGTGTGGAAGATGATGGTTTGCATCAAGTAAACATGTAACAGTGGAAGATGTATCAATGGTAAAGATTGGACCGGGGTCCATAGTTCACTAGAGGTGCTCTCCTTAGATAAACAACATGGTATGAAGGGTATACAAATTACAGCAGGGAAATTGACAGGAACTGAGCATGGCATAACAATGCAATACTAGACAAAAAGATCCTATGCGATTTGATTGGGCAATACAAAAATATACATAGACCGCCATCCAACTGCATCTATGATTAGAAGTCCACCTTCAGGTTATCATCCGAACCCCCTTGATACGTTGGAAACGTATCTATAATTTTTGATGCTCCATGCTTGTTTTGTATCTACTTTGCTTTACTTGTCCACACTTTGAGGTGATTTTTACATGTTTTCTGGTACTAACCTATTAGCAAGTTGCAACAGTGCCAGATGCCTGTTTTCTGCTGTTTTTGGTTTTAGAAAAGTTAGTAAAGAAATATTCTCGAAATTGGACGGGACAAAGGATAAATTCAATTACTTTCCGTGGGGAACAAGAAGTCTAGAGGAGGCGGAGGCCAGCGAGGCAGACCCACGCGGTAGCGAGGCATGTGGGCCGCGCTGGGGCTTGGTGGCCTGGCCGCCTCCGTTCTCGCCCCTATAAAGCCCGATGCATAAACCACGAGTACCCGATCGAAATCCACGAAACTGCCTCAGCATTGTCACCATCGTCCCTAGATCGGGGATCTCAAGTTCTTCTGGAACCTATGGGAGGATCATCCCGGAGGCCTTCTCTCTGGTATGATGCGTGAGTAGTTCCACCTTGGACTATGTGTCCATGTAGTAGCTAGATGGTTGTATCTCCTCCTTTATGCTTTCTTGTATAGATATTGTGAGCTTCGTTCATGATCTAATCTATTTGTAATCATGCATGTTGTGTTTGCGGGGATCCGATGGATATTGAGATTATTATGATGGTTTGGTTAATGGTTTTATCTTTATGATTCTATCATGTCTGTGTTGTTTGTGATCTTGCATGCTCTCCGTTGTTAGTAGCTATCTTGGCCAAGTAGTTGCTAGTGACTCCAAGAGGGGGTATTTATGCTCGATAGTGGGTCCATGCCTCTAGTTTCCAAGGGAAGTGACAATAATATCTTGATTTGTAGATGTCTTTGTTGCTACTAGAGAAAACAACGGTCTCTTGTTCATGGAATATGTGGACTGTTTACCTTACACACTTTGATTAAAGCGGTTATACATTGCTTGCAAATTAATCTGGAGGGTTCGGATGATAACTGAAGGTGGACTTCTAGTCATAGATGCGGTTGGATGGCGGTATATCTTTGTTGTATTGCCCAATCGCCTCATAGGATCTTTTTGGCTTGTAATTGCATTGTTATGCCTTGCTCGATTCACATCGAATTGCCTGCTTTGTAATTTGTTTACCCTTCATGCCAAGTTGTTTATCCGAGGAGAGCACCTCTAGTGAAATATGGACCCGGTCCAATCTTTACCATTGATACATCTTCCACATTACTGTTTACTTCTTTGCAAACCACCATTATCTTCCACACCATACATTTAATCCTTTATTCTGACAAGCGTGAGCTTGACAACCTCACTGATTCGTTGGGGCAAAGTCTTGAGTTTGTGTTGTGCAGGTCTCCGCGTTGCTTGCAACACCTGTGTGATGTTTCCTTCCTCCTACTGGTTCGATAACCTCGGTTTCTTCGAGAAACTTCTTTCTTGTCTTTCATACCTTGCTCTTGTGGTTTCCAACGAAGCATCCCACGTTAAGTACTGGGCGCCATCAACTATTTTCTGGCGTTGTTGCCGGGAGGCAAAGAACGTCTTCACTAGGGGAGTCCTTCACTTCCTACCTCTTTACTTTGTTTTTAGTTTGCTTTGTTTCTTTTGCTTGGTTTTGTTTGCTTCTTTTCAAAAAACCCAAAAAAAATTAGTCTAGTTTGGTTTGCTTGCCTTGTTTAGTATCTACTTTTCTTTACTTGTCTACACTTTGAGGTGCTTTTTACATGTTTTCTGGTACTAACCTATTAACAAGTTGCAACTGTGCGGATGCACATTTACGCTTTTTGGTTTCAAAAAAGTTAGTAAAGAAATAATCTCGGAATTGGACGGGACAAACGTCAAAGTCAATTACTTTCCGTGGGGAACAAGAAGTCCAGAGGGGAGCCGGAGGGGCCGGCCAGACCCACCCTAGGCGCGGGTGGGCCCCACCCCGCGCCTGTCTAGGGTTTGGCCCCCCATGGCCGCCTCCTCGGCCTCTCCCTTCGCCTATAAGAAGCCTCCGATACAGAAACCCTAAGAACCCGATCAAATCTCCACGAAACTGTTTGTAGCCGCCGCCACCATCGTCCCTAGATCGGGGGGATCTAAAGTTCTTCCCGGCACCCTGCCGGAGGGGAGATCATCCCGGAGGCCTTCTCTCCGGTATGATGTGTGAGTAGTTCCACCTTGGACTATGGGTCCATGTAGTAGCTAGATGGTTGTATCTCCTCCTTTGTGCTTTCATGTATAGATCTTGTGAGCTCCGTTCATGATCAAGATCTAATCTATTTTTAATCATGCATGTTGTGTTTGCGGGGATCAGATGGATATTGAGATTATTATGTTGGTTTGTAATGGTTTTGTCTTTATGATTCTATCATGTCTGTGTTGTTTGTGATCTTGCATGCTCTCCGTTGTTAGTAGCTATCTTGGCCAAGTAGTTGCTAGTGACTCCAAGAGGGGGTATTTATGCTCGATAGTGGGTCCATGCCTCTAGTTTCCAAGGGAAGTGACAATAATATATTCGGTTGTAGATGTGCTGTTGCTACTAGGGAGAAAACAACGGTCTCTTGTTCATGGAATATGTGGACTGTTTACCTTACACACTTTGATTAAAGCAGTTGTCTGTTGCTTGCAAATTAATACCGGAGGGGGTTCGGATGATAACCTGAAGGTGGACTTCTAGTCATAGATGCAGTTGGATGGCGGTCTATGTATCTTATTGTATTGCCCAATCGAATCTCATAGGATCTTTCTGACTAGTAATTTCATTGTTATGCCTTGCTCAGTTCTTGTCAATTGCCCTGCTGTAATTCGTTTACCCTTCATGGCATGTTGTTTATCTAAGGAGAGCACCTCTAGTGAACTATGGACCCCGGTACAATCTTTACCATTGATACATCTTCCTTTGCTACTTGTTTACTTGCTGCAAACCACCATTACCTTCCACACGGTACGTTTAATCCTTTGTTACAGCAAACCAGTGAGCTTGACAACCTCACTGATTCGTTGGGGCAAAGTCTTGAGTTTGTGTTGTGCAGATCTCCGTGTTGCTTGCAACACCTGTGTGACGTTTCCTTCCTCCTACTGGTTTGATAACCTCGGTTTCTTACTAAGGGAAAACTTGCTATTGTGCTCTTGGGGTTCCCAACTCAGCGCTCCTACATCACTCAATTTGCATCAAGCTTTTCTGCAGGCTATTCTTGGGCGTCTTCTTCACAAGGGTAGTCCTTCACTTCCTTTCTCTTTACTTTGTTTTTAGTTTGCTTTGTTTCTTTTGCTTGGTTTTGTTTGCCTCTTTCCATAAAACCCAAAAAATTAGTCTAATTTGGTTTTCTTGCTTTATTCAAAAACACAAAAAAATTAGTTCCTGCTCTAGCTGCTGCTGCTATTTTTGGCTTGCCCACCTTTGCCAAAATGAACTCTACTGAGAACAGCAAGTTGTGTGACTTCACTAGCACCAACAACAATGATTTCCTAAGCACTCTTATTGCTCCACCTGCTCCTCATGCTACCTTTTATGAAATTAAGCCTGCTTTGTTGAATCTTGTGATGAGAGAGCAATTTCCTAGTGCTGGTTTTGATGATCATGCTGCCCATCTCAATAGCTTTGTTGAACTTTGTGAGATGCAAAAGTATAAGGATGTATATGGAGATATTATTACGCTCAAGCTTTTTCCTTTCTCCTTGAGGGAAAAAGCTAAAGAATGGTTGCTTTCTTTGCCTAAAAATAGTATTGATTCTTGGACTAAGTGCAAAGATGCTTTTATTGGAAAGTACTATCCTCCTGCTAAGATTATATCTATGAGAAGTGATATTATGAAATTTAAACAACTTGATAGTGAACATGTTTCTCCAGCTAGGGAAAGAGTGAAGTCTTTGGTTAAAAATTGCCCTACTCATGGACTCACTGCTTGGATGATTATCCAGACTTTTTATGCAGGTTTGAACTTCTCCTCAAGAAATCTGTTGGATTCCGCTGCTGGAGGTAGGGCCTCACTTTGGGTGCTGCAACAAGGCTTGTTTATAATATGATGGTTAACTACTCTGAATGGCATGTTGAGAGAACTCCACGTGGTAAGAAGGTAAATTCTGTTGAGGAAACTTCCTCTTTGAGTGAAAAGATTGATGTTATTATGGCTATGCTTGTTAATGGGAAAGCTCCTCTAGATCCTAATAGTGTTCCCTTAGCCTCTTTGGTTGCTCAAGAAGAGCAAGTTGATGTGAACTTCATTAGAAACAACAATGCCTATAGGAATAGTTTTTGTAGCAACAACAATTATAGGCCTTATCCTCCTAATAATGGATATCCCTATGGAAGCTCTTACAATAATGCTAGAAGTGCTCCCTCCGAACTTGAAGTCATGCTTAAGGACTTTATTAGTAAACAAACCACTTTCAATAAGACTATAGAGGAAAAGCTTGTAACTGTTGAGAAAAATATATCCTCTTTGTCTGAAGCTCAGTCTTCCTTGATTAATAAAATGGCTGCTAAACCTGAAGGCATGGAAAACACCTTTGCTACTGCTCATGCCATACAAGTTACTATTGATGAAAATGTTAGGTTGTTTGCTCAACTCCATGCTAAGTGGGAAAGGGAAGCTGAAATTGATAGAAACAATAGTGTGTGCACCATCACCACTAAACCACAAGTAGTCCCTATTCCTCCTACTATGCCTAAACCTATTGAGCCTACTACTAGCGATGCTAAGTTTGACTTTGATATTGATGGTTGCAATATTTCTAAAGTGATTATGTTCTTTCAAAAGCTTGCTAGAAGTCCTGATGCTAGTGATATGCATGTTGCTTTCACCAAACACATTACATATGCTCTTGTTAAGATTAAGGAAGAGAAGCTAAAACACAAAGCTTCTATTCCTAGGAAAGTAGAATATAGTTGGGAACCCATTATTAATATGCAAGTGAATGACTTTGATCTCAAAGCTTCATGTGATCTTGGTTCTAGTGTCTCTATTATGCCTAGGAAGAATTATGAAATGCTTGATTTGCCACCATTAGAAGATTGCTATTTAGATGTCCCACTCAATGATAATGCTAAGAAGAAACTCATGGGGAGTGTTAATGATGTTCTCATTATGGTTAATAATTCTTATGTCCCTGTGGATTTCTATGTTTTGGATGTTGAATACAATGCTTCTTGTCCTATTACTTTGGGAAGACCTTTTCTTAGAACAGTTGGTGCTATCATTGATTTGAAAGAAGGCACCATTAAATATCATTTTCCATTCAATAAAGGTATTGAACACTTTTTGACCTCTCCTTATACTTTTTGTTTGCTTTTTGTGCCAAGAATGACCTCTAATGAGAGGGAAGTAAGATTTGGGGAGTTGCTGTCCCGAAACAGATTTCTGTCCTCCACCAAAAAAAATCGTGAGGAGTCTCTGTAACTTGGATTGAGCTGAACATTTATGAATAAATCCCCCAGTATGTTAGATAACTTTCGTTAGTTTAAAACCTTTTGATTTGAGCAACAGAAGATGTTCAAAAAAAAATGGTTTCTACCTGCTGATATGTTTTGACAGATTTCTGCCATTATTTACATTTGCTTCTTATTGATTCCTTTTTGAGTTCTCTTTAGGTGAATTGAGCTGTTTGAAGGGGTTACTACAGTAGCTTGTGTTTTTAGTTAAAAGCCTTGATGTTCCAAAGATTTTCCCGAGGTCTAATATCTTTTGAATAAGCTAATGTTGCTAATGAAGATTGTGTGAAGGAAACAATTTTAGGTGTAGAGAGAGAATGACGCAATGAGATGAAGAATGGACAAAAGCTCAAGCTTGGGGATGCCACCATGGTGTCATCCCAATAAATATCCAAGAGGTACAAGCGTTAAAGCTTGGGGATGCCCAAGGCATCCCCTTCTTCATCAATAAAAAGCTCAGGTCTGTCTAGACATTTTGTTTTTATTGTTTCATGCACAGTTGTGTTATTCTTGGAGCGTCTTAGTTTTCGTTTGCTTTGCTTAGTTTGTTTAGTTTTCTTGAGTAGTTTGGACCCCCGTTCTTGCTATGTTGTTTTGCAAATAAGTTTGCTTGGTGTTGGAAAGGAGTAGTAAGTTCTTGACGCAATCGATCATGTTGCGGAGATATATGCAAAATGTAAGAGCACCTCCACTGGCATTTCCAGGAAGGCTTCCTCGAGCAGTTTTTATTCGGACGGCGAAATTTCGTCCATTCGTGTTTCCATGACACTTTTTTGTCGGATTTGACCCAACCTTTATTCGGCACCCAGGCAAAACCCGACGCGCTGGGTGTCGCATGTGAACGCCAGATGGAAGGAAGAACGGGTAGGCCAGCCCTGTCGGTAAGACATCCCAGTTTCTCACCGAGATTCGGCTCTCCCGTGACACAAAGCCCTCTCCACCCACCCTCGCCGCCATGTCTCCGCCAGCTCTGCCCTGTGCTATCCCACTGACCCCAGGCCGATAGAAAGGTCCACCACCGTCGCAACATCCCCTCCCTCGCTACTCGCCTTGTTTCGCCTTCTCGGTGTCGCTGACAGCTCAGTTCTAAGCTCGTGCCCACCGCGCCCGCGAAGTGCTCGGTTTTTTGCCTACTTGGCCATGGACTCCGACGACGAGGATATGTTTGCCATGCTATTGGAGGAAGAAATCTCTGTATCCGCCAAAGATGAAGAGCATTTGCAGACCCTCGCCTGCCTAGCCAGAATGTACACGCAAAATTCAGAGCCGAAGTCTGGAGGCTCGGTGAAGGGACACCGGAAGTGCAAGGAAAGACATCGGGTGGAGGGCTGCTGCATGTTGTACACTGATTACTTCATCGACAACCCGTTGCACGAAGAGGCTGTGTTTTGTTGCTGTTTCAGGATGAACCAGAAACTCTTCATCGAGATCGTGTATGTCATCCGGGAGTTCGACCCCAACTTCATATGCAAGAAGTATTGCACCGACATGGTAGGGTTTTCCTTACTACAAAACTGCACGATAACGTTGAGGTTTCTTGCATATGGAGCTCCGGGTGACATAGCCAATAACTATCTACGGATGGCCGAGTCCATCGCCCTTGATTGTTTTGTACAGATTCTGTTGAGCAATGGTGGTAGTGTTTGAGCCACTATACTTGAGATCACCCACTACTGAAGACACTTCTCGGATCCTCGCAATCAATGAAATAAGAGGATTTCCTAAGATGCTTGGAAGCATCGACTGCGTGCATTGACAATGGAAGAACTGTCCATTTGCTTGGAAGAGAATGTACGAAGAACACAAAGGAGGTTGTAGTGTGATATTTGAGGCGGTTGCTACATATGATCTCTAGATTTGGCACTCCTTTGGCATGGCAGGATCAAACAATGATATCGGTGTCCTCCAATACTCTACTATCTTTGCCAAGATTATTGAGGGTCATGCTCCCCCGATGGACTTTAAGATCAATGTGCACCACTACAACAAAGGGATACTATCTTGTAGATGGCATCTATCCAAGATGGTCAATATTTGTAAAGACTGTCTCAAGACCCATGCTCTCCAAGCATTCCCACTTTGCCAAGGAATAAGAAGCCTGCAGGAAGAACGTCGAACGAGCATTTGGTATGCTCCAACAGAGATTTATAGTTGTCTGGTTCCCTGCTATGGCCTGGTCGAAAGATCAGATGTGGAAAGTGATGAACTGTTGTGTGACTTTGCACAACAAGATCACTGAGGACGAATGGGAGCATCGAGTGAATGAGGTCGAGCAGACACAACCATACTACAGAAAAGGGCCTCTTGCAGAGGCTAATCATCATGTGTCGGCATCGTGGGCCGCCTTCACTGCTATGCGTCAGAAGATCCGAGACCCTACATTGTATCAACAACTGCAGGATGATCTGGTAGAGCATATATGGATATGCAGAGACACCACATAGTTTGTTGTAATTTGTGTCTCAAGTTTGTTAAATTTATGTTGAACTATGTTTTGTTTCACTTTATGGCGAACAATGCTTTGTATTTATTTTTATCCCAAACTATGTGATCAAATTTATGTTTGTGTGAATTTAGCTGAATTATGGTGAAATGTCGCCAAATTTGACAAACAATTGTCTTCCTAGAAACACTACCTAGGTGTGCGAGTTGGAATTCGACCATTCTCGGACCGAAAGCTTAAACCATCCGGCGCCATTGGCCTTCGGAATTCGGTCTGGAAATGCCTAACGGGTAGATGTGGTCTAAGAAGAGAGTTTTATTTTTATTTTTTTTGAGATCAAGACGAGAGTTCCTTGTGTGACACTACTAGCGCGTGCGTGCTTTCACAGGACAGTAGGACACAGCGCCGCGATCAGAAGCACCTAAACTAACTAAAAATTGTGAAGGTCGCCGTCGTCCACGGTGGCGTCGGCCTCAGCTAGATTATTATACTAGACAAATAAGTACTCCCTCTGTTTCAAAATATAAGATGTTTTAGAATTGTGAAGAAAATGTATCTAGACTTGTTTTAGTGTGTAGATTCATTCCAAAACGAAGTGAGCTATATCTTAAAAGTAGTCAGAATCGTTTCTTGTAAAAAACATCTTATATTTTAAAACGGAGGGAGTACGTACAAATCAAATTCGCGGCACCAAAAATTCCATTCGATTCAGCAGCGATCCCACCCGCCCGCGCGCCTCCGTACATGGACATGCTTCCAGGATCGCGTGATGCCGCTGCTACCGCCGGCAGTCTCAGGTCCGTGTGCATCGATCACGAATCCCTTTCTTGCTGTTGTTTCCGTTCGCGAGTGCTGTGGTTCCGCGCTCCGCCGCGCCTTGCTTTAGTTTGGCGCCCCGCAGCGAGCCCCTGTCCGCGCCGCCCTGCACGCTGCGCCCGGCAACCGCTCGTCCACCTGTCTCCAAAAGCTACGCGTCCGAGACGGCCGCGGCGGCGCTGACCGGGTCGCTGCTCGCCGCACCTAGGAACTAGGCCACCGTGCCGGCGCGACGCGGCTCACCGGGTCGCTGCTTAATTGGCGCGCTTTGCCCGTCGCCTTGCCTGGCCACCGGCCTCTCGCCGCGCGCCCTACCACCCGCTCGTTCTCCGTGGCTTCACCTACCGCAGCCCGCCGCCGGCGACGGTGATCAGTAGAGCAGACAGCAGAGCAGGGGCGGTGCGAGGCCGAGCACGTGCCAATCGAGAGCGCAGGGGGGGCGGCGAGCGTGGGTGGGGCCGGATGATGACGCGTGAACGAGTGATTGTGGTCGTCACCGTGACGGCAGCATTGGACCGCACGGCACCATGACAACGATTGAGCCCGCAGCCCGGCCGGCCGGCGGCACTCGACGGTCGTGTCCGCGTGTCAATCGCGTCCGTGGCCTGGATCGTGGGTTCAGCCGTATCTGTTTCGTTTTAGGACAGGTGCGACGAGACGAGGAGAATCAGGCATCAGCGTAGTGTCATGTGAGACAACTGCGATTCCATTCTTTAATGGCCGGGCTATGAGAAAGTTGCATTGTGGATGGTGATGGTAGTATTTCATCCATGATCCTTTTTCTTCGCAATATTTTAGTTTTTCGGTGGGAGCCCAATATGCATACATTAATTAAAAATAAACGGAAACCTCTCTTCTCTATCCATTCCCACTGCAGCTCCCTCTCTGCTTCTCTCTCTCCTCTACAACTCCAATTTCTTGCGTCTGGGTTCGGATGTGTTGCGAAATTGAAGCTCCATTCCGTTGATGGTGTAACGATTCAACGTGGCAACATGGACAGTTCCACTTGTGCTAATCACCCGGCGTAGTAGGGGAGGGGCCACAGCTCATAGACGCCCATTTTGAAATTGGATGTCCCGTTTTACAACTTAGAGGACTAAGAGCATGTCGATAGGGGGTGAGCGCAGTTTGGGCCGTCTAGCAGGCTCCGTATTCGGGCCGGCCCGTATCGCTGGAATACGAGGCCCGTTAAAACCCCACCGCCGCCCCCTATAAATACAGGGCGTAGGCGCGAGTGGGGGTTGAACCTCTCACTCGCAACCCTAGCTCCGCCGTGCGCCGCCGCCTCCCTGCACACGTTTCGGCGAGAAATTCCACGCCGCGCGCTGCAGCATTAGCACCGCCGCTCGCCATGTCCGCAAGCCGCAACAATACCGCGTCGCCCACCTCCGGATCAAAGCGCTCCCGCTCGCCGGACACGCTCGAGGAGACGTGGCGGCGCTACTGCAAGCTGCCCGCCGCCGGGAGTCGGCGTGCGGCGTGCATGTACGCCGGCGCCCTCTACGTGCCGCCGTGCGAGTTCGCGGCGGGCGGGCGCTACTACAAGGCCGATCCGCCGCTCAAGCCGATGAGCGGCGTCGACTTCAACAAATGGCGCGCGGATTGGAAGCAGCACCGTCGGGCGAAGGCGGCATGGGAGGCGAGCACCAGCGGCGAAGGAGCGTCGCGAGTCGGCGAGAAGGAAGAGGAGGCGGAGGAGGAGGGGGAAGACCCCCTCTTCTTGCAGGCGGTGGCCGCGTCCCTGAAGGATGAAGCCGACAAGGAGAGGGCGAAGGCAGACGAGAAGGCGCAGCCATCGCCGCCGTGAAGGAGATGGAGGCGTGGGAGGCGAAGGAGAATGTGACAGTCGTCATCTTCAACGACTAGATCGCTTCGTAGAAGTCTCGATCCATTAGGATCGCGCAATTTTGTAAAAATTCGTATGTATGATCTACATATGAACTGATGAACTATCGAAGAAATTTTCCGGGGTTTGCAATTTTCAAATATACGGGGTGAAATACGGGGTGCTAGACGGAATGGTTCTTGCGTGAGCATTTTTTTTTATACAGGGCCCTATACTCGCGTTTTACGGGGCAGAAAAATAGGGGGCCTATTAGACATGCTCTAAGTACTCCCTCCGATCCATATTAGTTGACTTAAATTTGTCTAGATTGTATCTAGCACTAAAATTTAACTAGATATATATTCATATCTTGATGAATCCAAGTCAACTAATATGGGTCGGAGGGAGTACACAATTAAGGCGTCAAAACTTAAAGGGGTAAAATGAATCTTTAAAAATGACAAGATGACTGTAAATGCCTCTTTAATTTAATTCAAATGTTAACAAGATCCTTTCATCAGATGCGGCGAGGTTGCTCGTAATCTTCACAAGATGGAGAAGGCTTTGAGAGGAACCTATCTGGATATCGGTAGCAGCAACGAATCTACTATTCATCCAGCTAATGGCCTTCTCATGCAGGCCCTACAATTGTTCTCTGATAACACAGATTTTGTGCAGTCAGCCCATCATACCTGTGATCCTTACGCTCACATGCTTCATTGCTGGGCATCCAAGCTCGAGAAAGATGTAGAGACGATGTGCCAAGGCGAAAAGGGTAGGAAATACATTTTCCTCTTGAACAACTTTTGTTAGGAATAGACAAGTTGTATTTCTCTGGGGGCCAAAGGCCACAATATATAGTACAGGTACAAGGTAAATATGCAGGAATCCCCCTAACATATGGGAGAAATACAATATACAGATATATACATCTAACACCCCCACTCAAACTTATGGTGGATCCACAACACTGAGTTTGGAGAGTAAGAAATCATGCTGCGCTCTGGTCTGTGTCTTCGTGAAAAAATCCATCAACTATAAATCTGAAGGCACATACTAAAGCGCAACAACCTGAGCCTGCACCTGAGCACGTGTATAGAAAGCATCCACACCAATATGCTTGGTAAGCTCATGCTTGACCGGATCACGTGCAACACTAATAGCACTTGTACTGTCAGACAAAACCAGACTGAGTGTAGTAATAAAGACCCTAAAATCCGCAAGTAACCACCATAACCAGGTCACCTCAGCAGTCAACAAGGCCATAGCACGCAAATCAGCCTCAACACTCGAACGGAAAACCGCTGTCTGTTTCTTCGTCTTCCAAGCAATGAGCAAACCACCAAGAAACACACATGTCGAGAAAGTGAGCGGCGATCCGAAGGATCACTGTACGTAAGCGTCCAACAACCTTTGGAGCTGGAGGGAGCTAGAACGAGAAAAGAAAAGGCAACGAGTGATCGTACCACGAAGATAACGAAGAACACGGAGAAGATGACTATAGTGAATAGTGGTAGGAGCAGAAACAAACTGACTCAGAATATGAACAGGATAAGAGATGTTAGGACGAGTGACAGCAAGATAAACAAGGCTCCCAGCAAGATGACGATAACGCGTCGGATCAGAAAGAGGATCACCATCAGTAAGTTGAAGCTTAACATTAAACTCCATAGGGGTCTCAACAGTGCACTCATCCCCAAGAGCAGCACGAGCAAGAAGATCCTAAATATACTTTTCTTGAGAGATGTAAAAGCCATCAGAAGTGGAGGAAACCTCAATCCCAAGAAAGTATCGAAGAGGACCAAGATCAGTCATAAGAAACTGATCACGAAGACGAGCTTTAACAAAGGCGATATACTCAGGATCATCACCGGTAATGATCATATCATCAACATAGAGAAGAAGAAGAGTGCGTCCATGAGGAGAAGGTTGAACAAACAACGCTGGATCATGAGCAGTAGGGGAGAAACCAGCAGCAGTCACTATAGAAGCAAAGCGCTCAAAACAGGCACGAGGGGCCTGTTTGAGGCCATAAAGAGAACGTCGAAGACGACAAACCATCCCCTCAGGAACAGAATACCCAGGAGGAGGCTGCATATAAACCTCCTCACTCAACTCACCATTGAGAAAGGCGTTCTGAACATCAAGCTAGGACACAGACCAGTGACGAACAGAAGCAATAGCAAGAAGAGTATGCAAAGTGGTCATATGAGCCACAGGAGCAAAGGTCTCATCATAGTCACGACCATGCTCCTGCTGAAAACCACGAGCCACAAGACGCGCTTTATAACGCTCAAGAGATCCATCAGAGCGAGTATTAATCTTATAGACCCACTTAAATGTGATAGGACGAACACCGGGAGGGGAGAAACAAGATCCCAGGTGCCAGTGCGCTCAAGCGCAGCAATCTCCTCGGCCATGGCTAGCTACCATTCAGGATGATGCTCAGCATCCCGATAAGAAGTCGGCTCAGAGGCAACAGAAAGACCATACTGACTAGGAGAGTAACGGTTGGGGGCACGATGCTAACGAACAGGACGAGTAGAGGGAAGATCATCAGAGGAAGACGACGCAGGAGACGACGATGAAGAAGAGGGAATAGTAGATGAAGACTCCGGAGAACGAGAAGAACTAGGAGAACTAGACGGAGCAGAAGAGGATGGTGTCGAAGAAGAGACATTAGGGGGAGGAGATCCTGAAGAAGACACAATAGGGGTAGAAGGAGGTGTGTCAGGAAAGAGAAGAAAAGAGATATCTTCCACCGGGTAAGTACCAGCGGTGGGACGAGGATAGAAAGGACGCGTCTCATCAAAAATAAGATCACGAGAGATATGCATCCAACGACCAACAGGGTCCGAACAGCGATAGCCCTTATGCTCATCACTGTATCCGAGGAAGACACACTCAACAGACTGAGCGGTCAGTTTGGTGCGTTCGCGAGGAGCAAGGAGAACATACCAAACACAACCAAATAAGCGAAGCATGGAGTAATATGGAGACTGTCCAGATAGGCGCTCAAGAGGGATACCACCCTGCAAGGCAGCAGAAGGTTGAATATTGATGAGGTAAGCCGACGTAGCGACAGCCTCAGCCTAGAAATGCGGCGGGAGAGAAGAATCAATCATCATAGCACGAGTGGTCTCAAGAAGATGGCGATGCTTACGCTCAGCAACGCCATTCTGGGCACGTGCGCCAGGACAGGAAAACTGAGCATGGGTGCCCTGTTCAGCAAGGACACCTCGCAACATCTGGGAGATATACTCACCAGCAGAATCAGCACGAAAAACACGGATGGGGGTAGAATACTGAGTACGGACCATGGCCGCAAAACGCTGATATATGGAAAGCACTTCACTGCGAGAGCGCATAAAATACAACCAAGTGTACCGAGAAAAATCATCGATAAATAAAATATAGTAGCGATGGCCCTCTTTCGAGGCGAAAGGAGCCGGACCCCAAACATCGGAATGAACTAAATCAAAAGGTCACTGAGATACAGACGCGCTAGTAGGATAGGGAAGCTGAACCTATTTACCCAACCTACAGCCCTGACAATGCAAACACCCATCTCCGAGATGACCCGGAAGACCACGATGAACTAATGACGACAAAGTAGAGTCACAGAGGTGACCAAGACGATGATGCCACCTGAAAGGAGCTGGTAGTAGAGGCGACAACCGGAGAAGAATGGCGATGAAGTGGCGAGAAAGGAACACGAAGCCGCCTAACTCCCAAAGTCCCGAAGAGTCACGGCGAGGCCAGCTCCAACCAGGCTGTGTGCGACGGTCCCGGACAACACAAGAATTAGCATCAAGAATGACGCGACAACCAGTCGAAGTCAAGCTAGCAGAAATGAGATTCATCTTAAGAAGAGGGACATGAGAAATATCAGGAAGAAAAAAAAGAAGTAGAAAGGGTGCCCCGACTAGAAACAGGAAGAGAGGTACCATCAGCTGTAAGAACATGGACAGGAGAAGGGAGAGAACGAATAGCAGACATAAAAGAAGACTTAGAGGTCATATGAAAGGAAGCTCCAGAATCCAGATACCATGGAGACGTACCTGACTGTGTAGAAGGTGGTGGTATACGATTGCTCAAGAGTCGATCCTGTAACCAGAAGGTGCCCGTCAAGAAGAGCCTGCAAGCAAGCGGACTGAAGACTCGATAATGTCCGATCGGAGAGAGCAACTGTGAAGACCCGGAAGGAGCCGGCGCCCACGAGCCTAGTCGCTGACGAAAGCGGGTCCTGTATAACAGGTGGCCCAAGTGTGGTCATCCCTGTTGCAGTAAGAGAAGTGACAAAGAGAAGCACGGCGACCCTGACCACGAGCCTGCTGGTGCTGACTCTGACCCTGAGGATGCTGGTGCTGAAGCTGAGCCTGACCCTGAACTGGAGGAGTGGGTAGTATCGGAGGCGGCAGCACAGGGGACCGCGACTGAGTCGAGGGAGCAGACGGCAAAGGAGCACCACGAGTAGCAACACAGATGGAACCGCAAGAAGACCAGCACCACGGAGACGGGTTTCCTCAGCCCGAAGCTCAGACAACACCTCAGAGAGCGGAACACGACCACGAGCATTCAGCTGAGCACGCCGAGGCTCAAACTCCTGACGGAGCCGAGACAGAAACTCATAGATGCGGTGAAACTCCAAATCTGAGCGCACAATCTGGCAGCACGAGCATGTGCCATAAACAGCAGTACGGAGAGAATCAAGCTGACGCCAGATAGCAGCACTCTGAGTATAGAACTCATCAATAGTGGAATCACCCTGCTGAAGAGCATACTCCTGGCGAACCACAGACAGGTAAAGAGCATCCCCAGACGGCTGATAGCGCTGACGAAGATGTGCCCACCGAAAGCAAAGAGGGAGACTCATGAACTCAACGACATCTTTGAGGCGTAAATCGGAGGTGAGAACAGCAGCAGCACGAGCATCCTCATCGACCCACTGAGTGTAGGCAGTCAGATCATGGAGATAGGCCTCGAGGTCAGAAGAGTACTGCTTGAACTTCAGATCATAAGCAGCAACAACACTATCATCGGCACTCTGAGCAGCATCCTTGGCCTCCTGAGAAGCATCAGCGCCGAGAACAATCGGCGTCGGCGGAAGAGGAGCCACAGGAGCAGGGGCACGGCGGACAGGAGACCTCGCCAGAGAGCACACCCCAAAGATGGAGACCGCGCGTGTGAACACGCATAAAGTCAGCGAAATCAGGATAATTCGCGCCATCGAAGATCACCGGGCAGCGAGGAATCGCAACATAGCCCGATGCAGAAGACATCTCTCTCTTTTTTTTGAAGGAAATCTGGTCAACGGCAGCTGCAGGCAGACGCCGGCCAAATTCCGGCCAACCGAGAGGAAAGGCGGCGCCTAAATGGCGGGGAAGAACAATTCAAGCCGCCGGGGATCGATTCCTGGCAGTGATGACGGCCGGCGGCGGAGATCCGACAATCTGGAGGAAATCTGAAGAGTGGTGAGCGCGTGCAGAGACTCCTGGCGGGACAGCTGTGGGCGCGTGCAGACGGAGCGGTGCAGGAGGGCCCGTTCGGTGGCAGGGTGGGGCGCTCCTGTCCTGTGGCGGGCGCGTGCAGACGCGGAGCCGATCGGTAGAAGGAGGTGGCGGGGGCGATCGTGGCGGGGCCAAGCGGTAGCAGGAGGTGTCAGGGCCTGGCGGGGCGATCGATAGCAGGGGCGGGATCGATCTTCGATCGGGAGCAGGTGGCGGAGCCTAGCGGGACCGATCGTGGCGGGGCCGAGCGGTAGCAGGAGGTGGCGGGGCTGGCGGCGGGACCGATCGATCGCAGCAGGAGGTGACAGATCCGATCGGGACAGAATTCTGGGAAGCAGCAGACGATCACGGCCTGACAAAGAAAGAGGCAAGCGGCCAGAACGGGAACCGGCTGTGGCCGGGGCGAGCTGACGGCGGCGGCGATCACAAGCAGAGGACCGGTGGGCACAGAAACCCTAAAACCGGCTCTGATACCATGTTAATAATAGACAAGTTGTATTCCTTTGGGGGCCAAAGGTCACAATATATAGTACAGATACAGGGCAAATATGCAGGAAGTCCCTATCATATAGAGAAAATACAATATACAGATATATACATCTAACAGTGTTTTACAAATGATGTGCCGTCCAGGAGCAACATTTCCTATTCGAGAACTAGTGAGTAGGCTCAATTCATTGATCCAGCGATAGAAGAAGAGCTACTTCGATGAGTGTTGGGTTCCTCTGACCAACACATGCCGCTTAAACTTGGATAAGTTTACTATCGGATTTCTTGACACTTGTGGTAACCAGAGGACATGGAAGGTTACAACTGAGCTTAGGTACCAACTGCGACAAGAGATTGTGGATTTGGTTGTTCCACGGTACGAGGTCTCCTTATCTGCGCTGCAGACAAACCGAAGCTGACTTTCAGGGGTGCTCTGTTCGTTCAAACGAGTCACTGCAGGCAAGAAGAAACAGAAGAAGTATACCAGTCAGGAACTGAAAAAGGAGATAATGGCATTATTTGAAGGATGGGCAACTAGCTAATTGGGGGAAGAGAGGATACTGGACACGGCCATTGCATTTCTCATATCAGTAATGAAATGGCTTGTTGTCCTGAGCTTGTATATATTTTTTCTTTTGAAATGGTTCCTTTTGTAATATATATTGGATTCCAAACTCATACAGATGTATTTTGTGATATTTGTAGAGACCAGAGTTACCGGGCCATTTTGTTGGAAATACTAGACCAGTTAAGAAACCATGAGGTGTAGGTTAGAAGTATATTAGAGCTTTGTTTCTATTCTCATGAATGGCTTACTGGACAAGATGAAAATATAAAAGAAAACAAGCATACATATTCCTGTGAGTTAAACAAGAAAGCACATTATTGTTTCTTGGAGAAGTTTGCTAGCACAAGTGCACAACCACAAATACACGTTTGTCCTTACTATGCTTCAGTTTCTCATCACTTCTATATGTGAAAATGTCATGAAACCACAACTATTGGGAATAGCATTTCATGAAACCACGAGCAAATTTTTATTATTAGAAAACTAGGTAAAACATCATATATCACTAGTGGAAAACGGCCCCTAGTCCTGCTTACAGAAAGGCTCTAGTACCGGTTTTGCAACCGGGACTAGAGGTCCCAACCTTTAGTCTCGGATCAGTTACGAACTGAGACTAATGTCTCTGCATGTGACCGTGCATGGGAGCCGGGGGGGTGGGGGGTGGGGGGGTGGGAGGGGGGGTTTCTGTCGTGGCAGGAGGATCTGTAGAGGAGGGAGAGTTTTGGCGTAAGTGACGTGCAACGAAGGATCCAATTACACAAAACATCGTCATGGTTATATAGATACAATTTGATTACATGGAGATCACAACCTGTCTATTCGATTAAATGGAGATCATTAAATCACTAGAATTCCTTGGTATGAAATTTTCCATTTGGGTCTATAACATGGTCAACCAAAAACCCGCCAATTCCTCTTGAATTGCTACCAAACGCTCCTTTGGTTGGAGATTCTTCCGCAATATTTCCAACTATATATAAAAGAAGGAGATCAATATGAATATCAATCGTCATAACAAATATTATGAATGACACTCAACACAACTGATGGTAATAAATTCAAATTGTAAATATATTTTTCACCTACATCTATAAATGTCGCTCCGTCCCGCTCACTGACCTCAGAGCGAATAAACTCGCACACGAAGTATCTACACAAATTAGTCCCTGGTGGCCTTCTCTCGCACTTTACGAGAATAGAATTCAATCAAATAATAATCAAGCATTATATAATGGTATTGAAATAAGAATTGAAGAGATGCGTAGACCTTGCTCGTACTACTTACTGATGAAAACTAAGTATATTTTCAAATTCACCAACCATACTCTTGGTTAAATCTTGCCAAACCATGTCCGTTAAAAAATAAAGAATAAATGAGTTATTAGTTACTTGATATCTCAGGATATATATATGAATGAAAGAGACCTATATAGTGCGATAATGAATAAAATTACTACTGGAGCACATCTTTAACGATTATGTATTCTGATTCGTCTTTCCTTAGTGAGTCCTTAATTTCAACTCTTCCAGCGTCAACTTCAATGATTAGCAGAATCCAGTAAAAGTTGTGCACGTTTATATATAAGTCAGTAACTCATCCACTTAATATCGAGTGAACAAAATTGAATGTGTAAGTAACACTCTCACCCGTAGTTATAGGTCACCCGTAGTTGTAGGGAAATAATATTCTCTTTTTGTAATGTTGCCTCTTTATGAACCTTAGCAAGTTACGCCACGTCTCTTTGGAGTATTGCTTTACCAATCATCTATTAACTCGGCGTGGGTCGATGAACCCAGTGTCAAAGATTTGCTTTAGGTCACATTTCTCGCTTTTCATTCTGCATAATAGCGTAGTAAGGATAATTACAGGCAATGAACAAGCTGACTTAGAGACTTTATCATTGAAATAAATAAACCACTTACAGACAATAGGAAATAACAAGAATCAAGTCAAGGGCATCTTGTTTGAATAACATATAGAATCGTTGAAATAAATTTGAATCTGGTCTTCACCACTGAAATGCTCATTTGTAACTCTCACAAGAAGCGATGATAATCGATCTTATTCCTTGCATGTAGAGACTTTCTTGTTCCACTCATGCAGTCTCCCCATTTATGTTGGTAGAAGCTCGACCTCATCAGGTCTGACCAGAGGCTTCCCGTATTCATATTTCCATGCTATTTCCATCCGCATGGGGATATGTCCGCCTAGCGTTTGATCAACATTCACTACAACAAATGTTTCCTTCCGCAATGACTAGGCTCGTCGGTCGTCGTACAATGCGCATCTCTCTACTACGAAGAAACCGCTAAAAACATGGAGGAAGCTCGACGGGCGCGTGGCAGAAGTAAAATTTCTGCTTCCTCGCGAGATGTATTTTTTGCGTGTGGGTCCTGGACGTTAGTGACTCTAGCGGACCAAACTTTTCGGTCGCACCTCCCTGATTTGAACTTGATAACGTTGTCCGATGCCTCTTCCGTTTAGTCAGGTTGCTGGGCCCCGCATGTCTGCCTCACATTAGAGAAATCGTGTGTATGATGGAATTTTTTTCTTCCCTATTCCGAACTTGATAGCATCGCTCGATGCATCTGCTGTTTAATCAGGCATATGGGAGGAAACAACACGCAACCAATGCAATATTTCCTTAGGCAATTTTCTTAAGGACTCTCTCTCTTTGGCTCTAGTGTGTGTGGTTCCAAGAAAAACTGTGCGTGTGGGAGATGACGTATCTTCGGCACGCCATCACGCTGTTGGATCCCTGTTCCATCAGTTTTACTACCGCAACCCCGTCTGGATCAGGGAGACCAGGAGTCGTCGTGGAGCATTGTACGTGCGCGAAACCACATAGGTCTTTGGGTTGGTGCACCTCATCATGCAGGAGCAACGCAACCTTGACCTTCAGGTGGCATGAGGCCTCCTGGCGGTGAAGGTGCTCCCTCACTCCCACATGGCAGTGCTAGGGTTTGCAGCAAGGTTCGGCGGCGCGACACCGTGGAAATATGGCGATGGCTCGGTGCGACAATAACGACAGGGATGGGGG
The DNA here is from genome assembly GCA_030063025.1 of Avena longiglumis. Classification (NCBI taxonomy): domain Eukaryota; kingdom Viridiplantae; phylum Streptophyta; class Magnoliopsida; order Poales; family Poaceae; genus Avena; species Avena longiglumis. The sequence goes on from CP125974.1 coordinate 11,182,398, forward strand.
ATTCCTCCATCCAGCGGTGATGTCCCTATAGATGCGGTAAGGTATGGGCTTGTAGTGACCTAGGTTGGCTGGGCATGTAGGGCCGAGTCATTGGAGGGAGGATGATGTGGTGGTGTCTAGCTGTGGTGGCTTCCTAGCACTGAGGTGGTGCCGACAACAACGGTCTTGGCGGCGGTGGTAGTGGTGATACCGGTGGTGGTAGACGCCCTTCTCATATGATGGTCTTTCTCTCTCGGTGGTGGTGGCTAAAGCCTACATCTTTCATCCTCGTTCGTCATCTCTATCCCATCTCCGATAACTTGGGGGTCCCTGGTGTATGGTCAGGGTGAAATCCATGCTCGGCACTGGCCGATGGTGACCACGACGATGCCCGCGGGTACCGTTTTCTTTCTTGGGTGTGTTCATGGCCTACAACATACCTCCCCTCGGATTCCAGGGGAAAACCTTTGGTTCGGTCCGCCGGACCAGGCGACAGCGGCATCACGACGTCGTTATCTTCTTAAAGACATCTTATAGGCCATCTAGGGAGAGGTTGATGCAACATTTTGATACTAGGGACAAGGTGATGTGCTAGCGGTGTTAACCACCACTAGTAGAAAACAGGACACTAGTCCCGGTTTGCAATCCGGGACTAACGTATCGGGACTAAAGGTTAGGCCTTTAGTCCCGGTTCTGTTACAAATCAGGACTATATTGTCTCCACGTGGCCCCGCTGCGCGCGCTGGGCTGGAGGATATTTAGTCCCGGTTCGTAACACGAACCCGGACTAAAGTTCTTCTGTCGCGATAGCGTTTTGCACCAAACTGCTTGAAGGGTTTCGCGGCATAGTAAATCAAAATTTTCTACTGAGCGAACAGAGGGAAAGCCAAGATCTAATCTAGGAGATGCAAACAACGAGAGAGATTGGATTAGATCTTCATACCCTTGAAGATTCGCACAGCGGAACATTCGTCGGAATGTGGGTGATGTAGTCGTACTCGCTTCTCCTCCTCGCGATCCGATCCGATCTAGCACCACAAGTGGCGGTGCCTCCGTGAGATGCACACGTGCAGCACCTCGACGTCTCCTCCTTCCTCGGACCAGCGAGTATGGTGGAGAGATAGATTGGATCTACAACACGACGGCGTGGTGTATATGGTGGAGAATTCTGCTGCGCTTCGCCTACAAGCGATCGGGAGGGAGAGAGGAAGGTAGCAAGGCTAGGGCTTGGAGGAAGGTGTGGGGGAGGCACCACCCCTCTATATATAGAGGGGGGCGGCCAGCCCTTGCCCCTCCTCCAAGCCTATCTCTAGTTTAAACAATTTAAACTCTCCCTTATCTAGAAATCCTATCTCTAGATTTAAACGATTTAAACTTTCCCTTATCTAGAAATCCTATCTCTAGATTTAAACGAGTCAAATCTCTCTAGAATCGGCTGGGCCCTATGGGGCCTTGTGCCCCTGGCCCAATGCGGCCAGGACACTCCCTCATAGGCCCATGCCCCCTCCCGGAAGGTGGGGCCACGTTGGTCCCCTTCCGGAAGGTTCTAGAAGCTTCGATAATACCGATTAACTTGGAACAATTCGAACTCCAAAATCTGCTTTGCCTTATATGAATCTTATTCTAGGACCATTCCAGAACCTCTCGTGATATCCCGGATCCCATCCGAGACTCGAACAAAAATTCATAAACCAATTATCCAATCTATCCTAGCGTCGAGACACGTCAGTGTGTGACCTGCGGGTTCGAGAATATGCGACATGATCTTCTATCAATAATCAACGGTGATGCAGGCACCCATATTGACTCCACACATTCATCGATGATCATATCGGATGAACCACGATGCCGATTCAATCAATCCCATATATATATTCCCTTCGTCTCGCGATATTTTACTTGCTCGAGATTGATCGTCGGTATCGTCATACCTAGTTCAATCTCGTTCACGCAAGTACTTTACTCGTCGTAATCCGATATCACTTTGTGATTAACTCCTTAACCACATGCTTGCAAGCGGTGTTGATATCGATTACCGAGTGGGCCCGAAGTATATCTCTCCGACTTGGGAGGGACAAATTCCATCTCGATACACACAACCCAACAGATACTTTCCGATCACCTGAGAGACACCTTTATGATCACCCTCTCATAGGATGACGTTTGATGACCTCAAAGCTTTCTTCCGGTACCAGGGCGTTGCATTATCTCATGGTCTAAGGAATACAATATTTGACATAGGAAAAGCTTCGCAAAGATGAACACGATGAAACGATCTAATTGCTTCGCTTAGTTTGGGTCTGTCCATCATATCATTCTCCCAATGATATGATCTCATTATCAATTGATAACTCATGTCTATGGTTAGGAAACCTTAACCATCATTGATCAATGAGCTAGTCCATAGAGGCGTACTAGGGACACGGTGTTGTTTACAAACCACACAAGTATTAATGTTTCCGCTTAATACAATTCTAGCATGGAATATAAACTTTATCATGAACAAGAATTATAATAATAACATCTTTATTATTGCCTCTAGGGCATAATTCCAATCTCCACTTGCACTAGAGTCAATAATCTAGTTTACATTTGGCAACAATCTCACACCCATGGCGAGGTGCCGATCATGTTTTACGTGGAAGAAGTTTAGTCAATGGATCTGCGACATTCAGATCCGTATGTACTTTGCTAATCTTGATATCCATCGCTATATAATCTCGGATTATATGAAACTTGCAGTTGATATGCTTGGTCTTTGGATGATATCTTGGTTCCTTAGCAAGTGCTATGGCGCGATGTTGTCACACAATATCTCCAGTGGGTCCAATGCACTTGAACACGCCAAGCTCGATGATGAAGTTTCGATCCAAACTCCTTCACTTGACGCTGCGGCAGCCATGTATTCCGCTTCTCTTGTAGATCCCGCGATCACACTTTGCTTGCGACTTCTCGACTCCAGCTCCTCCATTCAAAATATAAATGTATCTGTCGAGATTTAGAATCATCCTTGTCGGTGTCGAAACTAGCATCGACGTAACCTTTACGACAAGCTGTTCATCACCCCATAGACTAAGAACATTTCTTTAGTTCTATTTAGGTACTTTAGGATGTTCTTCACGGTTGTCCATGTTCCACTCTGGATCACTTTGATATCTCGTCAAACTAAGAGCATTGGACACATCGATCTAGTACACTGACATGGCATACATGATGGAACCTATGGCCGAGGCATAAGGCACTTTGCCCATAGCTTCCCTATCATTTACCGTAGAATGGACCGAGCCTTGCTCAATATCTTACACGACAACATAGGCCCGAACCTTTCTTTGCCTTATCCATTCTGAACCTTTTCAGAACTTTGTCTAGGTATGTACTCTGGCTTAAAGCTATCAGGCGTCTTTGTCTATCTCTATAGATTTTGATGCCCAATATATAAGCAGCTTCACCTAGGTCTTTCATTGAAAAACACTTGTTCAAATAACTCTTCACATTGTTAAGCATGTTGATGTCATTTCCAATAATCAATATGTCATCCACATATAGTACCAGAAACGTCACCGAGCTCCCACTCACTTTCTTGTAGATACAAGCTTCGTAGCAATTTGGAACAAATCCAAATCTCTTGATCACTTGATCAAAACGAAGGTTCCAACTCCGAGATGCTTGCTTGATCCATAAATGGAGCAATGAAGTTTGCATACTTTACTAGCATCCTTAGGATCGACAAAACCTTGGGTTGCATCATATACAACTCTTCATCAATGTTGCCATTGAGGAAGCGATCTTGACATCCATCGCCATATTTCATAATCATGAAACGCAGCAATTGCTAATAAAATCCGAATGGACTTAAACATCGCTACGGGAGAGAAAGTCTCATCGTAGTCAACACCTTGAACTTGTCGAAAACCTTTTGCGACAAGTCGTGCTTTATAGACGGTAACATTACCATCCGCGTCCGTTTCTTCTTGAATATCCATTTGCACTCAACCTTTCGGTTGCTAGGAGGATCCACCAAAGTCTATACTTGGTTTTCGCTCATGGATCCCAATTGGTTCATGGCTTCCACCATTTCTCAGTCTGGGCTCATCATCGCTTCCTCATAGTTCGAGGTTCCTTGTCTTCTACCAACAAGACAGTCAAAGGCAGGGTTGCTACCACTCGGGAGGCACGCGACCTTGTCGACCTGCGACGTTCAGTAGCAGCATCGTCCGAAGCTTCATGATCCTTGTCATTAGCTTCCTCTATTGTTGGTGCAGGCGGCACTGGAACAATTTCAGGTGTTGCGCTACTCTCCAATTCAAGAGAAGGTTCAATAACCTCGTCTAGCTCTACTTTCCTCCCACTCACTTCTTTCGAGAGAAACTCCTTCTCAAGAAAGGAACCGTTCTTTGCGACAAACACTTTGCCTTCGGTTCTGTGATAGAAGGTATACCCAATGGTTTCCTTAGGGTATCCTATGAAGACGCATTTCTCCGCTTTGGGTTCGAGCTTGTCCGGCATCAACTTCTTGACGTAAGCTTCGCATCCCCAAACTTTAAGAAACGACAACTTAGGTTTAGCACCAAACCACAGTTCATACGGTGTCGTCTCAACGGATTTAGATGGAGCCCTATTTAAAGTGAATGCAGCGGTTTCTAATGCATAACCCCAAAATGATAACGGCAAATCAGTAAGAGACATCATTGATCGGACCATATCTAATAGGGTTCGATTCCGGCGTTCAGACACACCATTGCGCTGTGGTGTTCCGGGTGGCGTGAGTTGTGAAACGATTCCACTTGCTTTAAGATGCGTGAGAAAATCATAACTCAAATATTCACCTCCACGATCGGATCGTAGAAACTTAATCTTTCTGTTACGATGGTTCTCCACTTCATTCTGAAATTCTTTGAACTTTTCAAACGTTTCAGATTTATGTTTCATTAAATAGATATACCCATATCTACTTAAGTCATCGGTAAAAGTGAGAAAATAGCGATATCCACTGCGCGTCGAAACACTCATCGGTCCGCATACATCGGTATGTATGATTTCCAACAAGTCCGTTGCTCGCTCCATCATCTGGGAGAACGGGTTTTGATCATCTTGCCCATGAGGCATGGTTCGCATGTGTCAAATGATTCAAAATCAAGAGACTCCAAAGTCCATCGAATGGAGTTTCTTCATGCGCTTTACTCCAATATGACCTAGGCAGCGATTGCCACAAATAAGTAGTATTATCACTATCTACTTTGCATCTCTTAGCCTCAATGTTATGGATGTGTGTTTCATCCCTTTTGAGATTTAGAAGAAATAAACCATTCACAAGAGGTGCATGACCATAAAAGATGTTACTCATATAAATAGAACAACCATTATTCTCCGATTTAAATGAATAACCGTCTTGCAATAAACATGATCCGAAATAATGTTCATGCTCAACGCACATAATAACATTTATTAAGGTTTAAAACTAATCCGAAGGTAAAACTAAGGAGAGCGTACGGGCCATCACATCAACTCTTGATCCGTTGCCAGCGCATCGTCACCTCATCCTCAAGCCGCCGTCTATTCCGTAGCTCTGTTTGAGTTACAAATATTAGCAAATGGCGGTATCAAATACCGTGCACTACAACGAGGGCTAGTAAGGAAAACATCAATAACATGTATATCAAATATACCTTTGATGGTGCCACCTTTTGTCCGCTAAGTACTTGGACGATTCTTCGATGACCCCTGCCCTTGCAATAGAAGCACTTGTCGATTTAGGACGGACTGAGCTTCTTCTCGTGAGGGCATTCGCTTGTCGCCCTTCTTGAAGGGCTTCTTTTCTCCTTACCTCTCTTAAAGGAGGGCTTGTTGACCATCAACACATGATTATCCTTCTTGATGTCCACTTCCTTGACCTTGACTTTGTGAAGAGCTCGGTGATCATATCGATGGAACCAATCGATTATGAGTCACTACAAAACTTTTGTAGCTGGGAGGAGTGATTGCGAACCTGTCAATCTTGAGCTCCTGGAATCGTGCATTCCAGTTGCTCAAGGCGTTGAGTGTAGCCCGACATCTTTATGGCGTGCTCACTAACGGAACTCCCTTCCTCCATCTTGCAGTTAAAGAACTTCTCAGAGATCTCATATCTCTCAGAACGGGCTTGAGTCTGAAACATGGTTTTCAGCTCCTCGAGAATCTCAAAGGGCAGGATAGGTTTCAAAACGATTTTGAAGCTCGGTTCCATAGCAAACAACATGGTGCTCTTAATCACACCATAATCATCTTTCTTGTGATAGACAGCTTTATCATCGGTAGCCGATTTGCGTGAGGGTCACCTAACGCTTTACCAAGGACATAGTCCTTTTGTCCAGAAGAATGATTCTTAGATTGGAACCAATTGGTGAAGTTAGACCCATTGTTTCTAAGCTTTTCCTTCTCAGAAAAAGCGTTGAAGCTGAAGTTGGACTTGGCCATGTGATCTAAAGATGTTAGCAAGTACAATTTAGACTATGTTCATGATAAATAGTTCAACTTAATCAAATTACTAGATGAACTCCCACTAAATTCAACATCCCTCAAGTTTTTAGTGAACACGATCCAAATTCACCACACCTAATCCGATCATCACGAGAAGAGATGTGGTTTCAATGGTGGACAACAAAGTGTCGATCATATCATTCATATGACTCATGCTTAACCTTTCGGTTCTTGTGTTCCGAGGCCATGTCTGACATGCTAGGCTCGTCAAGCTAGACCCAAGTATTTCTGCGTGTGCAAAACTGGCTTGCACCGTTGTATGTGACGTAGAGTCTATAGCACCCGATCATCACGTGATGCTTGGACACGACGAACTTTCATAGCGGTGCATACTTGGGGAGAACACAGTTTTTATCTTGATCTTTAAGTGAGGAATCATCTTATAATGCTACCGTCGCGATCTAAGCATAATAAGATACATAAAAGGGATAAACATCACATGCATATAACTTTATGTGACATGGTATAGCCAATCTTCGCGCATTGATCTCCATCTTGTGCGTTCCGGCATGATCTCCATCACTCCACCATGATTGCCTCCACCACGAATATCAACTACAACTATTGCTAACTACTTAGCGATAAAGTAAAGCTATTACATGGCGTATAAGAAGTTGACTCACAGGTCATACACAATTATAAAGACAACCATATGGCTCCTGCCGGTTGTGTACTCATCGACATGCAAGTCGTAAAACATTACAAAACATGATCATCGCATACAATATACACATCACATCTTGGGCCATACCATATCACAGAAAACACTCCCTGCAAAAACAAGTTAAACGCCTCTACTTTGTTGTTGCATGTTTTACGTGGCTTATGGGAGTAGATGCTAAGAACGATTCTTATTACGGAAAGCCACAACGGTGATATTATGGTTGCCAAACTCCGGTGTTAATCCCATGACAACTATAGTGAGAGACATCCACCACCGCATGTGTGGAACAAGCCACACGTCAAGTGCGGGCGGTCTCATGACGACGTCGCGTAAGGTTGGCACGGACCGCTTCAATCTCACTATCCCGCCATAAGAAGAACACAAACAAGAGGCTTGCAACAGAAAACATCAACGCCCGCAACAACCATGTTGCGTTCTACTCGTGAAACACATCTACGCATAGATCTAGCTCGATACCCTTTGAAGGGTTTGGCGGCATAGTAAATCAAAATTTTCACGGATGAGCGGAGGAAAGCCAAGATCTAATCTAGGAGATGCAAACAACGAGAGAGATTGGATTAGATCTTCATACCCTTGAAGATTCGCCGCGTGTAAATTCTGCGGGAACGTGAGTGATGTAGTTGTACTCGCTTCTCCTCCTCGCGATCCGATCCGATCTAGCACCACAAGTGGCGGTGCCTCCGTGAGATGCACACGCGGCACCTCGACGTATCCTCCTTCCTCGGACCAGCGAGTATGGTGGGAGATAGATTGGATCTACAACACCGGCGTGGTGTATATGGTGGAGAATTTCTGCAGGGGCTTCGCCTACAAACGATCGGGAGAGAGGAAGGTAGCAAGGTGCTAGGGCTTGGAGGAAGGTGTGTGGGGGAGGCACCACCCTCTATATAGAGGCGGCCAGCCTTGCCCTCCTCCAAGCCTATCTCTAGTTTAAACAATTTAAACTCTCCTTATCTAGAAATCCTATCTCTAGATTTAAACGATTTAAACTTTCCCTTATCTAGCAATCCTATCTCTAGATTTAAACGAGTCAAATCTCTCTAGAATCGGCTGGGCCCTATGGGGCCTTGTGCCCCTGGCCCAATGCGGCCAGGACACTCCCTCATAGGCCCATGCCCCCTCCCGGAAGGTGGGGCCACGTTGGTCCCCTTGGAAGGTTCTAGAAGCTTCGGTACAATACCTATTAACTTAACAATTCCGAACTCCAAAACTGCACGCCTTATATGAATCTTATTCTTGGACCATTGAACCTCTGATATCCCGGATCCCATCCGAGACTCCGAACAAAAATTCATAAACCAATTATCCAATCTATCCTAGCGTCGAGACACGTTAAGTGTGTGACCCTGCGGGTTCGAGAATATGCGGACATGATCTTCTATCAATAATCAACAGCGGTGTCTAGGCACCCATATTGACTCCCACATTCATCGATGATCATATCGGATGAACCACGATGCGTGATTCAATCAATCCCATATATATATTCCCTTCGCCTCGCGATATTTTACTTGCGAGATTCGATCGTCGGTATCGTCATACCTAGTTCAATCTCGTTCACAAGTACTTTACTGTTCCGTAATCCGATATCACTTTGTGATTAACTCCTTAACCACATGCTTGCAAGCGGTGTTGATATTGATTACCGAGTGGGCCCAAGTATATCTCCGACTTGGGAGGACAAATTCCATCTCGATACATACAACCCAACAGATACTTTCCGATCACCGAGAGACACCTTTATGATCACCCTCTCATAGGATGACGTTTGATGACCTCAAAGCTTTCTTCGGTACAGGAGTTGCATTATCTTATGGTCTAAGGAATACAATATTTGACATAGGAAAAGCTTCGCAAAGATGAACACGATGAAACGATCTAATTGCTTCGCTTAGTTTGTGCATCCATCATATCATTCTCCCAATGATATGATATTATTATCAATTGACAACTCATGTCTATGGTTAGGAAACCTTAACCATCATTGATCAATGAGCTAGTCCATAGAGGCGTACTAGGGACACGGTGTTGTTTACAAACCACACAAGTATTAAAGTTTCCGCTTAATACAATTCTAGCATGGAATATAAACTTTATCATGAACAAGAATTATAATAATAACATCTTTATTATTGCCTCTAGGGCATAATTCCAACACTGCTGCCGCGGCAGGAGGTGGGGTTTTAGGTTTTTTTTGTGTGTGTTTGATTATTTTTCATTTTGTGTTTTCATATACATATTATTCTATGCTACTACATGCTGTATACATTGATGCATATATAATATAATTTCACTCACGATAACATAAATACATATAAATATATACACAACCGAGACTAGAGCTCGTCTAATTGATTTACACCAAGATCATTACAAGAGATACTGTCCTTTTGTGTCTATCCACGATTACACGAAGGTCTATCCACGTTGAACTCTCCTTTTGTGTTTATGATGTCCCTGAGCAAAAATCCAGACAACTCCTCTTGAATTGCTAGTAGGCGTTCATGTGGTAGGAGCTTATCCCGCATCGCATCAAACTATATATAAAGAATTAGATCATTATGAATGGAACTCAACAAAAATTATGGTATAGAATAAATTGCGAATATATTGTTTACATACTTGAAGAAAGTTTATGCCCTGCTTCATACATCCACGAATGAACTTGCATACGTAATATCCACATAAATTAGTACCCTGTGGCTGCGTCGCACACTTTTCGACCGAGAATATAATTCAATCAGATAATAATCAAGCATGATAATTGTAATATCCACATAAATTAGTCCCCTAGCTCTTGTACTACTTACCGGGACCGTAAGAAAAGTGAGCTCATCACGCCATTCACCCTGAACCTCCTTCGTGAACCTTTTCCAAACCCTGTCCGGCAAAAAAGAAATGAATGAGTTATTAATTAGTTTACATCTCAGAGAATGAACGAAAGAGACATATATAGTGATTGAAATTACTTTTGGAGGCAATCAATTATGCTGCAGTACGTCAATGTTTAGAAGAATCCAGTGAAAGTTGCGCACGTTTATATACACTTAACATCGAGTAAACAAAAATTGAATGTGTACAAGAAAGTAAGACTCTTACCCATAGTTGTAAGGAAATAGTATTTGTGTCTTGTAATGTTGCTCCATTAAAAACATTAGCAAGTTATCCTCCGTTTCCTCGAGGTTATTTATTAGCGTATGTCCATTAACTCTGTTTGGGTCAACGAACCCAATGTTGTAGATTGACTTTCTTCTACATTTTTGAATCTTCATTCTGCATATATAATAGCATACAGAAGGAGCTATAGTGAGGATAACGACAGGAAATGAATTGAACGAGCTGAGTTAGTGACTTAATTACTTACAGACAATAGCAGCTGAGGAGGGACTTGTCGAGGGCGTCTAGGTTGAATAACTAAAATAGTTCACAAAGTTCAATGGAGATATCGTCTAGACAAAAGTACTCCTCTCCAACTTTACATAGGATAAATTGTCTCCCTTCCTTTCTAACTTTCAAGTACCAGATATACAACAGTCGCATATGTGTTGGCAGATCATCGAATACCTCATCGCTGACCATAGGCTCCCCGTAGACAAATTTTCATGCTATTGGTCCCTTGGCGACATTATCTCCGCCGGCTAGAAGTGCTTCGACCGGCACGTTACACTCCTTGGCTAATTTAATAGCTAATTCCATATATATTCCACCTTGTGTGGGCAGGGGTAACACCTTGAGCGGGGCGATGGATTGTTTTGCCTGTTTGCCGAGCTGGGCAACTTCTTTTAATTTTCTCCCACTTGCAGTACTGCTTGATGACTTCTCTTTTAGTGTTTTCGTAAGACAAAGTGTATAGTCATCTTTCCTATTTAACACATGTTGGGGTGGTTGCTCAAGGAATGCCTTGAAGTGCTTCTTGAATTTTCAATAGGGTAGCTCCCAAAATAAAGATTTCTTCTTCCACATGGGTGCGTGTCCGCCAGCGTCCTTCGGAACGGAATGTCCGCCAGGACCCTTTTCAATGATTACTTGTAAATCCTTCACCATATCAAATACAGCATCACCAGTACGACGGACAGGCTTACTCCGGTGATCTGCTTCACCATTAAAATGCTTGCCTTTCCTTCTTAGGGAATGCGTGGGCGGAAGAAAACGACGATTCCCTAGGTACACATTCTTCCTGCACTTTTCCAAATAAATACTTTCAGTGTCATCTAAACAGTGTGTGCATGCATTGTATCCCTTGTTTGTCTGTTCTGAAATGTTACTAAGAGCAGGCCAATCATTGATGGTTACGAACAACAATACTCGTAGGTTAAATTCCTCACGTTTGTGCTCATCCCACACACGTACACCTTGTCCGTGCCACAGCTGTAAAAGTTCTTCAACTAATAGCCTTAGGTACACATCAATGTCGTTGTCGGGTTGCTTCGGGCCTTGGATGATCATTGGCATCATAATAAACTTACGCTTCATGCACAACAAAGGAGGAAGGTTATACATACACAAAGTCACAGGCCATGTGCTATGACTGCAGCTCTGCTCCCCAAAGGGATTCATGCCATCCGTACTTAGACGAAACCATAAGTTTCTCGCGTCACCTGCAAAGTCCGGGTACTTTCTCTTAATTTTTCTCCACTGCGACCCATCGGTGGTGTCTAAGGGTCGACGGGATAGAAAAATCCTACGAACAAAATTTTCCTACGATGTGAACTATATACCAAGATCTATTTATACAAGATACAAACAACGAGCGGATGTATACCCTTGAAGACCGACAAAGCTTAACGAGTCCAAACTCGTGGTTGATGTAGACGATCTCTTGCCGATCTCAAGATCGAGAGGAAGTCCTAGCGCCGCATATCAGCAGCGCATCCGTGCTCGCACACACGTTCGAGGCACCGAGCAACCTCCGCCTCCTCGCTCCAGGTGATGCAGTGAGCACAACTCTTTCTTGCGAAAGCCACGGGAACATGTATCTCGCTAGTCCGAGACCATGGGGAATAAATTCTAGAGGGGAGAGAGATCCTTCACGAGGAGGTGTGAGTGAGAAGTGAGAGGAGGGCTCCTTTTATAGGAGGAGGGAACCCCAAGGGGTGGCAGGCGCATGGGGGCTGCCCTTGCCCTCCCTCATCATGTGGGTGGACACTCCACTCACAAAATGACCCTTCAAAAGTCCTCAAAATCCCACTCAAAATCCCATTAAATTTCCACCAAATTTAATGCAAACTCTCATTAAATAAAACTCTTTTATTTTATTCAGAATTTTGTCAATTACTTTAATGACAAACATTCACAAATAACCTTGCTAGAATTCTATTTCACATGCATAACCACTTTATGCAATTTCACCGAAAACTGTTTCGGTATCTAGTGAAATAAATTCCTGCGCTTGTTTATTCTTTTCGGCATGAAACTTTTGCTCCAATTGGATGTCGGTGTCTCTTAAGTGTGTCACCCTACGGTTCGTGAATAATGCGGACATGATCGAGACCCTCTCGGATCAATAATCGAAGCGGGATCCGGAGACCCATCTTGACTCCACACATTCAACGATGACTTTCTTGTGATCGTCGGAACCTTTTACGCTAGTATCTTAATCCCTTTGTCTCACGATATATTACATGTCCGAGATTCGATCATCGGTATCTCCATACCTAGTTTGATCTCGCTATCGACATGCACTCTTTTCTCGTTCGTGATATAACATTCTAGTGATCAAATCACTTGCTTGCAAGCTAATCAATGTGATATCACCGAGAGGGCCAGTATATCTATCCGTCATCGGGATGAACAAATTCCACTCTTGATCCATGAGCCTCAACATAACACTTTATTAGTTACGAACCCATCTTTATAATCACCATTACGGTGACGTTTGATGTTATCAAGAAACTCTTAGGTGTTAGTGATTGACATGATCTCATGGTCTAAGGATTAGGATCACTCGTAAGTTGTTATAGCAATATAAACTCAATGACTTTGATCGTAATGCTATACTTGGATGAATGTTCATCACATCATTACACTAATGTTGTGATCCGTTATTAACATCCAATGTCCATGATCGAAACCTTGATCATCTTGTTAATCAACGAGCTAGTTTATGAGAGAGGCTTAACTAGGAACTTTCTGTTTGTTTATCAAACACACATGTATTAACGTTTCCGTATTAATACAATTATAGCATGCAAAATAAACATCTATCATATACTTGGAATACACATAATAAACAATTTATTATTGCCTCTCGGGGCATATTCCTTGATCTCCACTTGCACTAGAGACAATAATCTAGTTACATAGTGATATATCTAACACCCATTGAGTTACGGTGTTGATCATGTTTTGCTCTAGGAGAGTTTTAGTCAACGGATCGCTACATTGAGATCCGTATGTACTTCTAAATCTTTATATCTCCATCCTTGACATGCTCATGGATGGAGTGAAACCGGCGCTTAATATGCTTGGAATGCTTGTGAGATCTTGGCTCTTTGGCATTGGCAATGGCACCATTGTTGTCACAATAGATCACCATTGGGTCCAACGCTTGCCACAACTCCTAGTTCGGATATGAACTCCTTCATCAAATCGCTTCGAGCCGCTCAAGCGACAACATATTCGCCTCCGTTGTTGATCCCGCTACCACAGGTTGTTTGGAGCTCCTCCAACTAACGCTCCGCCATTCATGAGAAATACGTATCCGGATTGAGACTTAGAGTCATCCGGATCGGTGTCAAAGCTAGCGTCGACATAACACTTAGCGACGAGCTCTTCTTCACCTCCAGATACAAGAAACATATCCTTAGTTCTTCTCAAGTACTTAAGGATATTCTTGACCGCTATCCATGTTCGAACTCGGATCCGATTGGTACCTACTAGTCAAACTAATAGCGTGTGCCACATCCGGTCTTGTACATAGCATGGCGACATTATAGAGCCTATGGTGAAGCATAGGGGACTTTGTCCATTATCTCTCTTTCTTCCGAAAGCGGACTTTGAGTCTTACTCAATGTCTTGCCTTGCAACATAGGTAAGAACCCTTCTTACTTCCGTCCATTTTAAACTTCTTTAAAATCTTATCAAGGTATGTACTTTGCGATAGCCCTATTAGGCGCCTAGATCTATCTCTATAGATCTTTATGCCTAATATGTAAGATGCTTCACCTAGGTCCTTCATTGAAAATTTCTTTGTTTAGATAACTTTTAACCTTTAAAAGTTCTATATCATTCGATCAATAATATGTCATCCACATATAGTATCGAAATGCCACATTGCTCCCACTCACTTTCTTGTAAATACAAGCTTCTCCATAAGTTTGGACAAATCCAAACTCTTTGATCACCTCATCAAAGCGGAGATTCCAACTTCGTGATGCTTGCTTCAATCCATAGATGGATCGTGAAGCTTGCACACCTTGTTAGCATCCTTAGGATCGACAAAACCCTTTGGTTGTATCATATACAACTCTTCTTCAATATTACCATTGAGAAGCGGTTTTGACATCCATACGCCATATTTCATAATCGAAATATGCAGCAATTGCTAACATAATCCTAATCGACTTTAGCATCGCTACGGGAGAAAGTCTCATCGTAGTCAACTCCTTGAATTTGTCGAAACCCCTTTGCGACAAGTCGAGCTTTATAGATGGTCACATTACCATCGATCAGTTTTCCTTTTGAAAATCCATTTGTTCTCCACGGCCTTTCGTCGTGAGGTAATTCCACCAAGTTCCAAACTTGATTTTCATACATGGATTCCATCTCGGATTTCATGGCTTCTAACCATTTGTTGGAATCCGGGCTCATCATCGCTTCTTCATACGTCGCAGGTCATTATTTTCATCAACCATGAAATTTATGACAGGATTTCCGTCTGACTCGGGCCCTGCAGCGTCTGTTTGACTGCGAGGTTCGGTAGTACTCTCTTTCGGAGTTTCATGATCATTATCATTAGTTCCTTCTTCAGCAGGTGGAGCCAACTCCTAGCGACTTAAGTATTGCGCTACTCGCCATACTTTGAAGAGAAGGTTCCATAACCTCTTGAGTTCTACCTTCCGACTACTCACACCTTTCGCGAAACTCTTTCTCTAGAAAGGATCCATTCTTGGCAACAAAACCTTGCCCTCGGATCGTGATAGAAGGAATACCCAATAGTTTCTTTAGGGTATCCTATGAAGACGCATTTTTCCGCTTTGGGTTCGAGTTTATCCGGTTGAAGTTTCTTCACATAAACATCGCAACCCCAAACTTTAAGAAATGATGACTTAGGTTTGTTTCCAAACCACAATTCATACGGTGTCGTTTCAACGGATTTAGATGGTGCCCGATTTAAAGTGAATGCAGCGGTTTCTAGTGCATAACCCCAAAATGACAATGGCAAGTCCGTCGGAGACATCATAGATCGAACCATATCTAATAAAGTACGATTCTGACGTTCCGACACACCATTTATTTGTGGTGTTCGGCGGTGTGAGTTGTGAAACAATTCCACACTCTTTCATGTGAGTGCTAAACTCGTAACTTAGATACTCACCTCCAGTCGGCCGTAGAAATTTGATCTTTCTATTACGATGATTTTCCACTTCATTCGAAATTCCTTGAACTTTTCAAAGGTTTCGGACTTGTGTTTCATCAAGTAGATATAACCGTATCTACTCAAATCATCCGTGAAAGTAACAAAATAACGATATCCACCTCGGCGACACACTCATTGGACCACATACATCCGAATGTATGATTTCCAATAAATCATCGCCTGTTCCATTGAACCGAAAACGGCGTTCTAGTCATCTTGCCCATAAGGCATGGCTCACATGTATCAAATGATTCATAATCAAGTGATTCTAAAAGTCCATCCGAATGGAGCTTCTTCATCGTTTAATGCCAATATGACCTAGACGATTGCCACATATATGCGGATATATCATCACTAAGTTTAATCCTTTTAGCATCAATATTATGAATATGTGTAACATTATCATCGAGATCCAACAGAAATAAACCATTCAACATTGGTGCATGACCATAAAAGATTTCATTCATATAAATGGAACAACCATTGTTCTCGATTTGAATGAAAACCACTTTGCATCAAACATGATCCAGATACAATGTTCATGCTCGGTGCGAGCACCAAATAACATTATTTAAGTTTATAACTAATCCCGACGGTAAGTGGAGAGGTAGCGTTCGACGGCGATCACATCAACGCTTGATCCATTGCCGACGCATCTTGACCTCACCCTTGCTAGCGGTCGCTTTGTTCATGACCTCGATTCGAGTTACAAATATTAGCAACTGAACGGTATCAAATACCCGGTGCTACTGCGAGCACTAGTCAAGTACACATCAATAACATGTATATCATATATACCTTTGTTTGCCTTGCCGGCCTTCTTACCGCCAGATACTTGGGGCGATTGCGCTTCCGATGGCCCCTTACAATAGTAGCACTCGGTATCGGACTTAGGTCCAACTCGGGGTTTCTTTTCGGTGACAGGCTTGCATGCCGCCTTCCCTTCCGCTTTTCCTTCTTGTCTTTCTTGAAACCGGTGTTCCTATTGATCATCAACACTTGATGTTCCTTTTGATCTCCACTGCGGTTTTAAGCATTGTGAAGCTCGGGGAGACTTCTTCATGCCTTGCATATTATAGTTCATCACGAAGCTCTTATAGCTAGGTGGCGGAGACCGAGAACACGATGGATGCCTAAGTCAATGGGAATCGTTATTCCCAAGGACACAAGCTTATCGGCGTAACCCGACATCTTGAGTACATGCTCACTAACTAACTGTTCTCTTCCATCATGCAGCTAAAGAACTTTTCCAAGCATTGTAGCTCTCTCTGACAGCATGTGTGTGAAAAATCATTTTCAACTCACCCATTGTATCAAAAGCATTGCCGTTTGAAACGCTTTCAAGTTCGGCTCTAGCCCATACAATATGCCGCAATGAACTAAGTTGTGGTCCTCTGACGAGTCGATAGACATTCTTCTCCTCGTCGGGGCATCGTCAAAGGTGGGGGCCTAATGGCGCTTCTAGCACATATTGCTTTTGTGCAAGAGAGGAGAATCCTCAAATTCATGGCCCATTCAAGAAAGTTGCTACCGTTCGTTGCTAGTTTCTCTTTCTCCATGAACGCATTGAAATTAAAAGCGGTGGTGCCATCTACAATGAATTTGTAAAGTTTAGACTAAGTGTATGATAGATTGAGTTCAACTAATCTATATTACGAATGAACTCCCACTCAAAAGCGACATCCCTCGTGTCCTTTTGGTGATTACATGAACCAAATCCACTACACCAAGTCCGATCATCACGTGAGTCGGTATAGCTTCAAAGGCGAGCATCAAATGGGCATCATATCAACTATATGACTCATGCTTAACCTTTGATTACGTGTTCGAGGCCATGTCGTACATGCTAGGCTCGCCAAGTTAGAACCTTAGTATTTTTGCGTGTAACTGTCTTACACCAGTATGGTCGAGGATCCAAGTACACCCGATCATCACGTGATGTCTTGGAGCCACGAAAACATAATCGGTGCATACTAAAGGAGAACACATTCTTATCTTGATATTTAAAATGAGGATCATCTTATTATGCTTAACAAAGCGCTAAACAAGCAATATAAGATGCAATCAAACATCATATGTTTAATAGTGAAATTATATGGTTCCCGCAGATGATCTCTATCATGTGCATCGTGGTATGATCACTATCATACCTATATGTGTAAATCCACAATCTATGGGTTTTACGCTATGTGTGTTGTAAGAGTATCATCTCATACTTCTACTTACAACACTACCATATCATAACACTAGCCCAAAGAACAATCTAAACTAGACGCTTCTAATTTATCCATTGCAAGTTTTACGTGGTGAGGGCTTCGAGATAGAACCGTTCTTACCTACGAACATGAACCACAACGAGGATAATCAAATTGTTGACAACTCGCTTGCAAAATAGATATTGACTATAGTAGGAGAGACAGAAACCCGCTAGCCACTTATGCAAACTAGTTGCATGTCAAGCGTGGAACAGGTCTCATGTGCGAGGACATGTAAAGTTTGTCCGGGCCGCTTCATCCCACTATGCCACCAATATCCAAAATCACAAGAAAGGAGCAACAACATGATCATCATCGCCCACATACTCATATGTGTACTACCCGTGTAAAGTATCTACGCATAGATCCGGCTCTGATACCACTGAAGGGTTCGCAGCATAGAAAAACAAAATTTTCCTACGATGTGAACTATATACCAAGATCTATTTATACAAGATACAAACAACGGGCGGATGTATATCCGTAGAGAACATACCCTTGAAGACCGACAAAGCTTAACGAGTCCAAACTCGTGGTTGATGTAGACGATCTCTTGCCGATCTCAAGATCGAGAGGAAGTCCTAGCGCAAGATATCGCCAGAAGCATCCGTGCTCGCACACACGCTCGAGGCACCGAGCAACCTCCGCCTCCTCGCCCAGCGATGCAGCGAAGCACAACTCTTTCTTGCCGAAAAGCCACTGGGAACATGTATCTCGCTAGTCCGAGACCATGGGGAATAAATTCTAGAGGGGAGAGAGATCCTTCACGAGGAGGTGTGAGTGAGAAGTGAGAGGAGGGGCCTTTATAGGAGGAGGGGGAACCCCAAGGGGTGGCTGGCGCATGGGGGCTGCCCTTGCCTCCCTCATCATGTGGGTGGACACTCCACTCACAAAATGACCCTTCAAAAGTCCACTCAAAATCCCACTCAAAATCCCATTAAATTTCCACCAAATTTAATGCAAACTCTCATTAAATAAAACTCTTTATTTTATTCAGAATTTTGTCAATTACTTTAATGACAAACATTCACAATAACCCCTTGCTAGAATTCTATTTCACATGCATAACCACTTTATGCAATTTCACCAAAAAACTGCTTTGGTATCTAGTGAAATAAATTCCTGCGCTTGTTTATTCTTTCGGCATGAAACTTTTGCTCCAATTGGATGTCGGTGTCTCTTAAGTGTGTCACCCTACGGTTCGTGAATAATGCGGACATGATCGAGACCCTCTCGATCAATAATCGAAGCGGATCCGGAGACCCATCGACTCCACACATTCAACGATGACTTTCTTGTGATCGCTTAACCTTTACGCTAGTATCTTAATCCCTTTGTCTCACGATATATTACATGTCCGAGATTCGATCATCGGTATCTCCATACCTAGTTTGATCTCGATCGACATGCACTCTTTTCTCGCTCCGTGATATAACATTCTAGTGATCAAATCACTTGCTTGCAAGCTAATCAATGTGATATCACCGAGAGGCCAGAGTATATCTATCCGTCATCGGATGAACAAATTCCACTCTTGATCCATGAGCCTCAACATAACACTTTATTAGTTACGAACCCATCTTTATAATCACCCCGTTACGGTGTGACGCTTGATGTTATCAAGAAACTCTTCCTGTTAGTGATTGACATGATCTCATGGTCTAAGGATTAGGATCACTGTAAGTTGTTATAGCAATATAAACTCAATGACTTTGATCGTAATGCTATACTTCGGATGAATGTTCATCACATCATTACACTAATGTTGTGATCCCGTTATTAACAACATCCAATGTCCATGATCAGGAAACCTTGATCATCTTGTTAATCAACGAGCTAGTTTATGAGAGAGGCTTAACTAGGAACTTTCTGTTTGTTTATCAAACACACATGTATTAACGTTTCCGTATTAATACAATTATAGCATGCAAAATAAACATCTATCATATACTTGGAATACACATAATAAACAATTTATTATTGCCTCTCAGGGCATATTCCCTTCAGTCTCAACATCTCGTCTTTCTTACGGTCTTCTTTGTGCCATCGCAACAATTTGGCATGCTTTTCGTTTTTGAACAAACATTTCAGCCGTGGTATTATAGGAGCATACCACATCACCTTGGCGGGAACCCTCTTCCTCGTGCGCTCCCCCTCAACATCACCAGGGTCATCTCGTCAGATCTTATACCGCAATGCAGTGCATACCGGCATGCATCCAAATTCTCGTCGCTCACGCAATAGAGGATGCGTCATTAATGCAGCATGTATCTTACGTACCTCTAATCCTAGAGGGCGCATAACCTTCTTTGCTTCAGGCATCTGGGCAGTTATCCTTTGGAAGCAGCTTCTTCATTATCTTCAACAACTTTTCAAATCCCTCTTCAGGCACACCGACCTCTGCCTTCCATTGCAACAATTCTAGTGTGCTGCCTAGCTTTTTATGGCCATCTTTGCAATTCGGGTACAACAATTTGTTGTGATCATCTAACATCTGCTCAAATTTCAACCTCTCCCTTTCGCTATCACATTCTCCCTATGCATCGCAATGGCCCGACCAAGATCATCATCTGGCTCATATGATGCATTTTCTTCTGCTTCTTCTTCATCATTGTCTTCCATTATAGTACCATCGTATTCAGGGGAAATAGGATAGCTGTCATCATTCTCTTCATCTTCGTTGTCTTCCATCATAACCCTTCTTTCTATGTGCTTGGTCCAACAATTATAGCCAGACATGAAACCGAACTGAAACAAATGGCCATGAAGGACTCTTGAGGAAGAGTATTCCTTCTGATTCCGACACTCACCACATGGACAACACATAAAACCATTCCGCTTGTTTGCCTCTGCCACAACGAGAAAAGAACGCACGCCTTTAATGAACTCGTCAGAGATTCGGTCAGCGTACATCCATTGCCGTCTCATCTGCATTTTATAAGTTCATCAAACAAAATCACGATGCTAAGAGTAGTACTAGTATAAAAATAAAAGAACACATCGTATACATAAAATAAGCACTGATTTAAAAAGTTTCTACTATATCTTTAGTCCCGGTTGGACACACCAACCGGGACTAAAGGGGTTGCGGCAGGCTGGGGCCGACATGAGCCCGTTTAGTCCCGAATGGTGTCTCCAATCGGGACTAAAAGTGGGTGACGACACTATATATCGTGAGTGGACACTATGCCAGTGAGTGGCGACACTATTTCAGTGGATGGAAACACTATGACAGGGGTGAGTGTCGACATTATGTCATGAGTGTCGACACTATGTTGTGCTGCTTAATCTATAAATAGGCTTCCTTGTGAACTATCAACTGCAAGGAAGATCGTGTGCGAGACCAGGGACACCACTACGGCGGAGCTTCTCGAAGATGTCTTAGGACCTCGTCCTCAGACATCTTCGAGGAGCTTCAGTGAGGCACTCTAATATGTGAAATTAGTTAGCTCCACCAAAGATACTAATTTAGCTATAAAAGATATGAACTGAAAGATGGTGTGAGTGAGCAGGACACCACTATGGCGAGCTTCTCGAAGATGTCTTAGGATGCCTCGCCTCGGACATCTTCGAGGAGCTCGCCATGAGGCACTCTAATTTAATTTGGTAGCTCCTTGGCGTGTTCATGTTTTTGTTCTTAATTTCTTGCTTAACGGCCGATGATTAACTAAAATGCTAGGGCGCCACTATATATATATGTGTGCCTTCATAGTTTTGGTACTTATTTTTGTTTCAATGGATTTTGTGACGACGGTAGAAGAAAGAAGAATATTTTGTTGCTTTCAACGGTGACATGATGCAATCGAACCAGGATTTCAAGACAACATGTCAAACCAAGATATGTATATAGGATGAACTCATGTATCTTTGTGCTTCGATGAATCAAATGAATTTCGAGAAATATATGTGCCAAATTAATCAGATATACAGAGATAGAACCCACACAAAATCTATCCATTTCTAGAGCACGAAATGAGCTAAAACAAGCAATGAGAGCTGAAATGATGAAGTTGATAACCTCTTAGGACCCTTGATAGATGTGGAGCCAAAAAATCTTCACAAATCTTGAGAAAAATAGGGAAGAACTCGAGCTTGGGGAAGAAATTTGAGAGGGATGATTGTGTGAGCTTGAAATGGCTCGGTCTGGGAAGGGGAAAAAGATATAGTCGGAGACTTTAGTCCCGATTTGAGAAACAAACCGGGGCTAAAGGTCCACGCATCTGCTCTTTTCCAGCGCGTCAGACCCTTTAGCACCGGTTTGTTAAACGAACCGGGGCTAAAGTTCCCATACGAACCGGGACTAATGTCTTCTGGTCCTGCGGCCGTTTCTAGCCGTTGGGACCAGGGCATTAGTCCCGGTTTGTACCAGAACCGGGACTAGTGCTCTGGACCAAAGGTCCGTTTTCTACTAGTGCAATGCATAGGGCTTGGGCTTTCGGGGGCAATGTACGACATGAGGGACACTTGGTCCATGTCTTCCCTGAGCCCATCATAACCTATTTTCTTCTCGCCGACTCTTCTAGGCACACGAGTGGTTTGGGTTGCCTGAGTAAAGGCAGACCTGCGGTGGTACCTTGATTCGTGAAACGGCTCTCAAATCATTTGTTCCTCGCCATTCATGGTAAGATGTTGGGTTAGGCGAGTCGCTGGTTCCGAAATTCACTTTTAGAGCTTGAGTTACATGGAGCCTGGGTTTTTTTTTTTTTAATGAAAACAACATTTTAGAGTTTTTAAAAAATTCTAAAAAAAGTTCTAGAGGTATATAATGATGTATTCTACCAAAATACGAAATGTCACCTAAAATACCTTATATTTTAGGCTTAACAAAATTGAAAACATTTACTGTAAGAGAATTTGGAGGATTAAAATTTTACACCGTTCACTACTTTAGAGGTAAGATTTCATCATTGTTATCATGCCCAAAATACGGGAAATTTAGATCGGAGACTTTCTCACAACACGTCAGATCTTGTTCTATTCAATCCATTTACTTTTACTTTGACTCTATTCTCCATGTCGTATCCTAAACAACTCTCAGCTGACTCAGACGACATGTGGCAGGCAAGTAGTATACGTCACTTATACGTGTCAACCCATTGGCTCCTCATAAAATATGTTGGTAGGCTAAAATAACCCACTCTTTCTGACTCATATTAGTTGACTTAAATTTGTTTAAATACAGATATATCTATCACTAAAACTTGACTAAATACATTTGAATCTGAATGTATCTAATAAACTACTGTAATATAATTTGGAGGAAGTACCAAAATGTCCCTTATATTTTAGAACAGAGAGATAATAAAAGATAAAGCAGAAAACTTCAGAACAATAAGATATCAGCCCAGGTGGTAAAGCAAACGGATTCAGCGTTTGGCGGTAACCGGTTTCAAAGTTTCAGGGAAACAGGTAAGCTTTCGCAACGGGTCAACGTAGAAAAGTTGGACTTTCTGCTGCAGGTACAGCAAGTACTAGAGTAATTGTGCAATCGCAGATGCTCATGAGTGAGATCAACAAAGATGATAATACTCTTCTCCCTGGCTCTCGCCCTCCCTCTCTTCTTGCGAGCGCGCCGCCAGGAGCCTGGCCCCTCCCTGGTCCTCTCCGCCGGAATAGCCGGTCGGAGTTGGACAGGGAGAGGTACCGTAGTTGGTAGGGTTAGTAGTAGTGGCTGTGTGCCGGTTGTGGGCTCTATGCCCGGATGTGAAGCTCTAGATCGAGGTGGCCAGATCAAGGCTCTAGGGTTCGTCCTCCTTGCGTTCTTGCTCCTCTGGTTGGAGCAGCCCGCGACGACGACGGCCACCACATCCAGCAATAATGTAGAGGTCACTGACGGCCTCCGGAGCGGTGTTATCCCCGTGCTCTTCCATCTCCTCTCGACCGCCGTGGGGCGAGGGATTGAGATGGTGGGCTTGGTGATGCATGGATCCGAGGCGCCGAGGGTGTCGCCACTTGGCGCTTGAGCTGCGGCCGGTGGTGGCCTTTCTCGCCGGTCTCTTTCGTCTCCCTGGCGGCCAGGAGGCGGGGGAAGGAGACGGCGACTGTGGCGGCGGGCGGCTCTCCTTCAAGCTGCCGCTGCTCGATGCGTTCGATGCATCCCTAGTCTTCTGGCTGGCCGTGGAGGCAAAGGGAAGACGCGGGCTGCTCATGCGCTTTGGAGATCTTTGGTGGCTTTGGAGGCTTCTTGAGCTTGTGCCTCCTTCGGATCCCAAGCGTTTCCGTCGCTATCCATGGCCATATGGATGGCCCGTCGTGCTCTGCAGCCGCGGCCGCAGAGCGTCTTCTCCTCTTCGCGAGGGTCTTCCCAGCCTGCATGGTCGTAGCGCGTCTCTACCAAGTGGTCCTGCCCCGGTGAGATGGAGTGGCTACCGAGGCTCGTCGTCGCCGGCGTCAAGCAAGGACTCGATCGCGTTTCTGTGATCTTTTTTCGGGTGTTCTTTGTTAAATTTCAGGACCTAGTTGTTATTTCTTTACTGTTTAAGGTCCTTTCTGTAAATGTACACCCCATGACGTCGTAATACAAGCTCTGGGTCCTTAGGGACCATTCCTGTTCAAAAAAAAACAAACATGAAAATACCAAATTATGCGGAACATGTGGCAGAAGTATCTTTACGAACCTTTTGCCTCCTCAAACACTGGACGGACACATTTAAATAATGAAGTGGAGACACATTTTGTCCAATGTTTTTGTCAGCGA
This sequence comes from Avena longiglumis, assembly GCA_030063025.1. Taxonomy (NCBI): domain Eukaryota; kingdom Viridiplantae; phylum Streptophyta; class Magnoliopsida; order Poales; family Poaceae; genus Avena; species Avena longiglumis. The sequence continues at coordinate 11,207,108 of CP125974.1, forward strand.
AAGCGTATAAGCTCTTTCTTGTAGATCTGCCCACTACTTTTTTGTACCCCACTACTCGTATCGGATAGAGTCGCGCAGAGTACAATACATAACTGGTGGTTTCCTCTGATGGTATTTTTAAAGGTTTGTCTGATCGTTGGGAATAATAAACACTCCTCTGTTTTAAAATATAAAATATTTTATATTTGTGAAGATAACGTATATAGATTTTTTTAGTGTCTAGATTCACTGTAAATCTGAGTAAACCTACATACTAAAATTAGTCTAGATACATTTGGTTTATAAAGCTAACCATCTTATATTTTAAAACCGAGGAGGTAACAGCCTGCTACCAAGTACCATCTACTATAGAACATGCCATAGAGAAGGGATTTTGTTTCCGCCATAGAGAATTGTAAAAAAGAATTATTTGTAGGTGCCACGCATATTTTGTATTATTAACTTGTTCTGTTAATATGTTGACATTTTTTAAGAAGCTCTCTTCTATAATCTATCAATTAATACCCCTTTTAAAAAATTGAGAATCATATTTTTGAGGTCCAAAAAATCGGGAAGTAGCCGGTGATGTAAACCAAAAAAACATCAAATATTAATTGGAAATAATGTGTATTTTGAGCTACACAAAAATTACAAAACTGTGGATCTGAGTATAGTGATTTCAAATCTTAAAAAAATCCAAACTTTGTCATTTTTTTGTAACTCAGAATACAACAGATTTCGATTTAAGATTTTACACGTTTGTGGGATACATCATCAGCTACTTTTAAGATTTTGTTTCACAATATTTTTGGAACTTGTAAATATAGTGTTAAAATTTTCTAATATGCATGGAGCATTTGGAGCTCAGGAGCCAAAAGGACTTCCCATCAATAACGCGCTGGAAATGTTACGTACCAGATTGATTCACCACTAATGAAGGAATAAGAAAGCGAGGGATGGCGTTGATTCACCACTAATGAAGGAATAAGAAAGCGAGGGATGGCGAATACACATGTAATTTGGGTTGTGGTAGCAAACATTCTCCAACAAAGAAAAGAAGCGCTACCTTGTTTGTATCAGAAGAATATTGTGTGCTCATTCTGTTTACATCTACAATTTGTCCAATGAGTTACACAACAAAACAGTTAATTCAGTATACTTCTAACCCATATACCTCATGGTCTGATGACTGCTCTACCTTCTAATTCCAACAAAATGGCATCTGTATTGCTAGGGAGTATGGAAACTAATATATAATAGTACAAAAGGCACCATTGCCAAGAAAAAAAAAGCACACATGCACAGATAAAACTAGCAAGCTCATGGCAGCAAGCCATTTTATTCCTGAGACGCCAGATGCAACTTCCCGTGTCCACTGACCGGTGTCCTCTCCTCCCCCAATTAGCAGCTATGGCTGTTCATCCTTCAAACAATGCTCTAATCTCCTGTTTCAGGTCCTCAGCGGTACACTTATTCTGTTCCTTCTTCTCCGCAATGGCTCCGAGCACCCCTGAAACTGAAACTCTGCTTCGGTTTGCCTGCAGCTGCAGTGCAGCCTGGTACGGTGGAACAATGAAATCCACGATCTCTTCTCGCAGATCGTACCTGAGCTCAGCCGTGACCTTCCATTTCCTCTGGTACTCACAGGTGGCAAGAAATCCGGCAGTGAAATCATCCAAGTTTGCATGGAGTGTATCGTTCAGAGGAACCCAGCTCTCAGCTAAGAAGCTCTTCTTGTATGTCTGGATCAGCGAAACGAGCCTACCCATCAGCTCCCTGCTTGCAAAAGCTGCTCCTGGACGGCGCATCAGTCGCGACACATCATACGTGTTGTTAAGGAGGAAGATGTGTTTTTGACCCTTTACACCTCGGAACACCGTCTCCGCGTCTTCCTCGAGCTTGGATGCCCAGCAATGGAGCATGTGATCCCAAAGTACTGTGCTGTCAGAACACAACTGCAGGGCCTGAATGAGAAGGGCATTTGCTGGATGAATCGTCGCTTCGTTGCTTCTAGGGATGTCCAAGAATGTTCCGTTCAAAGCCTTCTCCATCCTGTGAAGAATGTTAGGAACCGTTTAAATAACTGAACCGCATACTTTAGGATTCAATCTGGGAAACAAGTCAGTATTATGTTCTAATTGTTGCGAGATTTGAGCTTGAAATTGGTGAATTCTAATTAGCAGACTACAAAATTAGTACGTACTGAAATCAATTAGAGGAGTAGCAACGGAGGAGAGAGAGAGAGAGAGAGAGAGAGAGAGAGAGAGAGAGAAACAGATAGCGAGAGGTAGATGTAAGGGGACTGACGGTGCGTGCAGATGAAATGATGAGAGGGGTTTTGTTTTTAATATATATATATATATATAGTGGGCCTGGGCTCCCATAGAAAAAACTAAATAAGAAATGAAGGACAGGAAAGGGGGAGCAGAGCAAAGATTGCATTCAACATTGACAGGTCGCGTCCAAGGAGCAGAGGCCCCCGTCAACTAAACACGTCGTTACTATCCATCCCCAATGTTGCCAGCCGCAACTTTCACGTAACCCTTCTTTAATTTAAAGGAAACATGTTATTTTTTGCTCGGATCTCGTCGCGCCGGACACGAATGTACCTATAGTGAAACTGGCACGACTGAACCGACCGAACGCGCCGCCGCGATGGAGACCCGAACGAACTGCTTGGGCGACGCACGGACTCGAATCCTTGTCGCGGCCGCGCGCGTCCAGCGCCGCCGGCCGGGCTGAATGTTCCTTGTCGTCTCGAACCGAGGCGTGGCCGTGGTGCCGTCCAGTCGACCAATGCGGCAGGTGAAGCACTGGAGCCGCGGAGAACAAGCGTGTAGCGCGCTGATAGGCGGGCGGTAGGGTGCGCGGCGAGCACCGAGACGAGGGGAACGGCAAGAGTCGGGCCGTGCAGCGCGGCGAGAGCCTGGTGGCGGGCACGGAGGCGAGGCGAACGGGGAGAGGAGGTAGGGCCGTGCGGCGCGGCGCAGCGCGGCTAGGTGAGCTCGCGCGGCACGGTGGCCTAGTTGCCTGGCAGCGACACGGCGAACCGCGACCTTCCCCGACGTGCATCTTTCGGCGCTTGTTGGGCGAACGGGTGGCGGCGTGGCTAGCACGCGCGGCACGGTGGCCTAGTTGCCGCGCAACGACATGGCGAACCGCGCCCGTCGGGAACGTGCACTAGGCGCCTCAACATGCGCAAGGCGGCGCGTAAAGGAACGGTGGACGGAAGCGGCGGCGGCGTCAGGGGAGGCGCGCAGGCCGGGTGCGAAAACAGAGCGCGGACCGCGGAGGCACAGCACTAGGGAAACAAGAAAAAGAAAGGGATTCATGATCGATGTACACGTACCCGAACCTGGAGTGGTCGCGCGCCGCCTCCATCTGTTCAGCCCGGTCTTCGGCTTGCCTCGCCGCCGCCGTCGCCGCCGCGGCTTGAGCGCGAGGGGATCGAGGGGGTGGAGGAGCACAAGGCGGTGGGGCGCGAGCAGAGGGAGGGGTGAAGTAGCCGACGAGCGCGCTAGCAGGGGGATGAATAGTTGGTGGGTCGATGCGTCGATAGAATTTTGTTGACGCGCTGGAGCAGAGCAGAGGGGAGGGTAGCTGTCACCTGCGGCGATCGACCCTTCCCAATTTTGTTTGCGTGCTTGCTTCGGAAGTTCGGAGCGCGAGGACTGTGTCCCGTTGTGCGCAAACCGAAAACACAAGCTAGAAGCTGTTGCAAAAAAACCCGAAAAGAATCGAGAAATAAACACAACCAGATTACTTTTACGGAGTACTCCTATGTCCCAAAAATTCGAAGGTAAGTTCAAACAAAACGTACCCAGGGAAACAAAAATGAAGACACGATGATGATATGATTAGCACACGGCACATGAACACTACTACTACTACTATACTTTGTTTCCAATTCATTCATTGAGATTATGGCCAAACACTTTCCTTTTTTTTTTGTTTCTCGAGCTGTGATTCTAACAAAGGCTTATGGTTTCGTAACATGATTTAGTAATACAATATGTATGTCCATATTGCACGAGATGTAGCACAAGGTCAGTAGTAGTACTCGGTTGCAGATGGTGGTGCATCCACACGTTCCCACGGTAGGAACCTCATCGTTGTTGTCGTCTTCTGCCCCCTGCCTAAACTAAATGGGGTGCTGCTAGCTGATGGAGTAGTACCACTCCACTCGTCTGTCTGTAGCGGCGTTTTGTTGACGGAGCAGAGAGCTGTGCAGCTTTCTTGACTCGCGACACTACAAACAAATTGGGGGCGCGTCAACGCCGGCTTCACCTTGGCGAGGACGCGCTGGAGACGAGTCAGGGCGGCGCCGGCTGCTGCACCGGGGTCTCGGAGATGGGTGTTGGCCTTTTGCTCACGCGGTGGAATGCTCGGGTCCAGGGATCTGTTCGCGTCCCCGCCACCGCAGATCGCTGAGCTTCAGTGGGGGCAGTGACGAGCTCCCCAAGAGCATATGTTGCCTGGGTAGGGTCAACATATGTTGTCTCGGAGATGGGTGTTGGCCAAGTGCCCAAGAGCATATGTTGCCTGGGTAGGGTCGTCTCCCCGAAAGGATCGGAGAAATTTGTGCCGGCACAGGTTTGGTTTGCTTCATGCACTCGACCGCCTTTTGCTCACGTACGTGGTGGAATGCTCACTCGGGTCCAGGGATCTGTTCGCGCGCGTCCCCGCCGCCACCGCAGATCGCTGAGCTTCAGCGGCACCTGCACTCGATAATTCATGGAAATTGGCACGACGGGCAGCAGATTAATCACGCATGGTTCAGAGGCAAATTTGGGGTCCACCGACCAACGCGGCTAGGGCCCACTCGACTCGCGTCAGAATCTTCGTTCCCTGCCTTCACAGACATCATGCATATCCCCTGGACTGGATGGATCCCATCAAATCAAGGTTATGTTCTTTTGTTTTCTCCAATCCAACCAGATATCGACCACCTAGTAGTTCGATTTTCAGCACGCTGACCGCAGAGTGGAAGAGTACGACCGGGCGGCACACGCACGGTCGCACCAGTCACTTATTTTAATAATCGGAGTGGCATCCGCGAGTTAATTGGTTGGCGACACCAGGACCCAACGATGAGTAGATGATAATGGAGTTGTTAGCATAAAACTATCGGTTTGAGAACTAAATTTTAGAAATCTATCAATTTACGTTTGCAGCAAAAATCTACTACATTTTAAGTTGGTTATCTCAAATAAGCACTAAACATATCTCGATCACGAATTGACACGGTTTCTGATAGGTTAAACCCACCTACAAAGCCCACGTGTCAAGATCTAAGCAATTCTTAGGCTAGAAATATCTAAAGTCTAAAGAAAAATCAATTTCGTATAAAAAGACAACTTAATCCTCTGTAGCCACTGCGCCGCGTTCGCCACCGGCCACCGGCCTCCATCGACCACTCCACCACCAGCCGCCACGCCATTGGCCCGCGCCCACCCACCATCTGACTCCTAGGCCGCCCAGTCGTCGTGCCCATGGGCCCCTCCGTCGCGCCCACAGGCCGACACCGTCGCTCAGCTGCCGAACACTCTAGCACCGCCACAGGCCCTTATCCTCCGTGCCGCCACCGACCACTCGCGTACGATCTCCCACCGCCAGACTCCGAGGCAACCCCCACCATCGCGCCCATAGCCCCCCTCCCCCGTCGTGCCCACAGGCCACCGTCGTGCAGCCATCGGAACCTATAGCACCACCGCATGCCCTTATCCCCCGTGCCTCCATCGCCATGGCGAGCTCGCCCGTCCGACTCCTGTCTCTCTGTCGCGCCCGGCCACCTCGCCGAGCCCTTCTCCCATGCGCCTCCCCTCTTCTTGGAGCATGGGTCCTTCCGGCGGTGGGCGGGTGGAGCAAGAGGACATGGACGCGGTGTCCATAGCCTTGGTCGTGAGCATGGGCCGAGCACGAGGCATGGTGGCGGGGGCGAGCTCCGGCGATGGGGGCGGGGCGTGCGAGATGGAGCCGTCGATGGAGACTCGCTGCTGCGTTCCTGGGACGCGTGGCGCGGCATGGGAAGGGCAGCCCGGTGTGGAGGCGGCTCGACAATGAGCTCCGGTGATGGGGCGGGTCAGGCTGGTGGTTTTTATTTTCTTTTATAATACCTAGATTTTTTAAATTGGGCTGACAAGTGGGGCCTAGTCCAGCTCATCAGTTTGGGTCCTTACACAATCCATGTTAGAAACTGTGTCAATTTACAATCAAGACGTGTTTAGTGCCATTTGAGAAAATTAACTAAAAATATGGTAAATTTTTGCTACGAAAACATAAATTGATAGATTTCTAGAATTAAGCTATCAAACTGGTAGTTTTATATTAACAATTCGTAAATAACGTGTTACTTTACTGGGGTGCTAATCTCTGACATTGGCTTACGAAGAAACCGCGCGTGCGCGCTTCGTTTCGTTTCGTCCGCACACCGTGCAGCGGCGGTACGGCCGGTGGCGTCGCGACGTCTCTCCGAGTGTGTCGTACGTCGTCGCCGTGGCAGGCAGGAGTGCACGCACAAGGCCCCAAACAAACTAAGTAGCTTCAGCTGGTTTACATCACGCAGACAACGTTGACATTCTTAGTCAATCGATCGATCAACGTCGGCGAGGCCATCATTTATGGAAATCGATAATCAGAGGAGCTCACGATTACGTACTTGTCTCCCCTCTTGTGACTACGCAGTGTGAGTGCACGTGCCCATTTGATTAAACGCCTTAGAGCATCTCCACTCGTCTATCCAGCAGGCCGATTCAGACGCCAAAATTACGTCCGGACGCCGAAAATCGGCTCAGTCGCGTATCTAAGAACCTGTTTTCGTCCGAATTTCGGCGTGTTTTGGTCTGGCCTACCTAGGCCGACCCAGTTTTCCAGATACGCCCTGGAGACGTCGGATGCCGCAAAAAAGGGCGTGAGCTACGGCTCATCGGCGAAAGTCCTTTCCACCCACTCCACTCGCCGCATTGCCAAGAGCTCTGTCGCCATGACTTCGCCGGTGGAGCTCCCTCGCGCCGAGACATGCCCACGTCTCTAGATACGTTCGGCGTAGTTCCCGCCCACCTCCACGTCTTCTTCGCCGCCGCTTTCGCCGCACGAGCTTCGTTGTAGCTCTGCTTCGTTGCGTGCTCCCACCACCATGCCCGTCAAGTATTCGGCATTTGGCCGGATTCGGCCATGAACTTCGACGACGACGACGATATACTCGCCGTTGACTCCGACGGGGACGAGATACTCGCCATGGACTCCGACGACGAGGAGATGCTCGCCGTACTCCTGGAGGAGGAGAGCGCCGAAGGTGAGGAGCACTTGCAGATCCTCGCATCGCTCGCCCAGCTATACATGCAGATGGCGAAGCCGAGCGCGGTGGTTCGGCGCCAGGTCGCCGAAAGTGCAAGGCGAGACAAAGGATAAAGGGTTACTGCATGTTGTACGCCGACTACTTCGCCGACCAGCCACTCCATGGAGAGGACGTGTTTCGCCGCCGTTTCAGGATGATCCGGAAGCTCTTCCTCAAGATCGTGCATGCCATCCGGGAGTTCGACCCCTATTTCCTTTGCAAGAAGGATTGCACCGGCTTGGTTGGGTTTTCTCGCTTCAGAAGTGCAAGATGAGGTTGCTTGCATATGGAGCGCCGGTTGACAGTTCCGATGACTATCTCCGCATCGCCGAGTCCACCGCCATTGATTGTTTGTACAGGTTTTGCAGGGCAGTGATTGCAGTGTTCGGGAAACAGTACTTGAGATCACCCACTGTTGAAGATACTGCTCGGATCCTTGTAGTCAATGAAAGTAGAGGATTTCCCGCTATGCTTGAAAGCATAGATTGCATGCATTGGGAGTGGAAGAACTATCCATTTAAATGACAAAGAATGTACAAAGGCCACAATGGAGGTTGCACTGTGATACTTGAGGCAGTTGCTACACACACTACAGGACTGGGAAGCTACGCCGACGGCCGGTCGCTACGCCGACGGCCAAACGTCGGGGCCGTCGGCGTAGCCATCGTTCAGGCCAGCCCCGCCAAGCAGCTGTCGGCGTAATTGCCCTCGGCATATTCTATGCTACGCCGACGGCTGCCCTCGGCGTAGCATACGCCGACGGCTGCCCTCGGCGTAGCTATTTTTTATTTTATCTCATTAAACTTTGAAAAATCATAACTAAATCATTCTAATTCGGAAAAATACAAATAATATATCAAAATTTGCAGAAAAATAAGACCTATCTATCTACACTTAAATATTACACATTTATAAATAAAAATTAAGTAAAATATAAAACATTATATATAGTTTAAAACGGGCATAAAAAATTCAAAAACGATCGAAACAATGCGAAACCTTCGCGTGGTGTCATATTATGTGACATAGTTAGAACGAAAAATATTAAACTTGGTATATTAATTATGTCTCAAAGAAACCTTCATAAAATGAACTATCTCATTCGAGGTTTCTTGGCTTTCGGGTCAAATGACCAATGTTATGGCTAGAATCAAGGCATAGTTTGTGATAATATGCCCATATTGTGCATACACATGCATCATGGGATGGCGAACAATGTTGCAGGAGGAAGTTTTCCTTTTCGTCACACCAAAAAGCCATTTCCCATTTTTCGAGCATAAAAAACGGACGGTTTTGTGAAGCAACCACCAAATGGCTAATTCAAAATACTACCACCACATTTTACAAAAATACTATACCACATTATATGGACAATGTCCCAACAGGGGGATCCGAAACCTTTCCGTCCACCTTCGGTGAAAAAGACAAATTCCTGCCGAATCGGCAGGAAGTGGGTCAGATATGAACTACAGGTACATGATCCGATGCTCATGTTTTTTTACAAAAATAATTTTTAGGTTCACAATATGCTATTTTATCAAAGATCTAATGAAAGTTTAGCGAGGCTCGGCCCCGAGCTACGAATCTTTTATGTCACTGCTCGACAAAGTTTAACGATAGTTTAAAACGGGCATAAAAATTGAAAATGATCGAAACAATGCGAAACCTTCGTGGTGTCATATTATGTGACATATTTATAAGGAAAAATAGCAAACTTGATATATTGATTATGTCTCAAAAAACCCTTCACAAAATGACCTATCTCATTCGAGGTTTCTGGGCTTTCGGGTCAAATGACCAATGTTATGGCTAGAATCAAGGCATAGTTTGTGATAATGTGCCCATATTATGCATACACATGCATCATGGGATGGCGAACAATGTTGCAGGAGGAAGTTTTCCTTTTCGCACAAAAAGCCATTTCCCATTTTCCGAGCATAAAAAACAGACGGTTTTGTGAAGCAACCACCAAATGGATAATTCAAAATACTACCACCACATTTTACAAAAATACTATACCACATTATATGGACAATGTCCCAACAGGGGGATCCTAAACCTTTCCGTCCACCTTCGGTGAAAAAGACAAATTCCTGCCGAATCGGCAGGACGTGGGTCAGATATGAACTACAGGTACATGATCCGATGCTCATGTTTTTTTACAAAAATCATTTTTAGGTTCACAATATGCTATTTTATCAAAGATCTAATGAAATTTTAGCAAGGCTCGGTCCCGAGCTAACAATCTTTATGTCCGCCGTTCGACAAAGTTTAACGATAGTTTAAAACGGGCATAAAAAATTGAAAAATGATCGAAACAATGCGAAACCTTCGCGTGGTGTCATGTTATGTGACATATTTATAAGGAAAAATAGCAAACTTGATATATTGATTATGTCTCAAAAAAACCTTCACAAAATGACCTATCTCATTCGAGGTTTCTTGGCTTTCGGGTCAAATGACCAATGTTATGGCTAGAATCAAGGCATAGTTTGTGATAATGTGCCCATATTGTGCATACACATGCATCATGGGATGGCGAACAATGTTGCAGGAGGAAGTTTTCCTTTCGTCGCACAAAAAGCCATTTCCTATTTTCGAGCATAAAAATCTGACGGTTTTGTGAAGCAACCACCAAATGGCTAATTCAAAATACTACCACCACATTTTACAAAAATACTATACCAACTTATATGGACAATGTCCCAACAGGGGGATCCGAAACCTTTCCGTCCACCTTCGGTGAAAAGATAAATTCTGTAGAATCGCAGAAGTGGTCGATATGAACTACAGGTACATGATCCGATGCTCATGTTTTTTTACAAAAATCATTTTTAGGTTCACAATATGCTATTTTATCAAAGATCCAATGCAAGTTTTCCTTTTCATCGCACCAAAAAGGCATTTTTCATTATCCGAGCGCAAAAAGGGAATTTTCTAAAGCAACCACCAAATAGCTAATTCAAAAACGGAGGGTTTGTGATTAGTTGATATGGATATCATATTTGGATTCCTCTCATTTTTCTGATCAATTTAAACATATTATTTGTTGAATTTCGATTTACAGATTTAAAGATATTAATTATTCTATATTAAATAGAAAAATACAAAAAAATAAAATTATTATATTTTTATTTGAATTCAATAATATTTTTACTTATTCATTAATATTTACTTAAATAATTGTTTGTAATTTCAAAAAATACAAACATGTGACATGATGATATAAGAGTTAATAGGATTGATATCATAGTATTGACACCAATGTATGAATTACTTTGCGGAAATGGATTCTGAAGGAACGAGGATGTTAAGCGTGCTGAAGCTGGAGTAGTATTAGGATGGGTGACCTGCTGGGAAGTTTGACTAAGACTAGAATTTAATCAAATAGTAAGTATATAATTAGTGTTAAAAATGTTCAAAGTAGGAGATTAACAAGTGAAACAATTCAAAGAATAAAAAAATTGAGGAAAAAAAATAAAAAAATATTATTTTTCAAAAAAAAAATCAAAAAAATATATATTTTTGCAACCAGTCGACGGGCTATGCCGACGGCCGCTACGCCGACGGCTTGAGTGTGCTCCGCCGAGGGAGATCTTTGCCGAGGAGGCTACGCCGAGGGCTGCCCTCGGCGTACCATACGCCGAGGGCATTTTGGCCTACGCCGACGGCCTTTTGCCCTTGGCGTAGCGCGCGTGTCCCGTAGTGACATGATCTTTGGATCTGGCACTCCTTCTTTGGCATGGCAGGATCGAACAATGACATCAACGTTCTCAACTGTCTTTTTCAAGCTTGTTGAGGGTAGCTGTCACCTGCGGCGACTGTCAGGAATATGCAACATGTATTCCTCTGGGGCCAAAGGCCACAATATATAGTACAGGTACAGGGCTAATATGCAGGAAGCCCCCTAACATATGGGGGAAATACAATATACAGATATATACATCTAACACCCCCCTCAAACTCATGGTGGATCCACAACACTGAGTTTGGAGAGTAAGAAATCATCTTTGCTGCATGCCTTCGTAAAGAAATCCGCCAATCAGTAAATCTGAAGGCACATATCAAGCGCAACAACCCGAGCACTCGAGCACGTATAGAAAGCATCAACACCAATATGCTTGGTAAGCTCATGCTTGACCGGATCACGTGCAACACTAATAGCACTGTCATCGCGACAAAACCAGAGGGTGTGGTAATAGAGACCCCAAAATCCAAGTAACCACCGTAACCAGGTCACCTCAAGATCAACAAGGCCATAGCACGCAACTCAGCCTCAACACTCGAACGGAAATCATTCTGCTTTCTTCGTCTTCCAAGCAATGAGCGAACCACCAAGAAACACACAAGAAGCGAAAGTGAACGACGATCCGAAGGATCACTCGCCAATGAAGCGTCCGAATAGCACCGGAGCCGGAGGAGCGAACGAGGAAAGAAAAGGCGACGAGTGATCGTACCACGAAGATAACGAAGAACACGGAGAAGATGACTATAGTGAACAGTGGTAGGAGCATAAACAAACTGACTCAGAATATGAACAGGATAAGAAATGTCGACGACGGTGACAAAGATAGACTAGACTCCCAACAAGATGACGATAACGCTTCGGATCAGAAAGAGGATCACCATCAGTAGGTTGAAGCTTAACATTAAGCTCCATAGGGGTCTCAACGGGCGCTCATCCCCAAGAGCAAGACGAGCAAGAAGATCTGAATATACTTTTCCCGAGAGATGTAAAAGCCATCAAGTGGAGGAAACCTCAATCCCAAGAAAGTATCGAAGAGGACCAAGATCAGTCATAAGAAATCGATCACGAAGACGAGCCTTAACAAAGGCGATATACTCAGATCATCACCGAATGATCATATCATCAACATAGAGAAGAAGAAGAGTGCGTCCACGAGGAGAAGTGTGAACAAACAGCGCTGGATCATGAGCACTAGGGAGAAACCAGCAGTCACTACAGCAAAGCGCTCAAACCAGCACGAGGGCCTGTTTGAGGCCATAAAGAGACCGTCAAGACGACAAACCATCCTTCGGGAACAGAATACCCGGGAGGAGGCTGCATATAAACCTCCTCACTCAACTCACCATTGAGAAAGGCGCTCAACATCAAGTCGAGACACGCACTGTGACGCAATGTAACAAGAAGAAGAGTACGCACGGTGGTCATATGAGCCAGTGAGCGAAGGTCTCATCATAGTCACGACCATGCTCCTGCTGAAAACCACGAGCTACAAGACGCGCTTTATAGCGCTCAAGAGATCCATCAGAGCGAGTCTTAATCTTATAGACCCACTTGCACGTGATAGGACGAACACCGGGAGGGGGGGAGACAAGATCCCAGTGCCGTCGCTCAAGCGCAGCAATCTCCTCACCATGGCGGTGCCATTCAGGATGATGCTCAAAGATCCCGATAAGAAGTCGGCTCGGAGGCAACAGAAAGACCATACCGACTAGGAGAGTAACGGGGGGCACGATTAATGACGAGGCAGAGGAAGCTCATCAGAATAAGATGACTCAGGAGACGATAATGAAGAAGAAGGAATAGCAGAGGAAGACTCCGGAGAACAAGGAGAACGAGGAGAACTAGGAGAACTAGACGGAACAGAGGAGGGCGGTGTAGAAGAAGAGACATCAGGGGTAGGAAATCCTGAAGAAGGCACAACGGAAGTAGAGGGAGGTGTGTTAGGAAAGAGAAGAAAAGAGATATCTTCCACCGGGTAGGTACCGGCGGTGGGACGAGGATAGAAAGGGCGTGTCTCATCAAAAGTAACATCACGAGAGATACGCATCCGACGACCAACGGGGTCCCAACAGCGATAGCCCTTATGCTCATTACTGTATCCAAGAAATACACACTCAACAGACTGAGCAGTCAGTTTGGTGCGTTCGCGAGGAGCAAGAAGAACATAACAAACACAACCAAACAAGCGAAGCATGGGGTAGTCTGGAGACTGTCCAGATAGGCGCTCAAGAGGGATACCACCCTGCAGAGCGGCAGAAGGCTGAATGTTGATGAGGTAAGCAGCCGTAGCAACCGCCTCAGCCCAGAAATGCGGCGGAAGAGAAGAAGCAATCATCATGGCACGAGTGGTCTCAAGAAGATGACGATGCTTACGCTCAGCAACACCATTCTGGGCATGGGCGCCAGGACAGGAGAACTGAGCAAGAGTGCCCTGCTCATCAAGGACACCTCGCAGCAGCTGGGAGATATACTCACCAGCAGAATCAGCACGAAACACACGAATGGGAGTAGAATATTGAGTACGGACCATGGCCGCAAAACGCTGATATATGGAGAGAACCTCACTACGAGAGCGCATAAAATACAACCAAGTGTATCGAGAAAAATCATCGATGAATAAAATATAGTAGCGATGGCCCCCTTTCGAAGCGAAAGGAGCCGGACCCCAAACATCTGAATGAACTAAATCAAAAGGTCGCTGAGATACAGACGTGCTAGTAGGATAGGGAAGCTGAATCTGTTTACCCAACCTACAGCCCTGACAATGTAAAGACCCGTCTCCTGAGACAGACCCCAGAAGGCCACGATGAACTAATGACGACAGACGAGAGTCACAAAGGTGACCAAGACGATGATGCCACTGCTGAAAGGAGCTGGTAGCAGAGGCGACGACCGGAGAAGAACGGGAAGATGAAGTGGCAGCAGAAGGAACACGCCGCCTAACTCCCAAAGTCTGAAGAGTCACGGTGCGAGGCCAGCTCCAACCAGGCTCTGCGGCGACGGTCCCGGACAACACAAGAATCAAAGATCAAGAATGACGCGACAACCAGAAAGTCAGCAAGAAGAGAATGATTCATCTTAAGAAGAGGGACATGAGAAATATCGAACGGAAAAGAAGAAGTAGAGAGGGTGCCCGACTAGAAACAGGAGAGAGGTACCATCACCGTGAAAACACGGACGTGAGAAGGAAGGAACGAAGAGCGATGAAAAAGAAGACTCAGGTCATATGAAAAGAAGCTCCGTAATCCAGATACCATGGGGACGTACTGATGTAGAAGATGGTGGTCGACAGGTCGGAAGAATCGATCCACGTAACCAGCAGTGCTTCGTCAAGAAGAGCACAGAGCAAGCGCAGCCAAGACTCGATAATGTCTGGTCGAGAGAGCAACCGCTGAAGATCCGAGAACGCCCACGAGCCCGGTCTGGACGAGATCGATCCTGTATAACAGTGGCCCAAGTGTGGCCATCCTTGTTACAAGAAGAGCAAAGCACAAGAGAACCACGACGACCACGACCACGAGGCTGCTGGGTGCCGACTCGACCTCGACTGGAGGAGTGGGTAGTATCGGGCGGCACAGAGGACCGCTTTGAGTCGAGGGACAGACGACATAGGAGGACCACGAGTAGCAAGCAGATGGAGCCGCAAGAAGACCAGACCACGAGACGAGTCTCCTCACCAAGCTCATCAACACCTCGGAGCGGAACACGACCACGAGCATTCAGTGAGCACGCCGGGCTCAAACTCTGGCGAGCCGAGATGAAACTCATAGATGCGATGAAACTCCAAATCCGAGCGCACAATCTAGCAACAAGAGCATGTGCCACAAACAGCAGTACGAAGAGAATCAAGCTGACGCCAGATAGCGGCACTCTGAGTATAGAACTCATCAATAGTAGAATCACCCTGCTGAAGAGCATGCTCCTGGCGAACCACGGACAGGTAAAGAGCATCCCAGACGGTGATAGCGACGAAGATGGGCCCACGAGGCAACAAGAGGAAGACTCATAAACTCAAGACATCGGGGCGTAACCGAGGTGAGAACAAAGAAGACGGCATCCTCATCAACCCACGAGTGTAGGCGGTCGAGCATGTCGATAGGCCTCGAGATCAAGAGTACGCTTGAACTTGGTCATAGCAAGCAGAATAAAGACTATCATCAAGACTGAAAAGATCCTTGGCCTCGAGAAGCATCATCACCGAGAACAATCGGCGTCCGGAAGAGGAGCCACAGAGGGGGGACACGGCGGATGAGACCTCACGGAGAGCACACCAAAGATTTAAGACCGCGATGAACGCGCATAAAGGCAGCAAAATCGGGATAGTTCGCGCCATCAAAAGCACCGGACGAGGAATCGAACATAGCCCGGCGTAAGACATCGCTTTTTTTTTTTTTTTTTTTTTGGTCAACTTTCGGATCTGACGAAAAAGAGCTGCACTCAGATCCAATCTTGACGGGAGCCGACGTCAGGTGTAGCGGGGGCCTGGTCGGGTCAGCATAAGTGGTGCAAGAGCGGGGAGCGTGGGACTCGATCCCGTACTTGATTCGGTTCTGTACGCGGGCAACAAGCTGGAGACGGAACCGATCTAATCGCCCAGATCCGATCTGATCGCCCACAGCGAACGGAGCGGAACGGCGGCCGGTCAGAAGACAAGAAGGAACTGGCCAGAAAGATGGCCGGAGACAGCGGCAACCGGCGGCGGCGACGTCGGAAAAACGACGACGACAGGGACGGTGGTGGCTGTGACGATGTTGCAGAAAAACGGTCTAACCTAGCTCTGATACCATGTCAGGAATATGCAACATGTATTCCTCTGGGGCCAAAGGCCACAATATATAGTACAGGTACAGGGCTAATATGCAGGAAGCCCCCTAACATATGGGGGAAATACAATATACAGATATATACATCTAACAGCGACGACGGCGATCGACCCTTCCCAAATTTTGTTTGCGTGTTTCGGAGCGCGACTGTGTCCTGTTATGCGCAAACCGAAAACACAAGCTAGATATTGTTGCAAAAAAAAAAGGGAAAAGAATCGAGAAACAAACACAGCATACTTTTACGGAGTAGTATGTCCCAAAAACGCAAGTTCAAAACGTATCTACATAAACAAAAAACTAAGAAATGATGATGATGATATGAACAGCACACGGCAGTCGGCACATGAATACACTATTACTTTGTTTCCAACTCCATTGAGATTATGCCCAAACACTTTCCCTTCTCGAGCTGTGATTCGAGCTAGCAAATGCTTTACTTATGGTTTCGTAACATGATTTAGTAGTACAGTAGTACTATATCTGTCCAGATTGCACGAGATGCAGCACAAGCTCAGTAGTACTACTACTCGGTTGCACATGGTGGTGTATCGCCACGTTCCCACGGAGGAGCCCGTCATAATACCTACCTCATCGGCATCATATGTTAATACTAATCTCCTGCTGATGATAACTTGCTGCAGAAGGATTTTCCGTGGTGATAAGGTTGGAGTATATTTTGCTAAATGGGGTGCTGCTAGCTGATGGAGTAGTAGTATCACTTGTCTGTAGCGACGATTTGTTGACGGGGCAGAGAGCTGTGACGCTTTCTTGACTGCTTGGGACGCTACAAACAAATCGGCTTCACCGGCGAGGCGAGGACGCGGTGGAGACGAGTCAGGGCGGCCAGCCGTGGCTGCTGCTGCTGCTGCTCCTCGCGCGACGACAGGATACACAATACAAGGGTCGTCGTCGTCTCCCCGAAAGGATCGGAGAAATTTGTGCCGGCACAGGTTTGGTTTGCTTCATGCACTCGATCGCCTTTTGCTCACGTACGTGGTGGAATGCTCACTCGGGTCCAGGGATCTGTTCGCGCGCGTCCCCGCCACCGCAGATCGCTGAGCTTCAGCGGCACCTGCAGTCGATAATTCATGGAAATTGGCACGGCGGGCAGCAGATTAATCACGCATGGTTCAGAGGCAAATTTGGGGTCCACCGACCAACGCGGGCGTGTGAAACCGACCAACGCACGGCTAGGGCCCACTCCGACTCGCGTCAGAATATTCCTTCCTTTACAGCCATCAGGGCGGTACACGCCTATCGCCTGGATGGATCCCATCATCATCCAGGTTCTTTTCTTTTCTCCAATCCAACGAGATTTCGTCGTCCTAGTTCAGTTTTCACGCACCGTCGCACCAGTCACTTATTTTAATCGGAGTGGCATCCGCTGAAATTGGTGCGCGACACCCAGGCCCAACGATGAGTCGATGACGTGTTACCTTCATGGAGTCATAAGGGCACCTACATTGCGGCGCTAACGCAGGGGCGCTAGGATTATATTCCCGACAGTTTTAGCAGTTTGCATGATAATCCTGACTATTTTCTAGACGTCGATGCATGAATAAAAGGCTGGCGCTTGCAAAACGAGTACAAAACAACAGCTCATAGCGCCGATGTTTGCGCCTGCTCAGGGTCTTGACATTTTAAGCGTCTGTGGTAGCGCTTTGCACTATACGTGCCCTAAGGCCATCCCAAACCCCCACTCCAAAAACGGACGCTGCGTATCCCATCTCGCCCTTCTGAACCGAGTCCAAGGTCAACGACCCCTCAGATTGGACAGCGCGGCGGGGTTCGATTCTGCGCAAACCAGGCGAAAACATGTGGCTAGTTTATGGTGGCTCGGACGCCGGCCTCGTCCAACGCGGTCCAGCCGAGTCTTCCTCGGACCCTACCTGGCGGTGTCCCAGAGAAGGGTCGCGTCCTTTTAATGGGACCGCTCGTCCCCATTTACATCCAGTCCACACTCTTCTCCACTTCTAGTCCCCACTTCCAAACCCTAAAACCCTAGCCACTCCCTCCTCACCGAAAAGCTCCTCCTCGCCGGCCCTCGCCGCTGCAATAACGAAGGACAGCTAGAAGTCTTGGTTTCGGCGTGGCCAGAACGACCACGAGGCCGGCTCCTCCACTGGCGGCGGTCGTGGCCGCCATTCCGCCTCTCGCTCGCCGCCCCGACGCAGCTCCTCTTCCTTCTTCCGCGGCCCGCCACCGCGCCCGCCGTCGTGCCCGCGCTCTGAGTGTCGCGTACATGAGCCTCGAGGCCGCGCGCACGCTCGTCGAGGCAGGCATGCCCTGCCCGTGGCCGGACGTCCATCTACCAGCGGGGTGGCACCTCAACGGTGCCCCCGTGCCGGTGCCGACCATCCACATGTCGGGCCCTGCGCGCCACCACGAGATCTGCTGGCATCGGGCCTTCCTTTCTCCAGATCTATGGCGGGTTCCGGCCTACGCCATCGACTCCCTAGTCTAGGAACGGTGGTTCGAGGCGGAGCACGCAACCCGACGCGAGGCCATCGAGGCCTACCTCGAGACCCTCGACAACGACGAGGACTACTGGGAGGGGTCCCAGGAGGACTCCGGCGTGGAGGATGATGACAAAGACGGTGAACTCCACTTCCCGCCGTTGCAGCCCGGAATCCCGGACTGGTCGCGCTACCGGGGCACCAACACCGTCGTGTCCGAGGTGGCCCTGGCCGGAGCCGGAGGAAGAATCGGAGCCGCCCCGGCTGGTGGTGGTCAAGATGGAGGAGGAGGGGTTGGAGCGGCAGCGTCGGCCGATGACGGAGGAGGAGGAGGAGCTCCAGGCCGCCATCCTCGCCTCGCAGCTGGAGGAGAAGAAGAAGTGGGACGGCACCGCCCGGGCGCTGCACGAGTCCTGGGCGGGCGCGCAGGCCCAGATGCCACCTGTGCTCCCGGCACCGCCTCCGCCTCCCGCTCCAGCCCAGGCCGGCGCGTGGCCCCTGCCGCAGGTATTCATCGACCTCACCGCCGACAACGACGAGGAGTAGACGGCATAGCCGCAGGACCAGGGAGTCGGCCAGCCAGCAGCAATGCCCGCTGCCTCGCCTCCCTTGCATGCCAACGCACCCCATAATATTGGTGCTTTTTCTTTTTTTTTGTATATTTTGTGACCGGGGGACCCAAGACAAGGATCTTTTTATGTTATATGTTTAATTATTTTTGTCCTTGTTTTTTTTTTGCACTTTTTTTTTGCGGGTGAGAGGCCGTTGGGGTCACAGACCACCGCAACTGGGCTGAGCCCGGATGGCCTGTCCTCCACCCCCTCAAACGGATCGATTCGTACCAAACTGTTGTCCAAAATGCGGGGGCCGTTGGGGATGGCCTAAAGGCATCTCCACCGGTTTGACCCAACCCGTCCAAGCGCGTCCGAACTAGTTCGCGCGGACACGCAGAACATGCGTGGTGCCCCAGCGGCACGACCCATCCGGATGAACGCGTCCGACTCGGCCCATCCGTGCATCAAATCTTAAACGTCGGCTTTCGAATCGTGGCGACAGGCGGTCTCGCTACCGTGTCATCGCCCGCCAGCCACTATGGCATTGATTCAGACGCGTGTAGTGGCACCGATTCAGACGCAATTGCGGTAGCCTGTGCCATCAATGGACACTTCAATGTCGTATCTTCGTCCTCCGCTCCGGCATCCGATGCAGGTCCTTTTAGATTGGCGCCCGCGACAGTATTCCCCCAAACGACACCACACTCTCCTCCTTCTTCTTTCCGTTCTCCACTACCGGTAACTAGCCATGGCCGGCGGCAATGGATCGAGGGGAGGGTGTGCCGGTCGTGGACGTCGAGGGAGGCACGGAGGACGCGGCCAAAGCAGCGTGCCACCAAGCTCTCCCTCAACAACGTCGTCGCCCAACAAGGTCGACCCATGCATCCAGCTCGCCGTGGCCATCCACTTCGGAACGATGCCTGACAGGCTGCTCCTCCCCCGCAAATTCACGTCGCTGGTCGCCAACCCACTGCCCCATCTTGTCTTTTTGAGGGCGAATGGTTTTAGGACCACCAGGTACCCGGTGGAGTTGATGTCCGACCACCGCCTCGTCTTGTACCTCGGCGACGGCTGGGAGTGCTTTGCCCGCATGCACCAGATCGAAGCGGGCAACATCATCGTCTTCAAGTACGACGGTGAAGCAATGCTCATCGTCAGCGTCTTCGACAACACCATGTGTCGTCGCTGCTACCACTCCGACTCCGACTCTGACGAGTAGGCTAGGCCATTCGCCTTGTAAGATGTAGCAATGTGGGCACCCGACATTTGCAATGGAAAGTTTTATTCGACTGCCAAATATATTACAAACAACACTACAACACCATCCTAGCTATGCGCCGCCTATGGCGCTGGGCGACGGCGGGTCGACAAGACTCTAATATTCGCTGAGAGGGCGGTAGATCGCTTCTTGCGTCTGGAGCTCTTTTTCGGCTTGGGGGAGGTGGGCACGCAGGTACGTGTCGTCGGGATTGGCTCGCAATGCTTCCTGGAGGTTGTCACACACTTCTCTGAGCGCTAAACGTCGTCGGTGCTCCGGCAGAAAGACGCGGTTCATCACCTCCAACGAGAAACGCTCGCCAGTGGTCCTGTTATAGTCGTAGTGAGAGCGCCACGACTGCAGTTGGATATGGAATATATGCGGGGCAACACGTCAGGTGCCACCGGCGGGTTCAGCCACCATGATGGTAACGGCCGCTTGGGCGCCTCTTCTCTGCCGGCGTCGGGGTTGCCACGGAGCTCGTCGGGCCGGCAACGACGACCATGCATGGTGGTATTGTGCTCGAGGTGGTGCGGGTCTGGTCGAAGATATCTCTCGCTGCGCCTGAACGCGACGGGAAACGCTCAGAACTGACGGGAAGTGACAAAAAAGAAAGACGTGGTGGCAGGAAGACACTGAAAATACACCGGCGTTAACGATGTCCAAGCATAGACAAATAGATCGTACGTTCGGACGGACAGATCAGACCCTAACCCAAAAATGACTGTGGTCTATTAATCCAAACAGACAGAAATAGAATTTTTAGAACAACCGAGTGGGTTGGACCGGTGAAGATGCCGTAACCTCTGGCATTGGCTCACGAAGAACCCGCGCGTGCGTGCTTCGTTTCGTTTCGTCTGCACAACGTGCACCGGCGGTACGGTCTACGGTGGCATCGCGACGTCTCTCCGTGTGGGTCGTCGTCGCCGTGGCAGCCGGCGGTGAGACACCGAGAGTGCACGCAGAAGGCCCCAAACAAACTAGCTTCAGCTGGTTTACATCACGCAGACCAGGTTGACATTCTTAGTCAATCGATCGATCAACGTCGGCGATGTCGTCATTTATGGAAGTCGATAATCAGAGCTCACGATTAGGTACTTCTGTCTCCTCTTGACTTTTCGTCCGTCGATCGAACGAAGTGTGAATGCACGCAGCAGCAGCAAGGCGACCACAGCCTGCAGGTGCAAACTGCAAAGTTAGTGTACGAGTATTATGAGATTGATCGATCGAGTCTACACAGCCGGTACCAGCGCTGCGGTGCTAGAACATCGAGCAGCTCAAGGGTACTTTTTTTTTTTTTTTTTGCCGACAAACACCGGATTCAGTCCACAGAAGTCAGGGTGTAAGTGGGACGAGTTGCGGGAGCCCGCATATTTGCCGCATGTGCCCGCGTTGCTTAAGTGGGATGTCCGCGGCAGCCCGCAAAAATTAATCACAAACAAGCGGCACCCGCATAAGCCCACATAGAGCAATGCACCTGAAAGATTTTGCTAGCCAGGATACGTACATAGGCATCAGAATTTTATAGCCAGTTCATAGAGATCTCAGAATTCATAGGGCAAAACATGGCTGAAAGTACAGGAACGAGGTCCTAAATTTCTCGGTAAGAGACTAAAAACAAGTACTAGATATATACAAACCAGTTCATATAGATCTTAGAATTCATCATCCTAGTGATAAACCATCTTAAATCAGAATACCATCCATCATAAGAACTGTCATCTAGTTTATCTCAAGAACTTGGTGTGCCTTACTCTCCCCGAAACCAATTGCTGATCTTACTTCACCTTGACGGCACTGGTCCTCTTATGGAGCTCCTAGAGTTTGACACACCCAAGATTAAGAGTCAGTATAAAAATAGCCTACACTTAATTTCATTGAATAGAATTGGCATCTCAGCTCTCAGGTTATCTCATTGAATTGCATTACCATGATATATATGAGAATTAGTGAGATAGTATGACATGAAATACTCAGAAACAATACAGTACCCCTACCTACACAATTCTGAAACTAATATCATATTCAGCATGAGTGCAGCTATGACCAAACTAACCAGAGAAACTGCACAGGAAATAAGTTACCTATAGTGATGCAATCCCAGCTACAAGAAAAGGTGCTACTCATGGTCTGATTCATCTGAAAAAGTAAGAGGATTTCTTGTTAGCCACGAGGAAAAATACTAGCTAGAAGAAAAATTTACAAAGGAAAATTTTACATACCGGCCGCCTTAAACCAGTCCTGAAGGCATATTAGGGCCTCAACGGTAGAGCATGCGAGACTGCTCCTGTAGTCGCTGATAACGCGTCCTCCGGTGCTAAAAGCAGACTCCGAAGGAACGGTAGAAGCTGGGATGGCTAATACGTCACGTGCCATTTTAGAGAGCACGGGGTATTTTGAAGAACTTTTTTTCCACCATTCTAAAATATCAACTTCCTCTTTTCGAGGTGTCAAATCTTCTTTCAAATATCGATCTAGCTCATTGCTTGACTGCCCTCTTTTTGACTTCATGTAGTGATCCCACTTTGCAAGTGGATCATCATCATCTTCCACCTCGATCACTTTCTCTACGTATGCGACAAACCTCTTTTCTATATTCATCGAAGAGATCTTCCATGATTTGCTTCACTTCACTCATCCATTTTCTGGCCTCCTCTTCGCTTCCAAATTCATTCAAGAGAAATTCAAGGAAGTCGTACTTAAACCTCGGATCAAGTATGACAGGAATGCAAGCTGACTTGTATGTCTCTATCCAATACTGATTGAACTTGAGTTGCATTTGTTGTATCATACGTGAAATTGTTAGATCCTGAGTTGATGGTTGTTCATTCAATAGCTTTCTATTCAGCTTAGATTCCTCTTTGTTCAACATCTTCTTAATTTTCCAAAACTGGTAGAAATGAAGATGAGAGGTGGGATACTTCGAGCCTGAAAGAGTCACTGTTGCTGTGTAGAAAATCTCCAACAACTTGCAGACAGCTTCAGCAATTTTCCATTCAGAGGGCGAAGGGGCAAATGTATAATCCTTATCCTGTTTTTCTAGGGAATAGAATGCATTTCTAAGAGGCAGTGCAGCTTCAAGCATCAAATAAGTAGAATTCCAGCGAGTAGTCACATCAACAGAAGGACTTTTATATTTACCGGTCAGTCCTTCTTGCTTGATTATCTCAAGAAACTTCTCAATCCTGCCTTGTGAACTTTTGACAAACTTGGCACTTTCCCTAATGTTGTTGACTACGGGTTTTATTTCCCGTAAACCATCTTGGGCAATTATGTTGAGAACATGTGTTCTACAGCGAAAATGAAGTAACTTCCCTTCTATTGGTAAAAACCCCTTGTTCTTCAAGTTGTCTCTCAACAGATTAACCATTGCAGTATTGACTGATGCATTGTCCAATGTAAAGCTAAACAACTTATCCTCTAAGTTCCATTCCTGAATGGTCTTTAGCACTACATTGAACATGTTCCAAGAGTTATGGGGTGTCTCCAACATGGAAAATCTTATAATCCTTTTATGGAGCACCCACTCACTCGAAATGATATGGCAAGTCATGCAAAAGTAGCCTAATTTCTGATTCGACGTCCACATATCTCCCGTGAGAGATATGCGTGCATCAGAATGTTCAAAGCATTCTTTCAACTTATTTCCATGATTATTGAAAACAGTCATGCACTCCTTCTTTATAGTTGTCCTAGACACTTTTTTGAACCATGGATTTAACGCAGCAGCAAACTCTCTAAAAGGCTTGTATTCAACGAAAGAAAATGGCATTTCATTGACCACTATTAGTTTGACAAGTTTTCGTCTTGCGACCACAGGATCAAATTTCCAGTTTGGATCAACTCCCTCAGGATGACCCATCTTATCAATCATTTCATTCATTGATGTTTTTGCTTCGCATACCTTTAAATGGCGTTTGAGGTGGCTAGTCCCCTTGTCTCTTGCAGCTGCAAATACTTGTCGACAATGCATGCATCTTCCTTCCACAAGTTTCCCCTCTATAGATTGGTATAGCCTCTGTCCATATGGCTGATATCAACTTATGCTTTTTAAGGCTACATGCATGAAAAGGAATAGTTAGCTTATCAAGAGTGGACTAAAATTAGACGAGTAAACTAGGAATACGTGGTGGCGGATCTTACCTTGAGAATGAGAGATTCTTGTATCCGGAGAGAGATCCTCAAGAGAAGGAGAAACATGTGGTAGATCTGGTATTGGAGATGTCATGTCACAACTTGGTGACTGCTTTGACGACTCGGGACAACCTTCCATCTTTGCTCTTTTTAATGCAGCCGATCTCACCATTGACGATGCCCTTCTAGATGCTTCAGACTTAGCAAACATGTTTACCCCCGGTGAACTTGCCACTTGCATAGGAGATCGAAGTCGTGGACTGGCTGATTTTGAACCAATTGGAACGTGTCCCTAAAAAGAATTGAGTCAAACAATTCAACTTAAAATTTATAAAGATCATTAACTAAATAAATTCAAATCAGATACAAAAAGAAAACCTTTCTATTGCTGCTCTTCTTCAATATTGGCTTTGGATGGGGGTTTTTCGTGTGAATCTCGCCCTCTCCCACTTGTACGTGAGATACCTGTAAAACATAGAAAGAAATATATCACATATTTTCTCTAAGATAAAGCATATCTATTTAATGAATTCCTGCAATTGCAATTAGATATGAAATATATATAACCAGTTCTACTGAAACCCCTTCTACTGAAGATAATTGATCAAGAGAAGACCAATATTTTATAAACTAAAACAATTAAATTTGTCCTATGTTGGTAAACCCAAGCCTGCAGGAAGTCTGCTGGAACACAAATGTATTTACAAAAATGTTAATTTATGAGAAGTCTACTGTAGTTTGTCTAAACAGATGGATACGTGGTGAGGTAGCCTGGTAGGCTGGTACCACGTAGACGTAGTGCGTATCCGGTTGACTAAACATGATCATGATTTCTAGGATCTTTACCAGGTTGCTATTATGAAGAGCATAGGCACAGAAAATTATATTGTTAGCTATTAGTATAGACGCTGACATATATTATTCTTGTCAGAGTTGAAGAGTGGAATTCCTGACAGAGAGAGAATAGGCTTCATCAGGGAAGAACTCAAATGAAGACGAGGATATAACATGAACACGGCTACCAAATCATGGGTTATATGCATAGAGGTTACAACAGAACACCTCTTAATCACTGCTAGTGTATATGTATCTCCCAAAAGTCATCATCACTGAAATATGCCTAAATTTCAGAAAAATATCAATGCCATCAGGCCATTTTCTTGGTGCCCACATAATTGAGAGAGACATGTGTATATGCCAGGACTCATTGTTCAGAGAGAGCACATTATATGATGCATGTCAGTCTTTGGACTTGTACACAAGAAGCCACAGCCAAGTGGAATCCCTACAATCCTAAGCATCATGCATGGACGTACATCATACAATGAGCAAGAGCAAAGCTCCCTCGTTCAGTTAGCTCTCATAAATGTTGGAATAGAGTAGTTGTTTATCCAACGAGAAACAGCTAGAGGTTGTTGCAGAAATCAGAATCTAGAGGTTGTTGCAGAACTTGGTTCAGAAATTAAATTTTTAGCGGAATTTGGTTCAGAAATCAGAATATGTGGTTCAGAAATCAGAATCAGAAATTTTTATGCGCAAATTCAAGATTTGTTACCTTGATGATGTCGGGGACGAGGGATCTGTGGTTGAGCTTCTTGGGCCGATTTTGCTTAGCCACCATGTTCTTGCACTGCTGCAGCTTCCCGCCGTTGTCCCTGCCTATTTGAGGATCCCCGCCGTCGACGTCGTCTTGGCCACCCACCATCCCCATGTTGTACGTGCTCATCTCGCATCCCTCTGACCCCGGGTCCGCCGTCCTCCCCACGCCACCGTGTAGCAGGTGCGTTGTTGGTGCGGATGGTTGGGGAATAGAGGGAGGGGGCGGAGCCGAAGGAGCGGTGGCCATGGCGGATCTAGCCTGCTCGTCGAGGGCCTTGCTACTGAATACTGGAATCAGTGTAGGTGGTAAGGGAATAGAGGGAGAGGGAGGGGGCGGAGCCGGAGGAGGAGGAGGAGGGCTGGCCATGGCGCATCTAGTCCGGCGGCGCTGTAGCTGCGCCTCTTTCACGACCCGGTCGAAGGGAGGATGGGAGATACGAGGGGCTATGCGGGGAATATGTTGGATATGCGGGCCGTCCGCAGATGCCGCTTATTTTTCTTAACGTTACGCGGGAGCCCGCATAAGCAATTAAGTGGGCTGAAATATGCGGCGCCGCAGACGTCCCAATTCCGTTTGCAGCCTGACACAGAAGTACACATAGCGTCTCAATAAATCTAGGATCGCCTACACGTGTTATTTCTGTATTTCTTTTTCCATTTTTTTCTCAAGATTCAAGAACACGCAAACAAAGTCGGTGGAGCTAGGCGCTCGGGTGGGTTCGATCGGCTCGATCGGACCGATATATTACATCGATCGTGGTCGTGGGTGGCGACATGGTGCAGCTACACGCCTACGTATGCACACCCCACGGCCGGGATCTCGATCGCCAGGCCAATTCAAGGTCGTCGTCAAGAACCGCGACCACCTAAAGGTCCTCGTTAACAGAAATGTATATTTGATAATCCGTCGTAGAGTCCATGAGATGTCCCTTTCCTTTGAAAAAGATGAAATACACATGCGTTGTGTAGCTGCCTTAACTTGGGATGGGATGGGATGGCGCGTCGCGTCCGTGTCTGAAATGCGGACGTGATGTTTCCGTCGATTTGGTTCTAGAAGGCGTAAAGGATAAGACAGTATTTTATTCCGTATTTGACGGGAAAATGAGGCTTTACGCATAATAAGATATATTTTACTTTTTTTTAAGAAACATAGTAGACGTTCACAATGCGATATACACTCACCCCTATGAACACACGACGCACACCTACCTCTATGAAGACTCCGGTAGACCGGCCGGCCGAGATTGACGACGAATCATTGCGCCTTCGCTATCGACGGAATCCCACCGAAAGAATAATATCAGTATATTACACCAAAGTCAAACGCGATTAATACGGTGATCGAGGGCATCGCCTCCTAACCATCTAACCAGGGTTGATTCTCAATAGGACACGTTTTACTTCCACGGTAAAAAATATACTAGGAGGAATAGCAGCTAGTCTGCTTTTATTTAACTCTGATACTACTCCTACGGTGACAAATGTAATGTGGGCATGCATCAACGACCGAGCGTGCGCACGTCCATGAACTTATGGATACGATGATAGTGACCTTTATCGTACATTTTCCGGGGAGGTCCACCCAATCGTCGGAGAAGAACCTGTAATGCCTAGGCATAAAGAAATATATAATATAATTGCAAGCAACAACGACGGGTGAGGACCCATGGCGACCGAGTAAAACTGCGGGGGATCCAACGATACAGGTACCAGCATTATTTCAGCAAAATATCTGTCACGAGGATTCCCGTAGAGGTATAAAAGGATACTTTTTCCTGTCCATATTAATAGCTTTAACTTAATCTATATTTAAATATTTTTAGTACTAGTATAAATATTTAACTAGATATATACGAATCGAGATAAAATTGAGGACACATTAATATGAATCGAAGGAAGTACTAGATCGAGGCTCTAATAGAATAAATCCTTTTTAAGGTATCTATATCCGAATTTAAAGAATCCGATTTCGAAGTGAAGCCCCAGACCAGATACAGTGTATAGGACACGGTATGCTAGGAAATAGCACGACTGATGGATTAGCACAACATTAATTAGGATTATCTGAATATTTAGGACGGAATAATCAACTTTCGGAGTCATCCACAGACCAGGTTCCGTGACTCGTGCGAGCCCGATCACGTCTTAAGCGAGAGCGCAGGGAGCGAGCGTGGTGGGTCGGACCGGATATGATAGGCGCATGGTCGTTCTTGACATGTTGTTGTCGTGCCGGTAGCATTGGACTGGACGGTTAGCGTGGCGCAGCCTCTCGACCACTCAGAGCATGTAGCAGTGTACCTAAAACGTGGCATGTAAAATCGGTGATACAGGATATTAATAATACGGATTCAGTTGCAAACACGCGAGCGATCAGAACATGTAAACTAAAACTAAATAATTTAAAGATAACTGTCTTCGTGGCAAAATTTTAAAAAGAACGGAAAGAATAAAACGATTTAGAGTTCGATTTTACATAATTTACAAAATTCGATCTCAAAAGTAATCTAGACGGAGGCGCGCATCTACCTACCAAAATCTGGCTCGTATGGAGCCTTGCATAATGACGGACGCGGCGGAGACGGCGCCGCCGCTCAATCGAGGTTGATCACCTTGGCCTTCTTCGCCTGCTGACGTCGGAGGCGTTCCACCTCACGCTCCTCCGCCTCCTGGCGCTCGATGAGGCGGAGCGTGTCCGCGAGCTCCTTCTCCTCCTTGGCGACGGCCTGTAGGTGTTGGCGCTCCGAGTGGCGGCGAAGGCGTGCCACCGCGCGCTGCTCCGCCTCATCGGAGTCAACGAAGTCGCGTGGGATCACCGTCCCGCTGTCGCTCTCATCAAAGCTTTCACTCTCTCCAAGCATCGCGTAATCGTGATACCCGGAGCTATCGCTCGACAGAGACGGCGAGCTCGGCCGCGATGAACCCGCCTCGATGTGTCGTCGCTTCCGGTACCATGCGGGCGAGAGAGAGGCCGACATGTGCGGCGAAGACACAAACCGGAGCGTCGCGCGCTTTTTGGCATCGATGTTGTGGCTGTGCTTGAGCTCCACCTCCGACTTGAGGAGCTGGCCGCGCGAGCCGATGCGGCGCTCGAGGCACCGCTGGGTGCATGGCGGAGGCCGGATTGTTTGGCGGCGGCAGCGAGGGGGCGGATTTTGTTGGAATTATGCCCTAGAGGCCATAATAAAGATGTTATTATTATAATTCTTGTTCATGATAAAGTTTATATTCCATGCTAGAATTGTATTAAGCGGGAACTTTGATACTTGTGTGGTTTATGAACAACGCCGTGTCCCTAGTACGCCTCTATGGACTAGCTCATTGATTAATGATGGTTAAGGTTTTCTAACCATAGACATGAGTTGTCGATTAATAATGAGATCATATCATTGGAAGAATGATATGATGGACAGACCCAAATCAAGCAGAGCAATTAGATCGTGTCATCGTGTTCATCTTTGCGAAGCTTTTTCTTATGTCAAATATTGTATTCCTTAGACCATGAGATAATGCAACTCTCTGGTATCGGAATAAAGCTTTGAGGTCATCAAACGTCATCCTATGAGAGGGTGATCATAAAGGTGTCTCTCGGGTGATCGGAAAGTACTTGTTGGGTTGTATGTATCGAGATGGGATTTGTCCCTCCCAAGTCGGAGAGATATACTTCGGGCCCAATCGGTAATCGATATCAACACCGCTTGCAAGCACATGGTTAAGGAGTTAATCACAAAGTGATATCGAATTACGGAACAAGTAAAGTACTTGCTGTAAACGAGATTGAACTAGGTATGCCGATACCGACGATCGAATCTCGGGCAAGTAAAATATCGCGTGACGAAGGGAATATATATATGGGATTAATTGAAACTTGGCATCGTGGTTCATCCGATATGATCATCGATGAGTATGTGGGAGTCAATATGGGTTTCCAGACCCTGCTGTTGATTATTGATAGAAGATCATGTTTGCATATTCTCGAACCCGTAGGGTCACACACTTAACGTGCCTCGACGCTAGGATAGAATGGATAATTGGTTTATGAGTTTTTGTTCGGAGTCTCGGATGAGATCCAGGACGTCACGAGAGGTTTCGGAATGGTCCGGAGAATAAGATTCATATAAGGTAAAGCAGTTTTTGGATTTCGGAATTGTTTCGGATTGTTCGGTATTGTACCGGAAGCTTCTAGAACCTTTCGGAGTGGGACCAACGTGGCCCCACTTGTCGGGAGGGGGCGTGGGCCTACGAGGGAGTGCCCTGGCCGCATTGGGCCAGGGGCACAAGGCCCCATAGGCCCAGCCGGCCAAAACCCTAGGGAAACCTTCTAGAAGGAGGGGGAAAACTTGCCCCCCACTCCAACCCTTGGGGCCGCCGCCCTAGGGCTTGGAGGAGGGGCCAAGGGGGCCGGCCAGCCCCCTATATATAGAGGGCAGGGGCGCAGCCCTCCTCCCCCACTCCTTCAACCCTAGCCGCCATACTGCTGCCCTCCAGATCTCTCTCTCTCTCCCGACTGCGCGTAGGCGAAGCCCTACCGCAGAAACTCTCCACCTTTGCACCACACCGTCGTGTTGTAGATCCAATCTATCTCTCCACCCCACTTGCTGGACCGAGGAAGGAGGAGACGTCGAGTTGCCATACGTGTGCATATCTTGGAGGCATCGACACTTGCGGTGTTGGATCGGATCGGATCGCGAGGAGGAGAAGCTAGTACGACTACATCAACCACGTTCCGTTGAACGTTCCGCTGTGCGAATCTTCAAGGGTATGAAGATCTCATCTCTCCCTCTCGTTGTTTGTATCTCCTAGATTAGATCTTGGCTTTCCCGTTCGCATCTGTAGAATTTTTTTGATTTACTATGCTGCGAAACCCTTCAGATTTGGGCGCTGGAGGGGCTTGGTGGCGACGGAGAGGGAGAGGGCGTGCGGCGGAGGGGATAGGTTTTCCGCTTGGTTCATCCTCTCCGATCCCTAAATATGTGGTTCGACAGGGGGTTAAACGGGCCATCGAATAAGTTTTATAGGCCGGGGGTAGTATACGGACTCTAATCTACGCCAAAAACTAAACTCAGTCTGTATGTAATTGGAAAAGTTCGGTTTCTGATGGTTTTACGGGAACTGCTAAAGATGCTCTTAGCCTGACTCTCGCCAGTCACCGCGTTGCCGGCTTGTTGTGCAGTGGGGTGCATTTCGCGGCACCTCCAGTGGCGCTGTCGCATGCCTGCACCCGCAGAGCAGGTGTCGTGCGAGCCCGATCACGTGCTAATCTAGAGCGAAAGGGGCCCGAGCGTGGGTTGGCCCGTCGGCCCGTGGATGATGACAAATAATAGTCGGCGTCATCGTACTTGCTGGTAGCATTTTGACTGGAACTTGGATGTTGTGATCTCCACTCACAACTGAACTTGGATGTTGCATTAGAAATATACTAAGATCTACGTGATATGTATTGTGCCCACATTTGATGTGCTATAGCATCTAGCTTTTGCTTCCCAGATTCTCTAAAGTAATTGAATGTGTGTATATCACTATGGTAGTTGTGATCTCCACTCGGCACATCAACAATTTGTTGTGGATCGATCTCCATATCATTATTCTCGGGCCAAGAAAAATCTCCATTATGTAGGCGTATGAAATTGTGAAGCACACAACTAGCAACTGATATGTCAATTTGTTTGGTAACCGGGTAATGTGAAGCCACTCTCAGTATTGGAAATATCATTTTAAGTATACCAATAATCCGTTCGATATGGTTTCGGAGCTGTGCATGTCTTAGGTTGAATAACTCTTGGTAATTTCTTGGTCTTTGACAAGCTATTCCTTGTTCTTGCAAGTGATACCTAGTACCACGATATGGTGCAAGGAATTGTGGTGTATTCGCATAACCAGCATCTACAACATAAAAAATTCCAGGAGTAACTTCAAAACCATGGTTAAGTGCATCTTGTAGGACTCTTGCATCTGAAGTCGATCCCTCCCAACCAGCATGGACATGCACAAATTTCAGATCAAAATCACATGCCACCATGACATTTTGTGATATTGTTTGCTTCCTATTCCAATATGGTTCTTTCTCGTGCACTGGTACTTTCAATGGAATGTGTGTACCATCTATAGAGCCGATGCAATCCTGCATAAATGCATGCACATATACCATTTAATCTTCTCTTATTTTTCAGAAATTATGTGATTTGAACTTGTTGAAAGTAAATGAGTATGAACATGCATACATACCATAAAAAAGGGTAGAATTTTGGATTGTTCAATATAGGATGCCGGTGTAGAGAATGTGGACGTATGTAGACACATAAGAGCTTTGTAATTGCATCAAGTACTTTGCCAAAATAGTAACTTATTGTTTGTTTACTATGTTGAAACCATTCTGCCAGAGTATCATTGGTTGCATTCTTAGCTAATGCATACAAAAATATAGCAACTTTTTCTTCTACTGAGACATCTCTTCCATCAACAAGGCGATCTTTGTCGCGCAGTTTCTGAACCAAAGCTTGAAAGACATCAATCTCCATTCTGAAGTGTTTTTTGCATAGGTCCTCATGCCCATCTAAGATTTTATTTAGACGACGTGCACTTGTGAGTACTGAAGTGTGCATAGCTCTTCTTGGTGGTTGTGATGAGTTGGGTGCTAAAATAGGGAGAACAAAAAGAGCAAACTCATCCTCGTTCTCTGATCTACGTCGATAGCTCGGATCCATTGACGCAATGGCAAACAAGCCTACGCAAAATAAGTTGGCTACATTATAATTTGATCAGATATGTAACTACATCTATAGTTGACGAGTATGATGTAATTAACTGTCTGAAGCTAAAACTAAACTAAACTGGAGATGGCCTGACCACCGGCGGCTGAAAAATATATACAAGAGAAGAACTAACCTCAGTTTGAAGACTAACTCGATTAATCGATGAAAACTTCAGCTTACACTAGTAAAGATTTGGAAGCTCTAGCGGTTGTATATGTGAAAGAATGAAGAAACCAGGTCCATATATATAGTGCTATAACCCAACGGCTAGCTAGTAACGGCTACTTGTTTGAGGCTCAAACTTTAAACAATAATATTATAATGTTTCACAATTCCTTTGGTTTTCCTTTCGTGTGCTACCATCAAACAACCACCTGCGTCCATTCCCATAGTTTTTATTCCTATAGGATTCATTGGAACATGCCATTAGAAGTTATTGTCACTCTCCCAGATTACCAGAAGCATGAAGCTACTATCGAGCATAAATACTCCCTCTTGGAGTCACAAGCAACTATTTGGCCAGAGTAACTACTAGCAACGGAGAGCATGCAAGATCACAAATAACATAGACATGATAGAATCAATAATCAATCTAACATAGTACTCAAAATCCATTGGATCCCGCAAACACAACATGTAGAATTACAATAAGATGGTCTTGATCATGATAGGCAGCTCACAAGATCTAAACACGGTAGCACAAATAGGAGAAACAACCATCTAGCTACTGCTATGGACCCATAGTCCAAGGATGAACTACTCACGCATCACTCCGGAGGATGGCATGGTGATGCAGAAGGCATTCGGGATTGTCTCCCCTCTCTGGCAGGGTGCCGAGAAGAGCTTCAGATCCCTCCCGATCTAGGGACGATGGTGGCGACGGCTATGGACTTTTTCGTGGAATTATGATCAGATACTTAGGGTTTCTGCCTCGGGGGAATTATATAGTCGAAGGGGCAAGGTCGATGGACGCCCGAGGGGCCCACACCCTATGGCAGCGCGGCCACCAGGTGTGGTTGCTTCGCGGCGACTCCTCGTCTCTCCTTCGGACTCTGTGTTATGTCGGTAAAAATAGTGACTTTGGCTTTCGTTTCGTCCAATTCCGAGAATATTTCCTTTGGTAAAAACCTGGAATAGAAAAACAGCAAAAAACAGGAACTGACACTGTGGCATCTTGTTAATAGGTTAGTTCCAGAAAATACATAAAAATATCACAAAGTATAGACAAAACATAAAGAAAATGGTGTAAAACAAGCATGGAGCATAAAAAATTATAGGTACAATGTATCACCGAGCTTTCGCCAGCCACTGGTGAGGTTGCGCCACCTCAACAGCCAAGTCCCGCCGCTAGATTTGGCTCCGGTTCCCCAACCACCGGATCCGTTGCCCACATGATTGCGGCTGGCGACAAGTTGAAAAGGAAGCACTTGTGAAACCACGACGTCCAATTACTCGTTTGTGCTTCGTCGATGGCCCAGCCGCAAGAGCCATTCTTCGTCGCCCTGGCACCCAAGTAATACTTGCATTTTGTACCATCATAATAGCCACATATAAGAGTAGTTTATTTTTTTATTTGCATTGCTATATCTTTGTTCATCTTTGATATGATTTACATGACTTTTTTACAAAGTTCGGTGTTTTGGACTTCTGGTATTTAATTTCTAGGAGGCAAAAAACCTCATTTTTCGTATTTTGTTGTTTTAGGGACTTTCTGGACACTAATTAATTTCAGAAAAAATACCACGAAAGTTTCATCCCGAGAAGAACATTGGACACTGGAACCACGCGAGGAGAGCCACGAAGGCCGACGACGGCTTGGGCTGGGTGGTAACCAGAGTGGCAACACGGGAGCAGGGGATAAATGAGCGGTGACAATTAGGAGTAAATGGAAACAGGGGTATAGGGAATGAGTGGCTGACAAAGGGGGGCTGCACGGGCGCTCTGACGTGGCACATGTTGCCAACAGCCCCAGCCCGCCTTGTGGTTTGGGGCGGCAAGGGAGTGTAGGACATATTGGTGGGTTGCCCAAGTTGGGGTTGTCGATGCATGCCTTTTTTCGTCCGGCACAACCAAAACCCGTTGGAGCGTCGATGTACATGCTCTAAGTAGCTTTCTTTTGTTTTCTTCTAGTGCTATTTCCGTTAAATTCGTTTTTGTCTTTTTCATGGTCTTGTTTCCCCTCTAGTAGCGTCATCTTTGAAACAAAGTACACAAGAAAAATGTTATAGAAAAGTACACAAGAAAAATGTTATAGAAAAGTTCGCAAGAAAAAATACATGGAAAAGTGCATAAAAATGTTCACATAGAAAAATCTCATTTGGTTTGATGTTTAAACTTTTCATTGAAAACTGAATACATATGCAGACAGTAGAACTATACATAGAGCAGAAACCGTAAAGTTATCTGTTTTACATACGCATAAGAAACCCTATACACCACACCAGCCCTGAATCTTGCTACTACTACAAGCAGGCTTATGACCTCAAAATACCTCACAGATGGAGCATTTGGCATCACAGCCGGTTAACCATACAAAATACTTTAGAAATATGTTATATACGACTTATGTTACAAGTATAGTGCCCTTTCCTCCCAGGTCCCAGCCTTTATCTTTCGAAGAATCCCCTGATCACATGTTCCAGCCACGCAGCGGTATACATTGGTTTCTCAGACGTGCCCCCATTTGACCAGCAGGGGCAGCGGGAACCAGGAATTTCCTGCTTCAGTACCGTCAAGAAGATTTCATATTTTGGGACAACCAGTTCCACTATCTGTTCACGCAGCACCTTCTTGAGCTCAGTTCGAGCTTTCCATGTCATCTGGCTATCACAGATGCCGAAGAACTCGTCAAGAAAACTTTCCAGGGACGAACGGCACGGCATCTTTAGAGAATCAACAATCAAATGTCTCACAAGTGGAACCCAGTATTCCTCAAGGTAGCTCTTGATATATTGATCAATCAGCGAACGGAGACTCTGCAGTTCTAGTTCGGAAAGGAATCCTCCAGGATGTGGATGATACCTCATTTGATAGACACAAAAGATGTTATTCAGGCTGAAGATGTACCTTTGTCCCCTTGCGTGGAATATCTTATCTGGGAACATTGTTTTGCCATCTCTGACGAGCTTGGAGATCCAAGAGCTAATCATGGCAAGCTCAATTGTGCAATCCCCGGTGCCAAGAACTGCCCGCATTGTCTCGCCGTTGCGGTTGAAAAATTCCATGTACCGTACAAGAAGAACAGTTGACGGATGAATGGCCCATTCTCTGCTGCTGCTGCTGCTACGCGTGTCAGCTGTAGTCGCCTCAAGCATTTCTCCGAAATCAACAACCATCTTACAAAGATATGAGCAACCACATTATGGACCGGCCCATATCTTTTGAGAGGCAATTCAGTAAATCAGCAAACTGATTTGGGGTGAACTCATCAGGTCTGCTTAAAGGCAAGTCACTTATGTTGTACAGGACATCAACAAGTGCGTCCAAGATGGTCAGACGATGATCTGCAGAAAACCTCGCGTTGCTCAATGAAACTGCGACATCAAGGAGCTTCACTACAGATTGCTCGGCAATCTCCCGAAAGCATTCCTTCTTCACTTCCTGACATAACCACTTCTGCTCGTCCAGCTCGAACGAGATCAATCGAAGAAGTTTTGTGGTAATCTTCGCCGTCATGACCAAAGTCCCAGCTAATGGGTCTGTCAGTCCATGAGGATCAGAACAGATGGTGCATTGGTTCTGAACTACATCGAATAATCTGTCATCATGGACAAGATTCAAAGTTCAGAATGCAGTGCAAAAGTGCCTACGCAGTTTCAGAAAGTATCATATATCGATATATATATATCAATTATAAAGCGCCCAAAGCACTCTTATCTGTAGAAATCACATTGGTTCTGGGGTATGTATCAACTACTTGTATATAGTGTCAATATATACTACTGAATATGTTTTTTTCTTGAACGGGCAATATGTTTGCTTTGGTTGTGCCACTGTAGTATAGCAAATACCAATTTTCAATCCTGAACTAGTACAAAAATAATAATTTTGAACCTCAACTCTAAAGCTGATTGCCCTTAATTTTGTAGTAGTGCTACTGAATCCATTTTTTACTTTGATTCCTGGTCCTATCCTGGACATTTCTGAGCTGACTCAGACAACACATTGGCATGTCAGCATGCCAAGTAATAAGAAAGCAAAAACAGAAAAACTAAGAACAGTACTGTAAGAAAATCATGTGCCCAGGGAGGTAAAGCAGACGGATTCAGCATTTAGCGGTAATGGTTCCAAAGTTTAATTTCAGGCTGAAGAATGTAAGCTTTTGCAACGGGTCA
This sequence comes from Avena longiglumis, assembly GCA_030063025.1. NCBI lineage: Eukaryota > Viridiplantae > Streptophyta > Magnoliopsida > Poales > Poaceae > Avena > Avena longiglumis. The sequence goes on from CP125974.1 coordinate 11,244,078, forward strand.
AAGCAGAAAAGTTGGACTTTCTTCCGTAGGTTAAAAAAACAATACAGTCATTGTGGCATCATCGCAGATAAGAGGCGAAATTAAGTACTGGAGTACCAAATTATGTGGAACAGAAAGTGGAAAATAAATCCATTAATTAATTAGCCCATACCTGTAGCAGAAGATACTACTATCAGATTTCTTGGCATCTCTGAACGCTCTCCGCAGCAACTCCACTGCATCAGCTTCAGGCAACCCTCGAACCAACTCCTCCAGCTGCCGGATGAAGCCAGGGACGATGAGACGAGCACCTCCTGCGTCCAGAAGGTGGACAGAGGTGTACCAGTAGTTGGCCATTTCGTCGCCGTTGCTGCTGGACCTTCCGCCGTCGGAGTCAGACGAGTCAGCTCGGGGTGGACTGGCGGCGGGACATGGGCGGGTGATGTCTGCCATGGAGCTGCGGATGGCAGCAGCGACCCCGTCCGCGTCCAGTATGTTCCCAGTGAGAGTGAGGCGGGGTTGAGTCCGTGGAGTTGGAGCCGCCAGTATCCGGTTGGGTCTGTCAGGGAGTTCCTGATCAGCCAAACGGGGCGGACGCCTCCGGGAAAGGACGACGGTCAGAGCGGCGACGGCCGCGGCGGCGAGGCCTCGGTAGCCCTGCAGCGAGCCGTACGAAGGCGACGGCGGCGGGCTTTGGCAGAGCCAGATGATCACCGCGGATCCAAGCGCAGCACACAAGTAGATGAAAGTTGACAATGGACTGCCGTTGTACTCGTACGGCTCAACGGCCGGGGCGTGCCTAGCGCGGAGGCGGTCCGTCTCGAGTCCCAGAGCATGCCGGGATCCGGGACGGGGCGGCGAGTCCACGGGATGTGCTCGGGCCTGGTCTGGACGAGCCGCGCCGCGGCGCCGAGCCCGGGGGCGGGGTGGCGTCCCCGCTGGACGGTCCGGCCCCGCCCCCATGGCCTGAGCTCGGCACGAACGGCGGTGGCCTGCCGGGAACGGGGGCGGGGTTGCACGGGGAAATCGGTAGGGTCGGGCCTCACTCTTTGCTGCCCAAGACTTTGCGCGCCGTTGCCATTAGAGAAACCGGGAAGAGAGAGACAGAATCGGTGAGAGAAGGAAGACCGCTTCGGGGTTTAAGTAAAGCAACAGTCGAGGCATTCGGAACCCACCCACCCATGATCCGAGCATCACAATGGACTATACCGCCATTTTCTATCTTGTTTATTCCGACGATACGTATCTCTCCCGAAATCTTATCTCCTCAAACCGACAAGTGTAGGATTAAAAATGATGAAAATGTCCAACAATCCTAGAATGTCTTTGTCCACGGACATATATCGGATCCTTCTTCTCATCCAGATGAAAAGAAATGTGACCAACAGGAGTTGAACGGATTCCAAATTTTCTTTTCGTAGGTGTGGTACACCAATGGTAATTGTGACAAATATAGTACTACTCACTCCATTTTAATGAATAAGACGCACATGCATTCGAAGATTTTCACTTGAGCAAGAACAAGTATAACTATACGTGAACTATTCGATGAAAAGTTGATATCATCAGAAAGTTTTTTAATACGAATTCAATAATTTCAATTTTGTATAAGATAATCGAGATATGGTTGTTGATCAACACTTAGATCGATTGATGATTTCTCTTCGAAAACGTGTGTCTTATTCATAAAAAAGAAGGGTTGCCCTGATTAATTATTGGAAATACTGTGCTACAATTTTTTTTGTTTGTAAAGCATCTCAGTAGAGAAATGAACAAAAAAAATAATGAAGCAATAAGGAAGTGTAATAATTACAAACGTGCATTGAGGTTGTCGTAGAAAGCTTCTCTCCAATAAAAATGTGGTTTATTGTTCGAATCAGGAGGGAGACCGTTTCAGCCTGAGGCTACCGGCCGTATTAGGTCACCCATCAACCCTGGTTAGCCATCAAAATGGGCCGGATTTTTTGTTCTATATCTTTCCTGTTATGACGTACGTATCTTTTCGAATCTTGCCTCCTCAAACACTGGAGGGCCACAACACTGGATGGATCGTCTTTGCTTTCTGGTCTTGCCTGTCTATGTTAAAATAATGAAAAATGCCCACGCAAACTGTCCAATGTTTTTGTCAAAGAAACATATCAGATCTTTCTTGTAGATCCACCAAGTAGCACCAGAAAGAGTCGAGCAGAGTACAGTACGCTTGTTTATTTAAATTTGTTTTCCTTTGAGCAATTGTGGGGTGAAGTGGTGCACTGTAGTATTTGATTAACTTGGTTCAAACAATTCAATGCATAAAAGGTAGTCTTCTCATTAAGGTTTTTTTTGTGTGTTTTCTCTTGCCCGCCGCCAAGAAACATCTCTAAAGCATCTCGGAGGGAAATGTAAAAAAGAAGCATTTGCAACCGTTTTTTCTTTTTTTTTGTGTTTTTTTCTGTATTGGTCCTTTTTGACTATTTTTCTTATTCTTTTCTGTTATTTCAAATTTAAACATTATTTAAATTATACAATTTTGAAAACTATTTGATTTTGAAAGTGTTCATTTTCCAAATATGTTCACACTATGAAAATATTCGATTTAAAAAAATGTTCATTTTTAAAAAACTTTTGATATATCAAAAAACTTTATTTTCAAAAAATGATTTCATAATGAAAATGTTTGTTTGGAAAAATATGTTTTTTTGTAAATATTCATGTTTTAAAGTTTATAAGAATTAATAATCTTTTATTTTGAAAATAAAATGAAGGGAAAAAGGAAAAACTTACATGTACTTCTTTATCTGGGCCGCATTGCGGAGCGTCCCATGAAGAAATAAAGGCTACAAGTGCGCGGGAATCGAAGATCATATACGCTGCTCGTTACGGCCCAAGAACGCCTCCACTACACACACACACCCGCGAGGCTAGTTAGAAATATTCTTTTTATTTTTCTATTTCTTTTCTTTTATTTATTTTAGATTTTCTAAAAAAATACAGAAATATAAAGATTTTGATTTTGTTCATGTTTCAAATTGGTTTACTACTAACTTGGTTCAAACAAATCATAGGTACAAGGTGGTTTTCTTATTAAGTTTTTTTTTTGTGTTTTCTGTTACCTGCCGCCAAGAAACATATGTAAAGCATCTCGGAGGGACATGTCAAAAAGAAGCATTATTTGCAGGTGCCAGTTAACGTGGCAGTAGCCTTTTTCTAGCCAATTTTCTCTTAGCATATTTCCGCATCGGATAAATGTCTAAAGAAAAGAAAAGGAACTCATGACTCGTCGAAATTATTGCACTGTCGTTTAGACCATATTTCGAGAGAGGGAATAGAAAGACTAGTTAAAATATTCTTCCTCCATTAGAGTTCTCCGACATAGAGAAATACATCGATTGCGTTAAAGGAAAGTATATAAAGCAAATAAAAAAGGATGCAAAACTAAGCACCGAAACACTAGAAATTATTCACACTGACATATGTGGACCGTTTCCAGTGAAAAGTGTAGATGGTTATGAATCGTTCATAATATTCACAGATGATTACTTCCGTTATGATTATATTTGTCCAATTAAAGAAAGATCGGAAGCTGATACGTTGAAAACGTATCTATAATTTTTGATGCTCCATGCTTGTTTTGTATCTACTTTGCTTTGCTTGTCTACACTTTGAGATGTTTTTTACATGTTTTCTGATACTAACCTATTAACAAGTTGCAACAGTGTCAGATGCCTGTTTTCTGCTGTTTTTGGTGTCAGAAAAGTTAGTAAAGAAATATTCTCGGAATTAAACTGGACAAACGTCAAAGTTAATTACTTTCTATGGGGAACAAGAAGTCCAGAGGAAAGCCGGAGGGGCCAGACCCACCCCAGGCGCGGGTGGGCCTAGCCCCGCGCCTGGCTAGGATTTGCCTACCCTGGCCGCCTCCTCGGTCCCCCCCTTCGCCTATAAGAAGCCCCCGATGTAGAAACCCTAAGTAGCCGATCAAATATCCACGAAACCGTCTGTAGCCGCCGCCGTCATCGTCCCTAGATCGGGGGGACCTGAAGTTTTTCCCAGCACCCTGCCGGAGGGAAGATCATCCCAGAGGCCTTCTCTCCAGTATGATGCGTGAGTAATTTCACCTTGGACTATGGATCCATGTAGTAGCTAGATGGTTGTATCTCTTCCTTTGTGCTTTCATGTATAGATCTTGTGAGCTTCGTTCATGATCAAGATCTAATCTATTTATAATAATGCATGTTGTGTTTGCAGGGATTCGATGGATATTGAGATTATTATGTTGGTTTGATTAATGGTTTTGTCTTTATTATTCTATCATGTCTGTGTTATTTATGATCTTGCATGCTCTCTGTTGTTAGTAGCTATCTTGGCCAAATAGTTACTAGTGACTCCAAGAGGGAGTATTTATGCTCGATAGTGGGTTCATGCCTCTAGTTTTTAAGGGAAGTGACAATAATCTCTTCGGTTGTAGATGTGTTGTTCCTACTAGGGAGAAAACAACGGTATTTTGTTCATGGAACATATGGACTGTTTACCTTACATACTTTGCTTAAAACAGTTGTCTGTTGCTTGCAACTTAATACTGTAGGGGGTTCAGATGATAACATGAAGGTGGACTTCTAGTCATAGATGCAGTTGGATGACGGTCCATGTATCTTGTTGTATTGCCCAATCGAATCTCATAGGATCTTTCTGACTAGTAATTGCATTGTTATGTCTTGCTCAGTTACTGTCAATTGCCCCGCCGTAATTTGTTTATCCTTCGTGCCATGTTTTTTATCTAAGGAGAGCACCTCTAGTGAACTATGGACCCAGGTCCAATCTTTACCATTGATACATCTTTCACTTTTACTTGGTTTACTTGTTGCAAACCATTACCTTCCACACCATACATTTAATTTGTTGTTATAGCAAACCGGTGAGCTTGACAACCTTACTGTTCATTGGGTCAAAGTCTTGAGTTTGTGTTGTGCAGGTCTCCGCGTTGCTTGCAACACCTGTGTGACGTTTCCTTCCTCCTTCTGGTTCGATAACCTCGGTCTCAACTGAGGGAAAACTTGCTGCTTGCTGCTTCACACCTTGCTCTTGGGGTTCCCAACAGTGAGCGACATGGCCGTCGAAGAGTTGGATAAATTTAAGATATTCAAAGCAAGTTGAGAATCAACACAAAACAATAAAGATAGTAAGGTCCGAGTGGAGGGAAGTACTATGGTCGACACCCCATATGGCTAAATCCACGGACCTTTTGCAAGGTTCTTACAGAGGCGGAATAGTGGCCCAATATTCGATGCAGGGCAAGCCTCGACAAAATGGAGTAGGCGAGTATGATGAGTTACTCCACCTTGCCATTGGAATTATGGATGGAGGCATTAAAACCTCTATTCATATTCTCAATAGAGTACCAAGCAAGTCGGTGCCCAAAACACCATATGAGTTGTGGAGGAAGAGTTTCCTCTCTATAGCACCTAAGGGTGTGGGAGAGCTTAGCTGAGACCAAAGTATTTAATCTAAATATTGCAAAGCTTGAAATAAATTCAGATGGTATTACGATTCAGTTAAAATGGTGCTTTATCTTCGTGATTAGCGTATAGAATAATAATAAAACCGAATTGTTTGTCACCTTATACTTCCTCTTGTAAGAAGTTTGGCTTCATTGTATTTGTATGTGAATTTCATCTTGGTAAACATAGTATGGTTAACTCCGTGAAGAAGCTCCATAGTTGGATAAATGATTGTTGCACTACAAAATTAATGGGAAACACATTCTTGTCAAGAGTTAGCAGTGCTCGTGTGTACTATTTCATTTTGAGGTTTGTCTTAAGATGATTTAGTTTGGTGCATGAAGCAAGATCAAAAAGAGTTGAATGGTTCAGATCTTCTAAAGTCGAGGCTCGGCAATCTTCAATTTGCGCATGTCAATCTTGCCCCATATTTCCGCGGTAAGCTGTACTCGCTTGTTGAGCGTCCTCTCAAGGGATCGGAAGCCCCGACCCCCGCCTTTAGAGCCATTTGATCGGAGTGTGACCGATCAGGGAGAGAACACGACTACTTGATCAAAACAAGGCCACCTAGGCCACGTGGACGTCCAATCCCCATCCCTACGTGCATACATACGCACTTTCATCTCCTACCATGACCTTACTGTTGTGAATCAGGGTGAGCAACATCGTCGGCTTGCCGCAGAAACCCTACGGCTTGCGACTAGCAATGGCACCTTGAAAAAATATGTATGTTCTTTTCTCGCCGTGACCATGGGGCGAGAAATGAAGTCGTTGGACTTTCTCCATTGGCGCCACAACCCACTAGCCTCTTCATCCGCGTGATTGGATGATATTTGTTGCAATATAGTTATAATATACATGTACTAATATATAATTTGCAAATTATACCGATATTTGGTCAATATATTTATGCCCAAGTTTGTTATTCCGTGGCAGCTCATAACAATAGATAGACAAAGTTGTTGTTGCGAATGATTTTAGTATTATAAAGCTTTACCATTCAAACTAGATATGTAGTTATGTAAGGTATCGTTATGTGGTGATTAGTGAATGGTCCTACGGTTTTGTTGAAGTAAGGACAACGTTCAAACATTGTATTTACTATTATAGGATTTTTTTTCTTACATTGATTACTCCATAGATACAGAGATGTTATCATTGTACATCGACCTAACACAACAGTTGGACATATAGCTTGGACTCTTGGAGCTACATGATTGATTTGAGAAAGGAAATTATCCATTTGACATGTAACTTATGTAGGGGTTCGTAGCATGGAAAACAAAAAATTTCTATCGCATATAAACAAACAAGCCAAGATCTATCTACTAGATTGTAGCAACGAGCGATGGAATAACTTACCCTCGAAGATTCCAAAGCGGTTAACGAGAGCAGATTCTCGTGGGTGATGTAGTCGTACTCTTTCCGATCTCAAGATCGCGTAGACGATCCTTCCGGCGCTGCGTTAAGCGCTTCCATGATCGGTCACACGTTCGGTACTCGGCGAAGACCTTCCTCTCCCTTGTTCCAAAGGCAATGGAGGTTGTAGCACTCTCCTCGCGCCGCACAACGGCGATATGGAAGTAGAGGGAGATCATGAGGCTTCTCCTTAAGCCGGAGCGAGTATGGTGGAGTATGAGAGAGAGCTATTAGTGGTCTAGGGATTAGACACACCAGTTAGAAGGCTCTAAACCAAAGGCTAGGGCAATTAGAATCTCTAAACCAAAACGGCTCTAAACCGGAGGCTGTGGCTAGGGTTTAGATTAGAGGATAGGAACTTGTGTGTCTAGAGGAGGAGGCCCTGCCCCTCCTTTTATAGGTGGTAGGGGCGGCCAAGGGGAGGGGAGTCCCTCCCCAAGTCGGCCTTGGTTGGCGCGCCGGCTTGGAGGGACTCCTCCCCCAAGTCGGTTCCAACCACCTTTTTCTTGTTTCCCACAGTTTCCTGTTTCCCACAGTTTCCTGTTTTCCACAGTTTCCTGTTTTAGCCGTTTGACTTTCAGACTGATTCCAGAGATCGGCTTTTGGTATTCTGCCTCCCAGATGTTCATGCCAGCTATGGAGATCTCGATCGAATCATCTGCATGAATGACCTCCACTTCATCTCCATCCCATCAGACAGCTGGTGCATCGTGGATGGAATGCAAGCGATTAGCGTGAATCAATCCCTCCCCAAAGAAGACAGCGTAGGTGCTTTTCCACAACGATGAAGAATGACGTGGGGATGGTTTTTCGCCAGTCGGATCCACGTCGAACTCCTTGCGTTTACGAAGTTTGGCCGTTGAAGTCGCTTAACGTGGCGTTGGTTTTGATCGGATCTGCGGTGGAGCATCCCAAACGCCGTAGCATGGAGTATGGCATTATGTTGTTGCGCTCGGTGTCAACCAACATCTTGCGACAGTTGCCCATTGATATAACCTCGGTGCAGGCTTTCGGATGTTTGTAGCCCTTCTCTCGTGGCTTTTCAAAATAACCGACCGTGGGCGCGATCAAACCGTGCTTGGTAGTTCTTTGGTTCTTGGAGCGCAAAATTCTGACGGAAGTGTGAACACCATGTTTGTGTCAGCCGATGTCTTCGCATCGGCTTTTACTGGTTTGGGGCGCCACTCTTTTCTTTTCGGACGAGCCTCCGTTTCCAAGGTTTGCCGAACTTTCACGGCCAGATCGGGCCGTGCCTTCCTTAAAGCGTGGAGGTACGCGCTCGATTCCTCAAGCTACGATCGCTGAACTCTCGCTTTTGGGTGTGTCTCAGTCCATCGGGACACCACCTTGGCGGTGATATCTGTCTTCTTCTTCTTCACCCATTGGCCCTCGAGATCTTTTGCTCGAGATGACCCTTGTCTGCATACGAGGGAGAGGCCTAGACGCTTGAACACCGAAACTACTGTGTCATCCTTCTGCTGTCCACATTCGGCGGTTGTCGATTGTAGGCAATCGGCTCATTCCCGCATCCCAGCAATACTTGAAGAAAGGACAATCCCAATGTTTATCTACGCCTTCCTTTTCCTTTGACTTTCCCCTAGCGAGGTGCTCATATCCTTCATCATCTCTATCGTGCCGGCGACGTCGGTCATACTGACGCTCATACTTGTTAAGGAGATGCGTGGAGTGTGGCTTCTGATATCGCACGCTTCTCACTTGCTCCTCGGTTAAATACCGCCTGTCATCATAACGGGGCCGGTCACGTGGACCAGCCTCCTCTCTTTCTTTGCCCCGAGAGCGACCGCCTTCCTCCTTATATGTGCCATGGTGGTACACAGGTCCTGCCATATTAACATCGAACGAGAAGTCTAACTGACGCCTCGTGGAGTGGCTGTGTTCTACCATGTTGACGCCGGGAAACGGGTTTGTGTCTACTTTCATGGCGAATTGCCCAAGGATCGAGCCTGTTCTATCGCCGTTTGGATCGGCGACGTAGCTCTTGCAATCATTGGTGGTGTGGGTGAGCAGTGATGCCACTTGCATTATGGTCTCCGTTCATCTCTTGAGTAGGGATTTTATGGCCTTCGGTAACTTCACCGCTTTCTTCGAGTAAATCGAATATCCGCCAGCTTTGCTCACATCAAGTCGAACCCTTTACAGGCCCTTCTTGCTGTTTTACCCATTTGCGGACAAGATCGCCCCGAGCCCATTCAGCCACGCCACCTCCTGGTCTTGTACGGGATCCTCTTCTTCAGATCGACCAGCCTATTGGACGTTTGAACTTGTCTTGGTACAACTGTGGTGGCGCTGTTCATACATTGTCGATTCAGGCCATGCGCCAATGAATTGTATTCTACTTGGAAAGCGATCCTTGATAGGTCTTTGAGACCCAACATCGCCACCGATCGCTTCTTTCTCGATTAAGCAGGCGAATAACATCGGTTCTTGATGAACTGGCTGAATGTACTGCTACCGTTTCTCCCGCTTTGCCGCTTTGCGCCAGATCTGTAATGCCAGCCTCGGTAGCTTCTGAATGATACTGAATGTGGAACTGCTCTTCCAGCTGCTTCCAGGTCTGGATCGAATCAGGTGGCAGCGAGGTGTACCACCCAAAAGCTGGTCCTGTCAGAGATTGCGCAAAGAACCTTACGCGTAACTAATCCGATGCTGAAATCATGCCTAACTGTGCCAGGTATCGGCTCACATGCTCGATCGATCTCGACCCTTCTAATCCGCTAAACCTTGAGAACTCAGGGAGCCGATACTTGGGTGGCAGCGGAATCAGATCAAACTCGTTGGGGTACGACTTGGAATAGCTGATTGTCCTTCTCTTGACGGAAGCAACTGGTCTCTCAAGATGGTACGGATTTGCTCCACCGTTGAGATGCGGGGCTGAATTCTCATGACTCGTTCGGTGGCGTGCCAGCTAGCCATGCATGTTTATCGGCGTCCATCTCGGACATCCTGCTCGAAATACCTGCTCCCTGCCGCCCGAAACTCACGCCTGTAAATCCCTGCGGTTGCAATCTGGTTCGTGCGCGTCAGGCTATTGCAGTCCGGCACGTAGGTGCACACATATCCATGTGGGATTTCTTTAGGTGGTTCCAACAGGAATTGGCAATCGCCAGGGTCACCTCCAACCTTGTAGACGACGTACGCCGGTGCCCCTGGTGGCTCCGGAGCTGCAAGCGTGAATGGCAGTGAAGGGTTCGCAGCATAGAAAACAAAAATTTTCCTACGATGTGAACTATATACCAAGATCTATTTATACTAGATACAAACAACGGGCGGATGTATATCCGTAGAGAACATACCCTTGAAGACCGACAAAGCTTAACGAGTCCAAACTCGTGGTTGATGTAGACGATCTCTTGCCGATCTCAAGATCGAGAGGAAGTCCTAGCGCCGCAAATCAGCAGCGCATCCGTGCTCGCACACACGTTCGAGGCACCGAGCAACCTCCGCCTCGCCCAGCGATGCGTGGAAGCACAACTCTTTCTTGCCGAATAGCCACCGGAACATGTATCTCGCTAGTCCGAGACCATGGGGATAAATTCTAGAGGGAGAGAGATCCTTCACGAGGAGGTGTGAGTGAGAAGTGAGAGGAGGGCTCCTTTTATAGGAGGAGGGGAACCCCAAGGGGTGGCAGCGCATGGGGCTGCCCCTGCCCTCCCTCTTCATGGGTGGACACTCCACTCACAAAACTCCTCCAAATTCCTCCACTCAAAAGTCCACTAAAAATCCCATTAAATTTCCACCAAATTTAATGCAATCTCTCATTAAATAAAACTCTTTTATTTTATTCAGAATTTTGTCAATTACTTTAATGACAAACATTCACAAATAACCCTTGCTAGAATTCTATTTCACATGCATAACCACTTTATGCAATTTCACCCGAAAACCTGTTTGGTATCTAGTGAAATAAATTCGCGCTTGTTTATTCTTTCGGCATGAAACTTTTGCTCCAATTGGATGTCGGTGTCTCTTAAGTGTGTCACCCTACGGTTCGTGAATAATGCGGACATGATCGAGACCCCTCTCGGATCAATAATCGAAGCGGATCCGGAGACCCATACGACTCCCACACATTCAACGATGACTTTCTTGTGATCGTCGGAACCTTTTACGCTAGTATCTTAATCCCTTTGTCTCACGATATATTACATGTCCGAGATTCGATCATCGGTATCTCCATACCTAGTTTGATCTCGTTACGACATGCACTCTTTTCTCGTTCCGTGATATAACATTCTAGTGATCAAATCACTTGCTTGCAAGCTAATTAATGTGATATCACCGAGAGGGCCCAGTATATCTATCCGTCATCGGATGAACAAATTCCACTCTCGATCCATGAGCCTCAACATAACACTTTATTAGTTCTGAACCCATCTTTATAATCACCACATTACGGTGACGTTTGATGTTATCAAGAAACTCTTCGGTGTTAGTGATTGACATGATCTCATGGTCTAAGGATTAGGATCACTTCGTAAGTTGTTATAGCAATATAAACCCAATGACTTTGATCGTAATGCTATACTGGATGAATGTTCATCACATCATTACACTAATGTTGTGATCCCGTTATTAACAACATCCAATGTCCATGATCAGAAACCTTGATCATCTTGTTAATCAACGAGCTAGTTTATGAGAGAGGCTTAACTAGGAACTTCGCTTGTTTATTAAACACACATGTATTAACGTTTCCGTATTAATACAATTATAGCATGCAAAATAAACATCTATCATATACTTGGAATACACATAATAAACAATTTATTATTGCCTCTCGGGCATATTCCCTTGATCTCCCACTTGCACTAGAGACAATAATCTAGTTACATAGTGATATATCTAACACCCATTGAGTTCTGGTGTTGATCATGTTTTGCTCTAGGAGAGTTTTAGTCAGCGGATCTGCTACATTGAGATCCGTATGTACTTTAAATCTTTATATCTCCATCCTTGACATGCTCATGGATGGAGTGAAACCGGCGCTTAATATGCTTGGAATGCTTGTGAGACCTTGGCTCTTTGGCATTGGCAATGGCACCATTGTTGTCACAATAGATCACCATTGGGTCCAACGCGTTTGCCACAACTCCTAGTTCGGATATGAACTCCTTCATCCAAAGCGCTCGAGCCGCTCAAGCAAAGAACATATTCGGCCTCCGTTGTTGATCCCGCTACCACAGGTTGTTTGGAGCTCCTCCAACTAACTGCTCCGCCATTCATGAGAAATACGTATCCGGATTGAGACTTAGAGTCATCCGGATCGGTGTCAAAGCTAGCGTCGACATAACACTTAGCGACGAGCTCTTCTTCACCTCCGTATACAAGAAACATATCCTTAGTTCTTCTTAAGTACTTAAGGATATTCTTGACCGCTATCGATGTTAGAACACGATCCGATTGGTACCTACTAGTCAAACTAATAGCGTGTGCCACATCCGGTCTTGTACATAGCATGGCATACATTATAGAGCCTATGGGTGAAGCATAGGGACTTTGTCCATTATCTCTTTCTTCCGAAGCCGGACTTTGAGTCTTACTCAATGTCTTGCCTTGCAACATAGGTAAGAACCCCTTCTTACTCCGTCCATTTTAAACTTCTTTAAAATCTTATCAAGGTATGTACTTTGATAGCCCTATTAGGCGCCTAGATCTATCTCTATAGATCTTTATGCCTAATATGTATGACGCTCACCTAGGTCCTTCATTGAAAATTTGTTGTTTAGATAACTTTTAACACTGTTTAAAAGTTCTATATCATTTCCGATCAATAATATGTCATCCACATATAATATCGAAATGCCACATTGCTCCCACTCACTTTCTTGTAAATACAAGCTTCTCCATAAGTTTGGACAAATCCAAACTCTTTGATCACCTCATCAAAGCGGAGATTCCAACCGTGATGCTTGCTTCAATCCATAGATGGATCGCTGAAGCTTGCACACCTTGTTAGCATCCTTAGGATCGACAAAACCCTTTGGTTGTATCATATACAACTCTTCTTCAATATTACCATTGAGAAACGCGTTTTGACATCCATCCGCCATATTTCATAATCGAAATATGCAGCAATTGCTAACATAATCCTAATCGACTTTAGCATCGCTACGGAGAGAAAGTCTCATCGTAGTCAACTCCTTGAATTTGTCGAAACCCCTTTGCGACAAGTCGAGCTTTATAGATGGTCACATTACCATCGACGCTTTTCCTTTTGAAAATCCATTTGTTCTCCACGGCCTTTGGTCGTGAGGTAATTCCACCAAGTTCCAAACTTGATTTTCATACATGGATTCCATCTCGGATTTCATGGCTTCTAACCATTTGTTGGAATCGGGCTCATCATCGCTTCTTCATACGTCAGGGTCATTATTTTCATCAACCATGAAATTTGTGACAGGATTTCCGTGAGCTCGAGCCGCAGCGTCTGTTTGACTGCGAGGTTCGGTAGTACTCTTCGAGTTTCATGATCATTATAATTAGTTCCCTCTTCAACAGTGGAGCCAACTCGGAACAACTTCGGTATTGCGCTACTCGCCATACTTTGAAGAGAAGGTTCCACAACCTCTTGAGTTCTACCTTGAGCTACTCACACCTTTCATGAGAAACTCTTTCTCTAGAAAGGATCCATTCTTGGCAACAAAACCTTGCCCTCGGATGCTGATAGAAGGAATACCCAATAGTTTCTTTAGGGTATCCTATGAAGGCGCATTTTCCGCTTTGGGTTCGAGTTTATCCGATTGAAGTTTCTTCACATAAACATCGCAACCCCAAACTTTAGAAATGATGACTTAGGTTTGTTTCCAAACCACAATTCATACGGTGTCGTTTCAACGGTTTAGATGGTGCCCGATTTAAAGTGAATGCAGCGGTTTCTAGTGCATAACCCCAAAATGACAACGGCAAGTCCGTCAGAGACATCATAGATCGAACCATATCTAATAAAATACGATTCTGACGTTCACACACCATTTATTTGTGGTGTTCGGCGGTGTGAGTTGTGAAACAATTCCACACTCTTTCATGTGAGTGCTAAACTCGTAACTTAGATACTCACCTCCACGGTCGGACCGTAGAAATTTGATCTTTCTATTACGATGATTTTCCACTTCATTACGAAATTCCTTGAACTTTTCAAGGTTTCAGACTTGTGTTTCATCAAGTAGATATAACCGTATCTACTCAAATCATCCGTGAAAGTAACAAAATAACGATATCCACCTCGTACGACACACTCATTGGACCACATACATCGAATGTATGATTTCCAATAAATCATCGCCTGTTCCATTGAACCGGAAAGCGTTCTAGTCATCTTGCCCATAAGGCATGGCTCACATGTATCAAATGATTCATAATCAAGTGATTCCAAAAGTCCATCTGAATGGAGCTTCTTCATGCGTTTAATGCCAATATGACCTAGCGGCGATTGCCACATATATCGGATATATCATCATTAAGTTTAATCCTTTTAGCATCAACATTATGAATATGTGTAACATTATTATCGAGATCTAACGAAATAAACCATTCATCATCGGTGCATGACCATAAAAGATTTCATTCATATAAATAGAACAACCATTGTTCTCGACTTAAATGAATAACCACTTTGCATCAAACATGATCCGAAACAATGTTCATGCTCGGTCAGGCACGGATAACATTTATTTAAGTTTATGACTAATCCCGGCGGTAAGTGGAGAGGTAGCGTTAAGCCGGCGATCACATCAACGTTTGATCCATTGCCGACACGCATCTTGACCTCACCCTTGCTAGCGGTTGCATGACCCACGATTCGAGTTACAAATATTAGCAATGACCGGTATCAAATACCGGGTGCTCTGCGAGCACTAGTCAAGTACACATCAATAACATGTATATCATATATACCTTTGTTTGCCTTGCCGGCCTTCTTATGCGCCAGATACTTGGGGCGATTGCGCTTCGATGGCGGTCCCTTACAATAGTAGCACTCGGTATCGGACTTAGGTCCAACTCGGGGTTTCTTTTTCGGCGCGGCAGCTTGCCCTTACTTCCTTCCGTTTTCCCTTCTTGTCTTTCTTGAAACCAGTGTTCCTATTGATCATCAACACTTGATGTTCCTTTTTGATCTCCACTGCGGTTTTAAGCATTGGCGAAGCTCGGGAGAGACTTCTTCATGCCTTGCATATTATAGTTCATCACGAAGCTCTTATAGCTAGGTGGCGAGGCTGAGAACGATGGATGCCTAAGTCAATGGGAATCGTTATTCCCAAGGACACAAGCTTATCGGCGTAACCCGACATCTTGAGTACATGCTCACTAACAGCTGTTCTCTTCCATCATCTGACTAAAGAACTTTTACGAAGCATTGTAGCTCTCTACAATGACATGTGTCGAAAATCATTTTCAACTCACCCATTGTATCAAAAGCATTGCCGTTTTGAAGCGCTTTGAAGTTCGGCTCTAGCCCATACAATATGCCGCAATGAACTAAGTTGTGGTCCTCTGACGAGTCGATAGACATTCTTCTCCTCGTCGGGGCATCATCAAAAGGTGGGGGCATATGACGCTTCTAGCACATATTGCTTTTGTGTGAGAGGAGAATCCTCAAATTCATGGCCCATTCAAGAAAGTTGCTACCGTTCGTTGCTAGTTTCTCTTTCTCCATGAGCATTGAAATTAAAAGCGGTGGTGCCATCTACAACGAATTTGTAAAGTTTAGACTAAGTGTATGATAGATTGAGTTCAACTAATCTATATTACGAATGAACTCCCACTCAAAAGCGACATCCCTCGTGTCCTTTTGGTGATTACATGAACTAAATCCACTACACCAAGTCCGATCATCACGTGAGTCGGTATAGCTTCAAAGCGAGCATCAAATGGGCATCATATCAACTATATGACTCATGCTTAACCTTTTCGATTACGTGTTCGAGGCCATGTCTGTACATGCTAGGCTCGCCAAGTTAGAACCTTAGTATTTGCGTGTGTAACTGTTTTACACCAAGTATGGTCGAGGATCCAAGAACACCCGATCATCACGTGATGTCTTGGAGCGAAAACATAATCGGTGCATACTAAAGGAAGAACACATTCTTATCTTGATATTTAAATGAGGGATCATCTTATTATGCTTAACAAAGCGCTAAACAAGCAATATAAGATGCAATCAAACATCATATGTTTATTAGTGAAATTATATGGTTCCATGATGATCTCTATCATGTGCATCGTGGTATGATCACTATCATACCTATATGTAAATCCACAGTCTATGGATTTTACACGCTATGTGTGTTAAAGTATCATCTCATACTTCTACTTACAACACTACCATATCATAACACTAGCCCGGCAACAATCTAAACTAGACGCCTCTAATTTATCCATTGCAAGTTTTACGTGGCTTAGGGCTTTCGAGATAGAACCGTTCTTACCTACGAACATGAACCACAACGAGGATAATCAAATTGTTGACAACTCGCTTGCAAAATAGATATTGACTATAGTAGGAGGCAGACACCGCTAGCCACTTATGCAAACTAGTTGCATGTCAAGCGTGGAACAGGTCTCATGTGCGAGGACATGTAAAGTTTGTCGGGCCGCTTCATCCCACTATGCCACCAATATCCAAAATCACAAGAAAGGAGCAACAACATGATCATCATCGCCCATACTCATATGTGTACTACCCGTGTAAAGTATCTACGCATAGATCCGGCTCGATACCCTTTGAAGGGTTCGCAGCATAGAAAACAAAAATTTTCCTCGATGTGAACTATATACCAAGATCTATTTATACTAGATACAAACAGCGGGATGTATATCCGTAGAGAACATACCCTTGAAGACCAAAGCTTAACGAGTCCAAACTCGTGGTTGATGTAGACGATCTCTTGCCGATCTCAAGATCGAGAGGAAGTCCTAAGCGCCAAATCAGCGGCGCATCCGTGCTTTCGCACACGTTCGAGGCACCGAGCAACCTCCGCCTCCTCGCTCCAGCGATGCAGCGGAAGCATAACTCTTTCTTGCCGAATAGCCACGGGAACATGTATCTCGCTAGTCCGAGACCATGGGGATAAATTCTAGAGGGAGAGATCCTTCACGAGGAGGTGTGAGTGAGAAGTGAGAGGAGGGACTCCTTTTATAGGAGGAGGGAACCCCAAGGGGTGGCCGGCGCATGGGGCTGCCCCTTGCCCTCCCTCTTCATGTGGGTGGACACTCCACTCACAAAACTCCTCCAAATTCCTCCACTCAAAAGTCCACTCAAAATCCCATTAAATTTCCACCAAATTTAATGCAATCTCTCATTAAATAAAACTCTTTTATTTTATTCAGAATTTTGTCAATTAATTTAATGACAAACATTCACAAATAACCTTGCTAGAATTCTATTTCACATGCATAACCACTTTATGCAATTTCACCCAAAACACATTTGGTATCTAGTGAAATAAATTCCTCGCTTGTTTATTCTTTTCGGCATGAAACTTTTGCTCCAATTGGATGTCGGTGTCTCTTAAGTGTGTCACCCTACGGTTCGTGAATAATGCGGACATGATCGAGACCCCTCTCGGATCAATAATCGAGCGGGATCGGAGACCCATCTTGACTCCACACATTCAACGATGACTTTCTTGTGATCGTCGGAACCTTTTACGCTAGTATCTTAATCCCTTTGTCTCACGATATATTACATGTCCGAGATTCGATCATCGGTATCTCCATACCTAGTTTGATCTCGTTGCGACATGCACTCTTTTCTCGTTCCGTGATATAACATTCTAGTGATCAAATCACTTGCTTGCAAGCTAATTAATGTGATATCACCGAGAGGGCCCAGTATATCTATCCGTCATCGGGATGAACAAATTCCACTCTCGATCCATGAGCCTCAACATAACACTTTATTAGTTACGAACCCATCTTTATAATCACCTGTTACGGTGTGACGTTTGATGTTATCAAGAAACTCTTAGGTGTTAGTGATTGACATGATCTCATGGTCTAAGGATTAGGATCACTTCGTAAGTTGTTATAGCAATATAAACTCAATGACTTTGATCGTAATGCTATACTTGGATGAATGTTCATCACATCATTACACTAATGTTGTGATCCGTTATTAACAACATCCAATGTCCATGATCGAAACCTTGATCATCTTGTTAATCAACGAGCTAGTTTATGAGAGAGGCTTAACTAGGAACTTTCTGTTTGTTTATTAAACACACATGTATTAACGTTTCGTATTAATACAATTATAGCATGCAAAATAAACATCTATCATATACTTGGAATACACATAATAAACAATTTATTATTGCCTCTCGGGCATATTCCCTTGACTGTGTGATGCAGGCGATCTTTCTCCTGGTGAGTCCCTAGAGTAGGCCCCGGAGAGTACTGATGTTTCATGATCTCTGAACTACGCGAACGCGATGCGCTCGAAAGCGTTCACTAGGCTCTCGGAATGGCGGTGAAGAGAATGAGCCACCATGTAGTTGACTTCTGTCGCGAGCTACAGTGCGCTCCTCGGAAGGAGACGAGATCCACCTCATCAAGGCACCTTGGTGAGAACCCTTTCCACGATTCCATGCTTACGGGTCCTCTCAAAGATCCGATGAGATCGGCCGAAGAGCTTTGATATCATCATACGCCGCCTTGTGCTCCTCGGCGGATCGTAAATGCGTGACGGTCATCCCCCATCGCAGCGTCGGATGTCGATCACGAGATCTTGATGAAGGTCCCACCGTGCGAGAATGTGTTGCTGTCAAAACCCACGGCGAGCAGCGACGAGCAACACGAAGAGCCGGAGGCTCCAGGCTGCTGGTGGGCCTGGTCCCTCGAACGGCGACCGCAAAACTCCGGCACGTCTGGCTGATGCAGGCGTGCCACTGACCTATACCGTCGGGAAGGTGACGGATTGCGATTAGTTTCTGCATGGCAAACAAGTATCGTAAAATTGAGCCGCCACGGCTCCAGTTTCCACAGATCGGCTCTGGAGCCGATTGTCCCATGGTTACGCATTAGATCTACGATAACATGGGGTTTTGCTTCATCAATACAAGTTAAATCGACCTCACGGCGGTTTAACGTTTCACCACATAATTGGAATGTCCTACACGTAATTGAGCACGGTAGATGCAAAGATGATGAAAACTAACCCTAGAGAAGGCCTAACAACGACGTAAAGTCAATTCCGGAACAACTCCTCTCGAATTGGCAAACCATATCCTTACATACTCTTTGGATCGTTCAACCCGTTTGCAAGGCCCGACTATGCGGATATCAAACTAAACCTTGGAAAACAAGGCAAAACTATAACAGATCAAATCAACTGAATAAAGATCAAGCAAGATGCTTCCTTACACCGAAAAAGGTGCAAAGGCGCGAGATAATTAAAGGCGACATAACTAAGCAATCATAACAAAAAGGTACGATGCTAGCCCAAACAAATCTATGATAACAGTATTACTCGCCATCAACAAGGCTTCACGAGTAACACTAAATAACGCATAAGTAGAATCGCCTAGACCGAAGATCGATCTAGGCAGCATGACACTTACCGAAGAAACCCTAGAAACAAGGGGTGGCGATCGCCGAGATTGTGTTTTTGTGAGCGTGATCGTCCTCTTTTCTCAATAACCTTAGGTACATATTTATAGTCCGGAGACTTTCTATCTTTGGAATAACCTAACAACTCTATCTCTTACTTAAACGAGCGTAACCTACCATAATATCAGATACCGGGCAATTTAGCCCAAATCCACGCACAAGGCCGATCCAGAATACGTTGCGTATATGTATCCTCAAGCCCATCTTGATTACGGCCCATCTCCTCCTTTGGCCAAAATGTGGCGATAACACATGCCCTGGTTTTGGCAATAATAATTCAAACCACTCATTTTTTCTTTTTTATCGGGTTACGCGTTGCGAGCAGAATCGTCACCGCCCCTCATCATGACGCCTGTCTTCTCAACTTCTCCATGATTGCATGATTTGACAATTTTGGCACCACATTCAGGAAACTGCTATGGCATTGAACCACCTCCCACTATTCCCTTATTTAAATTCATAAAGCAACTGCACCCCATCTTCTTCCATCAGCCAAAAACCCTCTTCCTCCGCCAAAAACCCTCTTCCTCATATGGCCTCCTCTTCTTCCTCCAAATCATCGCCTTTCCTCCCAATCCTCCAACACAATGAGCGGCCAGGGCCGGCGGAGCACCCGCCAATGGCGGCGTAGGAACTCTCGCCCCACAATGGTGGGACGAGAGGGAGACTTCGCCGCTGGTCGGGAGACGGCGAGTCCACGGCCGGCGAGGAAGGGCCCTCCAGTTCCTTGTCGACGAGGAACTGGAGGTGGAGAGCGCCGACGACGCCGTGTCTTGGGACGAGGACGTCGAATCTTCCGACGAGGAGGAGGAAGCGGAGGAGGACACCTCCTCCGACGAATACCCGCCGGTGAAGCACTTCCGCGCCGGGTCCAGCGAGGACACCGAAGACGGCGGCGAGGAGTCCCCGACAACTTCAGCGGCGAAGACTACGCCGGCAGCAGCGCTGATGATAGCGAATACGACGACGGCGAAGACAGCGGCGACGACACCGGCCTCTAGATTAGGAACTAGTAGAAATAGTACTAGTAGTAGATTTCCTTTTGTAAGCAATCGGCTCCATTGTAAATAATCGTCTTTTGAATCAACAAAGATTGCTTTTCCAATTCGATTTTGCCGATAGTCAAAATAGGTCAACGTTCCAGAAGCCGATAGTAATGTATCGGCTTTCACCATACTACGCTCATATGGTCAACCCAGTCAAAGCCCAAAGAGCCGATGGTAACACATCAACTTTCCCCACAAATGTTGACAAGGTCAAATCTGGTCGCATATTTAGATAAATCTGAGCGGCCACTCTCCAATTTTAAACGGTAGCCTGCGACCCTCTTCAAAAAGGCTAACCCAGATCTCCAATTGCCTCACCGAATAGATCGAGCTTACTGACAAGAACCCTCGATCCCCAATCGCATAGATCCATCTCCGGCAAACTAGATGGCGGAATCGTCAATACCAACACAGCGGTCTCAGTGCGAAGGTACGCTTCCTCGCGATGCAGCGGTGCTAGAATTAATAGCAAACACAGAATTAATGCTTTATTCCACCATTAAATTTTTAGGTTTCGGACATTCTGCGCATCCTTCTCTCCCAAATTCTCTCTGTCTTGGCCCGTCTGAGAATCTAGTCCTGCCCATCGATCTCTTGAGGCAAGCAGAATCCCCTTCGTAAGCCAAAACCTAGATTTGAATTCTTGGGCCATTGCTTGCGAGCGGCCTAATCCTCCTGAACATTGGGTCTCTTGGTGCAATGAGGTAGCCAAACTTACCAATCCCAATGGGAAACCACAGAATAGCCGATGCCTTGTATTTGTCATTGTCTCCCTTGAGAAACATGAAAATCTTCTAAAACCATCGGCTATTTCTGGTGCTGCTGAAGCGCTTCATGTTCGGTCATGGCCCCATGACACCAACTCTGTTAGACGTGGTGATGATCACTGGTCTGGACGTTACATCACCCAGCCCCTTTGCTTTTAAGCTGACAAAGGTCCCCTACAAGCTTTCTTCCAAAACATACTGCACGAACTGGGGTGCCTATCTTCAAAGCCACATGAAAACTAAAGGCCCTGTCACAGAGAAAGAACACACGGCTTTCCTCAACTTCTGGCTGGAACATTTCATATTTTGTGGCCCTTCCCTTGCTCCAACCAAGAATTATCTCTCCTTGGCCTATGAACTTGCCAAAGGCACTCAACTTGGCATCGGCAAACTGTTCCTTGCAGAAGTCTATCGATATCTCCAGTTGATGTCTGTCAAACTATTCTCCGGCATAGCAGTCAAAACAGGAGGTCCTTGGTGGTTCATTCAGCTATGGGCTCAGCTGTATTTTCAAAACCATGTCCCAAACTTCCCCCTTTTGGCGAGTTGCACCTTTCCAGATGCCAAAGGGAAGCAGATCCGATGCACCAGCTACGGCCAAGCTACGTATAGCTGCGGGTAGTAAGCGATCCCTCGGGAAGCATCCAAGTGGTTCAGCATTTTGTTCCAAGGCACTGGACAATCCTATCTTCTTTCCTTACATGGAAGAATCGAACATTTGAAAATCCAATCTCCTTGGGCTAGACAACTTTGCCGATGACACCGACTCGGCGGCTATTTTCCTTGTGATCCGTCCTGTTTCCTTCCGGTTGGCATGAGCACATCCAGCAGAATAATCAAGCACGGATGAATTCTACCGGCCGGTCGTAGTGGCTCGGCAATTTGGCCTTGGACAAGTACCTCCCATTTCTTTCTCCACCATCTTACGAGAGAGCGAGTGACTGCCCGATCCTCTCACCGGTCAAAGGTGTTATTCCTTCTTCGATGCTCGACCATCCCAATTCCTAATAACCTCACCTCGCTTCATCAACCGATGGTTTTGAGAACTGGTGGTCGATGTGGAAGACTCATGCCTTCGAGAGCTCGGGACCGTTCTTTGGAACAGCTCGATCTGAATATGATATCCCGTAGAACAGGTACCACTACTTGTAAATTTTCTTGATCGACTCACAAATGATTCTTCTAATAACCCACTTGTCTCCTTGCGGCAACAAGATGGTCTGAACCTCGCGCGGTGATGGCTCCCCTTGAATTCTTCCCACCTCTCTGTGGTCCTTTTCGCAAAAACTCGCCACCTTTGAAAAAGTCGTGATGCGAACCACCGATATCACCACAATCGGCTTCCAAGAACCAAGCAACTTCTAGGTCACCGCCTCGAGTTCCAACTAAAACAAGAACGGTGGTGAGGAAGGTAGCTGCCAGGAAGACTTTGAGGCGGAGCCTTCTCTAGAAAGTTCGCATGTCTGATCCATGCCTTGGTTGATCTCTTTCATCCTTGCAAACATGCTCGTGCTTACTAGCTCTCCTTTTCTTCTGAGGCTTAGTCGAAGACACCTCCAGAGGACACACAATCCAATCGAGGAGAATCGGCCCACAGACTCGAGAGGACCATCACACCGAGCCGGCCATTTGCCACCATCGGCTCCGGGAAAAGGCGGTTCTGAACCTCACCCCGAGCATCGATCGGCCGGGGCGGTATGAGCCCCAAGAGGGATCGCAAGGGATCAAACTTCTTCGTCGAGCCAGGAGGTTTCGAAAGTCATCACCCTCCATGCTCTCACCAATTTTTTTTTATCTGCCGATTCATCACTATTTACATCGGCTAAGCACCTTCCATGCAGACGACTGACACTTCTAGTGGGAAAGCCGGGCGGCCGATGCCTCTCGCAGGCTGGATCTAGTAATCTGAAGGCGTAGATGAAGCAGTTTACCACTTTGGCCAAGCCCCAACAACACACAAGTCGATTGTCTCGTCATCGCTATCCCTTGATCTTAGGAGAGGTACGTTCTTTGTTCGGCTCATCCTTCCATGTTGGACTTATCGGCGCCATTTCGCTGCCGGTTGTGACATCTCAGCTGGCCGACGTTCGACCGAATCCATCGAACCAACTCCCTCTCAGCCAACGATGAACTACGAGCAAGGGCTGTTCTACCTCAATTCCAGCGTCTCAAAGCCTTGTCCTCCCGATCGAGAATTTGATCGAGGGTTACGAAGAGGTGAAGAGTGTTCTTGCGAAATCAAGGACCAACTCCCGGTAGCATTGCGGTGAAGCTTTGGCGCTTGTAACTCTGTCTTTCTCTGGGTCAAGGGTGAAGTTGGCTCGTGAGAGTAATGTCTGCGCCCAACTCCCGCTGAAGGCCAATATTGCAGACAAATGTCAGCAGCTCAACGAGAAAAAGGCGTCTCTGGATGCCAAAACTGACACCTCCGTCAGTGCCGCCGAGCTTGCATCCTTGAAAAAGGAATTGGGAGATCTTGAAGAGAAGGTCAGGCGACTAAACAGCTCATTCGTGACAAGGAAGCATTCATCGCCGCTCCCAAGGCGAAGCGAAGGCCTCAAAGCTCAATCAAGACTGATCTGGCGAAATCGTGCCTAAACAAGCAGCTAGTGATGGGCAAGGACGAAGATGACGGCCGAGATCGCCGAGGTGGATCGTGTCCGTCTTGGCGCCCTCCACGCCTTCGAGGCATTCCTTCAGTAGCTCATTCATGTAAACTGACACCTGCTCGTAACAGTTTGAACCTCTAGAGTCGATGGCTGTGCATCGGCTATATTTAATTTTTTTTATTGGCCGATTTCATGTATCGGCCCCCCATATTTCACTGTCCATCATCCCACATGCTTGGGAAATATTTCTTGAGATGCTAACCGTTGACAGCTACTGGGAATTTCACGCCGTCCAGCTCCTCAAGCATGTACGCGTTCCCCTTAAAACTTGATCGACCCTGTATGGCCCGTGCCAATTTGGAGACCATTTACCATATGCTGCGTCCTTAGTCCCCAATGGCAATACCGCTTCCCATACCAGATCGCCAACGTGGAACTCCTTTGGTCTCACCTTCTTATTATATGCACGAGCTACCTTGGCCTTGTTCTCTTTGATTTTCTCAGCGACCACAGCCTAAGCTCGTTAAATCCTCAACACTTGTCACTCATCGTGGTGCATATTCTTGATTGTTAGATCATTACGAAAAGTGACACGTCTCGATCCAGCCGTAATCTCCCGAGGCAATCGACTTCTTGTCCATAGACTAGATGGTATGGCAAGGTTTTTATCGCTCCATGACATGACATGCGATAAGCCCATAAAGCCTCGACAAAACCTCGTGCAACGCCTAGGGTGCTCGTCGACTTTCCTCTTGATCGACTTGATAAGGCTCGGTTGGGCTGAGCTTGCCCATTTGCTTGAGCATAGTATGGAGATGATCGGATCGGCTTAATTCCGTGTCCTCACGAATTTTCTAAACTCATGAGAAATAAAGACCGAACCTCCATCGGTCGTGATAGTTTGGGAATCCGAATCTATGAATGACATGTTCTTTCACAAATTTGATAACATCCTTGAGTTCATTGACTTCATAGGGCGGCTTCCACCCATTTAGTGAAATAATCCGTAATGGCCAAAATCCACATGTGGCCTTTGCTTGATGGAGGATTGATCTTGCCAATCATATCCATGCCCCAACCTCGGAATGGCCAAGGCTTGATGATGGGGTTCATTCTTGTGTACCGTCTGAATTTTCCAAATTTACGACATGCTTGACACCCTTTGTAGTACTTAAACAGTCCTCAAGCATGGTGGGCCAATAAAACCACGATCGCTGATCAACCATTTCATCTTGTGAGCGATTGGTGAGTTCCACAGGCGCCGTGTACCTCGTGTAGGAGCCGATTGGCCTCGGTTGGCCCCGGACATTTGAGCGATAACCCTTCGAGTCACATAAAACATGTCGTCCCCAATAAGCACATACTTCATGGCCTTGTACCTTATCCGTTTAGGTGCCCCCCGAGCCGAATCTTTCAAGTAATTGAAGATATCGGCTCTCCAGTCGTCCGCCTCCAGGAACTGGACTTGAACATCAGCTCCCTCTGCTACGTCCTTGTAGCCTAAAGCCATGTGTGCGAGATCATTCGCCTAGGTATACTGCGATCGCGGTATCCAGTTAAAGTTTATGTACCGGAACTGTGCCATCAGCTCACGGCATTGCAACCATAATGGGAAGAGCGACTCGCTCTCACACTTGTATTCCTCCGTGAGTTGGGAAATCACCAATTTGGAGTCTCCAAAAATTTCCACTGCTTACGCTCCCGATGAGCAACTCCATTCCCTTGCGCCTCATACTCGGACGTTGTTGGTGCGAGGGTAGATAACGATGGAGAAGGAATATGTTGCCCCGGGCGACACGAGTAGAATGCCGATGCAACCATCATCACAAACCGATCCATCGAAAAACATAGCCCACGCTCGTATAGACGGTTGCTATATCGGTGTTGATTCTTTTAGCAATAAGGTCGCCAACGCCGACCCTTAACCGCTTCGCGGGTTGATACGGATATCAAATTCGATAATGCAAACATCCATTTGCCGAGTCGGCCTTTCAACATAGGAGCCGGCAAAGATATGTTTTATGACATCGATTTGCATATAATGATAATCTCCGAGAGCAAGATGTGGCGCGGCTTAGTGCGAGTGAAAATGTGCAGAGGCACAACTTATCGATCTCGGGATACCTTGTCTCGCATCCGGCATCCTTACGATGTAAAAACTCGCTCAGACCATCATAAACTTGCACCACCGAGGCGATGGGCGTGTCACTACCGACAAGTAAATGTAGAACGACCTATCCGGTGGGCGGAACCAACACCGGCGGCTTTAGATATTCTTTGATCTCGTCGAAGGCTCGTTGTTGTTCGTCCCCAATGAACTCCTCATCGATTTAATTTTCACCGGTCCATGAACGGCTCTATTCTTCGGCAGTTGGAGATGAATCTTGGCGAAGTTGATCTTGCCGATGAGACTGCAGTTCTTTCTTCGTGGTAGGTGGCTTCATTGTTTGCCTTTGCCTCGACTTTTCGGGCCGATCTCAATTCGCGTTCATGGACCAAGAAACCCAAGAACCGACCGCCGTCACACAAGGCACACTTCTTTGGATTCATTCGTGGCGAATTTTCTTGTTCGGTCCGGGGCGTTGCAGATCGTCCAAGTGTCCTTGTCTGAAGCGGACTTGACCACCACGTCATCGATATAAATTTCCACCAGCTTGCCGATCGGATCATGGAAAATGTAATTCATGGCTCTTTGGTATGTGGCTACCGGCATTCTTGATCAAAGCGTCATGACTACATATTCAAACAACCCCACGAACTGGGACTCGAATGCGTCTTGTGTATATCTTAGGAGCCATAAAATTTGGTTGTAACCATTGCCATCCATGAAGCTCAAGACCTTATGACCAGCATGCGTTGATTAATGTCTCTGCTACGGCATCGGATACTCATCCTTTGGGTGGCTCTATTGAGATCCCGAAAATCTATGGCAACACGCCCGGTATCCTTTTCCTCTACAGTGCGATACTAGAAATCCACTCGGCATACGCATGGCTGATTAACCTGGCTGTCAACATTTTCTCGATCTCTTTCTTGACTTCTACCAAAATTTCGGCCTTCATCATGTCGTGCTCATGGCTGGAATGGCGAAACCCTTTAAGCGGAGTCGATGCTCAATGATGCTCTGTCTAACGGGCATCTCTGTATAGTCCCGTGCAAAGCGATGCGGATATTCTTTCAACAAAGCTATCATCGGACCCGTAGATTCGGATCTAACTTCTTCGATAAATGTTGGTCGCGGCTTATCCCGGGGCCGATGTCAATCTCCTCTAGCTCATCGGAGGTAAACCCATACCCTAGCTTTCCGTCACTGCTAAATCGATGCTAAACACGGGGCAAGCGGTTGGTGAGGATAACAAAGATAATTTGGGCGATTGCGGAATCGCCCCTTTTCGATACATTAGTCAAGGAAGGTTTACAACTTATTTGTGCTCTACAATGGCGGGAATCTCCCTACTACATTGCATGACCTGTTTGTCGTAGCTTTGCTTTTTATTTTTGTGGCGATCGCGAGGATCGGCCATACCACCTGATCGTGAACTTTGCTACTCTGTCGGGCGGTGGATAAGACCAGCCTCACCCGTTTTTGTAGCTTCAATGCGCTCACAGCCGTCTAGACTGATTCGAGATCGGCTTTTGGTCTTGCCTCCCGGATGTTCATGCCAGCTATGGAGATCTCGATCGAATCATCTGCATGAATGACCTCCACTTCATCTCCATCCCATCAGAGGCCTTTGGTGCATCGTGGATGGAATGCGCGATTAGCGTGAATCCAATCCCTCCCGGCAAGGCAGTAGGTTCTTTTGTCACAACGATGAAGAATGACGTAGGGATGGTTTTCTGCCAGTCGGATCCACGTTCGAGCCTTGCGTTTAAGTTTGGCCGTTGAAGTCGCTTAACGTGACGTTGGTTTTGATCGGATCTGCGGTGGGCGTCCCAAGCGCCGTAGCATGGAGTATGGCATTATGTTGACCGCCGCTCGGTGTCAACCAACATCTTCGGACAGGCTGCCCATTGATATAACCTCGCGATGCAGGCTTTCGGATGTTTGTAGCCCTTCTCGTGGCTTTTCAAAATAACGGCCGTGGGCGCGATCAACCGTATGCCCTGGTAGTTCTTTGGTTCTTGGAGCGCAAAACTCGGCGGAAGTATGAACACCATGTTTGTGCGGCCGATGCCTTCGCGCCGGCTTTTACTGGTTTGGGGCGCCACTCTTTCCTTTTCGGACGAGCCTCCGTTTACAAGGTTTGCCGAACTTTCACGGTCAGATCGGGCCGTGCTTTCCTTAAAGCGTGGAGGTACTGCGCTTCGGCTTCCTCCAAGCTACGCAGTCGCTGAACTCTCGCTTTTGGGTGTGTCGAGTCCATCGGGACACCACCTTGGCGGTGATATCTTCTTCTTCTTCACCCATTGGCCCCTCGAGATCTTTTGCTCGAGATGACCCCTCTTATGCATTACGGCGGAGAGGCCCTAGACGCTTGAACACCGAACTGTGTCATCCTTCTGCTGTCCACATTCCGGCGGTTGTCGATTGTAGGCAATCGGCTCATTCCGCATCCCAATACTTGAAGAAAGGACAATCCCAATGTTTATCTACGCCTTCCTTTTCTTTGACTTTCCCTAGCGAGGTGCTCATATCCTTCATCATCTCTATCGTGCGGCGGCGTCGGTCATCTTGGCTCATACTTGTTAAGGAGATGCGTGGAGTGTGGCTTCGATATCACACGCTTCTCACTTGCTCCTCGGTTAAATACCGCTTTGTCATCATAACGGGGCGGTCCGTGGACCAGCCTCCTCTCTTTCTTTGCCCGGCGACGCCTTCCTCCTTATATGTGCCATGGTGGTACAGGGTCCTGCCATATTAACATCGAGCGAAGTCTAGCGGCGCCTCGTGGAGTGGCTGTGTTCTACCATGTTGACGCCGGAAACGGGTTTGTGTCTACTTTCATGGCGAATTGCCCAAGGATCGACGGCCTGTTCTATCGCCGTTTGGATCTGGCGTAGCTCTTTGCAATCATTGGTGGTGTGGGTGAATGAGTGATGCCACTTGCGGTATGGTCTCCGTTCATCTCTTGAGCCGTAGGGATTTTATGGCCTTGGGTAACTTCGGTGCTTTTCTTCAAGAGTAAATCGAATATCCGCTCAGCTTTGCTCACATCAAGTCGAACCCTTTTACGGCCCTTGCTGTTTTACCCATTTGCGGACACGGATCGCCCCGAGCCCATTCAGCCACGGCCACCTCCTGGTCTTATGCGGGATCCTCTTCTTCTGTCGACCAGCCTATCGGACGTTTGAACTTGTCTTGGTACAACTTCGGTGGCGCTGTTCATACATTGTCGGTTTACGGGCCATGTCGCCAATGAATTGTATTCTACTTGGAAAGCGGATCCTTGATAGGTCTGAGAGACCCAACACCGCCAGCTCATCGCTTCTTTCTCGATTAAGCAGGCGAATAACATCGGTTCTTGACAGTCTGGCTTGAATGTACTCGCTACCGTTTCTCCCGCTTTTGCCGCTTTTCCAGATCGCAATGCCGCCTGGTAGCTTCGAATGATCTTGAATGTGGAACTTCTCCTCCTTGCTTCCAGTGCGGATCGAATCCGGTGGCGAGGTGTACCACCCAAAAGCTGGTCTGTCGATTGCGCAAAAGAACCTTACGCGTAACTGATCCGATGCTGAAATCATGCCTAACTGTGCCAGGTATCGGCTCACATGCTCGATCGAGCTCGACCCTTCTGATCCGCTAAACCTTGAGAACTCAGGGAGCCGATACTTGGGTGGTAGCGGAATCAGATCAAACTCGTTGGGATACGGCTTGGAATAGCCGATTGTCCTTCTCTTCGGCACGAAGCCGAACTGGTCTCTCAAGATGGTACGGATTTGCTCCACCGTTTGAGCTGCAGGGGCTGAATTCTCATGACTCGTTCCGGTGGCGTACTTGGCTAGCCATGCCTGTTTATCAGCGTCCATCCCAGACATCCCTGCTCCAGAAATACCTGCTCCCGAAGCCCTCGCGTAAACTCACCGAAATCCCTGCGGTTGCAATGGTTCGTCGCGTTAGGCTATTGCAGTCCAAGCGTAGGTGCACACATATCCATGTGGGATTTCTTTAGGTGGTTCCAACAGGAATTGGCAATCGCCGGTCACCTCAACCTTGTAGAGCGACGACGCGGTGCCTGGTGGCTCTGGCGTGAATGGCGGTATGGCACAGTGCAGGCAGTCTTTCTCCTGGTGAGTCCCTAGAGCAGGCCCGACGGAGAATCGATGTTTCATGATCTCTGAACTACGCGAACCGCGATGCGCTCGAAAGCGTTCACTAGGCTCTCGAGAATGGCGGTGAAGAATGAGCCACCATGTAGTTGACTTCTGTCGCGAGCTCAGTGCGCTCCTCGAAGGAACAGACGGATCCACCTCATCAAGGTCACCTTGGGTGAGAACCCTTTCCACGATTCCATGCTTACGGGTCCTCTCAAAAGAGCCGATGAGATCGGCCGAAGAGAGCTTTGATATCATCATACCGCCTTGTGCTCCTCGTGCGGATCGTGCGACGTGGCCGGTCATCCCCCATCGCAGCGTCGGATGTTGATGCGAGATCTTGTTGAAGGTCCCACCGGCATGCGAGAATGTGTTGCTGTCAAAACCCACGGCGAGCAGCGGCGAGCAACACGAGCGGGAGGCTCCAGGCTGGTGGGCCCTGGTCCCTCGGGCAACGGCCCGCAAAACTCCGGCACACGTCCTGGCTGATGCAAGGGCGTGCCACCTGACCTATACCTGGTCAGGAAGGTGACGGATTGCTTCGATTAGTTTCCTGCATGGCAAACAAGTATACGTAAAATTCGATCCGCCACCGGCTCCCAGGTTTCCCTGTGAATCGGCTCCTGGAGCCGATTGTCCCATGGTTCTGCATTAGATCTACGATAACATGGGGTTTTGCTTCATCAATACAAGTTAAATCGACCTACGGCAGTTTAACGTTTTCACCACATAATTGGAACGTCCTACACGTAATTGAGCCTGGTAGATGCAAAAGATGATAGAAAACTAACCCTAGAGAAGGCCTAACAACCGACGTAAAGTCAATTCCCGGAACAACTCCTCTCGAATTGGCAAACCATATCCTTACATACTACTGGATCGTTCAACCCGTTTGCAAGGCCTGACTATGTGGATATCAAACTAAACCTTGGAAAACAAGGCAAAACTATAACAGATCAAATCAACTGAATAAAGATCAAGCAAGATGCTTCCCTTACACCCGAAAAAAGGTGCAAAGGCAGCGAGATAATTAAAGGCAGCATAACTAAGCAATCATAACAAAAAAGGTACCGATGCTAGCCCAAACAAATCTATGATAACAGTATTACTCGCCATCAACAAGGCTTCAGTACGAGTAACACTAAATAACGCATAAGTAGATACTGCCTAGACCGCAAGATGCGATCTAGGCAGCATGACACTTACCCGAAAGAAACCCTAGAAACAAGGGGTGGCGATGCGCCGAGATTGTGTTTTTTGTTAACGTGATCGTCCTCTTTTCTCAATAACCTTAGGTACATATTTATAGTCCGGAGACTTTCTATCTTTGGAATAACCCTAACAACTCTATCTCTTACTTAAACCGAAACGTAACCTACCATAATATACAGATACACGGGCAATTTAGCCCAAATCCATGCACAAGGCCGATCCAGCAATACGTTGCGTATATGTATCCTCCAATCCCATCTTGATTACGGCCCATCTCCTCCTTTGGCCAAAATGTGGCGATAACACATGGTCGAAGGAATTAGGTTACTATGTATCAGAAAGCATATAGCAATTGAACTATTTAAATGACTTGATCTTTATGCTACGCTTATCTATAGGAGTATGTCCATCACATCATTCTCCTAATGATATGATCCTGTTGTTAATAACATCTCTATGTTCATGATCAGGAAACCATGATCATATATTAACCAACAAGCTAGTTTAACAAGAGGCTTTACTAGGGACTCTTATTTTAGTTTACAAATCACACAAGTATTAATGTTTCCGGTTAATACAATTATAGCATGGTATGTAAACATTTATCATAAGTGTGAAGATATGATAATAACCACTTTATTATTGCCTCTTGGGCATATCTCCAACAGTCTCCCACTTGCACTAGAGTCAATAATCTAGTTTTAAACCTTTGTGTATTCAACACCTATGGCTTTCCGGTGTTGTATGTACACGATTGCTAGTGGTCAACTGATCTCCGGATCTGACACTTCCAGGTCCGTGTGTAATTGCATGTCTTTGCGTCTCTACGCATCACTCATTATCTAATGAGATGACTTCGTACAAATTTGGTCCTTTGGTGTGACCTTTAGTTCTTTGGGGTTAAAACATGTTGATAATATTGTCGTATAATATATCTTCATAGTATTATCCCACTATGAACTACGCCTAGTTTGATAACAAACTATTTGACACAAATGCCCTCTTTTGCTGCTAAAATAGCAGTCATATACTTAGCCTTTTGTTGTAGTATCTGTCACAATGTCTTAACTTTGGAACTCATCCAAATCCATTATGGAACTCACTTTCCATTATATTGTGCCACCCTTGGTTTATATTGAGATAAACTTAATTTGTACTCTGTGACAAAACTAGTATCAATGTAGTACTTTTACAATGAACTAACCATCTATTTGTCACTTCTACAAATAATATACTCTTAGTTCTTCCAAAAGATCATAAGAATATCCTTACTATTGTCCAATGGTCATCTTATGAATTATTCTGGTATATGCTCATAACATTTAGAGCATAGGACATATCTGGATTTGTACATATCACAGTATGATTGATATAAATATTCTTTGTGATTTCATACATCAAGTATCAATCTATACTTGAATCTTTGTTTCACTTACCAAGTGTCAATACACTTGAATATATCATCAATATTGAACACATTCAATCGTTTACGTGACAAGAACCTTTCTTGTAGTTTCTATATTGAACTCATTCAATATCTCGTCTATGTATACGCACAACCATATTAGAGTCTATTGATGCCAAATATTTGGGTTTTGCCTAAGTCTTTCATCGGGATGAAATTCTTAATATGTGTTAATAAAAGATACAGTATTTCCAATCAACAATATGTCTTCCACATAATGTATTAGAAACATGTCTTAGCGATCCACTTAATTTCTTGCAAATGCAAGCATCTCCATCCTCTCGATGAACTTTTAAACTCCTTTAACTTTCATCACGTGAAGATTCAACTCCGCGATGCTCACTTTAACCATTGAAGTTTGCATATGCTTTTAGCATCCTTTTGAATTAACAAAACCCTATGGACCGTGTTATGCACATGTCCTAGGTAACGATTCTATTAGAAGAACTTGTTTTGTTTATTCAACTACCATATAACAAATTATATGTAGTGGTTGCTACATTAATCCGTCTAGACTAAATATCACTATGAAAGATCAAATCTTGTCATAGTCAACCTTTGAACATTTTGTGAACTCTTTCCCAACATGTCGACTATTTCATAGATGTAAAACATCCATGTCTATTTCTTTATAGATCCAGACACAACTGTAAGGTCTTACACCTTTCTCGAGGGTCCTTCAAGTTCAAAACTTGATTTCTCGTGTATGGAACTATCACGGATTTTATGGCTTCAAGCCATTTGACGGAGTCAGGGCTCATCATCGCTTCTTTGCACGTAGTCGGATCATTATTGTCAAATAATAATTTAACTCTCAAATCTTGGTATTTGATTGTTCATCCGACCTACTTGTTTCAATAGGAACTTGGATCTCCGTGACCACAACCTTTGAAGCACGTGAGCCATGAGCATTGTTGCTGCCTCCGAAACACTTTTCGGCGCTGCGCAACTCTGCACATATAGCTAAGGTTCTTTTAACCTTATCAAAGTTCTATTGTCCTCCCACTTAACTTTTCACGAAAAATTCCTTCCCAAAGAAACTTGACGTTCTAAGAGACAAATACTTTTGTCTCTGGTGTTATGGAGGAATACTCAACAGTTATTCGAAATAATCATACAAAGACAGGTTCATCCGACTTTGGTTGCAAACATCTTTCTTATGCAAAGCATACCAATGTTTTAAGAAAGGACAACTTGGGTTTTATCCCAAACCATAACATATGGTGTCATTTCAACGGATTATGATGGAGCTCTTTTCAGTGGAAAAACGGTAATCTCTAAAGCTTTTAATCTTTAAAATATAATGGTAGTTTTATGAATTACACCTTCGATCTTACCATGTCAAACAAGGTTTAATTACATATCTCGAACGCTCCATACTCTTATGTTGTTTCGGGAAAATGCAAATCCACGGAACGATTCCTTAAATCTTAGGTATTATGCTAAACTCTGTAACTCAAATATCTTCCTTTATGATCTTTATCATAAACTGTTTATATTCTTGTTACAATGATTTTGCACTTCATCTTGAAAGTCTTTGAACTTTTCAAATGTTTCATACTTCATCCTTATTAAGTAAATATTCATATATTCACTCAAAATTTCGGAAAAAGCAAATAAATTTAAAATCCACCGCTCTTGACTACACATAATGGACTTCGTACAACAATATGTACAAATTCCAATAAGCTAGTCTTTCGTTCCCTTTTGGCCTATGAACGGAGTTTCAATTATCTCTAGGAAAGTTTCACAAGTGTCATTTGATCAAAAATCAAAAGGACTCTAAAATTCCATCCACATGGAGTTTCTTCATGTTTTCTTTCCAATATAATTTAAACGGCGATGTCACTTCCTAAGTGATCTTTCAATCAATTTGTCTTTCGACATTTTTAGCACTAGTTTTATGGATGTGATTTCTCCAACGAGATTTGTGAATCATCCATCTTTTATGGATTACGGCAATTATTTGAACAACCCTTTTGTTCTCATAATACCTGATAAAACAAATCTTGAAGGCAAGCTTTTGATGTTTAACGAGCAACACAGTAACCCTTTTTTTGTTCTCGATGAACATCATCACATATTCTTTTGCTAGTTACTTAGGCCATTGTAGTTCATGAATTCTGTTGTTTCGTATTTCGTTGCACACCAACAAATTCAGTATCAAATACTTAAGAACCACATTGTTTAATAAGCAAAGAATATAGCCATAACATGTATATCATCCATATACTTAAACTGAACAATTCTAGTCTTTTCTTTTCTGCCATATATTTATGAGATTCTCTTTCAGTATTTCCTTTTCTGTTTGAAAGAATCTATCAACATCAATAGTGGAGTCATACATATGACACATAGTCCAAAGCGTGTATAGTTAAATACCAATGTCTTTGGACTTGCACTTTGAAGTAGATCACCATCATCAAATGTTTGGTGTTCTTTCAAATTCCTTTCTTTAGTAATCTCTTGGTGTAGTAAACATTTCACCTACATCAAAAATTCACCCTCATCATGGATTTATCCATGATCAAGCTACTTTTAGCTTGCAACGGTGAATCGCAAGTATAATGTTGCTCTCCAAAACCTTTTGGAGGATTAGGACAACTAGTGTCTCCAACCTTTTGCAAATTCTCATCAAATATGAGAACATGACTTTTGCCATATTATACTCTATCATGTTGTAACCAAAACTTCGTTTCAGATATCACAATATCTTCCACACATCATGGTTTCTGAAACAACTCTTTCAGATCCTAGATAACCTTGATATTAAGAGAATCCTTTGAATATCAAGAATCATGGAGACAAACATGATACTTATATACTAACACTTGGAATTGTTACTCTTGATTTAATACTAATTATTAAACTTCATGGAGTAAGAACTTCTTGAAAGTTTGCAATAGGACTTTTAAACTTTAGATTAACACTTCAAAACAATACGATACCATTCGTAAAGTAACTAACCGAATTCTATAGTTCTATTATCTCAATTATAACTAAGCAAGGTGGTAAACAGATGCCAATGACTACAACAACTATGCAATTTCACTTTGATTTAGTTTATGATAAATTGAGTTCTAATTAATAATTAAATTAATCTAGGTGAACTCCCACTCAAAACAATATCCCTCACATTGTTTTAGTGATCACACGAACCAAATCCATCACATCAAAACCGATCATCACGAGAGTTGATATAGCTTCAATGGCGAACAATCAACATGTTCATCATATCTACTATATGACTCATGCTCTACCTTTCGGTAATCCGTGTTCCTGAGGCCATGTCTGCATGCTAGGCTCGTCAAGATCAAACCTTAGTTTCTGCAGCAGCAAATCTGGCTTGCTCACGTTGTATACACTTGCAGAATCTAACACACCCGATCATCACGTGGTGCTTCGAAACAACAAGCTTTAGCAACGGTGCTAACTAAGGGTGAACATTTTATGACTTGAAATTCATGTGCATGAGGGATCATCTTATAATGCTACCGTTGTCTACTAAGCAATACAAGATGCATAAAGGATTAACATCACATGCAATTCAATAATATGTGATATGATATGGCCTTTCTTCTTTGTGCTTCCGATCTCCATCTTTAAGCACGAACACGATCTCCATCATCATCGGCATTGCATCAAGGTCAATGACGCTTCTCCATGGTTGTCGTCCACCGGCTTCAACTATTACAACTAATTTGAATAGACACGCGGGTCTTAACATAAATTAAAGACAACCATATGGCTCCTGCCGGTTGCCAACTTACAATAAGGAACATTGCATACATCATATATAATCACAATCATGGCCATATCACATCACAAGACACCCTCAAAACAAAGTTAGACGCCTCTACTTTCTTTGCATATTTTACGTGGTTTGGGGCTTTCAATAAGTGTCGTTCTAACTTACGAACAAGAACCACAGATTGATACTAGTATTGTTAATCACCCGTTGTAAATTGGATCTTAACTATGCTAGGAGAAACAGCACCATAAAGCCACTTATGCAATACAAGTTGCATGTCAAGCGTGGAGCAAGTCTCATGAACGATGTCATGTAAGGTTAGCCCGGCCGCTTCATCCCAACATACCGCAAGATGCAAAGTACACAAGCAATCGACAATAAAAGCATCAACGCCCACAATGACCATTGTGTTCTACTCAGCAACAGATCTACATATAGACACGGCTCGATACCTTTGTAGGGGTTCGTAGCATGGAAAACAAAAATTTCTATCGCATACAAACAAACAAGCCAAGATCTATCTACTAGATTGTAGCAGTCGATGGAATAACTTACCCTCGAAGATTCCAAAGCGGTTAACGAGTAGATTCTCGTGGGTGATGTAGTCGTACTCTTTCCGATCTCAAGATCGGTGAGCGATCCTTCCGGTATGCGTTCAAGAAGCGCTTCGCAATCGGTCACACGTTCGGTACTCGACGAAGACCTTCCTCTCCCTTGTTCCAGAAAAGCGGAGGTTGTAGCACTCTCCTCGCGATTCCAAGACAACTGGCGTGGTAGGAAGTAGAGGAGAGATCCCGAGGCTTCGCCTTAAGCCGAGCGAGTATGGTGGAGTATGAGAGAGAGCTATTAGTGGTCTAGGGATTAGACACACCAATTAGAAGGCTCTAAACCAAGGCTAGGGCAATTAGAAGCTCTAAACCAAGCGGCTCTAAACCGGAGGCTGGCTAGGGTTTAGATTAGAGGATAGGAACTTGTGTGTCTAGAGGAGGCCCTGCCTCCTTTTATAGGTGGGAGGCGGCCAAGGGAGAGTCCCTCTCCAAGTCGGCCTTGGTTGGCACGCGGCTTGAGGACTCCTCCCCAAGTCGGTTCAACCACCTCTTGCTTGTTTCCCATGTTTCCTTCCCACAGTTTCCTGTTTTCCACAGTTTCCTGTTTTAGCCGTTTGACTTTCAAACTGGCAGTTTGACTTTTCAGTTTTGGAACAGCAAGAACACTTAGTACATGATGCAATCATTCAATATGTAATGACACATTCATGTACCCTCCCCCTGGAGTGCCGGACAATCCGGAACCTTCCTGAACATTCCTGATGAAAACACCGGAATCATTCCCGAACTCCGAAACGGGACTTTCCTTATATGAATCTTATTCTCCGGACCATTCCGGATCACCTCGTGATATCCCGGATCCCATCCGAGACTCCGAACAACATTCGGTCTCTTTCTCATAATACCATAACTACTCAAACAACGTCGAATCCTTAAGTGTGTCTCCCTACGGTTCGTGAATTATGCGGACATGATCGAGACACTTCTCGAACAATAACCAATAGAGGAATGAAATTCATATGGCTCCGTGATATTTCTACGATTACTTTGCGATCGAATGAACCACTTACATACGATACCAATTTCCCTTTGTCTCACGATAGTTTACTTATCCGAGGTTATGATCGTCGGTATCTGCATACCTAGTTCAACCTCGTTACCGATAAGTACTCTTTTCTCGTTCCGTGATATGTGATCCCTTGTGAGCGGTCACATGCTTGCAAGCTAATTGGATGACATTTCACCGAGAGGGCCCAGAGTATATCTATCCGTCATATGGATGGACAAATCCCACTCTTGATCCATGTGTTTCAACCAATACTTTCTGAACACTCAATGCCACCTTTATAGCCACCCAGTTACGGTGTGGTGTTTGATGTCATCAAAGCATCCATCCGGTAAAGGTGATATGCATGATCTCATGGTCGAAGGAATTAGGTTACTATGTATCAGAAAGCATATAGCAATTGAACTATTTTAATGACTTGATCTTTATGCTACGCTTATCTATAGGAGTATGTCCATCACATCATTCTCCTAATGATATGATCCTGTTGTTAATAACATCTCTATGTTCATGATCAGGAAACCATGATCATATATTAACCAACAAGCTAGTTTAACAAGAGGCTTTACTAGGGACTCTTATTTTAGTTTACAAATCACACAAGTATTAATGTTTCCGGTTAATACAATTATAGCATGGTATGTAAACATTTATCATAAGTGTGAAGATATGATAATAACCACTTTATTATTGCCTCTTGGGCATATCTCCAACAACTTATTCATGCAGAATTTGGTTATGCTCTCTTTGAGGTGCTAGCACAGGTTTGGGCCATGAACTGGTTAAATTAGTTGTTTTCCTCGGAAAAATAAGAAGCATGTAAATACATCTTGTCATCCATTTGTTCCCTCAGGATCATATTTTTTAGTTTGAAAAATAATTGTGCCTTTTCATTATAATATCAAGATGAAATAAAACGCTTAAAATCTTGCAACATAACCTTGTTTTTATTATCTCTTTGTATATGATCCATATTGTTTTTGGTAAAACCAACCATGTAAATGCTTAATAATAATATTAGGTTGTGTGGACACCGCATAAGTCGTGCATGGTGCGTTCAAAGATATTTGGCTACCAATTCATTGTTTTTTCTGTACATGTTCCATATGATCATTTTTTTCCAGTATAGATTTCATAGACCACAGTAGGGCTATGTGGATATTCCGAAAAACTCAACCAACATAGGTCCCGACCAATGCTCTTGGAAGGGACCAAAGACTTATCGAGGATTACAGAACAAAAAACTAGAATTATCATCTATTTCTATACGTGTTGGATCTTTTAAAAGTTTATTTTGATGTATGTTCCACTTTTACATACCATGGACTGGACGGAGATGAATGGTGTTGACATTGGAAGAGAACCTACCGGTAGAGGCACTGATGCAATGTTGTTGGAAGGAATGAAAACTCACTTGTGACATGTAAATTATGTATCGTGTATATACCAACATCCAGCCTCTGCGTCAAAAAAATACCACAAAAGATATCCATAGTGCACATATCTAAAAAAAGAAAAACATGATAAAAAGAAAAAAGATCCCGCTACAGTGATCAACTCCTCGCAGTAGCAGACTACAAACTACCGCAAAAGACAACACTTGAAATACATAAAGGTTCTCCAAAATCGACACCTTCAAGAAGTAAAACAATGAACAAGGGAGAAAGAGAGTAATTAGAAACCCACCATAGCAACACACGGGTATTCAACTCCGCGCGAGTTGACAAAATGGCAGAGGCACACATGTATATCCTCTGTTTGCGAAGGACCTAGAGTTTCTATTACTTCAGCCGTGGGTGTATAGTTACAG
This sequence comes from Avena longiglumis, assembly GCA_030063025.1. NCBI lineage: Eukaryota > Viridiplantae > Streptophyta > Magnoliopsida > Poales > Poaceae > Avena > Avena longiglumis. The sequence goes on from CP125974.1 coordinate 11,284,109, forward strand.
ATAGGAAAAAAAAAGGAGAAAATACAAACCGGTCCTCTACTTTTACAAAGCACAACCTAGAAAATATCGCATAAACATGAAATTACAAACTGGTCCGCTACTTTTACAAAGCATACCGTAGAAAAGATCGTAGAAACATGATCGGATCCTTGAGCAGCGTCGGCAAACTACCTCGAGGTGCCGCCACTCCAGCCCGAGCCAAGGACTACACCACTTGGGAGCACCGAGACATGAGAAGATCCTCTGCTAGAGGAAAAAGCACAACCAGCCACCATTGCCATGTGCGGCGTGGTCAGCCCTCTGACCTTGGATGGCGGCGGAAGAGGAGTGTCTCCGCTTGGAGGTCGCCACATGGAACTAAAACTCTGAGAGATCCCGAAGGTCACAGTCCGCAATTGAGCCCCGACTGCCCTTTTCCCTTATATCGCCCTCGTCACCACATCCAGCCCGGAGAGAGAAAAGCACATGAGGGCCACTGGATCGTCCGTGATAACGCTTGGACGTGGAGCTGGCCGACCGGCTCTGTTCTGCCTTCTCTCGCTCGCCCACACGACCTTCCAAGGGAGGAAGAGAAGGAGTGGCAGCCAAAGCAAACCGCCTTCTGATGTCATGCTCCCGCACCTACGGATCCACAAGCCACCGAGCTTGACATCTCCTTCCCCTCGCCTCCACGGCCGGCGAAAGGGAAGCGACCAACAATGTCTTTATTCAAAGATGTGGTGGATGTCTTCACCGCCCCTAAGTCTAACCAGAGGAGCTCGAGCGCAGCTAGGACGAACCGTAATTCCCAGATCTGGCCGCAACAATCCGGAGGTCCACCATCCATGGGCAGAAGACCTACTACAGGCAAACATCCAAGAAACCTGAACCCAGCTAATCTGGCGCCTCTCCTTGTCCATCTCTTGCCGGCTATTCCAGCGGAGAGGACCTGGAAGGGGCTCGGTCTCTGGCGAGACTACTGTAGATGCACCCGTTTGTGTTATTTAGTTATCAGATATTTGTGTCATAGGTCTATGCAGTTTGCAACTATGGTCCATTATACAATAAAAATAAATAAATTGATAAGAGCATGTATAATAGGGTGACATCGGCCATCTCTTAGACTTGTCACGTTTAAGAAAAAGAACCTTGTCTTCCCTTAACTAAGGGATGTTCCCTTATAAAATAAGAGAAGACTATTTTTCTCCATTATACCATATTCCTTCCCTTATTAATATAATTTCTTACTAAAATTAGACAATAATATTAATTATTAGGAATGAAAATAATAGCTAATACTTGTATGACTTAATTTCTTACCATTGTACTCCCTTCGTTTCAAAATATAAGATGTTTTAGCTTTGTGAAAAAAATGTATCTAGACTAATTTTAGTGTATAGATTCACTCGAAACCTAAGTGAACCTACATACTAAAAAAAGTCTAGATACATTTGTTTTCACAAAGCTAAAACATCTTATATTTTGAAACGGAGGGAGTACATGCAATAATGAAAGGCGGTGAGGATAATGGTTGTATGTGGCAGTCCATCTCAGCATATTACTAACACACTGACATATCCTTCTCAGATTGGTAGACGACGCTGTCTTGTCAGTAGTTGGGCAGAGCAACACTAAGTACGATGGCGACGACGATCATACCAGAGATGAACAGAGCAGCCAGTTGCCTTTTAAAAGATTTGAACAAAGGGCTTTTGGCCAAAAGATGGAACAAGTGAGGCAGGCTGGATGGTCGGCTGTGTACGTTGACAAATCCCTTGAATCCGGTTCGACACCATATCGCTTTCCCCACGCCAAAATTCAATGGAACCCAAATGCCAGGGAAGCAGATGAGCACCGAAGCTAAGCAAAGAATGTATACCCAGATTATGAGCCAGCGGTTGGCTACACCCAGCACAAGATGAAATCCAAATCCGAACGCAGCAATCATACATCGCGCTCCCACCTGCACCAACCCAGATGTCAGATGATTGTATCTGCGTTGCTGGTTGCGTGGAATAATTTTCCTGGCACCGCCATATATAAGGAAGCAGGTGGCGACCATGGAGCAGAGGAAAGCTACGGTGTCCGACACCACAAATGCTCTGAACGCAAATCGTCTCGCCAGTATCGCTGTCCCCGCACGCACCTTGTCGTCAGCCACAAACCCCCCTGGCACGGTGAAAGCTGCCGCGAATGCCACAGTTGCGATCAAAACTGATGTAATTACTCTGGCCTCCTTAACCTTTTCGTGTTTGTCGGACGCTTCTTCCCCAGCAAGTTTGTTCTTCACATGGAGACCATGAGCTCCTTCTAAAGTAAAGGGTGCTCCCGACCATCTCAGACAGTTATACAATACGGCATGCGGATTCTGCAGACAAAAAAGCAAACCAAGCTCATTTTAGTTCTTCCCACGTCCTCGTACGATAGTGTATTGAACTGCATTCACTATCCAACACAACCAAAAGTCTGAACCGATAGAAATGACTAAACAATATATTTCAACATAGGGTATCTCCTGCATGTCTCCGAACGTCTAAACACATGCTACAAATTCTTAAAAAACATCGAGTACATCTGTACATTAGACCCCATGCCATAACTACATGTCGGCGTAGTAGCATAGTGCCCTAACGCCATTTCTTACTTGGCAGACGGGCCGGTAACCCTGGGCCACCTGGCTAGCTATGCTGATGGGCACCATCGGCCCGCTGTAGGTCTATGCCGATGGGATTGTTGGGCCGACGGCTGGCTCGTGTGGCCATACGTCGACGGGATTGCTAGGCCGACGGCCCCACAGTCCGGCTGCCAAGCCCGTCCACCTGAGCCGACGGGTCTGACATTTAGCCGTCGGCGTATCAGCTTATTCCTGTAGTGTGGACACTAAAAATCCATGATAAAATATATCACAAACTCAAAATACTACTACACATGGGCCGCCACAACCACGAGGTGGGTGACAACGGTAGCCATGACAGCACGACGGACTATCATGGCTACCTCGCCTACCTGGTGGCCGTCAAGCGGGAGAAGGAGATGCCGATGTAGCCACCGGACATGGACGCGGAAGAGGTCACTCGCATGGCCATCATGCTGCCCGAGAAAATGCAAGGAAATTTGCACCTCTCCTTTCCCCCTCCCACACACGTACCCCATCATATCTACCGCCGCCCCTCCCCTCCGCCGCTGGAGGATGTCTCCAGGCTAAGTCTGGAAGGTGGATGGTGGCAGAGAGATCCCTTTGCCTTGCAGCGGTGCTTTCGCCGGCGGACAGGGGAGGCGCAGCTTACGGTGTTTTGAGGCGTGGCCTGTGGCCTGGCAGGGAGGACCCATAAGAGCATGTATAACGGGAGGTGCTTAAAAAAAACCAAGCACTTTGCTAAGCATTGGTGCTTATTTCTATAGAAGAGGTGTCTAGTTAGGCATCTGCCTAGTATAAATAAGCACCAGTGTTTAAAAAAACCCGGTTTATTTTCATAAGCACCATTCTAAGCACCTTGCATTGTATATGCTCTAACAGATCGTTCTAGCCAGCTTACTCCTGAGATCCGTTTGTTGGAGATCAAAAGAACACTCTAGGTGAAAATTAGGGAAGGCAAGAAATCAAGGAGATGGAGAGAGACTGAGTGGTCATTTGATGGTTGCCAACAAAGAATTAATGGGAGAAAAAACACCAGACATTATCTTGATAGGTGAAAACTACATACTCCATGTTTCATGGGCATCTTCGTGATGTAAAATTGTTTGTTTTTTCGTAGGAGCGGACGGATACTTAGCTAGTAACAATAAAAATGAAGGAAAAGAAGATGGGTGCTGCAATGCATCAAAAGTAGCTTGGCTATATCTAGAGGCCAGGAATAATCTTATTAATAGTTTTGTGTTGTATTCTGAGGTTCGCATGTCATAGCATGTGGATATGGACGTGTTTCATTTTTTTTTAATTTTCAGTTTGCCTCATCCGGACATTGTGTGCCACACACAATAGTATTCTGGTTGTGCAGATCATAATAACAAACTGGGATAGACGACAAATAGAGAAATAATCCTCAAATGTGTGGAGATAGTGTGCAAGATCATTTACCAGGAAATAGCGCCGATGGCTGTTCGGTCTTGCACGGCGAGCAAGATCTGCAGCAGTTAGGCCAGCCTTGTTGGTGATGCCCATATCCACATCTTTGGTCTCCAACAGTACACTGACAATCCGTGGATATGCATACTTGACAGCTAGGTGGAGAGAGGTATTTCCTTCAGAATCCGTGGCGTTGAGCAGCATTGCAAACATGTCATTCTGACAAATGTAGACAACGACCCTTTCCTGACCATGCTGAACAGCAGAATGCAGAAGATTTCTTCCTTTATCATCAAGCAGTTCATAGTAGTTGGGGCATCTCTTCACGAGTTCATCGATTGTTCTAGTTTCCCCCACGATAGCAGCAATATGCAGAGGGGATAATCCGTTTTCATCACAAATACTGACTAGCCCGAGGGAAGCATAGTGATCTTCTAGGAACAGCTCAACAATATCAAGTCTCCTGTACAGTACAGCAAAATGGAGAGGCGTTCTCCCTGACGAATCAACTCTGGTTAGCAAACTTGGACCTTTTGGCTCCCAGCACAGTATATCTTGAGCTATTTCTGCTGGCGGCCAATTTATCAGCATGCAGGTGAAAGGAGAATTTATCGTTGTTTGAGTAAGCGAAATTTACTGATTTAATTTGCAGAAGAACAAAATACATAATCGAACATCCAGTAAATTCAGGCATTTTGCTTTACCCTTTTTGCTTGGGACGTACGTACCTTTGCTAACAGTCGCCGCAACATGTAAAGCAGTCCGGCCATCCGGACCAGAAAACGAGGCCGACGATGGTGTTCCTTTCGGCGGCGAAGAGCGAAGCAATGCCCGGACCATCTCCGAGGAGCGAATCATCGCCGCCAGGTACAGCGGTGAGAAACCATCCTCGGTTGCTACCGAGGACAGATCAGGAGCCTCCGTCATTAGCAGATCCACCACGCCAGCATGGCCGTGCCGGACGGCTTCGTACATCGCTGTGGCTCCCGTCTGGTTCCTCGCGCGCAGCGCGGATTCCTCCTCCACCCCGCCGGCTCGCATCGTCGACAGGAGAACGGCAGCCATGTCCCTGTGCCCGGACTTGGCCGCGCAGTGTAGCGGCGTGTCCAGGCACTTATTGCGTGTGACGGCGAGCGATGGTACCCTCTCGCAGAGGAGGGTCGCGAGCTCAACGCGGCCACGGCTGGCAACAAGATGCAGAGCCGTGTTCCCGTTGCTCGCCACGCCTAGAAGAAAGCAGTCCGGTGCCGCGCTATGGACGTCTACTGCGACCTGGCCATCGGCGGCTTGCTGCCGGGCATTGTCAGCACCACCATCGTCTTCTCTGCTCAACATCGCCTTCATGCGGACTTCGTCACCGGCGGTTAGCACTCGCAACAACTCCGCATCAAGTGCCATCACCTGGCGAGGGCCGAATTCCATCGCTGGGACCAGAACCTCCGCCATGATTGATTTACTGTAGCAAGTCTTGATCCGATCTGCGTTTAATTTCTTCCTTTTGTTGGTGTTTTTGGAACTGCTGTTAAGGACACCACTCGGCTCCCTGCTCTAGGTTAATTAAAATACTATGCCATACACTTTCGTTTTGTCCGGACAACAGTATTTTAACCTTTTTTTTCTTGAAAAGGAACCCAAAGGGGCTCAGCTTTTTAGGGCAGGTTTGGTAACTACACCCTTCTTCGTCCTATGGGCCATGGCTTCATGTACTCTCTGTACCCGTTTAAAGGACACAATTTGTAAAATTTTTGACTCTAGGTGTCATCTAATTGGTTTATTTAATAGTATGATATAGAATATGCATGAAAAGAAAAAAGTTAAGAAAACGTTCACATTTGTTTACATATGTGCATGCATGCATTTTGTTCTTTTTACGCGGAAGTAATTATAAAGATTAAAGGAATAATCTAACCAGAGGCGCCGCGCGGGGTGGAAGTCGAGCGGCGGGTGACGTCAGGTGACGCAGGCGACCAAATCGTGCACGACGGACCGGCACAGAACGGCGCCGTTTCTTCTCTCCCTTGTCGTGGACTACGTGGCACATAATGGCGCCGCTCTCTCCGTGATCGTGGCCTACGTGGCACAGAAGGTGGGACCAACCGAATGTGGGACCGACCTGTCTGTCGCAGTGTGTTTGAATTTGGGGGGTGTGCCGTAGAAATTTATTCAGGTCCTTTTTTGTCTGTGAGAGCACAGTTGGGGAGCGAATCCGCCGGCGACGCTTTCGCTTGCCGCCGCCGCCGCATGCGATCCGTGCATCCCTTCCGGTGGTGAGTTCATCCCGCATCCTTTTTACCGTCATCGCCCGATGTTTCGCTCTCGCCGCCGGATGCGCCTATTCCTCGCGTCCGATGCGCTCGAGCCATGGAGGCGCCACGCGGCTCTGCTACCACCGCTGGCGCGCTTTGGTACCATCGATTCGTCATGGCGATGTGCTCTACCACGGAGGCGCCGCTGGATGCGCCTGTCCTCGCGCTGTCGATGCGCCTCGAGCTCATGGAGGTGCCGCCGATGCGCTCGCGCCCGCCGATGCTCGTAGTTGGTGGCGTTTTGTGGACCGTGGGAGGGGGTAGCTCGTCGTTGTGTTTCCGCCGCTCTCCCTGACCAATCCCCCTCTCCCTCACCAATCTCCTCCCCCTCTCCATAACTACCAGTATATGGTTGGGGTGACGGTTTTTGTTAGTTTGCTAGTTTTTGAGTGGATGGTTCTGTTTGTGATGTGACGGTTTTTGCTAGTTTTCTAGTTTTTGAGTGGATGGTTCTGGTTGTGATCTGTAATATTGCATTCTAGATGGTCGATTTGTGTGGGTGGTTCTTCATTTCTGTTTCCAATTAGTTTTTGAGTGCTAGGTTTTCATTTTTTTTGGTGGGTGCAAGTAGTATGCAAGAGATACATCATTTAGTTTTGATCGCAGGAAACAACATCATTTAGTTCTTGTGTTTTGAATGGATCAAAAGTGTAAAGTGCAAGTGTAAATGTGTAAGCCAAGTGGTAGAGGGGATTCAATTCATATGCAATAGTCATAAGGAGTTTTTTGGGGGTTGAAATTAGTGTGTAGGTAGCAAGTGGTTGAGGAATTTGTGTGGTTGTTTTTTATTAAGTATGAATTATTTCTGTTTTTTCATCAAGTATGAATAATATGGTAGTCATTTTTCAAATAAAATGGTAGTTATGTTGTATAAAATCTGGTAGTTTTATAAGGAAAGCTATGTTGAATAAGCTCCTAGTTGTTCATATATAATCTGGTAGTCCTTCAACAATAAACTGGTAGTTGTATACACATATTCTGGTAGTTGTTTTATAAGTATATCTTTTATTTGAAGAAGATGCTAGTTGTTTTATATATAATCTGGTAGTTACTTAAAATTAATCTGGTTTATAAGTAACCTGATTTTGGATGTCATTCTTTTTAGTTAGTAGAGATTTGTATTTAATATGGTAGTTCAACTATGATGAATCTGTTAGGCTCTCCTGTATAATCTGGTAGTCATACAATCTGAAAGTTTTTGTATATAATCTGGTAGCTTTTTTTTTCTAGATAACCTGGATGGTATGGCTCGGAGAGAGGAAAAACAAAGGGATGCTATGATTGCTCGGCATGGAAAAGTTGCAAGAAAAAAGCATATTGTAAGTTGGATGTGTTGTAATATTAATTTATTTTCTAAAGCTACTTTTTATTATGTTGGTATCTGCATTTAGTTTAGGAAAATTTTACTAAGATGCATTGCATGTAATACTATGTCATTTTTTATCTTGAAAACCTGGTAGCTATGGCAAATTAACATGATAGTTGTGTACTAAATTAGCCTGGTAGTTGCATTTGAAAATCTGGCAATTGATCTTAAATTAGCCTGGTAGTTATGTGAAAGTAATCTGATAGCTGCATTTAAAAATTATGGTAGCTATGTCAAAGTAATCTGATAGCTGCATTTAAATAACCTTTTTTCCTTTGTTGATAGGTTTTCGCTAGAGAAAGAAACAGGGCCTCGCCGGCAACTATCTTAAAGTTGTACAAGAGTTTAACTGACGATCAATGCAATGCCATAGTATCCATGGGGCATGGTAGTTTCCTTGATATCAAGTGTGAGGAGTTGCACAATCCTGTCATTTACTGGTTTGCACAATGTTACGATCCGGCTTGGCGATCTTTTGTAATCCCTCGCCGTGGAGTGATCCCTTTGACAGAGGAGTCTGTCCATGATATGATTGGGCTGCCATGTGGACAGTTGGCTGTCAAATACTATGTAGATTATGATTTGGAAGCTGAGATTGCAGCAAGGCTTTTTTCTGGTGAAAGTAGTAGGCCAAAAGTTTCTGAAATTGGCAAGAAGATAGCTGAGTACAAGAAGGCAGATGAAACATTTAGAGAGCTTTGGATGTTGTTCATTACATCGACAGTTGTTGCTCCTACTAATGATACTAGAATGAGTAACAAATGTTATCCAATGCTGATACGTCACTATCTGTTACATTTTTTACAGCTTCATTTAAATTCCTTTTGAGTTTTATAGATCTCTATATACATGTTCCTTTTTTTAATCTTGTGATCTAATGTTTTTATTTAGGGAGATGTAGGGCAAGCTCAAGAAATGAATATGTGCAAGTTTATTGCTGATGAACTACAAAAGCACCTATCCAACTAAAAATACACAAAAGGGTGTTTGTTGTATTGCATGGTGAGAGTTTCTATTCATATACAGCAGCCTTTGTTACTTTTTACCTGGCATCCTATAGTAATATTTATGGTAGTCATGTTTTTTTTTCTTGGCAGCCAAGGCAATTTTATCTGGTAGCCTCATAGCTCGGTACTTATTTACCTGGCATCCTACTGTAATTTTGTGGCAGGCATATGTTTTTTGTGGTAGTCAAGTCAATTTTATCTGGTAGCCAGATAGCCGTATCACTTTTTTACTTGGCATCATAGTGTAATTTTTTTGTGGCAGCCATATTTTTATTTGTTTAAGGCAAGCCAATTTTTATCTGGTAGCCACATAACGTTATGATTTTTTTTGTCAAATTTGCGATATTTTTACGCTCAATACCGATGATATGGATCTTGGGTTTGAGCATTCACAGTTTGTTATTAATTGCTGGACTAAAGATGCAATCGATGTACTTGGTGAAATGGATGCGCATGAGTTTGATTCAACCGTTTTTGGATGCATGAAGGTTAGGAATTCTTGTGTTTTGCCTTTTCTTTGTTCCTTTTTTGTGCCTCTTTTACATGTTCCTGTTTTTTTATTTGTTTATGTAACATCACCGCCTCCACATTTTTTTGCAGCTAAGGGACGAATTCAAAGATGATTTTGCTAGGAAAATGGGTCTTTTTGGGGGGCCAGATGGTTTTGATGCTTGGATGAATCTTAATATTCATGCTACATGCAAGGAGAAGGTGCTGATATTTTTATATTACGTACTAGTTAATTAAATTCATGGTATGAAACTTTTTTTGTTGTCTAACTTAGTACCTTTTTGCAGCAAAAGATCAAAGCTTTCAATCTCATGCAAACTTTTGCATCTAGGCTTAATAATCTTTTGAGCAACCTTATTCAAGGTTTGACTGAGTCAGATGAAACAGAAGAAAATGAGGAAGCTGCACATGTTGATGCTCAAGAGCCAAATGTAGATGAAAAAAATGATTCTTCTTCACCAGATTCAGATGAGGAAAATGAGAGAAATGAAGAAGATGCAGAACCTAGTCACCGTGCAAGCACTAGAATCATTTCTCAAGCATTCGAAACACCAAACAAATCCAAATCAGTGGCTAGTAAAAGTGCATCTCCTCCTGCTATGCACTCTCAAATTAAGGTTCCATCATTTAGTGACACTGATGCTTCCGACAGGAGTGAAGGACATGCTTATTTTTCTGCCGATTCCCTGATGGATTGCACCCAACAAGCTGAACAAGAAATAAAGGGAGATGCAGCATGTCTTGTAGCAAGGCTAAGTGCCATGAAAGAGCAGCCACTTAAACCAAAAGCCAGTGAATTGGACATGCATAACAAGATCAAGTGTTTAGTTGCAGAAGAGCTCGGGATCCCTATCAACAAGTGTTCTGAAGTAGGAGATCTCATTGGCACAGATAATTCAACAACTGAAATTGAAGAGAATCTTTTGAAGAATCCAAAAAGGAGGTAAGATAGTCCAGCTGTTTATGCTGGCAACCTAGTGCAAATTCCATGGCAGTTATATCTAAGTAATCTGGCAATTTTGTCTTCTTAAATCTAAGTATGTCTTCTTAATGTTTGTTGAAACCTGCTACTCAATTACTACTTACATGATAATTGTTCAGAATGAATATGGCAGTTAAACCTTCACATTTTTCCGCAAAGAACTGATAAGCCAATGTATTTTTTATGGCAGTAGCAAGTATTTAATATGGCAATTAAATATTTTTTCCTTTTTTCTGCAAGTCCATGTTTATAAAAACCTAGTAGTCAAGTTATTTTTACATGATAGTTGTTCATAATTAATCTGGCAATTAAACCTTGTTTTTACTTTTTTTATACTACAGCGCTGATTTAAAGAAGGTTCACGAGCAGTTCGGGGGTAGCAATAAAGCACAAAATTCTCATGTATCTGAGAGTGTGAATACCAATAAAAGGTGTGGTTTTTTGACTCTTATGGGATTTTTTGCAATCAACTTTTTTTCCTTATAGTATGTAAGATATATAGTTTTTTTTGTCTAACATCCCTTTTTGTTTTTTTGCTTTTTTTACCGGTAGGAAACGGCGTAGTTTGTCAAGCAACACACCTTCAAGGAAATCTCCTAGGCTTGCTCAGATTCAAAATATGAAGAACCCCAGTACTGATCATGTTATTGATGCCAAGAGCAAGTCTACTAGCTTATCTCCAACCATCGAGGATGGGAAGAGTTCAAATTCAGCTTTTGTGGTGTCACCTACAGTTATCAACAATCAAAAAGATACCACTGCTACGAGGATCCGTGATGGGAAGTCAATGAACACTGCTATCCCAATTTCCCCTGCTGCCACAAAGATGTCATCAGCTAGCAATCCTGCAACACTTTCTATTGGCAGCCAAAAAACCAATTCAGGCGATGGAAAAAACAAGGCCAATGCAATCCAGATATCACCAACTATTGACAACTTGAAATCAAAAACAGCTATAGCAAGTGAGAACATGTGCAGAACCATGGTGGTTTCACCGGTAGCACAAGGTACATTCCATAGAGGTTGGAGCAGCTATTACAGGCCATCGAAGTTGTCCCCTTCAGTTGGTGCTAAATTCGGAATTCCTGGTTTTCTTAGTGGGCAACCAGTTGCAGTACCACCAAAAATTCAAGAACTTGTTAGAGGTTTGTCTGAATCAGTAACAAAGCAAGGAGTGTTGCCTAGGGATGATGAAACACATGCAATCATAACAGAAGGTACTTCTAGGAAAAGGAAATATATGGATACGGGAGGTCCATCTACTATTTCAAACAGAGATAACCGTGTGGGAATGTTTACACCTCCACGTTTCAACTTGGGGTTTAGTTCACAAGAAGATTCCGGTAATGATTCTCCAATGGATTGCACAATCTCTACCAAGGAACATTCGATGCTCAGATTTATGCAAGATGTTGCTCCAATATCTTGGGCAAACCCACAAGGTAACATCTTTTGGTAGTATGATAATAAACATGCATGGTCTTTGTATAAAGCAAATATTATGCTAATATCGATTAATATAAACCTTTGTAATTTTGTTTTTTCTCTCAAAATTTTGCATCTGATAACTAGTTCAAAACATGGTAGTTATAACCTTTCGATAAAACATAGGAATAAAGTTTAATCATCTAGTAACCTAGTTTAAATAATCTGGAAGCCAATATTATTTAATTAGGTAGCCACATTTTTTGCCATAATTTGTGTGCTATGATCAAGTTTTTTTACATGCAAGCCAAGTGTATATAGGATAACTGTTTTTGATAATTTGTTTGTTGCTGTACACAGAAGTAGCAAGCAAAACTGCTGAAAAAACATGCACTGAATCTGATTTTGAAGAATTCAAGCTGACAAAGGAGCTAGAAGATTACATGCTCAATAAAACTGATTTCCTTAGTGAGGAAGGTGCGGCAAAGCTTAATAAGTATGAGGATTATTATAAAGCATTCTCGAAAAGGAGGAGAGAGTTGATAAAAGCTTCAGCCCCCGCAAGCACCATGGATGGTACCGTAGTTCAAAGCATAACACCAAAGGTGCAAGCTCACAAAGTGAGGGTAAAAAATGCGTCCCGTTTCCTGGTGTCTCCTTTTGATAACTTGATCAAAGTCAATTCGGACTGTGAGAATGTATACCAGAAGATAATGTTGAGCAGCAAACATACAAGGCCAAGTCAATCCAACTTGAAAAGGTAAACATAATATATGTTTTCTAGTAGTTGTTTTTTATATATTCTGGTAGTTATTCTTATATAATCTGGTAGTTGTTCTTATATAATATGGTGGTTCAAATATATATGGCAGTTATTTTTTGTCACAGTTGTTCAAATATATATGGTAATTGTTCAAATATAATTGGGTAGTTTTGTTCACATTTATCTGGTAGCTATTGCACTAAAGGGAAAATCTAATGGTAGCTGCCACACATTGTATGGAACCCGAGCCGTCCTTCTGCACACACCCTAGAAAAATTATGTGGTGCCCCAGGTTAGCACTTCAATCCACTAAACACATTTTTAAGGTGGTAGCTGTTCAAACTTAATATGGTAGTTGTTCCTCTTTTGTTGTGGTAACTTTTTATTTTTAATATGGTAGTTGTTGTTTTCCTTTTATCTTTGTAACATGGTGGTTGTTCATGCTTAATTGTTTTCATTCCTTCTTTTTAAAACTAGGTACCAAATTATAAAATACACAGACAACTGGATTGTAACAGGTGACTTGGCTGATTCTATACACGTTTGAGGTGAATTGTCAAATCACTGCATGGAAGTTGGTATTAAGTACCTGCGCCGTACAAACAAAGTGGAGGACAAGATGATAATGCTATATCAGCTCTCCACTTTTTTGATTACTGGACAGTTTCAGAAGAAGGTTGTTGTTTCTTATTTCAAAAGAAGATAAGATTACTCCCTCAGTGTAATAAAATAGGTTAGCATCTACTCTGAAATTAGTAGCAAGCTTTTAATTACCATATTAGCAGCGCTAAGTTGCCTGTTTTCATCAGGTTAATTGCCATATTACCAATGTTAAGTTGCCTGTTTTAATTCAGAGAAGTTGCCTGTTTAATTCACATTAGTTACCTGTTTTTCTCTTGTCTGTTTTTCGTCCAGATTTCTTTCCCAGTCCTTGAAGAGGTTAGCAGAGGAACTAAGGAAGGCAATCACTGGTATTGCTTGTCTATGAATTTTCAAGCTGAAAGGTTTGAAGCACTTGACTCCATGCGTGGTGAAGGTAGTGAAAGTCTCACTAAACATGCAAACGCTCTAATCAGTAAGATCAAGGCTTTATGGAAAATTCATTATGCCACCTCAAAGGTCCAAATACAGGATTGGGAATTTACAATTATTAATGTGCCAGTGCAGGAAAATATGTATGTCAACTTGTTCTCTGTCTTTTTGATTTCTGGATTAGGATTTATGAATTTTTTATGTTGCAGTTTCTTTTTCCAGATAATATTGATGTGTTTTTTGTTTTTCACCTTTTGTAGTTTCAATTGTGGTTTTCATGTGCTATACAACATCGAGTATTGGGATGGGCAGAACATCCCACAAATTGGCAAAGGTGATGCTTATAAATTGAGGAGGATTATACCATACAAGTGGATCACTGCTGATTTCAGTGAGGAAAAGGACAACTGGAGGGAAAATTTGAACAACAATGTCATTCAGTAAAACTACAATTCTCCACACACCATGCATTCGCAATGTCTTTTACAACATGAAACAACAACAAAATGTAGAACATTAGTAATTATTTATGTGGTAATGCAGAGGGATTTTTTTATTTCTGGTTTGGTAGCTGCGATCTTTCTGGGCATGTTATTAAATCATGTTCCGTCGAGCCACATTGTTTGCATACACGGAGTTCCTTCCTGCCAATGTTCAGTGCATTCTCGAATGCATACTTTCTCTTTCTTCCTTTTGTGTTTTATTTGCGGGGATCACGTATGTCAGCATGGGATGTTTCCGAAGATGCTGCAGTGGTTGGAGGTATTATTGGGTCTGAACTTATGAAGGTAGGACTGTTAGTTGCCCTAGGACCATATGTGTGTGTTGATGACTTTGGAGCAGCCTTCTTGCGTTTGGCTGGATTAGATTTTTTTATGTTGTTCATTCATACTTGTTGTAGTTGCATCTTGCTGATTTCTCTGGGTTGTAGTATGTTGTGAAGAATTTGTTGGGAGGGCAGAATTAGCAGCAGCTTTTTTTGCTCTTTTCTCCGTCTCTCTCTTTAGTGTAGCCAAATCCTTCTTCATATTTTTTAGATGCATCCTTATTATCTTCTTCCCATCATCTATTTGATTTCCATATAGTGCCATTCTTTTGAACTTATTGCACATTGTTGCCAGTGACATCTTCTTCCTTGACTCCTCCGGCAGCTCCGCTAGTTTGCCTGGTGTTTCTTCCGCTAAATTCTCCTATGCGTCCAAGTCCACCTTTTAAGAATGTATGCCGGTGGCATCACTGTCAATCCTATATAGAACATGGTCTTCATGTGGAAAAGCAAAAATAGTAGGGTAGCATAGTTAGTATGTTTCTGAAAAACATAATATGTGAAAACTAAATAAATTTTTAACTATGTTCATTTTTAATCTGGCATTTTTTTCATATGATTTTGCAAGCTACTATATTTTTTAAAACCTAGCAATCATTTATTTTCCTAACAGGTAACTAGCAATAGTTATTCTGGGAACTGACAACAAGTTTTTAATTTACCTTTAGAATGTGACAGCTGACTATGCCATCCCTCGTAAATTTGCAGCATTGACATTTGTACTCACTATTTTCATGGTCTGCATAAACTTGGTAGTTTCTGTTGTGGTATGTGGGCACAAACTTTGTGATGCATTCAAGTTTGTAAATACGGTCAGCAGTCTGTACTATGTTGTAGGACATTGTGTATAGCATTTCTTTCTGAAAATGGTTGTATATGCCATGCGTGTACACTGTTGACAAGTGATGTTCAATTGGGTGCCAGCACCATGTCTTAGCTATAGTTAGGGATGAGTCTGCTTCTTCTTTGTTTTGTGCTTTCATTATCTTTTCTTGGATAGCAGCATATTGCTGAACAAACTCGAGGACTGAGTTTGAAGGACTAATGTGTTGTTTTAACACTACATTAAACCCTTCACTCTGTTGGGTTGTCTGCATGAATGGGTAAAAGGAGTGCATAAAGTATGCAGGAACCCAGTAACTTCTTTTCTCATACAGTGCCAGAAACTTAGTATGTCCTTGCAAGCCAAACTTTTGTATCATGTCATTCCACCTCTCTTCAAATTCCTCTGGTGACAGGCTGCAATTTAGGCAATCATTGATCACTTCTCGTAGGCCAGGAATCCTTGCAACTAATGGCCCAATATCTTATGCTTGTCAACTATATGCCAATGGCAGTTCCTATGCCTAGTGTTTGGAAACTTGTTATCTATTGCTGACCTCATTCCAAAATCCTGATCTGTAATTATATTTTTTGGAGCTACACCATCCATGGCAATTAGAAAAGTTTCAAATAGTCAGTCAAAACTAGAACTGAGCTCATTCCTTAAGAACCCACATCCAAGCTGGATAGATTGCCCATGATTGTTTATGCCTATAAATGGAGCAAAAGGCATCTTATACTGGTTTGTACAGTATGTTGTATCAAAAGATATGCAATCATTAAAGTGTTTGTATGCTCTTCTAGCAGCTCCATCTACCCAAAATAAGTTCTCAACCCTATTTTCATCATCAAGCGTGAATCTGTAATAAAAATCATTATCTCGCTGCTTCATTTCATCAAAGTAAATAAATGTATCTTGCATATCTGTGTACTTGTTCTCATCTCGAATTGAAGCTCTGAAGTTTTCCATGTCTTTTGGTGTATACGGAACTCCTTCAAGCGACTCATAGAGTGTAGCCATAACTTGCATCATCCTACTTGTTTCCATATTCACCGAATGAAGAACTTTGATGAAATCTTGGTCCTCCTGCGGGATTTCTCTATGTGACCGTAGGAATCCTGTTAGTGACCATTTGTTAATCAGCGGGTGATTGTGCTGATCACAAAACTCCGTCACAACCCAGCTGCCATCCCTAAACTTGATCATCATTCGAGCTTGGCAGTTAGTTCTTGTGTTTGTACTCCTATTCCTCTCCGGCACAGCAGGCTTAGGATTTTGAGTGTCTTCATGTTCTTTTTTCTGGTGACCTGCCTTGTGACAAACAAGTGCTGCCCTTATGTACCCTCCAGTTACTTCTTACTTCTTCCTGTAGTTGTACCTAATGCCAAATCCCTTCCTCCGCGCATACATCTTGTAGTGCCTTTCAGCTTCCTCCAATGTATCGAACCTCATGTGTGTAGTTGGCGGATGGGGTGTAGAAATGACTTCTGGGATGCCATCATTACCACTGTTTTGTTCTGCCGGAGGTGTGTGAGCAGTACTTGACTGTGGTATACTCATGTCAGGGCCAGTAATTCCGAGCGAACCACCCCTAGGAAGTGTTTCTTCATTGTTTGCACCAAAAAGTATGATATCTGCATATTTTTTTTCACATTAGTATGAAGCACAATAGAATTCTAATGTGGAAAGCTAATTTTGGTAAAACAATCTGGTAGTTATGCATGCATAACCTGGTAATCAGTCCATAAACAATCTGATAATTCTGGTAGTTCTACATGTACAAAGCTAATTTTGGTAGTTATGCATGTATAACCTGGTAATCAGTTCATAAACAATCTGGCATTTCTGTTTTTTTCTAGCTTTTTGTCTGAATAATCTGCTAATCATTTCATAAGTAATCTGGCAGTTCTGTATGTATAACCAGGCAATCATTTGATAAATATTCTGGCAGTTTTTGAAGTTCCATCTTTGTCTTTAATAACCTGGTAATCATTTTATAAATAATCTGAAAGTTCTGCATGTATAACCTGGCAATCATTTTGATAAATATTCTGGCAGTTTTTTGAATTTCTATCTCTGTTTTTAATAACCTGGTAATCATTTTATAAATAATCTGGCAGTTCTGAATGTATAACCTGTTAATCATTTGATAAATAATCTGGCAGTTTTCATTTTGTTTATGAGTTTTTACTATTCTATGTCAACCACATATATACCTTCATTATTCAGTGCTGTAGTCAATGACACATCACCATTAGACCCATCCATCGCTAATATCTGATCTATATCCATGGTTTTTCTTCTATGTACCTGCAAATTGAATTGTTTTTGAATTTGGTCAAATTCATAATGCTTACTCTTTTTTCAATGTAGGAAAGACAAGTGAATTTTCAACATGGATGCAACATTTAAGTAGATACAAGGTTGAAGTTTATCATTCACATGGAAGCATATAAAATTTTCTATGTGCAAAGGTTGAAGTTTATCATTCACATGGTTACAGCACAAGCATGGGAATATTTCTGTCATGATATCCCTAGGATCTGTTTGGATACATGTTATCCTTATTTCTTTTGCAGTTTGTTAAACTACTATTAGTACCCTCTTTCTTGGACATGTATCTTGTTTGTTTGCTGATATGAAAACTTTTGTGAGAGAATCCATCTTCATATTTTTCTACCTTTCTTGTTCTATGTATGTTTTATGCAATAGAGGTGAAATTTATGGAATTAAGGAACAGAGGGGATGGGGAGAAGGGATGGGGGAGAGGGGATGAAACCTGTTCTTTTACTCCATTAGTTTTTTCTGTAGGCAGAGGAATTTTTTTGCTCGTCCATGGCTTCAGATCTGGTTCTGTATTCTTGAGGGAGAAGAAGGTTGGAGGTGGCCGATGGGAGTTGTTGGAAAGGACAATGTAAAGGACAAGAGATGGGGGAGACCGGGAGAGGGGGGTGGGTTTTAGTGGTTGGCAGTACAGCTGTCCTAGGCTGGCCCAGGAGTCCGCTGTCATAGGTAGTTGTAGATGTTGTGCATGTTGCTGGCCTGTCCTTTTTTCACGTGAGCTGACAACCGCCGCGCGGGATTGGAGTTGTGCGGCGCCGCGCGTTAGCACAGTCCAAGATTAAATGCTTTTGTGTCTAAGTATTTTAGGATTGCATATTTTGCAAATTGTGTCTTTTAAACCAGAACTAAGGGATCACGTTGATTTTAGGCTCCATTAAGAGTATCCCAGCGGTGAGCCGTATTTACACTGCCGCGGATAAATCTGGACCAAACCTAATATCCAACGGGAGGGATCAAATGGTCCGCAAGGTTTGGACGGGCGTATTCGCAGCCCAAATTCGAGGAGCCTTTGCGGTGGAAACGGTTCATGCTTGTCCTCTTTTTGCTGGACTGGCCTACCTATCACAGACCCACTTCTCTTTCCACTCCCTCTTCTCTCTCTCCCGCAGCCACAGCTACTCCTCGAGTAAAATACATTAGAAGTCATGAAACTTGACCGAATAAATCACATTCATCCTTATACTTAGAAAAGTTGAACTCACGGTCACTAAAGAGACGCAGCTAGGTCACGTATGGTCACCGCATACGTTGCATCTACGTATTTGGTGATTTGGCAATGTGGAACACATATGGCAGCCTAATACCATGCTGACAAGCTGTAGTTTTACAGAAAAGTACCTAAGTTCCCGAAAATTCCCAGCATGAGATCGAGTTGCCCTCCTCTCTGATTTCTCCGCTTCTGAAATCTCTCGCGGTGGTCAATTAGTATCGATCGTGGCACAGCATCGTCAACGACGGGGGAGCTCGATAGGACGATGGCAAGGACGCCAAGGTCGAAGGAGACCGCGGCTTTTTGAAGCGGTCATCAGCAAAAGCGGAGGGCGACAAGGCGGGAGGCTCCATGGCGTTCGACGTCATTACCCAGCCGGATGCGAGGAAGACGGCGACACCGGCGCCAACCGACGCGACAAACGAAGCCCACACGCTAGTCCCCTCCACCCCAAGTACAAAGTGCGCGGGATTTCCATCTGGATTTTGCCTGCGGCTGGAATCAGGATTTGCCCCCAAATTGATCTGTTCTGCGGCTCTAGCGTCTTGCCGTGGGAAACTGCTGCAGTGCAACGCGCGTGCAAGAACAAGCGAAATAAAACCAAGGCAGAACATCCAGAGAAAAACTCTGAAACAAAACATCGCAAGTTCAAAGCCAATGTACTGTAATTATAATCATGTGACTGATCAATGTTCTCAATTCCTTCCATCATGGGTGGTTGTCGGGTCTGGACTTTCCTCCTTATACACCACAAGAAGTTCTGTGACATCGCACGGCAGCGGTGGGCACTGAAGAACTCTAAAGCAAACTCGTGGGAATTTTTGCGTCAGTTGATGGTGTTCAAGTTTAGCATCAGATTCCGGTATTCTGTTATCACTTTGCAAATTTTATATTTGTGTGTACGTACGTTGCTCTGGAGAGCGTGCGCACGGTGCCGCGGGCGGCAGGGTCGAGTGCGAGGAGTGCATTCAGGAGGGGCAGCGCTGACGCCGCAAAGCTGGCGAACCTCTCCGTCATGCTTGACTTGTGCGCCTTGGGCAACCGTAAGCTGGTCGGGAGCTTCATCCTCCTCTAGTAGTTGTAAGGTGGGGAACTGCAGGCTGAAGATCTTAAAAAGCTGCTCCACCTCGGTCCTGATGAGATGGAACTGGCGGCGATCAGCATCACGGCGGCCGCGTCTGTTCAATCGCCGCTTTCCTCGTGTGTGGCTAGAAATCAGAAGGGAGAGCTCTAGTGCTAGGAGCTTTCAGGAACTTCAGGTGTTTTTTCGTAAAACCACAGCCAGTCAGAAAGGTGTGGCATACAAGCAAATACGTAGTTGCAGTGTCTACAGTGACCGTACATGACCCAGCTACGCGTCTTTAGTGACCGTAATTTCAAGTTTTCTAAGTACAAGAATGAATGTGATTTATATGATCAAGTTCCATGACTTCCGATGTAATGCCCACCACCACCACCACCTCTCTCTCTCTCTCTCTCTCTCTCTCTCTCTCTCTCTCTCTCTCTCTCTCTCTCTCTCTCTCTCTCTCTCTCTCTCTCGACAGGAGCAGGCCGCATCTGCTGCAGCAAAGCCTTCCCGCCTGCGACGTGACCTGCCAGACCCCATGGTGGACTGGTTGTGGTGGTAGTAGACTGGAGTTGGGTGGGAACCTAGTTGTCGTCCCACCGAGTCCATGGCATGGGCAGTTGCATGCATCAATCGTTCGTTTGCTCCTTATTAACCCCGCACGCCATCATATTCAACGCAAGGACTCCGGCGGATAAGGGGTAAAATGGGACTCTCCGTTGGGTGCACATGCGAACAACGGCAGACAAGGGAGCGGGACAACGCCGCATTTCGGACAAAAACAAATGTTTTTGGTGTCCTATTTGCTCCTCCCCATTGAGGATGCTCAAATATCTTTTGCATGCACGGTTCGTGTCCTATATAGCTGATGTCCGTGCATTAACTTTTCGTCTTACATTGCACTACCTTTCATTTAAGTGCACATGGTGGTATAGTGTCAGTGCATTGCCCATATATTGTCTATATGTTCTGTGTTCCATTGTCTTCGATCCCAGTACACGAGACGGTTCAATGACAGTGCATCGACTCATTGTACTGACTTTGGTCGCACTGCACGAGACGGTCCAGTGGTAGTGTACCGCTCGTGCACTATATTTTTGTTCTGTGTTGTATTGCCTTCGGTAGGAGTGCACGGGATGGTGCGGTGGCAGTGCACTAGCAATGCATTGCCTTGTTATTCTGCATTGCACTGCCTTCGATTTCAGTGCATGCGATGGTGTATTGGTAGTGCATGAGTACTTCCTTGTTGTTTTGCATGCACTTTCTTATGTCGCATTGCACGGGATGGCACAATACACAATCTTTCTATTTTGTGTTGCACTGTTCTTCCGGTCGTAGTGCATACGGTGGTGTGATGTCTTCTTTTTCAACGATACACCGTTAGTCTCCTTTTGCACTAGTTATTTTTAGTCCTTGTGTTGTTAAAAAAAAGGGGGGAAATAAGACACGCAAGTGAAATGCAACCACGGTCCTCAAATTTGTCATCCATGAATGGTCCTTGAAGTCAGAAAACGCACGGATACGATCCCTAAACTTGCTTTGTACATCCACATACGGTCCTAAACCGTACTGACCTATATTTTGCTGACATGTCATTGTATTGGGCACATATGCAGGTCGTCCATACTCGCGTCGCTGTAGGAAGCTGAGGAAGAAGTTATCCACATGTTGCCTTAGTCACGGTCAAGATTACTGTAGTTTCCATGCACGCCTCTCTAGGATATATAAGGACATGGAGAGAACTGCCTTTTTGCCCCTCCCATCGATTCCTCATCCTAGATCATCCTCTCTCTAGCAAGTTCCAGAGATCATCATAGGGAGAAATCGCCACCGACTCATCACGCCGCTCCCCCTCCACCAGAATTGAGTCGGGGCACACGACATCAACGTTGGCATGAAGGTCATCGTCCTCGGATGCAATCCGTCCAACTTCTTATAGTGTGTCTAGGTAAGGATTGTAACAAGAAAAAGCTTTATCTTTTAATGACCGGTGGAAAAGTTTAAGAAGTAAAAAATCTTTTGGTAGTCCAGCTGGTTTAAAAGTATCATAAAGGTCATGAACCTTCGTCAGATGATCACTTGGATCTTCATCTTCTATTCCAGCAAAAGTAATTTCTTTCATCATATAGATTAGCTCGGGATCTATTTTAAATTTCATGCCTTCAAGATCAGGATACAGAATAGGTACTCTCATAAGATGCCTAGATGAATTCTCATAATATCCCAATGATTTCTTAGGCTCTACTACCCTTCGTGTGATGGTCAAATCTATAGAATGTGAGTTAGAATTTTTTTTCAATGAATTCTAGGCATCTTTCAATTGGTGCATGCTTCAATATAGGTAGGCAAATAATTTCTTTCGGAAAGTATAGATCCTCTGTCTTCAACGGAGATCATGAATGGTTTCAACACTTATAGATGTCAAGAAATAAACACTTGGCACTTAGATCTCCGGCAACGGCGCCAGGAAATAGCTTGATGGCCTGCAAGAGCACAGGTTCGTCAGAGCATGTTTTCGTGGAAGTATAGGTTCTAGTTTTTATATCGATCACAATATGGAGCCGAGGAAAATGTTTATCTATGGCGTTCCTTTTGCACTCAAGGTGTCATTTGTCTTGAGTGAATTGATTGCAAGAGTTGAGGTGGAAATGAATGAGTGGAAAGGAAGTGGTTTTGAGTATTGAATGGTACTTAAAGTAAATAACATAAAAGTAAAATAGCACGGATGTTGTTTGAGGTTTCTTGCAGATGAAAGGTTAGGCGCGCGGAGAAATGGTCCATGGTGATAGTGAATGTGCCAAATGGAATAAAATGGGATAAGTGATTATAATACTACTTATTCATATGTAAGTAGGCAAACAACTCATATACCAATCAAGAGTCCTCTTGGTAGATTCTTGTCGATTCCAATGATCCTTCTGCATGTTACTGAAACCATGGTCAGCACATCAATAAAGGTCTTTTGACTAGATCGAGGCTTTAAACTTGATGGTTCCTTATTGTCCTCGAGCTATACTAGCTCCTCTTTGATATAGACTCGGGGGTCGCCGGTTCACTAGTAAACAAGTTCATATCTATGAGATCTCATGATAATGTTACCATGGCTCTTAAATTGGATAACAAGCATTAGGCATACATAGATAATCATTCTCACAATATAATAATCACGACAATAATCACAAATGGATAAAAATAAGAGAGACACAACACATCTCACCAATCCCCTACATATCCCATGTCTATGGGGATTTACTCAGACATGAGATGATAATAGTTCAAAGATATCATATTACAAATGGAAATCATCACAACTTTATTGTAGCAAACCACAATAACGTTGAAAATCAAATACAAACCAAAGTAGGAATATAGGTTCAAATTCCTAATATTACAAGTATGAATCTCTCTCTCGGTACAAGTGGGGAATTATGGTGGACTTGATGATCAAGAGTCTAGAGATCTTTGAAGGATGAGGTGAGGTTCTTCTCCTTCTTTAGATACGATCTCCTCTCCTCTCAATGGTGTATGGTGGCTGCGTTCATATTTTACCCTCTATGTCTTCACGAAAGATGCGTGTATTGATATAACGGATACGATAGCGTGTCGTATGGGTGGCCTCCGGCTGTACTGGAGGTCGTTAAAGCCTCTATGAGTCTCGGATGGAATTGCCATCAATTGGAGATTTTCTCATTTAGGTGTGATTAGCCCATAAATGCTCTCGGATCTTTCCAAAAGTGTCAAGTACCTGAAAGTCATAAAGAAGAACAAGGTTTTACTAACTTGCGATATTAGGGTCAGTTGAATGATTAAAATCAACAAAACCAAGTAAAAACCAATAGAAATCCTTGATAAAAAGTGTCAATATTTGGAGCTATCACTGAGAGTTCCACTCCCCTTGCAGTCAATAGTGATGATGAGTCTGATGGTGCAAGGATGGAATCTCCGAGGAGTATGAGGACTCCAAGTGATCTTGCAGGTATGTAGCATTGCTCTTTTCCCTTTTTGGCATTTCAGTGAACAACAGGGAGAAGTAGTTCTATTAGGGAACTCCGTGGGATTTGCAAGGGTCGGGCAGAAGCATGTTTCTCTCTTATGTGTTTCATCTTGAGCTTGTGTCCATTTTTTTTACTGTTAAACTCATTTGTGTCTATTTTCTATTCGTATGGTTTGAGAAATATGTTCTTAATTATGGTATTATGAGACATATGGATTCATATACTCTATATGGCTGAGACTATATTATCAAGTATGGCATGATTCCTATCTCAAATTCTCAACTCATATCTTATTAGGTCTCGTATGTGTTGGTGGTTATAATTGACATATCCTAGTTTTTGCAAATGTTTCTTTATTTATCTTGTAGAGAAGCTCGTGTACCTATATGTTGTGGTATTCGAATGCAAACTACTTATATGCACACATCTCTAGCGCTTCATTGGAAATCATAGTGTTGTTATCTAACACCAAAAAGGGGAGATTTAAAGAACATTTCCCGGTCATTTATGGTTTTGTGTGTTAGAGAACAACACTAGTGATGATCTAATCAATGGATAATTAATGCAGGTATATAATGTGTTTATAATTGATCATCATCGACCCCTACAAAGAAGATCTCGCTTTTGTTTTGCTAGGAAAATCAAGGATTTTAGAGAGCTCCAGGCCGAATAATCCCCTCCCCCCTTCAAAACGACTAAGGGATTTTCATCGACGAGATGCGCGAGCCCCAGTATAGGGGCATATTATTGGCCGAAAATTTGGGTTTGGACCAGAAATTTTAGAGGGAGGATTGTCCTCCCCAAGATAACTCCAACGGATACATTTCGGGAGGGGATATAAATACCCCTCCCCTTCTTACACCTCCAGTAGCTCGTTCCCCTTTTGAAGAACCCTAATTGCTAAGCCACCAAAATTGCTAGATCTCCTCTTCCAACCATCCAAATCTCTTGATCTTTGGAGAATAGAAGGAGAATACCTTTATCTACATCCTCACCAAAGCGATTTGATTTCCCCCCTCATTCAATTGAGGGCCCCTTGATCAAATGTTTCTTTGGAAACCCTAAGCTTTGATTTCGGTTTAACATGTTTGTATATGTGTTGTGACAGCTTGTCTTGTACTCGGGAGCCTCCAATTCAGTTGTGGGTGTGTGTCCCAAGCTTGTTGTAAAGGTGTTGGTTCCCTCCTTGAAGGGTACTGATAATGGAAAAGTGAATCAGGCCATTTATGGTGTGGTTCACTAGAGAACAGGCTGAGGCCTTTGTGGCATCGTGGTCTTAGTACCTTTCACCCCTTTGAGGCCTTCTAGGCGCCCCACTAGGTCCCGTTGGCTATCGAGTCTTGTCGCCACAATCCGTTGACATCGCGTAGTAGGCGGTACTGTGCGAGCACTCTGGGCGTGGGTTGTACGGTTCGTAGCATAGAAAACAAAAAATTTCCTACGATGGGAACATCTAAGTACCAAGATCTATCTACTAGATACAAGCAATGTGTGGATATACATCCATAGAACACATACCCTCAAAGACCGAATAGAGTTAACGAGGTTGTACTCGTGGATGATGTAGACGAACGCTTGCCGATCTCAAGATCGTGATGAATTCCATCTGGTCCAGCCGGTCCAGCACGATCAAGTCCAGCACCTCAAAGCAGTGGTGCATCCGTGATCACACACACGTACGGGTACCCCAACAACCTCCATGCCCTCGCTCCAGCGAAGCAGCGGAAGCAACTAATCCTTCCAGAAAAAGCCACTGAGAACATGTATCTCGCTGATCCGAGACCATGGGGAAATTCTAAAGGGGGAGAGAGATCCTTCGCGAGGAGGTGTTCTTTGAGAGGATGAGAGGGGGACTTTTATAGGGGAGAGGGGGGCACCCAAGGGGCATGGCGTCCAGCCATGGGGGCTTCCCCCACCTCTCCCACATTAATGTGTGGAGCTCCCACTCAAAATGAAAAGCCTCCACTCCTATAACAGAGCCTCCACTCAAAAATCCACTCACATGCATTAAATTTCCACCAAATTTAATGCAAGCTCTCATTTAAATAAAACTCTTTTATTTATTTATTTAGAATTTTGTTAATTACTTTAATTAACAAACATTCACATAAACCCCTTGCTAGTATTCAATTTCACATGCAGAACCATTTCATCAATTTTAACCGAAACAGTTCCGGTGTCTAGTGAAATAAATTCCTACGCTTTCCTTTCCTTTTTCTGACATATCATTTGCTCTGAATGGTGTTGGTATCCCTTAAGCGTGTCACCCTACGGTTCGCGAATAATGCAGACATGATTGAGACCCCTCTCCGATCAATAATCAGCAGCGGGACCTGGAGATCCGTACCGACTCCCACACATTCAACGATGACTTCTGTGATCGTGTGAACCTTTTATGCTAGTATCTTAATCCCTTTGTTTCACGATATATTACATGTCCGAGATTCGATCATCGGTATCTCCATACCTAGTTTGATCTCGTTATCGACATGCACTCTTTTCTTGTTCCCGTGATATAACATTCTAGTGATCAAATCACTTGCTTGCAAGCTAATCAATGTGATATCACCGAGAGGGCCCAGAGTATATCTATCCGTCATCGGATGAACAAATTCCACTCTTGATCCATGAGTCTCAATATAACACTTTAGTAGTTTTGAAGCCATCTTTATAATCACCCAGTCACGGTGTGACATTTGATGTCAACAAGAAACTCTTCCGGTGTTAGTGTTTGACATGATCTCATGGTCTAAGGATTAAGATCACTTCGTAAGTTGTTATAGCAATATAAACTCAATGACTTTGATCGTAATGATATACTTCGGATGAATGTTCATCACATTATTACACTAATGTTGTGACCTCGTTATTAACAACATCCAATTTCCATGATCAGGAAACTTTGATCATATTGTTAATCAACGAGCTAGTTTATAAGAGAGGCATAACTAGGAACTTCCTTTTTGTTTATTAAACACACATGTATTAACGTTTCTGCATTGATACAATTATAGCATGCAAAATAAACATTTATCATAAATAAGGAATACAATAATAACCACTTTATTATTGCCTCTCGGGCATATTCACTTCATGGGCGATGTGGGCTGTCATGGTCAGCGAGATGGCCATGGTGCACGGTGTTGTCTAGATGTGGGTGATGGCCGATAAAATGGACCATATGGGCACCTAGAGGGGGTGAATAGGTGATACTTGATACGTTGGAAACGTATCTATAATTTGTGATGCTCCATGCTTGTTTAGTATCTACTTTGCTTTACTTGTCTACACTTTGAGGTGCTTTTTACATGTTTTCTGATACTAACCTATTAACAAGTTGCAAAAGTGTCAGATGCTTGTTTTCTGTTGTTTTTGGTTTCAGAAAAGTTAGTAAAGAAATATTCTCGGAATTGGACGGGACGAAGGACAAAGTCAATAACTTTCCGTAGGGAACAAGATCCAGAGGAGAGCCCGAGGGGCCAGATCCCCCCTCCCAGGAGCGGGTTGGCCCTAGACCACGCATGGATTGGGTTTGGCCGCCCTGGCGGCCGCCTTGGTCTCCCCCTTCGCCTATAAGAAGCCCCCGATGAAGAAACTCTCAGGATCCGATTAATATTCCACAAAACCGTCTGTAGCCGCTGCCACCATCGTCCCTAGATTAGGGGGATCTGAAGCTCTTCCCGGCACCCTGCCGGAGGGGAGATCATCCCGGAGGCCTTTTCTCCGGTATGATTTGTGAGTAGTTCCACCTTGGACTATGGGTCCATGTAGTAGCTAGATGGTTGTATCTCCTCCTTTGTGCTTTCATGTATAGATCTTGTGAGCTCCGTTCATGATCAAGATCTAATCTATTTGTAATCATGCATGTTGTGTTTGCGGGGATTCGATGGATATTGAGATTACTATGTTGGTTTAATTAATGGTTTTATCTTTATGATTCTATCATGTCTGTGTTGTTTGTGATCTTGCATGCCCTCCGTTGCTAGTGGTTATCTTGGCCAAGTAGTTGCTAGTGACTCCAAGAGGGAGTATTTATGCTCGATAGTGGGTTCATGTCTCTAGTTTCCAAGGGAAGTGACAATAATCTCTTCGATTGTAGATGTGCTGTTGCTACTAGGGAGAAAACAATGGTCTCTTGTTCATGAAACATGTGGACTGTTTACCTTACTCACTTTGCTTAAAGCAGTTGTCTGTTGCTTGCAACTTAATACTGGAGGGGATTCAGATGATAACCTGAAGGTGGACTTCTAGTCATAGATACTGTTGGATTACGGTCTATGTATATTGTTGTATTGCCCAATCAACCTTATAGGATCTTTCTGGCTAGTAATTGCATTGTTATGCATTGCTCAGTTCCTGTCAATTGCCTCGTTGTAATTTGTTTACCCTTCATGCCATGTTGTTTATCTAAGGAGAGCACCTCTAGTGAACTATGGACCCCGTTCCAATCTTTACCATTGATACATCTTTCACTGTTACTTGTTTACTTGCTGCAAACCATTATCTTTCACACCATACGTTTAATCCTTTGTTACAGCAAACTGGTGAGCTTGACAACCTCACTGATTCGTTGGCACAAGAGTCTTGAGTTTGTGTTGTGCAGGTCTCCACGTTGTTTCCAACACTGTGACGTTCCTTCCTCCTTACGGTTTGATAACCTCGGTTTCTCGAGGAAATCTTGCTGATGTACTCTTCATACCTTGCTCTTGGGGTTTCCAACGAAGCACCCTTACTCCCTGTTGAGTGTAGCATCAATACTCCAAATTTTAATTCTTTTTCAATTTTGGGCTTGACATAGAGGTAAATTCGATGGCTCGAGCACAGCGTCTCCAGTTCTTGCGGACACTTTGAAAGAAGCCATTTCTTGCATGACTTTGTTGGAAGTCATTTTGTGGTAATTGTGTCTACCTTCGAGGCTCTTCAAACCATTAGGCTCAAATGGCATGAGTGCGCTTACATATTTCCCCTTTATCCAAGCGTCATCAACATGGGTTGCCCCATGGTTTCTGAATGTAGTGGCAATTGATTTGAGCCTTCTATACATATCTTCGTGGTCCTCACCATCCATCATATAGAAGCCTTCCGCTTGATTACTTATTGCATCATACATATTCCTTCTCTTGCTTTCATTTTCAATGAACAGTTTGGTGAGGGCATCCCAAGCTTCCTTCGCGGTGCTGAGATGTTCTATATGTAGCATGTCCTTGGGACCCAGACCAAGATGAATCATGTGTAAAGCTGTTGCATTGAGTTGGATATCCACAACTTTTCTTCTTGTCAAGTTGTTTGGATCTCCAACATGAAGACCATTCTCGATGATTTTCCATAACTCAGTGGAGGGTTGGGCGGTACTAAGACCACCACGCCACAATAGACCTCGCCCTGTTCTCCGATGATCTCGCCACCAAAGGCCTGATCCACCTTTCCACTATTGGTACCCTTCGAGACGGGAATCGGTGCCTTTACAACACTAGCGGGGAACACATCCATAACTAAATTGGAGACTCCCGTGATGAAAACAAGCTGTCACAAGAATACGTATTATCAATAAACTGAAATTGAGGTCTAGATATTTGCAAGAAATACTAGATCATGAATCCTCCAAGTGAATGGAGGAGAAGTGAAACGCTTGATTGGTGTTGATGACGATCGAATCCCCCTCCTTCGATTCCCCAAAGATCGGAGCCTTCAGGTGGATGAAGATGGAGATCTCGGTTTGGAACTTGAAGAACAATACTGCAATTTTTCATATAAATCAAGAGATCTGACCGGAGGAGCAATTGGGGTATTTATACCCTGTCAAAACTCGGCCGTTGGAAATTTTGGGACCGGATTATCCGGCCGGGGCAAAACTCCGCCACGGATTCGGATTTTCCGAAGGGAAAACCGCCCCTAATACCGCGTGACGCGCCTTGGCTCCCTTTGCAAAAATTTCAGGGGGGCGGATTAATCTAGCCCCCTTAAGGGACGGATTATCCGGACCGGGCAAAAACTCTGGCCCTAGACGGATAATCTGTGGGAAAGTCCGCCGGCCTCAGTGCTCTAACACACAAAACTCCAAATATCATGAAAGGTTCTTTCAGCCGGCCTCAGTGCTCTAGTGTACATCCGATATGACATAATCATGGACGTCGTGCAACAGATGGGAACCGATCACCCGCAGGAAGAGCCAGCTAGCTAGGAGGCGTTGACTTGCTGCAGGGGGTGCCTGCCTGCCGGACTACTGCACGAGAGCCGGCTAGGGAGCAGCCAGCCATGCTGCAGGGGGTGGCTAGAGGCAGCCGGCCTGCTGCATGTGAGCCGGCTAGGGACATCTTATGAAGCTAGTCGGCCTGGATAATCATCCGGCCTTATCTCTCTCTATAACTCCCTTATGTTGACCTGTTGACTCGATTCCTTGGGACCACCGGGGACCGATCATCCCCACGACAGTAAGGGAGAGACCAATGATGAGAACTCAATGAAAACTCCAAAACATTCTTGCATACAAAAAACTTCTCTATTCCATAGAACTACTAAAATGGCACACAAACAAACTGGTTGAAATAGCGAGGGGCAAATTAGCTAATAGAAGAATTATCAAATGAAGATTTTTTTAGTCTATTGCAAGCAAATAATAGAAGCCCCACTTCCATCAATCTTGTTCTTAAGAACATGCCACTTGTCCTGGCCGTTTACACCACGGATGTTCCAATTAAACACTGACCAAATAAAATGATTATGGAAAGTTTGGGCAGCATTGAGGTAGCAAAATGATGACAAGATCGAGCTAAGTAGATCTCACGACGGAGCTTGTCCTCGGTGAGGTCCTTAGGATCAACTCCACGCCCTTGGACGCCAATCCTCTGCATCGCCGGCTTAGGGGCCAGAGGAAGAGGAACCTTGGACACCTCGCGACGAGAAGGCTGATCCGGCAGCGCCAACTCTACTTAGCAATCTTTATCACTGTGAACACCACAACGTAGGCCACATTCAGAAAGAGGTGCAGAAGTTTTCCCACGCTTAAACTGGAGCAGAAGAACTGGCGTCAGAAGCAGTTGCAATCAGCATATTTGAATCTTGGGCAGTCATCGCTCCGAGGCCCCCTCATTCTCCATTCCATCAGCACCCAAGTCTGAATTGCCCTCTAGATGATAGCTTTCAGCAGAAGACGTGGCCGACAGGTGAGTCACAGAACCACCTGTACCAGCTTCAGAAACACTATCAACGTTCACTGTCATTTGATCTGCAGATAAAACATTCAGAGACTAAAGCATTAATTAGCTGAACTTTCATCAACAATCTCTTGAATGGTGCACGGGTGACTTGGTGTAGGGTTCAGCACGGCAATACTAGCTGACTAACCCCAGAGCCTCTGAACCATCTGAATCAAAAACTGCAGCCAGAGAGTTGAGCGTCTCCCCTTCTCAAGCAGATAATTAAATATTCAGATATCATCGGTCCATCAGTAGATATCATTTCTTCCTCACAATCTATAGTAGCAGTAGAAAAAGGATTGTTCTGGTATAAACTTGTCTGCTCATTAACCAGCCCAAAAGGACGTGAAACAGGGGAAAGCTGGAACCGAAAAGCTCTGATCATCTCCTTATGCTCTGATGAAAGTAAGCTCACTGTCATCATCAGAATAATTATAAGTCAGGTCTGAAGGAGGCGAAACGTCAAGCGGCAAAATATCTTTTTTCCTGAGGATTTTTTTCCAAGCTTATGGCCAAGCCCAAAGAAGGCAAGGCAATTGATATCTTTTCTACACTATCGACATTGTTTTCTCAATCAAAGGAGCCATGCATCGCTCCCATTTATCATTTCACAGTGAAAAATAAAACATTACACATGAAGTACACACAAATCACAAGCCGCCGGCATCCTCCACCTCCAGGCGGGAGGGCGACACAAATAAATATACGCTCGAGCGAGCATAACAAGTTTCAACCGTACAAACACCGGGCATCACGATCCGGCACAGCTGGATACCTGAACCCACCACCGTAGCACGGCACCGTCGCCGGGGAGTAACAGATCACCGGATCAAGGTCCAGCGACGGGTACAGACCGTTGTCCGGTTCTCCCACCGCTGGGTAAATTCCACGGGCCGACAACTCCCTCCTCGATGGTGGGTAGATCGCAGCCGGCTGCACCGGAGTCTCCGTCGGGTAGATGCCACGGGCCGACAACTCCCTCGTCGATGGTGGGTAGAGCGCAGCCGGCTGTACCGGAGTCTCCGGCGGCGTAGAAGAAGCGTAGTAGTACATCGACGGAGGGTAAACTGCGGTTTGCTCCCTCAATGGTGGATAAACTGTGAGCTGCTCTATCGACGGCCAGTCTATCACCGGGTAGATCCCGGACGACGATACTGAGGCAGGAGAGACCGGGGAAGGTGGCGCGAGGGGCTCGCCGTTGCTCGTGCGATCCTCCTCCTGGTGGTGGCCGTCGTCTTGGAATCGGAAGGCATATGAGAAGGAGATGACGCCGTTGTGCTGCCTGGCGTCGGATGACGCGGCGAGCTGGTACGAGACGCGGCGCGTCCTGCCGTCGGCGACGAGGTCGGAGACCGGCACGACGGCCGAGGCGGCGAGCACGTCGCCGAGGACGGCCACCTCCGCCTTGAGCTCGAACCTGACGACAAGGACGCCGCCGTGGTCCTCCTCAGCGCGCGCTGCTTGTTGATCTGACGCTGGCGAGGCCGGGGAGGCGTCGTCGGGGAAGTGGAGCCTCAGGCGCTCGTCCCACTCCGGGTTCTCGCCGCCGGCGCGGTCGGTGGGGGTCTTGACGCGGTGCGGGCGTCGTCGGCCGCAGGCGGACGAGGTGACGCAAACGGACGCGTAGAGGCACGGCGTGTGGAACGGGAGGGAAGATCTGACGCCCCGGCAAGACACCCAGGTGATGTCGATGGCCGCCGGCTTCGGCTCCGGCTCCGGCCGCCGCCGATCCATCTGCATGCAAACTCGCAACAAGCTAGCTGCAGGCGATCGAGGAGTATCTATGTGCGCGCGAACGGACGGTGCGCCAGCCGCCAGCTAGTGAGGAGGCGACGGACGGAGGGGCTGTTAGTTAAGAAGGGTGGTTGCGGGCAGCACGACGCGGTGGCGGGCAGATTCAAGTCTTGGCATTTGATACCGACGGGACACGTTGGACGGGTCTCAATTCTCAACCAACGCCATTAATTTTTGGGTTCGCGTCAGTTGTCACAGACCGGAGGAAGTTGCACGGCGATTTCTTCACGCGCAGCCGGCTAGTTCTCTTCAGAAAGCTACTTCGCGCGTATTCCCCTGCTCGTATTCCAATCTGCACAGAAATTTCGGTGATTGAGAGGGAATAGACTTTTCTCTGGTGTGTGCGTGGACCAAAAAAAAAACGAAATCATCCCTTGCTAGTGGGGAATAAACATGAAAAATAAAAGGATCGTGCTACCGCCCCAGGAATGGAAACTTTTCATTCCCAGTCCCCAATCGTGTGGTCGAACCAGATCAACGGCCCAGATCTCTTCCTTATGTCATTTTTTTAACAGATCTCCCTTATGTCTTTCTTCCTGTTTTTGCTATAATTGTTCCACTTTTGCTATAAATAGTCATATTTTTGCTATATGTAGCAAAAAACGGTTCGTTTAGGAGATAAAATTAAAAGACATATCATGCCGGAGACCTCGCCGAACAATTTGTAGCAAAAGATGTGTTCTAATGTAGCAAAACCTGACTTCGCCGGAGATTTTTGCTAGGGGACCTCGCCAGAGACATTGTAGCAGAAACTTTGCACTATTATAGCAAAAGTAGAAAAGAGATGTAGCAAAAAGGTTCAACATATTTAGCAAAAAAAGACTTCGTCGGACACATATCGTCGGAGACTTTCACTAGGTAGCAACCCCAACACCCACTTGTAGCACTGTGGCAGACCACTTGTAGCACCTCCGCCAACCACATGTAGCACCATCGTCAACTGCATGTAGCAAATATCGACGATTTACGTAGGAGCATCGGTGGCCTTACCACTAGTAGAAAAACTCGGCGCCTCTTGTAGCACTGTCGCCGATCACATGTAGCACCGTCATCGATTGCATGTAGCAAATCTTGACGAGGCCGGAGGATGAGGAGCCCGAGTTCATGTAGGCACAGAGGAGGGCGATGGCCCGCTTGCCGGCGGAGAGTCGATGAGGGGACGTGGCGGCGAGCGCTTCATCCACAGGCGGCATGGAGGTGGGTGGCGTGAGATGCTGACAGCGATGCGATCGACCTACTAGCCGCCTGGCGCGACCGCTTGAGGGGCGTGGCTGCTGGGGGGGCAGGCGGCGCTGCGTAGGAGCAGCAGTTCTCCAGTGGTTACACGTAGGAAACGGGGCGGCGACAATTCTCCGGCGGCTGCACATAGGAAACAGGGCGCGGCAGCAGTTCACGTGGAGGGTGGGAGCGGCAGTTTGAAAAGAGATAAGGAAAGGAAAAAGAAAAATATCGGGGTGGGTCCACGCGTAACTGGACGAGCAAGCCCGGAGAATTGGTATGTTTAATTTTTCAGAGGATCTGTATCATTTTCCAAAATAAAATGTCTTTATTAGTTTGCCCCTTTATATATTGAAAAATCACACCAAGCTACTAGAGTTTGCGATCGTTATAGCATAAACAATTCAATTTAATTAACTTATAAGCTGGAAAGTTTAAATTAGATGAAGACGACGACTTAGAGCCGTATGATATTCTTGAAGCGGTATCTTGCATAGTTGCTCGTTGGATCTTTCTCTATCATGTCCTTACTTATTTGATCTGGTAGTGTCTTTTGTTCTTGTTAGGAATGTATTCAGATTTCTGCGCCACAATATATAATCGTATACAGTGTAAATATGCAGAAAGCCCCCTAACATATGGGGAAAATACAATATTTATAATATATAAATATATACATCTAACAGTTTTGAATGTGAATTTTAATAAATTCTAGATTTTGTTCAGTAAGCTGTAAAAAAAAAGTAGTGACCTTAATTCATAGCAGCAATGACTTGTTGAAAGGATCGATACGGCCTGACTAAGGGGGAGAGGTGAATAGGCGGCTACCAATTTTTAAATTTATTTTTCAACTTCTTAGGCTTAAAAGGAAAGTAGATTGTCTAGATATGCAACTAGGTGACAATCCCTATGGCAAATAAAATATACAAGTAAGCACGAATTAATTGCAAGAAGTCAAGGTAATGAATGAGATAACTAAAGAGTAAATGCGGATATGTAATTCTCGTAGTTTTTTATTTTGAGGGAAGTACATCTACGTTGGAGGGTGTGACGCCACAAAGGCTACAGACGCCATAAAGATCTCACCCTATTCTTCTATGAGCACGCCACCGAGGCATACTCACGATTCACTATGTTGTGTCCTTGAAGGTGACAACCAAAATCTTTACAAACAAGGTTGGGACAATCTTCATAACTCAATTTAAGGTTCCCAACACGACCACAAGGCTTCCCAAGCTAATGCCCGAGATCCGAGGATGACCACTTCTGTCTAGGGTTCCAAAGAACCAAACAGTAACAAGATTCACAGGGAAAAACAAGGGGTAAGCAAATTTTCTTTGGTGAAGGTGTAGATCTAGGCCATCTCTTCCAATCTTCAAAAGATCAAGCGGTTTAGATGGCTAGGGAGAGAGATTTAGGCAGTATGAGCTCTTGTTTTAATGGAAGAGAGAGGGAGTGAGTGGTAGGTGGGAAGGAGAAAGAATAGCCCTTTAAATAGGGGGCTCTATATAGTCATCCCATGATCCACTGGTACTACTAATAGATGGGCGGTAGTACCTCCTAGCACAGTACCAACAAATCTGAAGTCATGCTAGTATGTTGATAGAATAGGCAAGTAGTACTGCCTGTGCTGGGCCCATACTTCTGGTCGATACTACCGGCTCACTACCGGGGCAAGTTCCCACAAAATGATGAAACCCTTGGTAGGGATACATAATGGTTTCACCCCTTTATCGGTTGTAACGGTACAAGGATAGAACAAGAGCCGATAAAAAAGCTGAAGAAACAAGATTGGAAGGTACTATCGTCTTGATGACGACGACTCCGAGCCATATGATCTTTTTGAAGCTGTTGGGCCACGCAGAGATAAAACAAAACTTTTTCCTCTAACATGGTGATCCCAAGATCTAGTTGAGATAGAAGGCCACGAGGTTTACCACTAGACGCGCAGTTGCGAATTACTAATGAAGCGCGTCAGTTGATGCAGTGCAGTCCTCACGATCCGATCGTCCTGGTGCTGACCGTACAGCACCTCTGTTGGTATCCACACGTACAAGGAGGAGCACCGGCGGCGAACTCCTAGGTTCGTATCGACGGTAGGACTGCTGTGGAGCTAGGGTTTCCAACACATGGAATGACCTAACCAAACAACGATTAACCTTTCTGGTTACGGTGCTCCACTATATATAGGGAGTGAACGTGGGCTCTGCTCGCGTGGCCCATTCACTAAAGCCCATATAACACTAGTCACCGTGAGTCCAACTCACTAACTCAGTCCAAATCAGGCTCGGTCCAACCCAACCAGATTTCCAGTTCAGATCTAATCCGAACTTGCTCCCGCTCTTAAGTGTGTGACCCCGCAGGCTCATGGCTACTCGGACACGATTGGAGTCCGACTCACAATCGATTAGTCGGCAGCGTCTCCTAGCAGAACGTGCCGACTCCCAAGTACCAAAGAGTCATGATGACTTTCCTTTCCAATGCGACTTACGTCTGAGTCCTTTTTGCCTCACGATATACCTTGTCAGACTATAGGCGAATAATTGTCATCCCTTAAATAGTTCGACTCTCTTCTCGATCCGAGATAAGTGATTCACCCGACTAACTCTTAGTCGACCACCTCGGTTAACACTTAACCGAGTCGTGCATGGCCATGCTTTCCGAATCATATCTTCTGTGAGGGCTCAAAGAATATCTCTCCGAGTGGAGGGGCAAAATCCCATCTTGGTTATTCACATCACGCAGCTTGATTCTCAGTCGACCCGAACTCTGCCTTTATAGCTGCCCAGTTACGGATCAGCGTTTGACAGAACCTAAGTCGGTGATCCTCAACTCAGACTATGCAACAACCTCGGGTCTAAGGATTACATTGATTGAGATATACAAATGACTACTTGTTCGTTATACCTCAATATGGGTCAATCCGACTCGCTAAACTCTTTAGCCGAATCTGTGTAAGTCGGAATGGCATCTCCATGCCCATGACAAGTGGAACCGAGTCATCAAGCCGGCTTTCACATTGGTCTAAGTTGTGTGTCTAGTACAACCTCGATGACCAAGGATATTTATTACAAACAACATGAATGCATAGTTTCACAACCGAATCACATATTCAATGATACACATCAGATGTTTATACAAGGACAACTTTATATCTTTATGAATACAATGGGAAATCTCATCATACATGATTGCCTCTAGGGAATATTCCCAACAGTCTCCCACTTGCACTAGGGTCAATCTTCCGACATCACATGTCTAAGCATCTAATGCCCATGGCTCTCAGGTGCGCCTCATGCTTCGGCTGGGGTAACGGATTTGTCAACGGATCCGCAATATTTGCATCCGTGTGTACCTTGCATAACTTGATATCACCCTGATCCACGAACTGGCGAATCAGATGGTACCGCATGAGTATGTGCTTGTTCTTCTAGTGTTGTCTAGGTTCCTTGGCTTGTGCAATAGAACCATTGTTGTCACAATACACATCTAACGGATTGGACGAGCCCTGAACCACACCAAGATCCATGAGGAAATTCCTCATCCAAACAGCTTCCTTTGCTGCCTCCGAGACGGCAATATACTCAGCCTCTGTTGTAGATGCAGACACAGTCTCTTGCTTGGAACTCTTCCAGCTCACAGCACCTCTGTTTATAATAAACACGTATCCGGATTGTGAACGAGAATCATCAGAGTCGGTAAGATAACTCGCATCCGTGTAACCCTTTACACTGAGTTCATCTTCACCACCATAAACCAAAAACATATCCTTAGTCCTTTTCGAGTACTTCAGGATATTTTTAGCCGTTGTCTAGTGGATCTCTCCAGGATCAGCCTGGTATCTGCTCACAACACTTAGAGCATAGGAAACATCCGGCCTAGTACAAATCATGGCGTACATGATGGATCCATTCGAAGCATACGGAATCGCACTCATCGACTTCTCATCAGTTGTCGAAGGACACTGAGTCTTGCTAAGTTTTACACCATGGGACATCGGTAAGAACCCCTTCTTAGACGATTCCATGTTGAACTTCTTCAACACTTTGTCCAAATAAGTACTCTGACTCAATCCAATGAGCCTCCTTGATCTATCTCTATAGATCCGGATTCCGTGGATGTATGTTGCCTCACCCAAGTCTTTCATTGAGAAACTCCTTTCCAATGATTCCTTGGTTTCTTGCAACATCTGGAAATCATTTCCAATTAGTAATATTTCATCCACATATAAGATTAGAAATTTTACTTTGCTCCCACTAAACTTTTTCTATAAACAAGAATCATGATCACTCTTGATGAAGCCAAACGATTTGACTACCTCATCAAAGCGAATATTCCAACTCCGAGATGCTTGCTTCAACCCATAAATGGATTTCTGAAGTTTTCACACCCTTGTCAGCATTAGCCGGATCGACAAAACTCTCGGGCTGTATCATATACACGTCCTCGGTTAAATTTCTGTTAAGGAAAGCCGTTTTGACATCCATCTGCTATATCTCATAGTCGAAATAGGCTGCTATAGCTAACATGATCCAAACTGATTTAAGCATCGCTACGGGCGAGAAAGTCTCGTAGTAATCAACTCCTTGAACCTGTCGGAACCCCTTCGCGACACGGCGTGCTTTATAGACGGAAACATTTCCATCCATATCAGTTTTCTTCTTAAAGACCCACTTGCACTTGGCGGGTCTTGCACCGCCTGGCAGATCAAACAAGTTTCAAACTTGATTTTCATCCATGGACTTTAACTCGGATCTCATGGCTCCAAGCCATGACTCGGAATCAGATCCCACCATCGCTTTCGAATAATTTGCCTGCTCATCACTGTCTAACAGTAACACATCACGAACACTTCGTAATCTAGCCGATCTTCGTAGTACAGGTGCTGCTTCTGGCTCAGCTACCACGACCGGCTCAACCTCCAAGTTTTTTGTCGACTCGCTACTAGCCGGTTCCTCTCGAATTTCTTCGAGCTGCACCGTGCTCCCACTTACTCCCCGACTGAGAAACTCTTTCTCAAGCAAGACACCATTCCGAGCGACAAACACTTTCCCTCTTCTCGGTTATAGAAGTAGTAACCAAGGGTTCCCTCGGATACCCCACGAAGATAAACTTATCCGACTTGGCCGTAAGCTTGTCCGACTGAAGTCGCTTGACAAATGCTTCACAACCCCAAATCTTAAGAAAAGACAAACTCGGCTTTTTGCCTGTCCACATCTCATGCGGTGTCTTCTCTACCGATTTTGATGGTACTATGTTTAGTGTGAACGCCGTTGTTTCTAGACAATAACCCCAAAATTATAAAGGCAGATCTGTCTGACTCATCATTGATCGTACCATGTCCAACAAGGTTCGATTCCGCCTTTCCGAAACACCGTTCCTTTGCGGCGTTCCTGGCGTAGTAAGTTGAGGAACTATTCCACAACTTTTCTGATGGTCATCAAACTCATGGCTCATGTACTCGCCTCCTCAGTCCGACCGAAAAAACTTTATTTTCTTGCCGAGTTGATTATGTGCTTCATTCTGGAATTCTTTAAACTTTTCAAAGGCTTCGGACTTATGTTTCATCAAGTAGATATATCCATACCTACTCAAATCATCAGTGAAGGTAATGAAGTACTCATAACCACCTCTGGCTGTCGTGCTCATTGGTCCACATACATCACTATGTACTAATCCCAACAAGTCAGACGCCCTTTCGCAACTCTTTGCAAAAGGTGTCTTGGTCATTTTGCTGAGTAGGAAAGATTCGCATGTCTCGAACGACTCCAAGTCAAACAAAGTTAGGAGCCCATCATCATGGAAATTCTTCATGCGTCTCCAACTTATATGACCAAGCCGACAGTGCCAAAAGTAAGTCATATTCAGATCATTTGGTTTCAACCTTTTAACATTTATGTTATAAACCGACTCACCATCAAGATTCAAAATAAATAACCTGTCCTGGATGGGTGCAAAGTCGTGAAACATATCATTCAAATACAAAGAACAACCATTATTCTTGATATTCGACTCATAACCTTGCCTTATCAAAAATGAAGCAGAAATAATGTTTCGACTGAGCACTGGAACATAATAACAATTATTCAGTTCCATAATGAATCCGGAAGGTAAATGAAGTTGCATCGTGCCGACTTCCAACGCAGCAACTCTTGCTTTGTTGTCGACTCGAATATCAGCCTCGCCTCTTGCTACGCTCCTAGTTCTTACCAGTCCCTGCAACGAGTTGCAGATGTGAATAACTGATTCGGTGTCATATACCCA
Source organism: Avena longiglumis (assembly GCA_030063025.1). NCBI lineage: Eukaryota > Viridiplantae > Streptophyta > Magnoliopsida > Poales > Poaceae > Avena > Avena longiglumis. The sequence goes on from CP125974.1 coordinate 11,324,280, forward strand.
AGAACTATTAGGTGCATCAGCAAGATATATGTCTATAACATTGCAAACAAGTGTACCTGAGTCGGAAGTCATACCTCCACTCTTGGCTTTGTCGGCCAAGTACTTGTTGCAGTTCCTCTTCCAGTGGCCATCCGCCTTGCAGTAGAAGCAAGTGGATCCGGCTGAAGGAGATGGCTTAGTCCCTGAGGAAGCGCTTGGGACCGGGTCCTGATCCTTCTTTCCCTGCTGACTTAGCCTTCTTTTTAGTCCAAGAACTCTTCTTGAACTTAGCCTTGTTCTGCACCATCAACACTTGGCTGGCGCCCTTCTTGAGATCCGTCTCTGCCTGCTTGAGCATCCCATGCAATTCAGTGAGCTTCTTATCCATACCATGCATGTGGTAGTTCGAAATGAACTGCCCATATGCACTAGGAAGAGAGTTCAGAATTATATCCATACGAACTCTTCGCTAATGGGGTAGCCAAGCCTCTCCAGAGACTGCACGTAACCAACCATTTTGATCACATGCGGACTCAGTGGATCACCATCCTTAAGCTTGCAACTCAGCAAAGCCTGAGAGACTTGATACCTCTCAGTATTCGCCTGAGCCTGGAACATACTTTTGAGGCTTTCGATCATATCGTAGGCCTCAACATTCTCGAACTTCTTTTGCAAGTCCGGTTCCATGTGAGCAAGCATAAGACAGCTAATATCCGTGGACTCATCATTAGCCCGACGGTAGGCATTGGTGGCAGCGACAGTCGCATTCTCATTCGGCTCATCTAGAAGTGGGTTGTCTAGGACATGGTCCTTCTTTTCTTGTTTGAGAACAATTCTCAGATTTCGATACCAGTTGGTAAAATTAGTGTCGTTCAGTTTATCTTTCTCAAGAATGGTTCTCAACGCAAAACCGGATATCTGAGAGTGACTGCTACTTGGTGCCATGATCTACAACAGAAATATGCAAAACACTTAAGACATGTATTCATAGGAGAGCAAGCATATTAAACATTTTAATATTTTATGCTCCCACTAGAACCAACACCCCTCCGATGGTTACTTAGTGATTCAGGACCCTAAATAAGCAAGTCGGCTAGTGAGATTTAGCATCACCGCTAGCCGCCAAGTGATCTAGGTAGACAACTCCTTGTCAATCGTATCTCATACGACTCCAGTTGGACGGGTGGCATCACATGCCCCGGCTCCCATCCGACCTTTCCCCGAGCCCCACAACCATTGTGATAGACCCGTCTAGCTTACCGAGTGTTTCTGCAGTAAGAGTCCAACTCGAACCCACCTAGTCGGAAAGAATTGGCAACACCTCAATTTTATGAGCCCACTACCAAAAATGTCCGACTTGTGATGGTGCAAACACTGGCGGGAAAACCGACTAGACCTTCTTTGAGGGATTAAATTTTACCGACTATCTAATAGAGGTAAAACAGAGACATAACAATAACACAAAATAAAACATTTATAATGTGAAATGGTATGGCCCTCTTCATGGCGATCTCCATATCCACAAAGCCTGTAATCCGACTCATGCCAACTCTTGTCACTTGCCGTCTTACTCCATGTCGCCGACATGTACATCGCCTTGCATGTCATCCGGATTCTCCAAACGGCTACACTAGCTTAGTAAAGTAAATTACATAGATAATCCGACACGCAGGTCGTTATACAATAAAATGACAGCACCTAGGCTCCAGCCGGCTGACAAAAACCGTGATTCGCAGATCACGTAAGGATTACACACATACATCACATGCACATGAACCATACCATTCACAACTTCCTGCAAAAACAAGTTATGCATAGATACAATATCTACCGACGCTGTGAAACTTGCAATGACATCTAAGGCGCTACGACAGGGCGAAGACGGCGGTCTCTCTAGTCGGATATCGGGCGGGGATCGAAGGGTCAGCGCCCCTCGCGGGTGCGGGCAGCGCCCGACGATTTTTCCGAAAATGTAGATCTCATCTACAATCCGGACATGGATTCCGACCATTGTTCCGATTCGATCAAACTTTTTGATCTTCGATCACCGCCTATGGATTTACGTGTCACAGTCTACCCCGATGGCGGAAGCTGACCGGTAGGGTTATGTCGTTCCACGACCTCAGCAGTATGATCACGGAAATCAGATCTACCATTCCCCGAGTAGAGTTGATCCAATCAACCTCGTACAAAACCGATCTATCTCATAGATTGACCACCAAAACAGCACATAGATCTCATCTACAGCCAACCGCATATCACATATGCGAGATCTTGAGCCTAAAACCAGAAGCTATCGCTCTGATACCACTGTTGGGCCACGCAGAGATAAAACAAAACTTTTTCCTCTAACGTGGTGATCCCAAGATCTAACTGAGGTAGAAGGCCACGAGGCTTACCAATAGACGCGCAGTTGCGGATTACTAATGAAGCGCGTCAGTTGATGCAGTGCAGTCCTCACGATCCGATCGTCCTGGTGCTGATCGTACAACACCTCTGTTGGTATCCACACGTATAAGGAGGAGCACCGGCGACGAACTACTAGATTCGTATCGACGGTAGGACTGTTGTGGAGCTAGGGTTTCCAACACATGGAATGACCTAACCGAACGACGATTAACCTTTCTGGGTTACGGTGCTCCACTATATATAGGAAGTGAATGTGGGCTCTGCTCGCGCGGCCCATTCAGTAAATCCCATATAACACTAATCACCGTGAGTCCAACTCACTAACTCAGTCCAAATCAGGCTCGGGTCCAACCCAACCAGATTTCCAGTTTAGATCCAATCCGAACTTGCTCCCACTCTTAAGTGTGTGACCCCGCAGGCTCATGGCTACTCGGGCACAATTGGAGTCCGACTTACAATCGATCAGTCGGCAGCGGCTCCTAGCAGAACATGCCGACTCCCAAGTACCAAAGATTCATGACGACTTGCCTTTCCAATGCGACTTACGCCGAGTCCCTTTTGCCTCACGATATACCTTGTCAGACTATAGACGAATAATTTTCATCCCTTGAATAGTCCGACTCTCTTCTCGATCCGAGATAAGTGATTCATCCGACTAACTCTTAGTCGACCGCCTCGGTTAACACTTAACCGAGCCGTCCATGGCCATGCTTTCCGAATCATATCTTCCGAGAGGGCCCAGAGAATATCTCTCCGAGTGGAGGGGCAAAATCTCATCTTGGTTATTCACATCACGCAGCTTGATTCTTAGTCGACCCGAACTCGCTTTATAAGCGCTTTACATGATCAGCGTTGATGTAATCTAAGTCGGTGATCCTCAACTCGGACTATGCAACAACCTCAGGTCTAAGGATTACATTGATTGATATATACAAATGACTACTTGTTCGTTGTACCTCAATATGGGTCAATCCGACTCGCTAAACTCTTTAGTCGAATCTCTGTAAGCCGGAATGGCATCTCCATGCCCATGACAAGTGGAACCGAGTCAGCAAGCCGGCTTTCATATTGGTCTAAGTTGTGTGTCCAGTACAACCTCGATGACCAAGGATATTTAGTACAAACAACATGAATGCATAGTTCCACAACCGAATCATATATTCAATGATACACATCAGATGTTTATACAAGGACAACTTTATATCTTTATGAATACAATGGTAAATCTCATCATACATGATTGCCTCTAGGGCATATTCCCAACAGAAGCGGTATCTTGCATAGTTGGTCGTTAGATCTTAGCGATGATCTTTCTCTATTATGTCCTTATTTGATTTGGTAGTGACTTTTGTTCTGAATATGAATTTTAGTAAATTCTAGATTTTGTTTCAGTAAGTTGTAAAAGAATAGTGACTTAATTCATTGCAGTAGTGACTTGCTAAAAGGATCAACACAACATAAATAACAGGGAGTGTGGTGAATAGGTGACTACCAATTTTAAATTTATTTTTCAATTTAGGCTTAAAAACAAAGTAGATTATCTAGATATGCAACTAGGTGACAATCCTCTATGGAATTTTTTTTTGGAAAGAAGCATATATTAATATCAGAGGATACCAATTACACCCAGCCTCTACAACAACGCATTACCCTAGCGGCCATACAGATGCACACAACCTTAAAAGAAAGAAAAATTACACAAAAGAAAAGTCCCGCTACAATGACTCATTTATTGAAACAACAGTACTACCACCATCAAGATAGAACCAGAAGTGCAGCTTCTCCAAAAACGACGCCTCCAAGAAAGGAATAGTGTACAAACACCGTCATCACCTGATCAAAGATCTAGGTTTTTACCCTGAAGAAAATCCACGCTCTCAAAGCAACACCTTCAACAAGGTCATTGCTAGACACAACCAATTAAGACCAGACCCTGGGTTTTCACCCTGAAAGGTAGGACCATGGACCTCTTATGTGCAGTCGCCCACACTTGCATGTCACTGCTACAATTCACAAGTCACCTAGTCAATTTCCCATCACCTCCCAAACTCGATCCAGCATTGTCAGTCATCAGATCTCGGTCTCCATGACTTTCTCCGTCAGTACCATGGAACGAGAACATGCCCCATGATAATAATAGCCAACGGAGCTTCAAAGCACACCCTCTGAAACCAAATGGTCAGAGTAAAATATGAGTGTGCACAACCAAATCAAATCCGATCTAGCAAACTCACGGCATAAGCGCACTATGAAGTTCATCGGTGGAGCTTTTTGGAACACAACAGACCAACATCCGGAAGATCTTCGTCTTGGCTTGAGAGGGATCAAGGACCACCTCCTTTATTGAAGCCGAGCTAGTGCCCCCCACGCCACCCGCCGAAAACTAGCAGGATCCGCCACACGACGGCAAGATCACCCGGCCGACCACTCTGACGAAGAAGAAGGCCACCACCACCATCATACCTAGGGTTGCTGCCCCAGGCGTCCCCGTGATGCGTGGGAGGCCCCGAGAACTCATGCCATCGTCGAATAAAGGAGATGCATATGGCATAGAGATCAAGCCCATTCGAACCCATCTAGGCCCAGAACAAGCCTGTCACATACCATCCGTCGATTCGACGCATCCATGGGTCGCCTCCCATTCTTGCGCCATCGACCGCCGGGCAGACCTCGACAACGCTACGCAGTCACCTCTACCGTGGATGGCCAAGGAGAGTTGTCGCCCTGCCACGTGACCCGCCGCCGCCGGATGCGGCCGAGGTGAGCCGCCGCCGCGCCACACGGGCTTTGCCCGGCGACAGCGGCGGGAGAGGAGGCTGGGTGGGGGAGGAGGGGTGGCAGCTGGGTGGGGGAGGAGGGGTCGGGGATCTCTATGGCAATATACAAGTAAGCAAGTAAGCACAAAGTAATTGCAAGAAGTAAAGGTAAGAAACGAGATAACTCGAGAGTAAACACAAAGATGTAATTCTCGTAGTTTTTTTCTTTTGAGGGAAGTACGTTTATGTCAGAGGACTATGACGACACAAAGGCCACAAACTTCATAAAGATCGCACCCTATTCTCGTGTGAGCGCACCACCAAGGCGAGCTCACGATCCACTATGTTGTTGTGTCTCTTATTTAAAAGTATAGGAGGTTGGAGGCCCTTCTTATTTTCTAGAAATAGTGACGCACATCCTTATCTCGGGGCACATCATTGTTAACTTTAATGACCATACTATCTTCAAAGACAAAGTTTTCAATCCACTTAAACCATTTGAAAGAAAACCCCTTCAATCTTACCTTTTCATATGCTTTCTCGAAATTAATTTTGAGAATAGCCCCGTTTAGTTTTCACGGTGCATCTCATAAATATCTCACGACTCGTTATCCCAATCAATATGTTTTTTTCATGTGTTGTGCATTACATTTATTTCATTTTTTGCATTTGTTATATTATGGTCATTACTGTTTTTTCTCCAAGGTATTTTCTTAAGTTTATGATATAATCAGTTCCATACATTTTATTTTTCCTCCAAGATCATCTACTTTATTGGTTAAAATATTTCCTTTTTTTGAGAAACACAGTACAAACGCAGACGCACACAATGCGTACATACATTCACCCATATAAACACACGCACTACCCCTATGAGCACCTCCGAGAGACTGAGCCGGCGGGTCTTGAGATTGAAGAAGTCACCGCAGACGCCTCGCTATCGACGGGTCGACTCCTACTGAAAAAATATTCCGCCTATATGAAACACCAAAACGTCAAACCTGAGATTTGAACTCTAGTGAGCTGGGGGTACCACCGTCCTCCTAACCATCCAACCACGGGTTGATTCTCAAAATATTTCCTTTTTGTCATGTATAGATGACAAAAAAGAGAGATTAATGTTGTTTTTTCTACCATTTTAGACGCTCATGGTTTACATGGAAGATTCTGGTGAATCTACGTGGTGCAATACTAGCTAACCAATCACAACCGGAGGACATGGGAAAAGATTCTGACAACTCATAGGGGCATGTTATGCTAACTAACTTGTAAGTTGTAACCGATACTGGTTTTTATTGGTTTGTTACAGTCGTTGACCTGAGAGTTGAGAATCCAGAGAACGCCTATACATGTTCGTACATCTTGTCGATGGGCCGGGATGGACATTAGACTCAAAGGTCAACTCGCTAGTTTGAAAGCTACATAGCGGGCTGGGATGTCGCCCTTGTGGAAGGTCGTCCTCTCCCTGACACTGTTTGCCGCATGGCGGTCGCAGGTCGAGTTCAGATCAATGACCTCGCGGCGCCCGCTTGACTGCGCCCAACGCTGCCCTTGCAGCGGCGAGAGCTACCTCCACCACCACTACCCATACAGCCACGCGCAAGCACCCGCCGCCATGCACGCCAAGGCGGGACACTTCGCCGAGGCGCCTCCAGGTGGTGACATAATGACAGGCAGCGACGGCAAGGCGTCGAGCCAGCTGCTTCTCGCCAGGGAGGCCGGCGTCCGGGCGGCAGCCGGCAGGGGACGCAACTTCATCGTCTCGCCGCTGTCCATCCACGCTGCGCTCGCGCTGGTGGCCGCCGGCGCCCGGGGCGAAACGCTTCAGGAGCTCCTGGGCTTCCTCGGGGCAGCGTCGCTCGACGAGCTGCACGGCGCCCCCGGCGATGGAGCTGGTAGGCAAGCTCGACGGGCTTGTTAGGATTAAGCACTCCGGCTGTCCGGCACCGGCACGGCGTCGCGTATACGAGTTGTATACGAGCAGTGGAGTAGTACACCTAGGTGCTGTCCGGTTCAAATTTGGTTGCATCATATCGAGTAGTACTAGGAGTTGGATACCGATTGGGACTGCTAGCTAGCTAGCTTGGTACTACTTATACGCGTGTGACCGTGCTTGTACCAGATCAGATCGTGTGAGGTTGAAGCAATACAAGAAACAAAAAGGCACGAGACGAGCCTTTGGCAAACAAGTCTATTTGCGTGTGCGTGCGTGAGTGTACTAGTTAGATCAAAAGAATCGATCGTGGCAAGCGTGCATCTAGGAGGAAGTTATCGGATACGTGCGTGTCGTCTCGTCGGAATTTCCTCGTCGGTGTCGTCGGAAAGTACTCGGCGGCAGGGGCTGTGCTAACAATTGGTATCAGAGCCTCGTGGAGTATCTCCTAGTAACGGGAGGTCATGGCGAAGGAGGTGGGAGTATTGCAGTGCGGCTCAGTGCGCGGTGTCGATGCGATATCCGCGTACAGCCGCGACAACTACGATGCAGGCGGTCTAGATGGAGTGGGCGTTAGAAGGCGCGGACTGGGAGGTCGATCCGGCGGCGAGTTCAAGAAGGCGCGTTGAAGTACCACCTAGACCGACTAGCACTCACGGCCATCGCTTGGTGGTGCCAGCGGATCGATGCAACACCGATCTCGAAGAAATCTGCAAAGGAGGTGTGAGATACGCTCAAGACGCTAAATCTTGGGCGCAGCGCGTCCGTGAGGCGACCCTCGGACCTTGCGGAAGAAATGCGAGAATCGGAGATGGGAGAAGATGAGGCGCTAGATGCCTTTGCTTCAAGGGTCGCTACACGGTCAATGGGATTCGCGGACTCGGAGAAGCTGGATGAGATCTCTATTGTGAGGCGTTTCCTCCGTGGCGCCGCGCGTTACTCACTGTTGTCTCGGCGATCGAGCAATGCGTTGATCTCAAGACTCTCACGATGGATGATCTAGTTGGACGGTTCAAAGGCGCACGAGCGGATGAAGATCACCTATGGCGACGCGAAAGTGGATGAGCATCTCATGCTTATGGCTCGGCGTTGTTCGCCAAGGAGAAGAAGGCGATAAAGCATCTGGCAGAAGTGATAGAAGATTCGCCCAATGAAAAAGTATATCGCAGGGAGGACGAGGCGAGGCCCGCCCATGGAGGAAGTTTGACATCAAGAAAGTAAGATGTCATAAGTGCGGCGAGCTCGGTCACTTCAAGAAGGATTGCAAGAAATCGTCGAAGGAGGGCTCTCATCGCCGGAAGGAGATGATGATGGACCGATGATCTTGATGCTCGAAATGGCGAGCTGAAGGATGAGGAGGATCCTCCATCACGGTACGGAGATTGTGGCGCAAGTGGATCACGATCTACCGTGTGTGGATCACGAGCAGCGGAGTGTCCGGTTTCTATGTGAAGCCACGTTTGAGGCGAGTGAAGCTTGAATCTGATCATGGCGGTCTGCGTTGAAATTTCGCACCAACTCCGTCCGGCAATAAGTTCTTCATGCTTGCGGTGGATGATCATAGTAAATACATGTGGATTGTGTTGCTGAAAAGTAAGTATCAAGCACAACAAGCATTCGAGAAGATCAAGGAAGCCGGAGAGTTTAAGGTGGAGGCGAAGATAAGAGCTCTACGCATTGATCAGGAAGGCGAGCTGCATCAAACCGTGTTGACCATGGCACGGAGGATGATGAAGAGTAAAGGTTTGCCAGGAAACTTTTGGGGTGAGGCCGTCAATACGGCTGTGTATTTGCTGAATATGGAACCAACTGAGAGTGGAGTTGGTATGACTCCGTATGAAGCATGGTATGGACGGAAGCCCTCTGTTGATCATCTTCGTACTTTTGGATGTGTGGCGCGTAAGGTGAATCAGAGTACTCCAATGATCATGACAGGCTATGAAGGCTCGAAGGGATACCGTTTGTGCAATCCTTATACCAATAAGGTGGTTTTCACGGACGACGTAGTCTTTGAGGAAGAGAAATCATGGAATTGGGGCTCCAAGGAACCGGAATATTCATCTTTTCACATCACATGGGATCTTGAGTATGAAGAAAATATGGATCAACCAAGCTTATCTTTATCAGCAAATTCAGACCCAGAAGAGATTAAAGGCCTAGGGGGTGCTCCAGGCGTGGACACTAGGCCAGAAGCACTAGGGATACTCCCAGAAGGAAAAGTGTCCGGAGAAAAGGCTAGTCTGTGGTCGGAAAAACAGAGCTAGAAGGTGTTGTGTTTAGCTCATCATCCGCTAATCTGAGGTGATGATCCACGTGAAGAGCTTGGGGCAAAGGGTGTCCAGTGAAAGGGCCATGTGATATGGTGGTGAGTCAAGAAATTGGCTTAGAAATAGGCATGCAGGATACGCTGCATGTAGAGCCGTTAACCGTGGAGCTCTACGTGGAGGCACACAAGGTTCGAAGAAACAAAGCGTTGTCGGACGCAGAAGAGTATGTCGCAGAGCCTCCGCCTTTGGAGATGAGGCGACTACGACCGATGCAAGCACGCATGCGAGACGTCTGGACTACTATCCGAAGAAAGAATTTTGGATGAAATTATCTGGTGAAGATGGAGTACGAGAATCAATGTTTGCTCATCAAGGAACCGGTGAGGCGAAGGCACATTCATGGACAATATCGACAAGGAGGACGCGGAAAAGAAGGACGCAGACGAGAAGGGTCGATGTGAAACCATGGAGAAGCCGGCGAAAGCAATGTCGGTGACATGGGTGCCAAGGAAGGGGATGGCGAAAGTAATGCCAAGGAAGACGTCGGCGAGGAGCAACGGCGCATTTGGGCCCCGGTCGAAGGCGAAGAGAGCGTCGTGCTTAGGGGTGATTAGGATTAAGCACTCCGGCTGTCCGGCACCGCCAGGCGTCGGCGTATCTGAGTTGTATCTGACGATGGAGTAGTACACCTAGGTGCTGTTCGGTTCAAACTTGGTTGCACCATATCGAGTAGTACTAGGAGTTGGATACCGATTGGGACCGCTAGCTAGCTTGGTACTACTTATCTGGCGTGTAACCGTCTGCCAGATCGGATCGTGTGAGGTTGAAGCAATACAAGAAACAAAAAGGCGAGGCGGGCCTTTGGCAAACAAGTCTATTTGTGTGCGTGCGTGAGTGTCTAGTTAGATCAAAATAATCGATCATTAGCGCGGCGTGCATCTAGGAGGAAGTTATCGGATACGTGCGTGTCGTCTCGTCGGAATTTCCTCGTCGGTGTCGTCGGAAAGTACTCGGCGGCAGGGGCTGTGCTAACAGGGCTGACGCAGACGTCCTTCGCCTGCGGCGTGTGGGTCGGCCTGGGGCAGGTGCTGCAGCCGGAGTTCATGGCCACCGCCGCGTCGAGGTACGCAACCACGGCGGAATCTGTGGATTTCGGCTCAGACCCCGCGAAGGCGAGGCAGCGCGTGAACGACTTCGTGGAGAACGCGACGAACAAGCTCATCCGCGACGTCCTCCCTCCGGATTCCGTCGACTCATCCACGGTAGTCGTCCTCGCCAACGCGCTCTACTTCAAGGGGACGTGGGCCCAGCCGTTCGACCCGTCGGCGACCTTCACCGCGCCGTTCCACACCCCGGACGGCACCGTCGTGCGCGTTCCGTTCATGACGACAGGTAAGCTCGAGTTCAAGCAGCAAGTCGCCGTCTACCCGGGCTTCAGGGCCCTCAAGCTGCCCTACAACAACGACGGCGACCACCGCGTGCGGCCGCAGGCTGCGTTCTACATGCTTCTTCTTCTCCCGGACCCGGATATCGCCCCTCTCAGCCTCGCCGATCTCTACAACAAGGCGGTCGCGACGCCGGAGTTCATCAAGAGCCACACGCCGGCGGCCCAGGTTCCCGTCGGGCGGTTCATGGTCCCGAAGTTCAAGTTCACCTTCGAGTTCGAGGCATCGGACGACATGCGCAGTCTTGGAGTCAAGAGAGCTTTCGGAGGCGGCGACTTCTCGGGCATGGTGAGAGGCGGGAACGGGCTCTTCATCTCGGGGGTGTACCACAAGGCCACCATCGAGGTGGACGAGCTGGGAACCGTGGCCGCGGCAGCGACGGCCGTGGTGATGTCTCAGAGTGGAACCTTACCACGGCCTCCGGTGGATTTCGTGGCGGATCGGCCCTTCTTGTTCGCGATTGTTGAGGAGATGACCAGCACGGTGCTGTTCCTCGGCCATGTGGTCAATCCTCTCGATGAATGAGCAGTTGACCCCCGGAGTAGGTATAAAGAACTCCAGCCAACCGACCTACATTGTATTTCTCTTGATATGTGGTATGTATCATATGGATCTTGAATTGACTTTTTCCAATTAATCATATGCACATTGTGTTTCTCTTGATACGTGGTATGTATTCCTGTGACCTGTGGATCTTGAGTCTTGACTTGAATAAACATATGAAAACTGTTTCTCAGTGTCACTACTCGATCACGAGGCAATATGGGAAATATGGCATACATGTATGATGAAATTGACATTTTCCAATTAATCATATGTACATGAAAGAGTGGCATTTCAGCATACGCCACTATCCTCAAACCCATAATTTCCAAAAAAAAGTATCATGCCAAACTCAGGTGATCACAGAATTGTAGAGTTGCAATGAAGAAATCAAACTGCGCTTTCAAGTTGGACATCAATATAGACGGTCCTCCTCCTCGAAACAGGCATATGCCCAGCTATATAAATATAGCAACCGGTTGAGACCGCTGCTGGGCCAGACAACACATCGTCCAAGAAATAACAAAGAGAAACAAAAAAAACAAAGCCGATAACAGCGGCTTGACGAAAACGATGACGACCCGCAACCGTTGCGCCCTCCAACTAAGTTCCACCGCATGCCTAGCACTACGAAGTGCCACGCACCAAGCAACACCTCCAAGAAGGAAAGCGACGATGATGACGCTGTTGCCCGGACAGGTCCTCGGGTTTCCCTCGGTGCGCTCCGGGAGGTGGGGAAGAGGTACACCCGACGCCCTTCAGAAAGGATGGTGGCACCCGCATGCATCACCGCGTCGGTGCCAAGAAGAGAGGGATTTCTCCTGACCCCTCAGAAAAAACACACTCCCAGACGCTAACACAGTGCACCACCAAGCTCGTCGCCTGCCATGCACTCCCACGGTCTTGCAGCCGCCACCGCCGTCGCACCGTGACCCACGAAGTAAGGCCGGTAGGACAGAAAAGAGCAAGCTTCAGCGGGGTTGTTGGGACAACAATGCGCGGGAGGGAACTACCTCCACCACCAGAAGGTGGTAGCCGACCGGGTACAGTTGCAGGGCAAACCAGGCCCACCTGGCCCGAGCGAGCCCCCGAGGGCCCGTGAAGCCCCACCGCCACACTACGACAAGGGAACCATCGACCACGCCAACCCCACACTAGCCCCTACTGATCTGTCCACCAGGGGAGCAACTGCCACCATCGATCCCTGCCGCTAAGAGGCAGCACCATCACCGCCGCACTCACCCGGGACTTCCGGACCACCATCGGTCTGAGAAACACCACCTAGACCCGCAAGGGCGCTAAGAGACGAGCGTGACGAACACAGCATCCCCATGCTGCCCACGAGACCCCCCGAGCACGGAGACCAGGACACCACCAGATCCAGTCCCGCTTGGCCAAGATCTGGAATCCTAGCCGTCTCGCAGCCCGGAGGAGGCGTCTACCCGCTGGTGACCAAGGGGCCGCCTGGCCCAAATCAGGCCCAATCTGGCCCAGATCGAGCCTGGCAAGGGTCACCGATGGGAACACCCCCAGAGCCTCCGTCCCTCCATGCCGAGGGGCCGCCACGCACCGTCGGGAACTGCTTCTGCTTCGCCGCTTGCGGCGACCGAGGGCCAGTCGAACCCGCCGCGGCCCAGATCCAGCTGGCGGATCGGGCCTGCGAGCTCGGCGCCGGGCGCACTGACCTCGCCAACCTCGCGATCGCGCGCCCACCACCTGCGCCATGGAGTCGCCCGCAGACGCCGCCGCCCGTCTGCGAACCCCCGAGTCCGTCATGGCGCGCCCGCGCGGAATGGTCCGCGCCCCAACGTGCCGGGAGAAGAGCGTCTGCCGCCGCCGGCCCTACCCGGGCTTTGCCCAGCGGTGCGCGCCGATGGCGGCAGGGGGAGGAGGGAAGAGGGATGTCGGGGGAGGGGAGCGCGGCGACGCTCGCCCCGTCACCCGCGGGGGGACGAGACGAGACAAACGGTTCGAACCCCGCTCAGTTCCTCCCCATACTTGCTACTCATCGTCCCCTGCCTCCAAATTCCTCAATATAGACGGTCCAAAGGTATTTTTATTTCAAATACTCCCTTCGACCCATATTAGTTGAGTCAACTTTGTCTAGATATGGATATATCTAGACTAAATATATATATGAATCTAGATAAATTAGAGTCAACTAATATGGATCGGAGCGAGTACAAATTCATTCACTCCATTCTATGCAAAATAACACACACAACCAAGCGTGACTGATATCCCCCAGAGTCCCACACTACTCTATTTGGCGGCAGCGCCCATTCCCTCTCCACCTTTCCTGTCTCCATGACTACACGGCCACTTCCACCGTGTCATCACGTCAAAGCCTCCCATCTGATCAGCATTCTGCGCCGTCCTATGATCATAGATAAATCCATAAAATAGTACTACCATGATTTGCAAAATGTTCAGTTGCCTGAGAATGACCAAACTTGGCACAAAAAGGTTTTACCAAAAATAAAACACCTACCAAGTGATAAACATTTTGAGCAACCTTTACTGATATGCTATGTGTAATCAATAATCAAGGTTGCCACTCAGGATATACATCAATGCCGCTCCTCCAGGGGGCAGAAGACCATATGAATATAAAATAACATACACCAACCGGTGTTGGCCTTCTTCTGAACTGTGTTGCCTTTCTAATTTGGTATACACACAGACACAGTTCCTCTAATGAATGCCAGTATAATGAAAGGCTCGAACCTATTGCAGGGTTGCTGAGCCTAAACGCAAAAGTATGGATGTACCAGAAGGTACCAGCTAAAACCATCCTGCCAATGTACAAGATCTACTTCCTACACTGTATTTCTCTTTGCCTTCACCGACCAACCGAAAGTCTGGAACAGAGCTTCCACCGCCGAAGGTGGCCTACTGATCCAGGCTCAGGTTCTTCCATCAATGCAAAACTGTGCATCGCAGAGCCATTGCTGTTTCTCTATGTAAGAGGCGGACCAATGGTCCGTCAACTAACTGCCCCATATATCAGTCACAGTAGCATCGACATCAGAAGCGAACCAGTAATCAGCGTCAATCTGCAAAAGGAAGAACAGTGATCATCATCCATCTGATTGGTTGGTTTGTGATGATGTTTTAGTAGCATTCCTTACATCAGGATCTGGTGGTACGATTCTCAGGATGCCGGACACTGTCGACGGTTCTGATGAATGTGCGTGGTCAATGTTGCTCTGTCCCTTTTCGGGAGCCTGACTTGGATGAGAATCCACCTGCTGAGGAGCTTGAGAACTTCCAGCAGCGAACGTGGAATCTGAACTGTCAGGTGCCATCTGCTCTGGGTTGGATTTCTTCAGATGGTCACTGGTACAAATATGTCCGCTTAGTTAATGATTGAGTATGAATTCTACTATAAGCTACAGACGGCAGTTTACCTTATTAAATAGCAATCGATGGGACCCATCGAACTTCTCAAGATAACCTGGTAATGCTTTTCTTGAGATTCCAAGTCCATGCAGATGTCCATATCCTAGTAAATGAAGTAGTGTCAGCAGCCACACAAATCCATTAGTTACAATCACATAGCTAAATGCAACTATAGATTGCGTACCGCGTTAGGATCTGGGACTTCAACACAGGTTCCATGAGGAGCGTTTATTGCAATAAGAGTGGATTCCTGCATTCATTGGGTAAGTTGTTGACATGTCTTTATAATTATATAGGAAGAAAAAACAAAGATGAATCCAGAAACTTCCTTACCTGAAAGTGAGGAATCTTACAAATATCTTCCTTCGAAAGATACAACAACCTAAACAAAAATACACAAAGACTCAGTTGAAATGATCATAGCAACATAAAAGATTGTTTGTGAATATAAGAGGCGAGAACCTTACTTTCTTTTGTCCTTATCTACTTTCAGGGCATGCATTTTCTCTTGTAGTTTCCTGCCAAACCAGTAACTATTCGTCAAAGGAGGATGGATCATGTATTTTGATTGTTTCCGTGGAAAGAACTTACCGTATTTCCTCATCCAGCCTGCAATCTTCATCGTATGATGACTCAATTTCTTCCTGTAAAATACCACAATTCAACAAAAAGTTATAAGATATATAGTCACATGAAACTTTGTAGAGAAGTGTAGGATAATAATGCTAAGTTCAGGTTGACTGACATGCTGTCAGAAGATGGCCATGCTTATTTATATTTTGTTTACACATGGAAAAAGAACTTTATTTTGTAGACAATACTTTGGACTTTGATTAAAGGCAGAAAGCCCCTAGTCTGAAACTGTGCTTGAGATGGAGTATTGAAAATCTGATATCAGGCTTTATGCCTTCTGGTTAATTCAGATCTATGATATGTTAACATGGACTTGGACATTTCCTAAGGGTAAGATATTTACAAAGCTGAGCGTGTTGCATCAACTCAATCGTTGACATCATAACTAATTTAAGATCAGGGAATACAGGTAACAGCAGAAAAATGAGAAAACAAACCTCCCCCTACAATAATGAAAAATAAAGTAAAGCATAATTATGCATACACAGGGCATGTTTATATAGCATGAAACTAGCACCAAAGATATAATGTACCTTCAGTGCAGAAGTTCGGCGCTCCATCTCCTTAGGCAGTACCATGTCAAATCCCCTTTTGATGTACTTATTTCATCAGTAAAAAGCTATGACCGGGAAAATGAATCAAAAGCAGAAATATGTGACACTTACTTCCAACGAATCATATTCTTTAGGCCTTTTTCGATTAAATCTATACCTTCTAGAACATTTGTTATATCATATATCCTCCTCTTTTGCACCTACAGAGATACATAAAACAACAGGACATTAAGAAACTGAACTCCAGACAATGACAAAAGACAAGATCTATGATAGTGCAAAGCATTTTTCTATTCCTGTGTATTAAATCAGACCTCCAATGTCTCGGCTGCTTTATTTAAATCAAGGTTTCCATCTTGTGCTCCTTTAAGCAGGATGATGAATTTCTTCGTCAGCAGACCTAACGACATGCAAATAATAAGTAACAAACAAACGTTCCTTTTTTTACTTTGGAAGAATCATAACATACTTTACCTAGTGAACTGTCATAGCGGCAGCTGTTTGCCGAAAATCCTGAAAGGAAAAATGAAGCCAACAATAAATGACCATTATATGATCCCATTTGGTTAAATGGCAAACTGGAATTTTATCATCAATTGACCACAGTGATGCACATCAGACATTATGTAAAATAAAATAAAATGTAAGCAAGAGCGCACCTTCAGTTGCTCCATGACTATGTGATGAACCCTTTAGTGGTTTTAGTCGCTTGATACCTTTTATTGGTCCGGTGGTACACTCCTTATGATGCTCTTCTTCAGTCTGTGCTTTGCTGGCTTCGAGCTGGGCATTTTTCCTTCCATTTTTCTGCTCATTCTCCTAAAAACGTGTGAAGCAGTTACGGGAAGATGTTGGCAACACTCATATCATAATAGTAGGCTAAGTAGATAACGAAGATCAACAGATTACATAATTTCACTGGAATACTATGTCATTTCTAAAGATCAATTATGACATCCATGAGCCTTGAAATGATATATAACGTGCTACTTAAATTGAAAAAAGATATTTAAATGAGGGGATGATCAAAGCGATTCAACAAGTATAAAACCTTTACTAGGATACAATTTTTTTTTAAAGGATGTGCATAGTTTTTCACTATATAAGTTCCTAATATCATGAAAGTGTATGCCTCGTATGGCTAAGTACTAAAGGTGATCCAAATTCTATCACAGCATAATTTGAGATTTATGCATCCTTGTACCACCCAGGGCCCAAAATCACTCAATAACCAACACACTGTGGGGCATGCTAAAAAATGCATAGCATAATACTTAGCCCCTTTGTCTTGCTTCCTGCACCGACGTTAACCTGGATATGCTATGTGCGGTGTAGACTCAGCAGGCATTATATGTTACTACAAGTTACAGTGAGAGCGAGACTAAACCCATCAATATAACTACACTTAGGCAAGATGGATAACAATTCCAGACAGTCCGAGTGTTACAATACTCCAACATTACATACAACATACTCATGCTGAACACATTCACACGACAATTTCTAAGCCAGAGACACAGGTAAGCTGAATAGAACAGTAAATGGGGATGCATACGTAAACTAAAGTTCACCTACGCATGGTTGATTTACTAAATTGCCTTCAACCTAAGATGATCCCTCGCACTAACACAGATAGACAGCAATCTGATGTTCACCATCGGCAGTGCAGGTTTACTCTGAACACAGTAAGAGCTAGATATAGCACAGATTACCTAGACCATATAAGTGTGGATATTAATCGCATAGCTATCGGTCGGAACATAACATTGTTGCCCTTAGTCATGGAAGAAGAGTTGACAAACGGGTCACAACTACCCACAGGACCATTCAAGGACTGTATGATCCTGTGAGCGCAATCTATTGAGATGCTATTTGCCAGAAACTCTTCCTGGAGTAAACTTAAAGCTGAACGTCCCAAGTTACCAACCCAGCTACATACAGATACAGTCCCCTGTTGAGTCTAACGATTCAGTGCGCCCAGAACTGAATGATCGAATGCGGTAGATGAACACTAGAATCCACGTAATTCCAGGGCACACAATCACCGCAATTAGCTACAGATTGACCGGAACAACAATGAGCAATAGGCTTTTCCATTGACTTACCGGCGCCTTGGACTTGGGCCTCCCTCTCCTCCTCGCCGGCGGAGGTGGCGCCATGCCGGCCTCGTGTGATGTCTGCGGCGGTAGCGGAGGAAGCTGCGCGGAGGCGGGTTGAGCTGGATGGGGCGCTCGCGGGGGCGCCACGGAAGGGGCGGCGGCGGCGGCAGCAGGAGGGGGCGGCGTCGGTGGTCTTGCGGCGATGTAGCGGGGCCCGGGGATCCGCGGAGAGTACAGGGGGATGGGCGACGGGGCGCGGTAGTAGTGCACGCGAGCTGGCGCGGGAACGGCGCCCGGCGGCGGCTGCTGCGGCGGCGGCGCGGGGCTTCGGATGAAGACCTGCTGCGGGACAGGGGGCGGATGGGTGGCGTCCGGGCGCGGCAGGGGGAAGCTCGGGGAGCCTTCCATGGCGCCCCGGAGGAGCCGCGGCGAGCGGGCGGGGAGTAGGGTTTCGCCCAGCCGGGGCGGAAGGAGGGAACCGGGGGGAAGCTTTGGCTTTGGGGACAAGGAGGGGAGAGGGGGCGGGGGAAGGGAGGGAGGGAAGAAGAGAGGGAAAAGGCGAAGAGGGAAAACCAACTCAACAACAACTCGTGCCGCTGCGAGTCTCTCTCTCCTCCTTCTACCTCGTGTGTTTTTTGTGGGGGCTTTATAGGGGTTTTTTGGCTTCTATTTAGGCAGTTTGTTTGTTTTAGAAAATATCTATAGATTTTGCAAATTGGAATAATCAAGATCTTAAACCATCCGCGGCGATTCGATAGCCATGGATGTGAGCTGGAGATGCGTATTGTGGCATGTGTTCACACGATTTTACCGTTGAAAAAGACTCCCGCAATATTACCGTTGGAAGTCATAAAATCTTACCCGCTGGACAGATAATGAAATTGACGGAGGACAGATAATGAAATCAACGGAGGACAGCTAAGAGATCTCTCGGAACAGGGAAAGCATCGAGCACATTGCATTAAGACCATCCGAACGGCCGATCTGACAGGTCGATCGAATAAATTTTGAGATCTGGATTCTCGAGACACGATTACGCATATTGAGAAATGCGTGATGAATCGTGGAATGGCAAGAAACATGTCTTATGTGTACCGATCTCGGCGAGGTAAACCCTTCGTGTCATCGCGAGAACACGGAACAATATGTTGACATTGTGCTCATGTGCCAAAAAAAAAGTATTATATGTACACGTTACATAAACCATGTGTACAACATTTGAAAACATTTAATTTCTTTTGTGGATCGTACCCTGGCTCAGATTTGGATTGTTTCGTGAGTAGAAAGTATACTCTTTTTAGAGGGTTGGATTCTCGAAGCAGCAGCAGCAGCAGCAGCCTGCTATAATTGTGTCCCAAACGGTCGTTTGCAGCACGTGATTGAAAAAAAAATAGGATAGAGTAATAATAATTTGTAAGTACTACAGGAGAAAATAAAAACTTCCCACACGGTTTGGATCGGATCGCGTAAGACGTTGGGCCAGCATCGGATCCTTCCTATCGCGCCTCCCTCACGTGGTTCGTGGTGGCGGTGTACCGTACGCCCGACGTTGAGCGCGCCCTGCCTCGCTGCCGTGCGGGCCATACAATCTAGGCGCGGCGCCTTGGTTCATGCGGACCAGGTCCAGACGAGCGGTAGCAGGAGCCCGGGGCGAAGCGGGAAAGAACGGAGTTGGAGAAGCGGCAAACTCTCCCTACGCGGCTGGGTGGGGCCCACCAAAATGGAGTGGCCCACGTGTCATGCAGGTACTTCCGGTTTGGCCAGCCCGTTCGCGTCCGTGCGTCGGATCAGGGTGCGATCGTATACATGCTAGCGAGTATGCAACGATGTGTGCCCGTGTGGGAGGCAAGTGGAACATTGGCATAGGATTCTGAGGAAACATTTGACACCAGTGATCCTGGTTTAAAAAAATCAGAAATCATATTTTTAAGCTTTAAAAAAATCTTTAAAAAAGACATAGACAATGATTTATCTCACAAACGTGTAAAATACCACTTTAAAATATTTGTATTATGAGACACAAAAAAATGATAAAAGTGTGCATCTAGGTGCACCAACGTTTTTTTAAAGTATTCCAAGAATACTCTGGTTTCTAAAAATACCATGGTTTTAAATACTTTGAGGTGTTTGGTTTCAGCAAAAACTGCAGTTTTTCATACTTCGTTTTTGGCAGAATAACACTGATTTTGAAGTATAGAAAAAAGACCTCTTTTTCCAAAACTGAAGTATTTGTTAGCCAGGCAAGAAAATACTCTAGTATTACAATACTTTGGTTTTAGAAATACTTAGATGCCAAACGGAGTCTAAACTTTATTAGAAAATGACACTTTCTGTAGGATTAAAAAAAAAGAACATAGACACGGACCGCAAGCAGGTCTGGATCAATATGTATCCAGCCCGCAAACACGCGATACTCTGAAATCGAGTCCAATAATGAGCGCCCAGCCCACACAGGTCTTCTCCCCGTCCTTATCTCGTTTTTGTAACAAACGAGGCCCAGAAACGGAGCACGTCGTTTTAGAGCCTGGGCTAACTGGAGCCATTATTAACAAAGAAAAAATGCTAAAGAAAATGTGGATCTAAAAGGGAGTAAAATGCACGATTTTGATCCTCACATTTGTATTTTTTTTGGGTGTGGATGAAATATGAATATACTTCGACAAAACTTACGTCATATATTACATGTGGATTTGTTTGTGTGTTTTTCCAGAATTTTTTGAGTTCCACAAATAGAATTCTTTTTAGAAATCATGCAAATAGTTATCAAAGAAAAAAAACTCAGATCTGACTAGTAGACGTAGCCAAAATGTGTCTTGTTTCAATATTGTGTTTTTGAATAACGATAACAAGTTGGCATCCGAGAAAACAAGTTTGAGCTTAGTCAACTGTTCGCACTAGTAGAAAACATGCCATCCGTTCGCGCCCCCTCGAAGCATTAGTCCCGGTTGCGCCACCAACTGAGACTAATGCTGGCACGCGTCCCGGTTAGAGTGGGCACGGGACCAGGGGCATGCGTCCCGGTTGGAGCAACCAACGGGGACTAAAGGTTTGGCCACAGCCACGTGGCGTGGCACGCACCTTTAGTCCCGGTTGGTGGCTCAACCGAGCATCTCTGCCCTCTATAAATGCAACGCCCCAGCCCCCTCTGTCTCCACTCTATTTTTTCGAATGGTGGAAGGTGTGAGTGGTGTGCTAGTTTTTTCTCTTCTATGCATGCATTGAAGGTGTTTGATGAAATATTTGAGTGAAAAATCCCGTTGAATTTCTCACAGAACAAAAATATAGAAGGTGTACGAGACGCACTTGAGCTTTCTCCTCTTTATTTCCCTCGATCGAGGTTAGCAATCTTATCTTTTCTAGGTCATTGATACAATTCATGTGTCGGTGTGAATTGGTTATTTCACTATTTATGATGTCCTGTTTTTTTATAAACTTACTTATATGATGCAGATGAACGGTCGGGAATGGATGTACGGTGGCCGTGGCGTGGGTATATCAAAGGCGTGGATAAATTTATCGATGTGGCTACGGCAAACAAAGAGAATGGATTTATACGTTATCCATGTGTTCAATGTCGGAACAACAAGGAGTACTCTTCCTCGAAAATCATTCGCGGGCACATGATTATGAAAGGTTTCATGCCCAACTATAATTGCTGGACCAAGCACGGGGAAAGAGGGGTTATAATGGAAGATGGTGAAGAAGAAGATGATGATAACAACTATCATCATATGTTTCCTGAATACAGTGGTACTGCAATGGAAGACAATGGAGAGGAAATAGGTGAAGAACGGGCATCATATGAGCCGGCTCATGAACTTGGTAGGGTCATTTCTGATGCAAAGCGAGACTGTGAAACAGAAAATGAGAAGTTGAAGTTAAAGGGCATGTTAGAAGATCACAAGAAATTGTTGTACCCAAATTGTGAAGATGGCAGCACAAATCTCGGTACCACACTGGAATTGTTGCGATGGAAGGCAGAGTGTGGTCTAACTGACTCCTCATTTGAAAAGATGCTGAAAATAATGAAGTCGAAGTTTCCAAAACATAACGAACTTCCCGAGAGTACCTACGAAGCAAAGAAGACTCTCTGTCCTCTAGGATTAGATGTGCAAAAAATACATGCATGCATTAATGATCGCATCCTCTACCGGTAAGGAGTATGAGAATTTAGATAAATGCCCGATATGCAATGCATTGCGGTATAAAATCGACGAGATGACCTGGTGATGTTGAGGAGAGCCCCTCCTAAGAGGTTCTGCTAAGGTTATGTGGTATGCTCCTATAATACCAAGGTTGAAACGCATGTTCGAAACAAAGAGCATGCCAGGTTGTTGCGATGGCACAAACAAGACCGTAAGAAAGGCGGAAGTTGAGACACCCTGGCGATGGGTCATAGTGGAGAAAAATCGAGAGACTTCCCGGACTTTGCGGTGACGCAAGGAACTTATGGTTTGGTCTAAATACGGATGGCATGAATCCTTTTGGGAGCAGAGCTGATCCACACACACATGTCCTGTGACTCTATGTATCTAACCTGCCTCCTTGATTGTGCATGAAGCGTAAGTTCATTATGATGCAGTGCTCATCCAAGGCCGAAGCAACTGGCAACGACATTGATGTGTACCTTAGGACATTAGTTGAAGAACTCTTACGGTTGTGGGGCAAACCGGTGTGCGTCGTGGGATGAGAACAAGCAGAGCCATTTGATCTCGAGGTTGTTATTCAGAACCATCAATGATTGGCTGCTCTTAGTAACCTTTCGGAATGACAAACAAGGGATATAAGGCATGCACCTTTGTTTAGATAAGACCAAGGTACATATTTGCATAAATTCAAGAAGGTTGTGTACTGGCGAATCGGCGATTTCTTCCGACCAATCATCCCGTAAGAAAGAAAGGCAAGCATTTCAAAGGTGAGGCGGATCAGGAAGCCTGAACTCCTGGTGATGATGTATTTGGTATGGCCAAGGACATAGAAGTAATCTTTGGAAAGGGTCCCGGTCAATCAGTTCGAGCAGCGTCGCTCAGGACACGCACCCATGTGGAAGAAGAAATCTATATTTTGGGAGCTGCCATATTGGAAAGTCCTGCGTGTCCGCTCTTCAATCGACGTGATGCACGTGACGAAGAATATCTGCGTGAACTGCTAGGATTCCTAGGCGTGTATGGGAAGACAAAAGATACACGAAGCACGGGAGGACCAACAAATTATGAAAGACCCAAAGAACATGCATACACATAACAAGGCGGATAAAGGCGTCGGTTAAGTCGTGCCCTATGCTCTTACCAAAGCAGAGAAGGAAATCTTTTGAAGTCCTACGGTATCAAGGTGTCGTCGGGCTTCTCATCTAATATAAAGGGATAATAAATATGGCGGAGAAAAAGTTCCAAAACCTGAAGTCTCATGGTATCACGTGATTATGAGCTGATTGCTTTCGATTGCATTGAGGGGCTTCTCTAGGAAAATGTTCGAGTACCCATTGCGGTTGTTTTCATTCCTCAATGCAATATATCGAAGGTAATCAATCGGATATTACGCCAAGGTTCTGAAGGATGTGGTACAATGTCTTGTTAGTTTTGAATTGGTGTTCCACCATCCTTCTTCAATATTATGACGCATCTCTGGTTCATCTAGTGGAAGAGATTGCCATTCTCGGTCGGTATTTTGCACAATATGTTCCCCTTTGAGAGGTTCATGGGAGTCTTAAAGAAATATGTTCATAACCGTGCTAGACCATAAGGAAGCATCTCCAAGGGATATGGAGCAGAGGAGGTCATTGAGTTTTGTGTTGACTTTATTCGACCTTAAGCCGATTGGTGTTTACTCGCGGCATGAGGGAAGACTAAGTGGAAAAGACACTGGAAAGAAAAGCAATGATATGTAGGGACGGGATTCTTTCACTAAATCACACTACATAGTTCTACATAATTCCACCTTGGCAGCTCAGATATCGAGGAACACAAGAATATTATACGCTCAAAAACCGGGAAGCCTGAATCATGGATTACAGATGAACACATGAAGTCTTTCGGTGGTTGGATGCGGACACATCTCTTGAATGACACCACTGTTGGAGATTAGCTATACTTGTTGGCCGCGTCACCATCTTCTATTGTATTGAATTTCCAAGGGTACGAAATAAATGAGAATACATTCTACACGATCGCCCAAGATAAAAAGAGAACCAACCAAAATAGTGGTGTCCGCTTTGATGCAATAGACGAGAATGGACAAAAGGACACATATTATGGTTACATAAAGGATATATGGGAACTAGACTATGGAGTCTATTTTAAGGTTCCTTTGTTTCGCTGCAAATGGGTCAACCTGAATGGGGAAGGGGTAAAGATAGACCAGTTGTACGGAATAACAACAGTGGATCTCAACAATCTTGGTTATAGAGATGAACCATTCGTCCTAGCCAATGATGTGTCTCGGTTTTTCTATGTGAAGGGCATGTCCTCCAGACCGAAAAAAAGAAAAAATATGCAAACGAATACATCATATGACGAGCCAAAGCGTCACATAGTTCTTTTAGGGAAAAGAAACATCGTGGGAATCGAGGACAAGATAGACATGTCAGAAGATTATAATAAGTTTGATGAAATTCCGCCCTTCACGGTGAAAAGCCCAAGCATTCCGTTAAGTAAAGAAGATGCTCCATGGTTACGTCTGAGCGATCATAAGGAAGGACATATGCCAAGTTCATGCTCATATTATGTAACTCTAGTTCATGTCTTTCGCGGTTTGTGGCTTGACGAAGGATATCTTCGCGGTTTGTGGCCTTTAGTCCCGGTTTTGTAGTCTCGATTTTAATATTAATAAATATCTTGAGTGTTAGTCCCGTTTGTGGCTGGACGGGACTATGAAGAAGTTGTCGATTCGTACCATTAAGATCTTATCTCCAAGCAGCTAAATCACATATTAGAGTGCCTCTATGACCAGTTTCTTGGAGATCTTGGGAGGCTGGGATCCGCGGCATCTCCTGGCTGGTCGTAATGTGTCCTGCTCTCGAAAACCATCTTGCAGCTTGTAACTTCTCTAACTAGATCAATCGCCTCAGAGCTAACTAATTTCACATATTAGGGAGTGCCTCTATGTCGATTTCTCGGAGATGCCGGAGGACTAGGCTCGTCGGCATCTCCACTGGCCGATGGTGTCCTGCTCTCGAAAACCATCTTGGAGATGCCTCAAACTGGCTGGAGGACTGGACTGCATAAGGATGCCTATTTATAGTACAAGAAGCTCGACATAATGTCGACACTTACGAAATAATGTCGACACTCACCCCTATCATTAGTCTTGACTCGTGTTTTGTCGGTTGGTGTCTCCAAGGGACTACAAGTTGATCTTTAGTCGGTTGGTGACACCATCCGGACAAGGTACACGACATAATGTCGACATAATTTGTGCCCATATTATGCATGTGTCCCGACATAATGTCCTGGTTGGTGACACCAACCTTTTTGTCGCACGGAAAAGCCCTTTTCCATTTTTCGAGCGCAAAAAACGGGTCGTTTTGTGAAGTAACCACCAAAATGCCGTTTTAGAATGCTACCATCCAATTTTCCTAAAATACTAGACCACCTTACATGGACTATATCCCAACAGGGACATCTCAAACCTTTTCGTCCATCCGGGTAAAAGGACAAATGTCTGCCGAATCGGTAGGAAGTGGGTCGGTTTGTTCTCTGGTACATGATATATCGCCGTGATTTTTGTAAAAATCATTTTAGACTCGCAATATGTGGTTTCTTTAGAGATCAATGCAAGTTCTAACGATGCTCGTCCCTATCTTCATGCACACGGTTCGACCATAGTTAGAAATTCAGATAATTCAAATCGGCATAATAAATTCAAAAAATCCGAACAATGAAAATCCTTGGCGTGGTGTCATATTATGTTACATAGTTGAAAGGAAAATACCAGACTTGGTATATTGATCATGTTTGAAAAAACCTTCACAAAATGACCTACCATGTTCGAGGTTTCATGGCTTTGGTCCAAATGACCGATGTTATGTCTTGAATCACGGCATAGTTTGTGATGTTGTGCCCATATTATGCATGTGTGTGGACATTGGTATGGAGAACAATGTTGCGGAGGAAGTTTTCCTTTTTGTCATACGGAAAATCCTTTTCCATTTTCCGGCGCAAAAAAGGGTCGTTTGTGAAGTAACCACCAAAATGCCGTTTCAATGCTACCGTCCCATTTTCCTAAAATACTAGACCACCTTACATGGATTATCTCCCAACAGGACATCTCAAACCTTTTCGTCCATCCGGGTAAAAGGACAAATGTTTAGAATCGGCGAAGAAGTGGGTCCGGTTTGTACATACTGAAATAATGTCGACACTCACCACTATCATTAGTCTTGACTCGTGTTTTCTCGGTTGGTGTCTCCAACCGGGACTAAGGTTCATCTTTAGTCCCGTTGGTGACACCATCCGGACAAGGTACTGTGCATAGACATGTCGATAACGCCATTTTTTTCCGCCATTTTTTCTTCCCGATTCTCCTCTAGTTCTTCCTTGAGTTCTTCACTATATATGTAGGGTTGGCCTCCATTGTCATTGCACATATCTAGACTCATATCTGCAACCTCATCACTCTTTCCCATAGCTTCCACCGTAGCACTAACTCCCAGGGAGGCGGAGGCGCTGCGCCTCGGCCTGCCCGGGCTACTCATCCCGTCGGTGGATCTTTGGCCTTGAGCGTGCAGGTTCCTCCTCCCTCTAGGTGTGGCGTCGGATGGCCATCACGAACCAATACTACTTGAGCTCACGCAGTAGCGGAGGAATCCTAGATGGCATCCCGACTATTTCCGACTTGGGAAGCCTTCTTCGTGGATCGGCGTGAGGGCACTCGCTAGGCACGAGAGGAGGTCCCACCTCCTCCGAACTTCAACGAGGCCGTCGGGGCTGTGGTGGCGGCGGACTCTCCAGGCGTTATGGCCTACGACACGGCCGCCGACTCTAGCCCCGCTGCTACCCTCAAGTCCAGCCTCGTACTCAACCTTCAAGGTTCAACTACGGCGACCACGGCGGCGATAGCGACGGCGACGCGGCAGTACGGCGACTACGATGGCGTAGTATTACGGTGTGTAGGCGGGAGCATGACTGAATTATTCAACATTGCAAAACAAGTTCGTGATTGTGGCTTAATGGCCATGTATCTTAATTTCAGTTCTTCTATGTAACTTTGTGTTAGTTGCATTATGTACTTTAATTGAGTTCTATCCTAATCAAATTTTCTTTACGCCCATTATTTTCGTCCTTTTTCCTACCATTAAAAAGCGAAAATGGTTTTGAATTACTTATTCGAATCCAAACATTTTTATGTTTAAAGTTTTCTAAATTCCAAATTGATATTTAAAAAATTTAAGTTAATTCATTTTAAATTGTAAATGGTTCATATTTTAAATGGTTACATTAATTAGTTTTTAAAACAGAAAATGGTTTTGAATTATTTATTCAAATCCAAACACTTTTTATGATTAAAGTTTTTCTAAATTCCAAATTAATATTCAAAAATATAAGTTAATTCATTTTAAATGGTTACATTAATTATTTTTTAAAAATAGAACATTGTTTTGGATTATTTATTCAAATCCATACACTTTTTATGTTTAAAGTTTTTCTAAATTCCAAATTGATATTAAAAAAATATAAGTTAATTCATTTTAAATTGTAAATGGTTCATATTTTAAATGGTTACATTAATTATTTTTTAAAACAGAAAATGGTTTTGAATTATTTATTCAAATCCAAACACTTTTTATGTTTAAATTTTTCTAAATTCCAAATTAATATTCAAAAATATAAGTTAATTCATTTTAAATGGTTACATTAATTATTTTTTAAAAATAGAAAATGGTTTTGGATTATTTTTTGAAATCCATACACTTTTTATGTTTAAAGTTTTTCTAAATTCCAAATTGATATTAAAAAAATATAAGTTAATTCATTTTTAATTGTAAATGGTTCATATTTTAAATGGTTACATTAATTATTTTTTAAAACAGAAAATGGTTTTGAATTATTTATTCAAATCCAAACACTTTTTAGGTTTAAAGTTTTTCTAAATTCCAAATTAATTATCATTTAAAAAACAATACAAATTTAAAACCCAAAATAAAAAATAAGGCGGGAAGAGAGAAAATACGAAAAATTTGAAAGCAGGGGAATATGTCCCGTTAGAGCCCTGTGGGACTAAAGACCCTTGCGCCAACCCTTGGTCTGAAAATATTAGAGTATACGTCCCGGTTGGTGGCTCCAGCGGACGTATCTCTAGTCCCGGTTGGAGCCACCAACGGGACTAAAGGCCCCTCGTTTATAGCCGACGCCTACTTTCTTCTTCCCCATCTCACTTCTCGCTTCTCCGACCAGACCGCCTTGGACGCCAGGAAGGCTGCCGAGCTGCCCGCCACCAGCGTTCCATCCGCCACCACCATTGTCTCCGTCCACACGCCCGGCTACTTTTCCTCGCGTGACCTCAATCGCTGGATTGAAGCTCCGTCAGCCCGTCTGTCTCCGTCGATTTGGCGTCTCGAGAGCTCGCCTACCGCCACCACCTCTGTCGTGTTCTGGTGAGTGATGATCCTCACGGTGTTCTTCTTTCTCCTCTCCTCTGTACTACTCTCCCGCGTGTGCCCGCAGCCGCCGCTCGAGCTCGGCGGGCGATGCTCGGTGACCAACAAGGCGGCGCCGCTCTCTTTCTTCTGCATCGTGCTCTCTCTTGCGCCCATCCGCGCGTCAGGCGTGCCGCTATCGCCGTCGCTATCGCTGGGAGCTCGCCGCCAGTGTCGTCTTGGCGTCACTCGTTTCGCGTGTCACCGCCTAGGGCCCATCATCGACCTCGGTGGGTAGGCTCCTCGTGGTATAAAAATGATCATGCGCATGGAGGCTGAGTTGGTTGGGGCCCTTCTGTCTCACTGGCAGGGCGCCCGGTGTAAAAACTATTTGCCTTTTTTTTAATTCCAGAAAATGATTTAATATTATAAAATCAATAACTTATTGTTTGTAAGTCAGAAAAATACAAGTAATATATCAAATTGTTTATAAAAATGAAACCTATCTATTTAACCTATAATCATGCATTGTTCAACAACTTAAATGACAAGTATAATTAGAAGAACAAATGCACCCCTCTCATATGTTCTGGAGTTTCCCCGAGTTAGGGTTTTCACCCCTCGGAACCCTGATTAAATCGTCGAGCATGTCTTAGGGTTACATTCTAATGCAAATTAATTTGTCATATCATCATACTTGCTTGAGCATTGCATCGATGCCATGTGTTGATTGTTTCCCTTTCTTTTCGGTGTTTCGATTATTAGGTTTATTATTAGTTAGGTATTATTAGGTTTATTAATTAGTTTGGTATTATTGGTCTTCGGCCCCACTGGTTAGTCACTGTGGGTAGCCCCAGACCCGATTCACATTGTCAAGCAACTTAAAAGCCCTATCTTAGATAATGAATCATTTATACCCCTTAGGTGCATGTGGGTTCGACGATGTGCCTATCTTCTACACGGTTTCTTTTTTGTAGCTAGGTTTAGGGTTTAGGGTTTCTCTTCATTTTTATTATTGTGTATGTATATATTAGGGTTTCTCTGAATTAGGGTTTATATCTCTCAACACCGTACCTAACTTTCTCCTTTAGCTGCTTTGACTTATTCGTTTTTCCACCTATGCAGAAAATATGGACCCACACGTCAGAGACGAAGAAAAGGAAGAGTTGATCCAAGGTGTGATCTGTGGGGAAGAAAATTTAGATGTATCAACGTGTCTGAACAACTCCGGTGAGGGTGATCCTCTTTTTACCAGAATAGACGACTTGTTTGAGGTTGAAGGTGTTGCCTTCCGCGAGGGAGAAGGCGATGCCTTGTGTAATCGAGAAGACGACCACTCCGTCGAGGTGCATGTAATATAATCAATTCATTAATTAATCATCTGCTATCTATATAGAAATAGTAACGACGATCTTTCTTCTTTTAGCTCTCCGGATCGAAGGAATCTCTGAAAAGAGCGAGGCCCAACCAAAAAGTTGCAAGACCATGAGAGGTTCAGGATCGAAGATGTCATTGAAGACGACAAGCGGACTCCAAGTTATCGCAAACAAATTTGTGGCACAATGCGAATGTCGTTAGGGACTTAATCCGATTACCATTAGAAATTGGAATAGGCCTGCTAATGCGGATGAAGAGGAACATGTTTATTTGTCCCTAACCACGCCAAGATTCTTGTGGAAGAGGCTCATGGTTAATTTCAAACTCGAAGATAGAGCTGGATCCAAATGCGGAGGATCCAGTTGAGGACGCCTTACAACATGGGAGAGCCATGGAGTCTAAGGTAAGGGAGTGGGCTTTGAAGAAGATGGCCCAGTGTTTCACCAACTGGAAGAAAAGATTGCACCTTGACTATGTCATAAAAGAGAAGACTCCCGATTTCAAGAATATTCAGTTTGAGAAGATAAAATCATTCTGGGATGAGTTTGTGGAATACAAGACATCGAAAAGCTAAGAAAATGTACAGCTTGAATAAGCTGAATGTTGCTAACAAGAAGTATCACCATACTATGGGGCAAGGTGGCTCTGGTGGCATTCCTAAGTGGAAGAAACTTGAGAATGAGCTGCGTGATAAAAAGATCACCCTGCAGATGCGATTGGGTAGAACGTGCAAGGAATTGGTTTTACGGGCATGGGGGCACGTTGGACTCGGAAGGGAGGTGTATATATAACATACGACATCAAGAAGACCCCTTGCCAATCGAGAGGATCAGAAAAGCAGTAAAGGCTGTTAAAGATGGGGACTTCATTCCCGATAAAGAGAATGATGAGCTCACACTCGCCCTTGGAAATAAGGAACATGATGGACGAACACGAGGCACAAGAGGCTCCCAACCATGGAGGACTGGGTTTCCAGAAAAGAGGAAGAAATATCCTGATAGAAGCCGTCAGAGGAGAAAGGACAGGGAGGAAGTTGAATCAGATAGTCAGAAAGACCGAATGCGTTTAATTGAAGAACGATTAAAGCAACAACAAGATGAAATTAACGCACTTAAAGAGCAAAGTACTACCGGCCCATCTCAACAGCACACTACATTCGATGCTACCGGCCTATCGAATAATCGAAAAAGCAGTGTGGCTTCCACCGAGGTCCGGGTGATGACAATGACGATGACGATGATGCACCGACGATGGCTCTGTTGGCTACCGTGGATGATATCACGAGATGACACCTGCTGCGAGCTACATGTCAAAGTTGTGAACATATCAACGAAGGTGGCGGTCGGCTATGCCTTACCAATTGGACCCACACCAACTTACCATTGTCGTCCGGTTCTGAGGGATCTGTTGTCGGCATGGATGAAATCATGCCCACCTTTGAGGTTTGGATCTTCACTACCTGCGGTGAAGGGGATGTATTGTCTTGGGAGGCATAAAAACGTCACCATTCTATGGTGAAGGAATGTATCGTGCTTCAAATCACACGCAAGGCCATCTTCGCCGCCTTACCCGTCTCCGTGAGATCATCGCCGTGGCAGACGTCTTCGTCGCCTCACCCGCTCCGTCGCCTCACCAATCTCGGTGCAGCCATCGCCATGGAGCCATCGCCGGCGCCTCGGGATAAAAAGCGTAAAGCGTCTCGCCATCTTGTCGTCGTGGCGATCGCTGAAACGTAAACAAGAGCCTCTTCCAAAAGTACCAAAGGTTCCTCCCAAGAGCTTATGGTATCTTGAAGAGGCTGCGGCGATCGTTGATCTTGAAACGACGTTTTAAGCTAAGCGAGGCGGCCGAAAGAGCCAGAGTTCCCCAACACCAAAGAAGAAAAGGCCAAAGTGTTGAAAATGCTAAAGACTCTTCATCAACCCAAGCCAAAGCTGTCATCAGACTATGAGCGTTCTATTGTCAAGTCACATGCGGCACAAAAAGCCTCGAAGAGCAAGATCGATCTGGCGAAATCTTGTCCGGCTCGGAGAACAAGCAAAACAGACTTCGCCCCTCTCAAGGTGATTTCCCAAACCAATGTGGGGTCGAGCAAATATGGGGCGAAGCGGTATGATCCGAGGTAGTTGCACTGTCTGAGAAGCCGCTGCTCAAGGTATGAGTATTGCCAGTACTTATCCCGATTAGAGTTCTTCCGTGAGTGAGGCAGCATACAAATACCAAGACGGCAAACCTCTCGTCAAACACGAGGAGGTAAACAATCTTCCAACAAAAATACGAAAATTGCATAATCTGGTACATGCATGCCACAAGGGCCGGGCTAATCGGATAGTCTTGAGGGTTACAAAAAATCATCATGGGAAAGAAAAGGATGACATGATATCCATTGAATTTGATGAACTATTTCAATTATTCAATCAAGACGCCTTGGACAAATCAATCATCAGTGCCTATTGTCAGTAAGTACTAATTTGTAATTAATTTAGTCTCCAGCTATATTATTTTGTTTATTGCATGTATATAATCATACTGTAATATGCAGAATGAAGATTCTCGAATGCAGCAGAGGACAAATCTATGACATTGGCTTCATTGACCCATATTGGGTTCATGAAGCTAATCTCAAAATAAGCCCCCAGGATACGGAAGATAATATAGTACACGCGTTAAGGTTTCAAGAAACCAAAAGGGAAATACTATTTCCTTACAACTTCGAGTGAGTGTTATTGTCTTGTATACACTTTCTATTTCGCTTACTCGATGTTAAGTATATAATTGATTAGTTATGCATTTGCAGCTTCCACTATATTCTGTTAATCATTTAACTTGACAAAGGGCGTGTACTCGTCATGGACTCGAAACATAAACCCCTTAAGACGTGTAAGGACATGCAGATACTTCTCCAGCGGTAATTATAATCATTACGACACTATATCGGCAACGTTCGTGAATTTTATGATATCAAGTACTTAATAACTTATTTTATTCGTTTTTTCTACGCCGGACAGCGCTTGAAAACGGTTCACCAACAAGGCTAGGGGTGTTTGAAAAGAGGAGCTTACATTTCAACCACTAAATGTAAGCACCACTAGCTATATCTGCGCATCTTTTTGATTCTAGTTTTGATACAGTTATTATCATGCTTGATTATTATTTTGATTAAACTCTGTTCTCGTAAAGT